>NW_026844366.1:352356385-352424063 GCF_025583915.1 Anolis sagrei ordinatus | reverse complement strand
AGCATTCTGAACTCCACCAATGATGGAATTGAACCAAATATGGCACACAGAACTCGCACGACAAACAGAAAATATATATCAATGATTGGTTGGGGGGGGGGGCGCCAAAATACTGTTTGCTTAGCACTGAAAATTACCTAGGGCCACCGCTGGCAGCTCATCTTAGTATTTTGGTGCAATCACTTTTCTTGCAATGCGTAGGATTCTAGAATGGTAGAATGAGGATGCCTGCCACAGATGCAGGCGAAACGTCAGGAGAGAATGCTTCTACAACATGGTTGTATAGCCCGAAAAACCGACAACAACCCAGTGAAGGACAAGCCTTCCTTGCACCCCATCCCTCTTTATATATTCTTCTGTGTAATGATTCCCAATTGCACATCTGCTTCATGCTCTGAATCAGGTGTGCATGAAATTTTCCCCTTTGTAAATATCCTCTTTGCTCCTTGTGGGTCCCGTGGAGGCAAAGCAAAGATATCTTGTGCAGGGAGCACAGGTAGAAAGCAGTACAGGTGATGGAGCAGCAGGTGCGCCAAAGAGATGTGCTGCCTTTCCATGTCAAGCTTGCAGAATTGGTGTAGTACTTCTATAAGATCCATTGCAGAGGAAAGAACTGGGGAAACCAGTCCTTATTTTCCTCCCAAAATAAGCCATCGGGAAAGGGCATCGATGGGGCAGGGTTTGAAGTCAGGCAGCAGCTGAATTTAGGGGAACAGCAGTCAAAAAGGGGTGCCCCTCTCAAAGAAAACCCGGCGAATTTCCCCCATAATGGTCATTTGTCAGTGCAGAGTCTATGCAGCAAGGTCCAGCATCCAGGCGGTGGCTGCATTTGGCATCACTGAATGGGGAGCAGCACTCCAAGGGGTCCAAGGAAAGAGGACCCCAAAGACGTTCATATTCCCGAAGGTCCTGGAGGTCCCGGGGGGCCTGGCAACCCCGGCCGACCCCTCAACCCGGGGTCTCCTTTCGGCCCCGTCGGCCCCATCGGCCCCGGTTCACCCGGCTTTCCTGGGATACCCGGTTTGCCTTCCAGCCCTGGTGGTCCGTCCGGTCCCGGCTTTCCCTCGGGTCCCTGGGGGCCCACGTCTCCTTTGGAGCCCGGCTGCCCTTTGGCCCCGGACTGCCCGAAGCTCCCCTTGGCCCCCTTGAATCCAGGGAGGCCCTTGGAGCCCGGCGGCCCCCTCTCGCCTGGAGGGCCTGGGTCCCCTGCAACGCCTCGCGACCCCTTTGGCCCCGGAGGGCTCACGCTGCCCGGGTCGCCCTTCGGCCCTCGGCTTCCTGGCGGGCCCTTGATGCCCAGGTCTCCGCGGTAGCCTCTGGGGCCTGGCGGGCCAGGAACACCTGCAGAGGGAGAAAGGAAGGAAGGAAGTGAAGAGACATAGGTTGGAATGACTGAAGTCTGCGATATTTGCTTAACAATATCTGCTAATAATAACTTCTGTGATATTTGCGAAGGATAACTGCCTAACAAGTGCACTTAACAACTGAAGTTGTAGTTGACCTCCATCCAGAGAGCACTGTGAACCCAAACACCAATGGATCTGGACCGAGCTCGGCAGGTGGTGAGGGCTTGGTGGCAAAGGTTCCCCAGACTGCCAGGCCTCCCGGTTCTGTCCCACTTAAGCTCAGTAGGGGGTGAGTGCCAGGCAGCCATGGCACTCCATGGATGGTCAGGCCATGCGGGGAGCCATCCGCCTGGCTCCCACTGTTGTATCTCAGGCTAAGATTCACCTTGCTATCTTTAACAAACCAGCCACAGTTGTGAGGTATGAAGTTTATTGTGAGGTATTTAAACAAAGCAGTTCATAAGCAGTGAGAAGATCAGAAGTACAAGGTAAAAATCCAATAATAATCCCTTCTGCCAAGGCAGGAGACTTGCAGCATAGAATCAGAGTAAAGTCCAGGAAATAGCATGAAGTACATGAGCAGCCTTTCCCAAGGCCCCAGAGCCGAAGCAAGCCTTTAAGCAATGTTGGAACTGACACTGAACAAGCTCCAAGGCAGAGTACTTATACGTTAAACATCAAAACTTTGCACATCAAACAAGCAGTAAACAAGCAGCTAACAAGCAGTTTTCCCACCAACGGATGATCTCAACATTTGGCTGCAATCCGTGAGCTCCGTCTCAACACCTGGCCAGCTTGACCTTGATTCCCACCGACTACCTTATCAGCTGCATTCCGTTCTTGTGAGAACAGCGGCTTGTCTCTAGCTACAGGCTGTGACTGAGAAAACTGAAAGCCAACATCTGCACTCTCATTTCCAGCATGCTGTTCTGCACTCTCATTCCCATCATGCTCTGCACTCTCATTTCCAGCATGCTGTTCTGCACTCTCATTCCCATCATGCTGTTGCTGTTGAACCACAACACCCACACCCTTCCGAATTTGGAAAGGTGCATGGGCCGGTCTGAAAGGCTGCCCACACGGCAGCCATTTTGGAGAGACCGGGGCCAACCAAGGCAGCTTTGCGACCCCCCAAAATTGCCTAATGACCCCCCTGGGGGTCGCAACCCTCAAGTTGAGAACCGCTGTGCTAGAGGATCAAGAGAGTCCTAGAGCAGTGGTTCTCAACCTTCCTAATGTCGCGACCCCTTAATACAGTTCCTCATGTGTTGGTGACCCCCAACCATAACATTAGTTTCATTGGTATTTCGTAACTGTAATTTTGCTACTGTTACGAATCGTAATGTAAATATTTGATATGCAGGATGTATTTTCATTCACTGGACCAAATTTGGCACAAATACTCCATATGACCAAATTTGAATACTGGTGGGGTTGGAGGGGATTCATTTTGTCATTTGGGATTTGTAGTTGCTAACCTATAATCAAAAAGCATTCTGAACTCCACTAACAAAGGAATCGAGCCAAATTTGACACACAGAACTCTCAAGACCAAGAGAAAATACTGGAAGGGTTTGGTGGGTATTGATCTTGAGTTTTGGAGTTGTAGTTCACCTACATCCAGAGAGCACTGTGGACTCAAACAATGATGGATCTGGACCAAACTTGGCACAAATACTCAATATGCCCAAATGAACACTGGTGGAGTTTGGGGAAAATAGACCTTGACATTTGGGAGTTGTAGTTGCTGGGATTTATAGTTAACTTACAATCAAATAGCACTCTGAACCCAGCCCAAAATGGATCTGCACCAAACTTGGCACACTACTGACATGGCCAACATTAACTACTGGTGGGATTGGGGGGGGGGGGTCTGTTTTTGAATTCTGGGAGTTGTCATTCACCAACACCAAAAAGGATGAGGGCTGGCGGAGAGATCTTCAGCCTTCTCTACCAAAAGGGTTCCTAAGACCATGAGAAATATGTGTTTTCTGATGGTCTTTGGTGACACCTCTGAACCCCCTCACGACCCCCCCAGGGGTCCCAACCCCCAGGTTGAGAAACACTGTCCTAGAGTGATATTCTTTCACTAGTTCCCCATATGACTAGGAGTTGTAGTTCCAACTTTTGCTATTTGCAAAAGTTGATTATCCTCCCTGGGCCTGGCCTGGCACTGCATTCATTTCCCTTTGCCATGGAAAAAAGGATGCAATGCCCAGCACCTTGGCAAAGGCTGTGGGTCCCTGTCCGTGGGTCCTACCTCTGCTTGAGCCAATGCAGCATTGCGTCCAAGCCAATGGTCACCAAGATGGAGAGGGCCAATCCTGTCCTCCGTTGGGTGCACAGAAAGCCCTTTATTGTCCTGTTTAGGAGCCTGGAGCACGCTCCGTCCCCAGTCGCTCCCACAGGGCAGGTAACTAGTGAGAAAAGTGCTGGTGTTTCTTATGTTTTCCCCCTTTTTAAAGTAGATTTATTTGCACAGCCAGGCTTTCCATCTGGGAGTCTCTTTCTCTCCGAGCAGCACAAGAGGAACCCCAGGCAAAATTGCTTAGGCTGGGTCTACACCCGAAAGACAGTTTGGAAGTCTCTAGTAAGGGTGGAAAATCATAGAATCCCAGGGTTGGAAGGGCAACTCACTCCCGTCTTGCAGGAAGGCACAATCCAAGCCCTCCTGAGAGACACCCATCAACCTCTGCTTCAGCAACAGAACATGCAGATGTTGAGACAGAGTACTTAAGAGCACGAGTAAAATGGTTTTCCTTCACCATGCATAATCTCAACCAACTCTTTATGGAATTAATTGGAAGGGCAGTAGCAGTGTTCAGAGTCCCATCACACATATCCAAACGTTTCTCCCTCTATTTTTATTTATTTATTTATTTACTAGCCATCCCCTGCCACACATTGCTGTGGCCCAGTCTGTGTATATGTGTTTTGTGTGTGCATACATGTGTATATGTGTGTATTTATATATTTGTGTATATGTGTATTTATGTGGTTATGCGCATGCGTTGTAATATTTTATTTTTGGCTTTTTAAGTCTCTTCCTCTGTGTTTTTCAGTGTTTTTATGAGTGACTGTGGCCAAACCTTCCCTCCCTCTTTCTTTCCTTTCTTTCTCTCCTTCCTTCCCTCCCTCTTTCCTTCCTTCCCTCTTTTTCTTTTCCTTCTTCTTTCCCTTTTTCTTTCTTCCTTCTCTACCTGTTTCTTTCCTCCCTTCCTTTGCTCTTTGGTTCCATCCTTCCTTCTCTCTTTCCTTCTTTTCTTCCCTCCCTCTTTCCTTCTTTCCCTTCTTTCTTCCTTCCTTCCTTCCTTCTTTCCTTCTTCCTTCCTTCCTTCCTTCCTTCCTTCCTTCCTTCCTTCCTTCCTTCCTTCCCTCCCTCTTTCTGTCTTTTGTTCCTTCTCTCCTTCCTTCCCTTTCTCTTTCCTTCCTTCTTTCACTTGTTTTTGATGTGTTACCACCCTTGTGGGAGGCTTCTCTCATGTCCCCACATGGGGAGCTGGAGCTGATAGAGGGAGCTCATCCACGCTCTCCCTGGGATTCGAACCTGTGACCTATCGGACTTCAGTCCTGCCAGCACAAGGGTTTAACGCACTGTGCCACCGGGGGCTCCAAATAATAATAATAATAATAATAATAATAATAATAATAATAATAATAATAGACAATTTAGACAGAAAAACAACTCATGACCATTCATCATCCACTGCATCCTCACAGTGATGTTGATCGGCTCTATCTGCCAAGAAGGTCTAGTGGCAGAGGACTTTTACAAGTCAAACAAGTAGTCGAAGAAGAAAAACACGATGCCCTGGCAGAATATGTTAAGGAAAGCCAAGAACCTGCTTCAACTGGAGTCGGTAATCGGAAACTTCTCAAAGCACAGCAGACAAAGAGTCAGTACTAGAAAACTGTGCTACAAATCAGAGCTGACAGCTGGCACAACAAAGCCTTGCATGGGCAGTTCCTTGACAAAATTGAAGGAAAAGTTGACAAGGAGAAGACCTGGTTATGGCTCACGAATGGAAACCTGAAGAAGGAGACAGAAGAAGACCTGATTCTTGCAGCTCAGGAGCAAGCCATCAGAACCAATGCCATTAAGGCCAGGATGACCCAAAATGTTGACTGTGCTAGGAAGCAGATGAAACCATGGACCATCTCCTCAGCTGTTGCAAGAAAATTGCACAGACAGACTACAAACAGAGGCACAACTCTGTGGCCCAGATGATTCACTGGAACTTATGTCACAAGGACCACCTGCCAGCAGCAAAGAATTGGTGGGATCATAAACCTGCAAAGGTCGTGGAAAATGAACACGCAAAAAATCCTGTGGGACTTTCGAATCCAGACTGACCAAGTTTAGGAACACAATACACCAGACATCACGATTGTGGTAAAGAAAAAAGTCTGGATGATTGATGTCGCCATTCCAGGTGACAGTCGCATTGAGGAAGAACAACAGGAAAAACTCAGCCGCTATCAAGACCTCAAAATCAAACTGGAAAGGCTCTGAATGCATCAACCAGTCCAGGTGGTCCCAGTGGTCATCGGCACACTGGATGCCATGCCAAAAGATCTCAGCCGGCATTTGGAAACAATAGACAAAATCAGGATCTGTCAACTGCAAAAGGCGACCTGTCTTGGATCTGCGCACATCATTCGAAAATACATCTCACAGTCCTAGACGCATGGGAAGGGTTCGACTTGTGATTTTGTGATACAAAATCCAGCATAGAGACCTCGTTTGCTGTGACATACTGGGCTTTTGTGTCAGTAAAATAATAATAAGTCTCAAGCCCTCCTGAAAGATGCCCACCAGCCTCTGTTTCTTCAATGTGGATGCACCCTCCCACTTGGAAACCTGAAGCATCCCTGGGAAGCAACCACCCAACTTTGAATAACTGAAACTCCAAAACCAAAGAACTCATGCCTTCAGGGATTTGGGTCCAATATCTCATTGGAATCTCTTTTCTTGGGAATCCATAGACTCCTTTGCAGCACAGAATCACACAGCTGAAAGGGGCACCCAAAGGCCATCCAGACCATCTCCTCTGCAGAACAGAATCACAGAGTTGAAAGGGACACCTAAGGGCCATCCAGACCAACCCCCTTCTGCCAGTCATTATCAAAGCCCTCCCAACAGATAGCCACACAGCCTATCTTTATTCCAAAGCATAGACATGGACACCCTTCAACATGGACATCCTATTGCACTATTACAGGGAAAACCAGCTGATCCCCAACCCATCTAAAACACAGACATGTGCTTTTCACCTTAAGAACAGACAAGCATCCTGAGCTCTGAGGATCACCTGGGAAGGAATCCCACAGGAGCATTGTAGCACACCCAAATACCTGGGAGTCACTCTGGACCATGCTCTGACCTACAAGAAGCACTGCCTGAACATCAAGCAAAAAGTGGGTGCTAGAAACAAGATCATACGAAAGCTGACTGGCACAACCTGGGGATCACAACCAGACACAGTGAAGACATCTGCCCTTGCGCTATGCTATTCTGCTGCTGAGTACGCATGCCCAGTGTGGAGCACATCTCACCACGTGTGGAGCACATCTTAATGAGACATGCCGCATTATCACGGGGTGTTTGTGCCCTACACCACTGGAGAAATTACACTGTCTGGCCGGTATTGCACCACCTGACATCCGCCAGGAAGTAGCAGCCAATAGCGAAAGGACCAAAGCAGAGACAGCTCCAGCCCATCCCTTGTTTGGGTATAAGCCAGCACGTCAACGACTTAAATCAAGAAATAGTTTTCTAAGATCGACAGAGACACTCGCTGGAACACCTCAGCAAGCAAGAGTCCAAAAGTGGCAGGTTCAAGCCCAGAACCTTAATCAGTGGCTGATACCAAATGAGAGACTCTCCCCCGGGCACACAGAAGACTGAGCGACTTGGAAGGTGCTGAACAGACTGCTCTCTGGCACCACGAGATGCAGAAATGGGGCCACAAAGTGGAATCCACGACATGCAACGTGTGGAGAAGAGCAAACCACTGACCACCTGCTGCAATGCAACCTGCCACATGCACAATGGAGGACCTTCATATAGTAACACCAGAGGCACTCCAAGTGGCCAGATACTGGTCAAAGGACATTTAATCCATTACCAAGCTTGCAAACTTTGTGTTTTGTTTGTTTGTTTGTTAAAAAATGCAATACAACTGTTTGGTTTGCTCCTGACACAATAAATAAATAAATCCCATTGCATTATCCTCTCCGCTTGGGCACTCACCTCGCAATATGGTGACGTTCCAGAGGATCTCCCCATGCCGGACGTCGACCACCTTCATCTCCTCCATGACCATGGAGAGGTTGCGGATGTCGAAATCCAGGCGGGCGCTGAGCAGGCTGAACCGCTCCCGCAGGAGGTCTGTGGTGCCGAGCATGAGCCCTACCGACTTGTTCAAGTAGTAGAGCTCCTCGGCCTGTGTGTGGAAGCCCAGCGTGCAGGAGAGCCGCACATCGTCCAGGTACTTGAGCATGCTGTGGACGTGGCTGTCAGTGGCATTGATGTTGGCGAAGATGGTGCCGATCTCGATCTCGTGGGAAGCCATGCGCCCCTCCAGGGTCTCAAAGTGCTCCGCTGTCCGGTTCTGGGTGTATCTAACAAGATGGGATTCAAACAGGGAGAAAGGTGAGATACTCTACTTTATTTATTTATTATTTGAACTTCTATGCGGCCACTCCCCTGGGGCTTGGAGCGGCTTACAAGACTGACTAAAATCTAACAAAATTTAAAAAGCAATTTAAAACAATTTAAAAACAGCAATATCAAAGACCAAAGGCCTGTCGAAACAGGTATGTCTTCCATGCCCTGCAGAAAGCTGATAAGTCCCGCAAGGCACAGACTTCAGGTGGCAGAGTATTCCAGAGTGATGGTGCCACTGCTGTGAAGGCTCTGCGTCTGGTTGCTGTTAGACGCAAGGTCTTGACACTGGGGACTTCCAATAGATCTTGGTCCTCAGAACGGAGGGATCTCTGGGGTTGGGAGGGGGTGAGACGATCCCTCAGATACATTGGCCCCAGACCATGCAAGGCCTTAAAGGTGAGTACCATCACTTTGAAAGTGATCCGGTGCTCAATTGGTAACCAATGCAGCTGTAGTAAGATTGGTGTTATGTGGCATCTCATTGGAATTCCCGCAAGAAGCCGAGCAGCTGCATTTTGTACCAACTTGAGCTTCCGGAACACCGACAGAGGAAGGCCAATGTAGAGGGCATTACAGTAGTCCAGTCTTGAGATGACCGTGGCCTGGATCACCATAGCTAGGTCGTCCCTGGACAGGGAGGGGGCCAGCCGTCTAGCCTGCCGCAGGTGAAAGAAGGCGGTTCTGCTAACGGCGGAGACCTGGGCCTCCATTGTCAGCAGAGGGTCCAAAAGGACTCCCAGACTCTTTACCAATGATGACGGGCGTAGCGCCTCGCCATCCAGGGTAGGCAGCTGGATATCCCCACTGCCCGGTTGACCCAGCCATAGGATCTCCGTCTTTGCTGGATTCACCCTCAACCTGCTGGCACGCAGCCATCCAGTCACGGCCTCGAGGCACTGATGGAAACAATCGGGTACAGAGTCCGGTCGGCCTTCCATCTTCAGCACCAGCTGAGTGTCATTGGTGCACTGGTAACACTCAAGCCCAAAATCTCGAGCCAGCTGAGCAAGTGGTCGCATAGAGATGTTAAACAACAGAGGGGAGAGAATGGCCCCCTGAGGAACCCCACAAGAGAGAGGGACCTCTCAGAGACCAGGCCTCCCCTCTCCACTCGCTGTCCACGGTTGTGAAGGAAGGAGGGGAGCCAGTTTAAAGCTCTCCCCCTGACTCCAGCAACAGCAAGATGGTGCGTCAAAATATTGTGGTCGACTGTGTCAAATGCTGCTGTGAGATCCAATAACACAAGCAGCGCTGACCCGCCCTGGTCAAGCTGGCATCGAAGGCGATCCGGGATGGAGACCAGAACAGTCTCTGTCCCGTGCCCCTCACGGAAGCCAGATTGGAAGGCCAGTCATGGGCAAACTTGAGCCCTCCAGGTGTTTTGGACTTCAGCTACTACAATTCCTAACAGCTTACCAATGTAGAGGACGTAAGAGGGAGACTCAAAGGCTCAAAGGTCTGGAGACCATGAATCGCTCTGAGGAGTGTCTTAAAGAGCTGGGTCTGTTCAGCCTCCAGAAGAGAAGGTTGAGAGGAGACATGAGAGCTATGTATAAATATGTGAAAGGGTGTCATAAGGAAGAGAGGACAGGCTTGTTTTCTGCTGCCCTGGAAACTAGGACTCAGTGTAGCCATGGGTTCAAATGACAACAGAGGAGATTCCACTCCCAGAACTTCCTGACCGTAAGAAGATATGTTCAACAGTGGAACTCTGCCTCAGAGTCCATTGGAGTCTCCTTCCTTGGAGGCTTTTAAACAGAGGCTGGATGGCCACCTGTCAGGGATACTTTGTGCTCTTTCTGCATGGAAGAAGGAGTTGGACTAGATGTCCCATGTGGTCTCTTCCCACTCTATGATTCTATGATAAAGATCTCCTGTCTCTGGTAACTAATTTGGGACCAAAGGTGCTGAAGATTTATTATCAGCTTTCTGGTGAAAAAGGGAAACAGGATCTGGCTGATTTCATTCCCTCCCTGTATGCCTACCTGGCATGGTACTGGAGGTCGTGCATGTTCTCCTCCTGGTCGTCCAGGAAGGAGGAGATGTTGTCCAGCTGCAGCTGCAGACTCATCACTTGTAGGGCCAAGTCGTGCATCCCTTCTGAGTTCTGGCCGATCCGCTGTGAGGCAATGCCCAGGCCGCTCTGGAGGCTCTTGACCAAGTCCCCAGTTTTGGCCGAGGTGGCCCTCAGGCTGCTGAAGAGGCGGGTGTAGTCCTGCCACTCTGCCACCATCCTCTGCAGGGTCAGGGTCTCCTCCTCAGTCTTGCGCTGGATGGCCCGCAGCCACTCAGAGGCCTGCTCTGAGGAGAAGTTCATATGTTGGACGGCCGCCTGTGTGATGGATAAATATAATGATATGGTTTGAATGGAGCTGTATGAAAGGAGTATGAATGAGGCACAATTGGGCCGAAGTGTTGTGGCTGAGATGTTCTCTGATGATGAGGATGATGGGATTCAGATTCCTGGCTCTTTTTCTGTGCCTCAGAGCTCTGGGCCTGCTTCTAGGTCTTTTTCTGAGGCCACAGACAGTGCAGAGTCAGACAGTTCAGAGTCAACACAGAATTTTAACGAAGGAGATAGCGAACAGGTGGGGAGGCATTTGCCTCCTTCCCATGCTGATACTGAAAGTACAGAAAGCCTTGACAGTGACCTGACCCGGCAAGCTCGTCTTGATTTGCGGGTCAGGCGGAGTTCTCGCCTGGCCAGCAGACGAGAAGCCAGCTCGGGGAAAGGTCATTGCAATGCTTTCATGTTAGAAAGGTATTTAGGCTTATTGTAAACTAAGAGAGAGCGTCAGTTCAACGTAGCTTATTAGCCTGAAAGCTTCATGGAATAACCTTAGCCTGGAAAGCAGCACGCTTGGGATTTCTTGCATTGTGATTCTTGGGGCAATTGTTTCATTGCTTGTACCTTGGACTCTGGTTTGAACCTTGCCTATAGGATTGTGCCTCTTGTTTTTACCTGAAGATCTTTGGAACTATATTCTGCATTTAACCTAAATCTTTGGAACTTTGCAATGCTTATTCTTTATTTTGACTTGGATTTTTTCCTCAGTAAACTATAAAACTACAGCTCTTGTGTGGTGGTGTTTGGAAGCAAGGTGAAGCTTACTCTGAGTTGCAACATGAAGTTACAGTTCTAAAATATTGAGGTCTGGAAAACAACTATATGCAGGAACTGTAATTAAAAGTTGCTAGACCAGAGACAAATGATTAACTGATTAACTCTTGGCAGAAACATGTTTTCATATTCAAAGGCAATGGCTCGTTTAAGTTAAGGAAGCCAACATCTGTTAAGAAGGAAGTCAACACAAGGCTCCTTATATGTACCAACACCAATTAAGGAGAGTCAACATCTGCCAGGAACTGATGGGAATCAACATGTTTCAGGCTGGAAAAACATCTATCATTCATTTTACAACTTTGGAACAACATCGGCAAGAAATATTGCTATATAAGAGACCTTATTACAACCCAAAAATTGTGGCAGACTGGAGGAGTCTGGCCCACCTGCCATGCTCTGCTCCATGGGAAGGGGAGAGATGATGTATTTGCAGGGTGATTGATCTGCAATGGAAAGAAGAGTCTGGTTGCTGACTTTCTCAGGTTGGAAGGAATGAGTTTTGGAAAAGTATTGTGTGTATTTGGGAGAGTGGTAGATCCGCCATGGAAAGTAGTGCCTGGTCACTTGCTTCATTCTCAGAGGAAGGGAAAGGATGTGTTTTGGAGTTTTGGGAGTATTGAAAGTATTGGGAAAGTGGCAGATTGGCAGGGAAGCAATTTGGCCTAAGAGGTATTCTTCTCCATGAGATAATGGAAGAAGAAAGGTGATGTATGCATGCTGATGAATAAATGTTTATATGAGTGTGAATGTTGAGTAAAAATGTAATTCCCCTTTGTGTTGTCGAAGGCTTTCATGGCTGGAATCACTGGGTTGCTGTAAGTTTTTCGGGCTGTGGCCATGTTCCAGAAGCATTCTCCCCTGACGTTTTGCCTGCATCTATGGTAGGCATCATCAGACCTCACAAGCTCTGAGGATGCCTGGCATAGATGCAGGTGAAACATCAGGAGAGAATGCTTCTAGAACATGGCCATACAGGCCAAAAAACTTACAGTAACCCAGTAATTCTCCTTTGTTTGTTAGCCAGTGTAGCTGTAGGTCAGTGGTTCTCAACCTGTGGGTCCTTCAAGGGCGGCTCATCCATTACACGAAGTAAGTGGTCGCAGAACACTTTTTTTTTGCCAGGGGCGCAGAGGCGCCTCTGTAAATGCCCCTTCACTGCCACTTGAGGAGCGCCCCCTCAGCTCACAACAGCCCTAGCAGTCCGGGGGAGCCTCGGCTTTCTTGCCTTGCTGCCGGGCGATCCTCTTCCCAAAGGGGCCGGGCCCTTGAGCCTCGCCTAGCCCCTCTCATTCCTGCTCCACCCGGCCACCGGGTGCGCGAGCAGAGCCGGCACTCAATCGTTCTCCGCGTTCGATCCCTTCCCCATGACCGGCTCCCTTTCCCGATCCCCCGGTGCTCCTCCCGCCTCCTCTCCTCTCCTCTCCCCAATCTGCGGGTGGGCCAAGGGGCGGAGCCGCCGCGCCTGGCCTGCTTTGGGTCCGGAGGCGTGTCTGAAGACCCCAGCGTGCGCACCAAAAGTCGCCTCTTCTCCTGACTTTCTCTTCAGCCATTGGGACCGAGAGAGAGAGAGAGAGAGAGAGAGCCCCTCCGGCTGGAGGTATCTCCCACCTCCGCTCCCTCCTTTGTTTTTGCGCCTACCTTCAGGAAAGGTGGGCATCTCCACCTCTTTCTCTCTCTCTCTTGGTCCCAATGGCTGAGGAGAAAGTCAGGAGAAGAGGTGACTTTTGGTGCACAGCCGGGGTCTTCAGGCACGCCTCCGGACCCAAAGCGGGCCAGGCCAGGGAGCAAGTGCGGCAAGTGTAGTTACTGGGATGTATAGTTCACCTACAATCAAAGAGCATTCTGAACTCCACCAGAATGGAGATGGAATTGAACCAAATATAGCACACAGAACTCCCACGACAAACAGAAAATATATATCAATGATTGGTTGGGGGGCACCAAAATACTGTTTGCTTACCGTTGAAAATTACCTAGGGCCACCTCTGGGGTCCCTAGATGTTTTGGCCTACAACTCCCATAAATCCCAGCCAGTTTACTAGCTGTTAGGATTTCTGGGAGTTGAAGGCTAAAACATCTGAGGACCCACAGATTGAGAACCACTGCTGTAGGTTGTTTGTGTATCCAATGTAGCTATAGAGCAGGCATAGTCAAACTTTGGCCCTCTAGGTGTTTTGGCCGTCAACTCCCTGGAGAGAGGGCCAAAGTTGGCCCATGCCACAGGTAGAGTCTGTGTGCCAACTCTCTTGCTCTGTGTTGCTCTGTGGTAATACAAAATAAAATAACTTTTTTAATGCTTTTTAGACTTTAACAAGTATCCATGATACCTGGATGTCGAAGCACTCCTCCAAAAGTTCCTTCAAGGAGCCACCCAGCTCTGCAGAGACGGCCTGCCAGCCCCGCACCTGCGCCAGGTAGAGGCCCAGGCTCTGGTTGACCTGCTGCAGGGCCAAGAAGCAAGCGTCCACCTCCTCGGTCAGCTTGTTGCTGGCCGAGGTCAGCTGCCGGTGGGTCTGCCCGGCCCGGTCCAGCAAAGCCTCTTGGGCCAAGAGTTTCTTCTGGATCTCCTCCAGCCCTGCTTGTAGTTTGCTGATTTCAAGCCCGATCTGAGCCGTTTCGTGGCACAAGGAGCAGTTGCCAGCAGATTTCTGGTCTGGACAGAGAGAAAGCGGGGTCAGAATGGGATACATCCACATTGTAGAAAAATGGAGAAATCCAAGAAAGGGGTGACAGGAAAATTTTTTATAAATAGATCCACTTTTTCCCCATCCAAAAATATCTTTGTGGAAACTAAAGACATTTTTGTGGTTCTGTGGTTCCACATGACACTGGTGTACGTGTCCCCTTTTTCTTGTGCGTGTCACCTCAAGTGGTGCCTGGATGGTGCTTGCATACCCCGGAAATTCCTCTTGTGTCACCCCTAAAATCCAGACCTTTGCCAGGCCACTTTGATCATTTTTTTATTAATTGGATTCCTTTTTATGAATGAACTTCCTTTTTTATTAATGGATTTTGGCTGCTCAGCACCTTTATGGACTTTATGCCTTCCCTTATGGACTCCAGATGACAAGGATCAATTTTTCCCCAATCCTGCATGCTCCTCTTTTCCCTTGTGAACTCTGCATATGCCCCATATCCCCAATTATTATATATCTGTCTGTATAAAATATTGAGCAAGGTGAACTTTTTGTGACCAGCAGCTCAGGACCCCAGGTATTGCAAGACTTCCTGGGTCTTCATCCTTAATCAATTGACTTTTCAGAAACTCCCCAACATGGACAACAGACAAATGCCCCCAAGTTATTGACTAGGCCACCCATGTATTGGGAGCCCATGGACATGTTAATCATTCCTCACAGACATTTCCCAACCAAGAGGGGAAGGGAATGTCACAATTTCTCTAACAAAGCTGTTCCCCTTTCCAGAAGAATTGTTGGGGTTCAGCCTGATCCTGATCTGTGTGAACCGGATTCTCTGATAGTTTTTCCAACTGAGCAAGCTCTCCCTGACTCTGACAGTGTGGAATCTGTTGTTGATGCAGAGGTCAGCGGGGATGAAAATGAAACTCAGCAGCTGGAGGAAAATGTTTTGGAAGCTAGCCGTGATATCACTAGCCGTGATATCTCTCCACCTGGGGTTTTTAATGAGGACAGAAGAGAACAGATAGTTAGAGACAGAAATATTTCCCAGTTTCTACGAAGGTCAAATCGTTTACAGGAGAGACAGGCCCAGGCTCCAAAGTCAAGGGGCGTTTCAAAGAATACCTTCTTTGGTTTAAGAGGCCTCCTGCCGGGTGCCTCTTTAGATCAAGCAACGTTTGGGACTGTGGCTGTGCCTTGGCAGAATTCCTGTGTTCCATGGCCAGTAATCCCAGAGGCTTGTAGTTATCAAGTTCATGGTTAGTAAAAGGCTAACAGGTTCCTGGTTCTTGTATTGTGGCTTTTGAAATTTTGCTCAAGTTCAGAGATTCTACTGACTGCTGTGTTTTTCTGTGGCTTTTTGACTTTGCATTTGCCTTTCTTTTGTAACCAATTTTTCATCAATAAACAAGGATTGCTTTTCCTACAGTCCAGTGTGGTGGATTTAATCTTATGGTCTCGTTTCTTGAACTGGGATGCAACAAGAATGGATCCAGAAGATCCCATCAAGAAAACCAGTATCACTGTACTTTTGACAATGGGTTGGCCCTGAGGGGCCAGACAGAAATGTTATTTCAAAACTCTGCATCAATAGCTAGGTCGGGCTTGAGGGCTTACAGCAATCGCTTCGATTGCTTGCCAATAAGGTCTGGGATGGGCCATTCATAATCCTATTATCAAGCCACTATTTTCCTTTGTTTTACTGTTGCCGTGCCTCCTTACACACCATTTGCTGAGCGGCCGAAGTAGGGCTCGGGCTCTCATTGGACGAGCTGCACTGGCTCCCAGCCGCTCTGCCTCGTTCGCTGACTTTACAGCCAATCACAGCAAAGTCAGCTCAGGGGGCAGGCGTGGGAAATTTGAATGGGAAAAACTGTATATATTGAATAGTTCCCTGCACAGGAGTTATGCCAGCTCCTTTGCAGATTACTGCAGTCATCATCCTTTCCAGCTGGAATAGAAAATAAACTTCAGTGGCCTTGCTTCAACCTGGTGAGATTTATTGGGAAAACTTCTATTGGTGCTTATTGTCTCACCAGGTGTTGCGAACCCTCCTTTTGGGTCTTCACTGGTCCCTGCTCAGGGTTGTTGTTCATTCGTTCAGTCATCTCCGACTCTTCGTGACCTCATGGACCAGCGCACGCCAGAGCTCCCTGTCGGCCGTCACCACCCCCAGCTCCTTCAGTCAGTCCAGTCACTTCAAGGATGCCATCCATCCATCTTGCCCTTGGTCGGCCCCTCTTCCTTTTGCCTTCCACTTTCCCCAGCATCATTCCCTTCTCTAGGCTTTGCTGTCTCCTCATGATGTGGCCAAAGGACTTCAACTTTGTCTCTAGTCTCCTTCCCTCCAATGAGCAGCCGGGCTTTATTTCCTGGAGGATGGACTGGTTGGATCTTCTCGCAGTCCAAGGCACTCTCAGCACTTTCCTCCAACACCACAGCTCAAAAGCATCGATCTTCCTTCGCTCAGCCTTCCCTAAGGTCCAGCTCTCACATCCGTAGGTTACTACAGGGAATACCATGGCTTTGACTAGGCGGATCTTTGTTGCCAGTCTGATGTCTCTACTCTTTACTATTTTATTGAGATTGGACATTGCTCTCCTCCCAAGAAGTAAGCGTCTTCTGATTTCCTGGCCACAGTCTGCATCTGCAGTAATCTTTGCACCTAGAAATACAAAGTCTGTCACGGCCTCCACATTTTCTCCCTCTATTTCCCAGTTGTCAATCATTCTTGTTGCCATAATCTTGGTTTTTTGATGTTTAGCTGCAACCCAGCTTTTGCGCTTTCTTCTTTCACCTTGATTCAAAGGCTCCTCAGCTCCTCCTCGCTTTCGGCCATCAGAGTGGTGTCATCTGCATATCTGAGGTTGTTAATGTTTCTTCCAGCCATTTCACCCCAGCTTTGCATTCCTCAAGCCCCGCACATCGCATGATGTGTTCTGCATACAAGTTAAAAAGGTTGGGTGAGAGTCTGCAGCCTTGCCGTACGCCTTTCCCAATCTTGGACCCATCTGATGTTCCATGGTCAGTTCTTGCTGTTGCTCCTTGGTCCTTGTACAGATTCCTCAGGAGAGAGGGAAGGGGGCTTGGGATGCCCATCCCACCAAGAACTTGCCACAATTTATGATGATCCACACAGTCAAAGGCTTTAGAATAGTCAATGAAGCAGAAGTAGATGTTTTTCTGAAACTCCCTGCTCAGGGAGGACCCCTTAAATCAGTGTGCTGCTTCATTAATAGGGATATTGTATTATTGTTGAGTGTCACTAACATGCATAATAAATTAATAAATAAATTCAAGAATGCGTCCTTGCATTATTATCCATTGCTTTGAAAGTTGGCTTTTTCATCCTTTGTCCTTGAGTCCATTTACTTAGGACGGCCCTGTTAAGCTATTTATTTGTTTTGACAAATGTCTATTTTCTTTTTGTCCTGACCATGAGTCAGAAAAAAATGTCCTGATTTATTTTTTTTATTTTTTTGCAGAGGCCTGTAAAATCCACACTGGCCCCAAAATGCCTACGGTTTTGCTGACGGACAACAAAACTTTCTCAATGACTCATTTGCTTGTTTGGCAGGAAAGATTTGTTATTTTAATTTTTTGCTCAGCAATTAAGCCCAGGTCTGGTGCTTTCCTGGATTACATTTCCCCTGTTTTGCCATTTTATCAATTTCCTCTTATTTACCGATTCTGCAAAAAAGTTTCCACCTACTTTCTGCAATCTGGTGCCTTCCAGATGTGGCTCTGGGATGATGGGGTTTGTAATTCAACACATCTGGAAGGCTCCAGATTGGGGAAGCTGGTGGAAATTTCACTTCTGAGTAAAGCTACAGGATTGTTGTTATTATTTGATACACAACAAGATGAGTACACAGCAAACAAGATTACTCTGCTGGCTGATGTATTGGATCACACGATATCAAAGTGGCCCCCCCCCCCCCCCAGGAGTCTGTAAAAGATAGTTCAAAACCAAGGAATTCATAGTTTTGCCAAGGACACCAGGCTGGAATGATCCCATAATCCCCTATCTTGGGAATCTAAGGCTCTTTCCATGGCCCCCCCCCATGGCAATGCCCCTGTAACCCACACTTTATGGACTTTCTATGAACTTTTAGAAACCTTTAATCAACTTTTCATGGACTTTGGAACTCTTATGGACCCTATACCAAACCCTTATGAACTTTTATGATATTTCATTGATCTATATCAGTGAAACATCATAAGCACCGGGATAGCACCGGGATTGTGGCGCAGCTGGCTGAGTGTCAGCTGCATTAAAGATCACTCTGACCAAAAGGTCATGAGTTCGAAGCCAGCCCGGGTTGGAGTGGGTTTCCAACCAATTGTGTGTAGCCTGTTGTCGACCTTTGCAACCCGAAAGACAGTTGCATCTGTCAAGTAGGAAAATAAGGTACCACTTTGTGTGGAAGGCTAAGTTAACTAATTTATGAGACCATAAAGAAAACTCCAGGATGTGGAATGAGGAAGAACTTCATCGGTGTTGCTGATGGACGATGAAAGCAGCAGCTCCCCTGGCGGCCAGAAAAAGTTAAATAGCCTCTGTGTATTTATTTATTTATTTATTTATTTATTTATTTATTTATTTACTGCATTTATATGTCGCCCTTCTCACCCCGAAGGGGACTCAGAGCGGCTTACAAGTCATAAGTACATACAACATACTACATAATACATAACTAGCATAGTACTATAACATCATTCATAACACTAGTACTACATAATATTACATTATTGCTAGGGGAGGGGCGCTAATGTCACAGGGGACAAGATGGCAATGTCCTCCATTGTTATTGTCTGTATTCGTTGTCTGTCAAACTGGCAGTGAATGTTTGCCATATATGTGTATACTGTAATCCGCCCTGAGTCCCCTGCAGGGTGAGAAGGGCGGAATATAAAAACTGTAAATAAATAAATAAATAAATAAATAAATAAATGAACCTTTGATGGACTCTGGAGGGAGGGAGGGCCTGCATGATTCCCTTTGCAGTTTGCATGATTTTACCCTTATGAACCCCTTGTATGTTCCCCATTTCCTATATCCCTGTATGAAATATGAAGAAATGCCACTTTTCATAAACCCAGCACCTCATGGCTTCAGGAAGCTTTTTTCTCATATCCTGGGCCAGCTAGACTCACCAAAAACTCTGCATGAATGGTAAAACAATGGGCTCTTATTTCCTCAGACCTTGGAGAGTCAAAGACTAGCGCATCTGGGATTTAGGATCTATGGACAATTTAATCGCCCTTTCATAAAGGAGACATCCTGCCTGAGAGGGATTAGTTTTTACCACAGCTCCTTTTCCATTGAATCAATTCCTCTAGCCGATACCAGTCTCAAATATTATCTACCAATCCCATATCCACGACCTAAGGACAACAAAAGGGTCTGGCTTTTGAGTCAGACCAAGATGTATTCTCCAGGAACTTACACTAGGGAAAAGCTATCGCTGGCAATTATACAAACATTAGTCACTTAATCCTGTCATCTTTTCCTCCCAGTTCATTGTTTCCACCCAGACCGCATCCTCTCTTCCCATTGGCCGAGAGGCCGAAGCGGCGCTGGCTCACTGATTGGCTAAGGCGCAGCTAAGCCAGCCACGCCTCCCAGCCAACTGATGACTCCATCCAATCAGTGCGAAGCTGGTGAGGGGGGCGGGAGCAGGAAATTTGAATTTGACAGCTCTGTTTCCTCTATATAAACTGTATTGTTTTGCCTTGTTGGTAATGTCAGCTCCTGGGCAAATGATTGTGGTTGACATCCATTCCAGCTTGAATGAAATAAACATCTCAGTGGCATTTTCTTCAACTTGGTGGGGTTTATTGGAAAAATAGAGAAATTTCTTTCAGGGGCTTTCTATCTCGCCAGGGTTAACGGATCCTCTTTGTTGAGTCTGGCCAATCTCTGCCTTCAAAGCAGGGCCTCCCAAATTTGTGTTTGACTTCACCATGTCGGACACTTCCCAAGTGCCTAGGACTGTGTGCAGATTCCAGTAGGGTGGCCTTTTGCAGCTGACAGATGATAATTTTGTCAGTGGTGATTGTTTTTAAGTGCAGGCCAAGGTCTTTAGGCACTGGACCCAGTGTGCTGATCACCACTGGGACCCCCTCGACTGGCTTTTGCCAGAGTCTTTGCAGTTCAATCTTTAAATCCTAGTATAGTGCCAGCTTTTCCAGTAGCTTATTATTGTATTACCTCACTTTTCTTTCTAGATCAGATATCATCATCATCATCATCATCATCATCATATTTGTACCTCACTTTTCTCTGGATCACGTCTTATTATTATTCCACTTTTCTATCTAGATCAGATATTATTATTATTATTATTATTATTATTATTATTATTGTGTTTTTGGAGACTTTCATGGCTGGAATCACTGGGTTGCTGTGAGTTTTTCATGCTGCATGGCAATTTTTCCAGCAGCATTCTCTCCTGACGTTTTGCCTGTATCTGTGGCTAATGGCATCTTCATAGGATTTGATGGGAGTCAAGTAAGTGGAGTGTGGAACAATGTCGAGAAGGGAGGAAGAACCCTTGTCTGTTGAAAGCAAGTGTGAATGTTGCAATTAGCAAGCTTGAATTAGCACTGAATAGCCATGAAGCTGCAAAGTCAATTAGTGAGGATATCTGCATAGAGATAGCCTGGCCTTTGTTGTTTGGAGGCATCCTCTGTTTGGGAGGTGTTAACAGGCACTTGGATTTTGTTCATTTTCATGGTTTCCTCCTTTCTGTTGAAATTGCTTACATGCTTGTGGATTTCAATGGCTCCCAAACAAAGGGTGCTTCCAGGCAACAGAGGCCAGGCTACCTCTATGCAGATACCCTCTTTGATTGACTTGACAAACTTCATGGCTATTCTGCTAATTCAAGCTTGCTTTTTGCAACATTCACACCTGCTTCAAACAGACAAGGGTTCTTTCTCCCATCCTGGACATTCCACACACACACACATATATATACACTCCTCTTGCCTCACCTCCAACAGTCCTTTGAGGATGCCATTAGCCACTGATGCGGTTGAAATGTCAGGAGATAATGCTGCTGAAACATGGCCATACAGCCCAAAAAACTCACAGCAACCCAGAAGCTGTTAATGTTTGCCCATGATGCTGGCCAGGACTCCAAAGCCCATCCGCCTGGTGGTGGAAGTCTATTTTGCTGCAAGCTTTATGGAAAGCAGCCTCTGTGTGCATGGAGCATACCCGAGGCGGTGGCTTCGTTGTTCCTACCTAGTTCCTGGAGGTTCCCTTGGACCGAACTCAGCATCTTCTCATAGTAGGCCTGAGTGGAGTCAACGTCGCCAGCGATGGAGTCCACCTTTTTGAAAACTGCAAGGAAGAGACCCCAAATCAGCATCTTTACAAATAAATCAACTAAAATATAGCGTTGTCGTTGAGCACGATAACCTCCTCTTCAAAAGATTTACAGTTCACCAAGGGCTCAGAAATAATCAAGCATGAGCAAACTTTGGCCTTCCAGGTGTTTTGGACTTCAGCTCCCACCGGCTGTTAGGAATTGTGGGAGTTGAAGTCCAAAACACCTGGAGAGACAAAATTTGCCTATGTCTGAGCTATATGTTTCACTTAAAGCTGAGAGGTTGCTGCTTACAAGAACAGGGGCTTATAATGTGTTTGTGTTAAGCCTGTAGGTTGACAGCCAAGCTAATAATAATAATAATAATAATAATAACAATATGATATTATAATTATATATTTTATATTGCGTGTAATATTACAAAATAAGGGTATAGTACAATATAGCAATATATAATACTGATATTGTACTATGCGACTGTTGAATTCGTTGCTTATGACTTTGTAAGTAATAAGCTGTTGAAATGTTTCCATCATTCGTCGAATCTGGTCTGCACTGTACTTTGACCACAATCTGACCAGTTTTGCTTGAGCTGCAAGGGGTAGCTTACTCATCGCTTTACAAAACAATGGCAATGCCATTTCCAGGTTGTATATAAGCTGCTATATATCTTGTAGTCATTTGGGTTTGCAGTGCTCTTGAGTCCCCTTCGGGGTGAGAAGGGCGGCATATCAATGTCGCAAATAAATAAATAATTTTTGAGTACCCAAATCATAGAATCATAGAGCTGGAAGAGACCTCATAGGCCATCCAGTCCAACCCCATTCCGCCAAGAAGCAGGAAAATCACATTAAAAGCACCCCCAACAGACGGCCATCCAGTCTCTGTTCAAAAGCCTCCAAAGAAAGAGCCTCCACCACACTCCGGGGCAGACAGTTCCACTGCTGAACAGCTCTCACGATCAGGAAGTTCTTCCTAATGTTCAGGTGGAATCTCCTTTCCTGAAGTTTGAAGCCATGGCTCCATTGACCACATATCTATACGCAAACATACATATACACATATACACATATACACACACACACAAACACATATACACAGACTGGGCCACAGCAACACGTGGCAGGGGACGGCTAGTCATTAATAAAGATGATCAATCTCTCTGTCTTCCACCTTTGCTTTCTGAAGCTCCTATCTTTGTTTGGCACAGAACTCGCCATTTGAGCTCATCAGAAGCCCATCAACACATCTTTACCATTTGTTTTCCCCAGACTGTGCCCTCTTCAGCTGAGTGGTCCTCCTCTCTGACCAATCCCTGGCCACCATTCTCTCTCCCAGATAATCATAGAATCATAGAATCCTAGAGTTGGAAGAGACCTCCTGGGCCATCCAGTCCAACCCCATTCTGCCAAGAAGCAGGAATATTGCATTCAAATCACCCCTGACTGATGCCCTTACTGTGGGAGAACATGCGAATCAAGAATAGGGCTCCACAGTCACCTACGGACCCACCACCAGGACACCGATCTTAGAAGACAATCTTACTCAGACAATGAGGGATCACCTAAGTAAGTGTCACATATTCATGACTCAGCTTCTTTCGCATGTCCCTTAAGTTACATGTCATCCCTTAAGTTCCATGCCACTTAACCCTTCAGCAGATGAGTGATCACATATCCATTAGAACTGTATTTTCCACTGACGTTTCACAATAGGGTTACAGTCAATGCATTCCTTTCTAACAGTGCATTACTATTTAACAGAGAATTGCATTTCCAGTCCATGTACCAGCAGGCTTATATAGGAAGAATACAGCCTCCAAGATGAACCAAGTAGTGATTCCAGGTTTGGACTAGACAGATGGCCACCCAGCCTCTGTTTCAAAGCTTCCAAAGAAGGAGCCTCAGCCACACTCCGGGGCAGAGAGTTCCACTGCTGAATGGCTCTCACAGTCAGGAAGTTCTTCCTCATGTTCAGATGGAATCTCCTGGCTTGGATCCTATCCGGTCTCTTTTCTGGCCAATCAGCTATCAGAACTGTAAAAGATAGCTTGTATTTCTCTGTATCTTTCTGCTTGCACGTTTTGAAGCAAAATTGCTGTACTTGCATCCCTTTTGGGCAAATTGAAACAAACCTCTGTGAGCTGTTTTCAGTTTGGTGAGATGGTTTCTCTGTCCTGGTCTATCTGGTTTTTAGCATATGGCTCGCCAGGCACGGATCCTCTTTAACTGCGGTCCTAGCTCTAAATTCTACTGCATAATGACAATCAATGGGATGAGACACTTAAAATACAGCACATTTAAGCCCTTTAAACTGAGATGATCCTGGGAGTTGTAGTTTGGCAACAGAACCCATGAGGAGAGAATGCAAAAGACCTGGGATTCCATAACACTGTGTCATGGCAATTAAATTGGTGTCAAACTGCATTCATTTTGCAGTGTAGATGCACCCGGTGTTTGCCAAACGTAGGTGTTTTGGACTTCATCTCCCAGAATCTCCCATAATTAGCCCAAGGAAGCTGAGGCTTCTGTGAGTTGTAGCATGAAATGCCTGGAGGACTGATCACAAAGCTTTGGGATGGAAAAAGGACTCCAAATGATTACTCTTTGCAGCAAAAGGCCAATCCTCTATTTCAGCGGTTCTCAACATGGGGATCGCCACCCCCAGAGGGGGTCGTTGGGCCATTTTCCGGGGGATGCAAATTTGCCTCGGTTGGCCCCGCCCCCTCTGCCTCTCCAAAATGGCTGCTGGCCCCTGTGTGAACCAAACAGCCAGGTGCTCCTGGTTGGTTCCTTCTCCTCATCCCACAGGGCTGCAGGGAGTCAGGAGAAGGAGCTTGGAGGCAAAGGCGTGCGTGGGAGAAAGCATGCCATTCGGCCCATGCCCCCTGCTGAGCTCAGAAGGGGCGAGGGTTGAGCAGAAGGCTCTCCACCTGGCCAGGTCACCCCGGGAGCCTTTGCCGCTTAGTCCTCGCCCCTGCCAAGCTCAGAAGGGGCGAGGGGCAAGTGCAAGGCTCCCCACATGGCCAGGCCATCCAGGGAGCCTTTGCCACTCCCCTCTCGCCCCCGTTAAGCTCGAAATTTGGGCATATTGAGTATTTGTGCCAAGTTCTGTCCAGATCCATAGTCATTTGGGTTCACAATGCTCTCCGGATGTAGGTGAACTACATCTACTGTAAACCACTGTCAATTCTTCCCAATCCCCTCCAGTATTTTCTGTTGATCATTGGGGTTCTGTGTGCCAAGTTTGGTCCAGGTCTGTAATTTGTGGGGGGGTCTCAAAGGTCTGTTGAAGGTACTGCAGATCGCATCATTAGTTGTCCATATTCCCCCGAATGTATTGTTTTTGTGATTTTTTTTGTTGTGTCAGGGCAACCAGTCAATTGTATTACATTTCTAACAGAACAAAACAAACAAACAGACAAAATACAAAATTTGCGAGTTTGGTAGTGGATTAGATGTCCTTTGACCAGTATCTGGCCCCTAAAGAGTGCCTCTGGTTTACTATAAGAAGGTCCTCCCTTGTGCATGTGGCAGGGCTCAGGGTGCATTGCAGCAGGTGGTCAGTGGTTTGCTCTTCTCCACACTCGCATGTCATGGATTCCACTTTGTGGCCCCATTTCTTGAGGTTGGCTCTGCATCTCGTGGTGCCAGAACGCAGTCTGTTCAGCGACTTCAAAGTCGCCCAGTCTTCTTCTGTGTGACCAGGGGGGAGTCTCTCATTTGGTATCAGCCATTGATTGAGGTTCTGGGTTTGAGCCTGCCACTTTTGGACTCTCGCTTGCTGAGGTGTTCCAGCGAGTGTCTCTGTAGATCTTAGAAACTATTTCTTGATTTAAGTCATTGACATGCTGGCTGATACCCAAACAGGGATGAGCTGGAGATGTCTCTGCCTTGGTCCTTTCACTATTGGCTGCTACTTCCCGGCGGATTTCAGGTGGTGCAATACCGGCTAAGCAGTGTAATTTCTCCAGTGGTGTAGGGCGCAGACACCCCGTGATAATGCGGCATGTCTCATTAAGAGCCACATCCACTGTTTTAGTGTGGTGAGATGTGTTTTACACTGTGATAAATCACTATGCTTTAATTATGTTCAATTTGTAACAATGAAAATACATATCAAGATATTTACATTACAATTCATAACAGTAGCAAAATTACCGTTATGAAGTAGCAACGAAAATATGGTTGGGGGTCACCACAACTTAATTTAGGGGCCACGACATTAGAAAGATGGAGAACCACTGCTCTATTTATTTTGATGAACTAAACTGGTCAAAGCCCCAGATTAGGATAATTGAGAGAAAAGGACTAGCTGAAGGCTAGGTCTGAAACCGAGGAAGGAAAGTACAAGATCATAGTTAGGATTCTGCAACTATCCCAGGGCATTGGGATGCCAAATTGGGTGGGATAGCCAATACTTCAGAGGACAGGAGCAGGATTCAAAATGATCTTGACAGATTAGAGAGATGAAGGGCCAAAACTAACAAAATGAAGTTCAACAGGGACAAATGCAAGATACTCCACTTTGGCAGGAAAAACGAAATGCAAAGATACAGAATGGGGGACGCCTGGCTCGAGAGCAGTACGTGTGAAAAAGATCTTGAAGTCCTCATGGACAACAAGTTAAACATGAGCCAACAATGTGATGTGGCGGCAAAAAAAGCCAATGGGATTTTGGCCTGCATCAATAGGAGCATAGTGTCTAGATCCAGGGAAGTCATGCTACCCCTCTATTCTGCTTTGGTTAGACCACACCTGGAATATTGTGTCCAATTCTGGGCACCACAATTCAAGAGAGATATTTACAAGCTGGAATGTGTCCAGAGGAGGGCGACTAAAATGATCAAGGGTCTGGAGAACAAGCCCTATGAGGAGCGGCTTAAGGAGCTGGGCATGTTTAGCCTGAAGAAGAGAAGGCTGAGAGGAGATGTGATAGCCATGTATAAATATGTGAGAGGAAGCCACAGGGAGGAGGGAGCAAGCTTTTTTCTGCTTCCCTGGAGACTAGGACGCAATGGAACAATGGCTTCAAACTACAAGAGAGGAGATTCCATCTGAACATGAGGAAAAACTTCCTGACTGTGAGAGCCGTTCAGCAGTGGAACTCTCTGCCCGGAGTGTGGTGGAGGCTCCTTCTTTGGAAGCTTTTAAACAGAGGCTGGATGGCCATTTGTCAGGGGTGATTTGAATGCAATATTCCTGCTTCTCGGCAGAATGGGGTTGGACTGGATGGCCCATGAGGTCAATTCCAACTCTTTGATTCTATGATTCTATGATTGGTGCTGCTTTGAGCCCTCTTATTGGGAGAAATGTTTTCGTTCTAACCTCAGAATGCATTCATTCTCCAGCATCGGTGCCCTCTGTGTCTGCTGTTCTTCTCCTTGTTCCAGACTGAGTGCTTTGGGCAGAGACTGTTCTTTGCCGGGAAAGGTTGCTCAGATTTTTCCGGCAAAGAAGGGCGTTTTTGGGGTGTCTTTTTGCCAATTTCCTCCCCAGGAACTGCTTAGCAGGACTGTTTTCCTGCCCTGAAGCTTTCCATTGAATGGAGGTCCAGCAGCGCAACAGAGGGCTGGAATTACAGGCCGGTAAAAGCCAAGGAGAAAAAGGATCCTGTGCAAACTTTGGGTGCCATTTCCTTCTGGCCCCGAATCAAGAGCCACTCCTGCCTCCAAATGGGTTTCACAGCTTGGACTGAACAGCTTTCCAAAGGCTAAGGAAGAGACTGGCCTTCCTCCTCATTTATTTTTGGAAAGTTCCTTCGTGGTTGATAACAGAAACCATCAATTTTTTCACATGCTGCTTATGGTTTGTGTTGCTGAACAAAAACCAGCAGCGTGATGCTGCAGCAAAGAAGGCTCGTACTATTATTAAAACCGTTTCCCAGACAAGGTACCTTTAAATACCTGCAATGCAGGTCTACATTGTAGAATTAATGCTGTTTGGCCACACTTTAGTTGCCCTGGCTCAATGCAATGGAATTTGAGAACTGGAGTTTGGTGAAGGTCCAGCACTTTTGGGCAGAAAGAGCTTGCAAAACTACAACTCTCAGGTTACATTGCAAACAGCTATATCAGTTAAAGTGGTGTCAAGATGCATGTATTCTACAGTGTGGATGCACCCTTAATAAGTATCTTGGCACCTCAGGAAAACAGGTGCAAAGGCATCTTGACTAGAGTAAACCTGTTGAGTCCATAGTAGTTACCTGTGTGTCGTATTATCTGTCATAGGATGTAATAGGGAACATCCAATAGGAGTCATTATTATGGGTTGTTGTAGGTTTTTCGGGCTATAAGGCCATGTTCTAGAAGCATTCTCTCCTGACGTTTCACCTGCATCTATGGCAAGCATCCTCAGAGGTTGTGGGGTCATGATTATGACTATAGTTTTCTCTTATTGGTGTAACAAGTAGTGGTTCACAATGGGTTTCGGTGTTTACAATTTGTGGTCATGGTTCGAGGTTTTTTAAGATGTTGTAATGTGAACTTTTCAAAATTTCTGCCTATCTCAACATGCATCTCCACGTTAATGGAGTTTGATGCCACTTTAACTGCCCTGGCTCAATGCTATGAAATTATAGGAGTTGTAGTTTCACAAGACTTCACCACACAGGATAAGTAAAGCATTTGGGATAGTTGGTTTTCCCTTAAGCTTTGCAAAGCCCTGTTTGGAAGTTAAACAGATGATTTCCTTACCTACATCACGTCCTTCTCCTTTTCTCCACTTTCTGTAAGATTTATTGGTTTGATCACACAGTAAGACTTGTTTCCCACACCATCCCTTCTCCATTTTTTAAAAGATCCTTCTCTCTTTGTTCAACTTATAGTTAAAAAAACCTCATAACAACATATGTAGAGAGGTTATTCTTACGCTGCAGACTTAAAAACAGGAGGGAGGGGTGAAATGAAGCTTTAGCTCCGGTATATGTCTCTCTCTGCTAGCCTTTTGATAGGCAAAACAAAAGCCTGACAGTACAGCAGGAGTTTCAAAGAGGCAATTCAGAAAATAGTAAGAGTTCAAAAGGACTCACCCAATGCAGCCAGCACCACCACTGTGACCACTAGCAAGACGATGAAGAAGTAGAGGATTTTCACCGACGTTTGGAGCGTTAGTGTCTTCTCGCACTGGGTGCAATTGGTCCGCATCCGGCCTGGAGGAAGTAACAAAACATGAGCGATTTAGGGATAACTGGCAAGGCATTTACACCAAACATGAGCCGACTTGGACCCTCCAGGAGTTTTGGACTTCAACTCCCACCATTCCTAACAGCCTCAGGCCCTTTCCTTATCCCCCCTCAGCCGCTTAAGTGGCTGAGGGGGGAAAAGAAGGGACCTGAGGCTGTTAGGAATGGTGGGAGTTGAAGTCCAAAACACCCAGAGGGCCCAAGTTGGCCCATGCCTGATCTACACTGTAGAATAAAGGCAGTTCTTTAGCTCTTACCATTCGGCCTGTATCTAAACGGGGGCATCTCTTCTTCTTCTCCAGCTAAGTCGTCGTCTAAAAGATAAATAAGGTAAATAACAACAAATGCAGATGTCCACAAACTGAAGGAATCCTAGAATCCCAGGCTTGGAAGGGACCCCTTGAGGTCATCTAGTCCACCCTCTCTTCCCTCTGCATCATCCGAAAACTGTGCCCAATGTAGCATCAAAGGAAACGGATGTGTAAATGAGCACCCAACTACATGCTAACTTGGATCACTGTCCACCATCGTGCAAATAAAATAAAGTCTGTCGGTACTATAGTTTTACTAGTGTGAAATATAGTTGACAGTTTTTAAACTCTGGGTGTCCGATGTAGGACATCATGTTATGTAATGCTATGCAAGAGCTAAAGGCATAGAGGGATTTACTGCCTAGAGAGTGAACTGTGAGCTTTTCCTGTCATACATTCCAATGACGTGGATTTGAGATAACGGACTGCTGGGCATTCTCTTCTAGCCATAGAATCATAGAATCAAAGACTTGGAAGAGACCTCATGGGCCATCCAGTCCAACCCCATTCTGTCAAGAAGCAGGAATATTGCAATCACCCCTGACAGATGGCCATCCAGCCTCTGTTTCAAAGCTTCCAAAGAAGGAGCCTCCACCACACTCCGGGGCAGAGAGTTCCACTGCTGAATGGCTCTCACAGTCAGGAAGTTCTTCCTCACGTTCAGATGGAATCTCCTTTCTTATAGTTTGCAGCCATTATTTCGTGTCCTAGTCTCCAGGGAAGCAGAAAACAAGCCTAGAGAAGACAATGATGCTGGGGGAAATGGAAGGAAAAAGGGAGAGGGGCTGACCAAGGGCAAGATGGGTGGATGGCATCCTTGAAGTGACTGGAGTGACCTTGAAGGAGCTGGGAGTGGTGACGACCGACAGGGAACTCTGGCATGGACTGGTCCATGAAGTCACAAAGAGTCAGAAATGACTGAATGAATGAACAACAACAACAAATAAATACTGTGCATCATTGGGCAAGTAAGTTTAAAGATGTTGAGGTGGGAACATCTGACTTGCGTGACAAACAAAGAGTTGGACGTCCTGTGACGGCAACCACCGAGTTTCACAAGCAAAAGGTTGACAGATTGATTCAGGACGATCGTCGTATCACTCAGAGAAATTTCAAGCCTAATCGGCATTTCACAAGAACGTGTGGGACACATTATTGCTTTGCTTGGCTATTGGAAGATCTGTGCACGATGGGTACCCAGGATGAGAGAACTGTGAGATGCTGGTTGCGGAAACAGAGTGTCGACTTCTTCCGTGATGGCTTCAGAAAACTTATTCATCATTGGCAGAAATGTATCCAATTGTCTGGGGATTATGTGTGGGTCACATTATTGCTTTACTTGGCTATTGGAAGTTTAAAGATGTTGAGGTGGGAACATCTGACTTGCGTGACAAACAAAGAGTTGGACGTCCTGTGACAGCAACCACTGAGTTTCACAAGCAAAAGATTGACTGATTCAGGACAATTGTCGTATTACTCAGAGAGAAATTTCAAGCATAATCAGCATTTCACAAGAACGTGTGGGTCACATTATCGCTTTGCTTGGCTATCAGAAGATCTGTGCACGATGGGTACCCAGGATGAGAGAATTGTGAGACGCTGGTTGCGGAAACAGAGTGTTGACTTCTTCTGTGACGACTTCATTGTTGGCAGAAATGTATCCAATTGTCTGGTGCTTATGTGTAAAAGTGAATAGTGGTAGTTAAAGAACACATTCTAAGGATTATTTCGGTGTTTGACTTATTAAAATATTCCCATCCAAACCCACGTAACGAAGGTGGAGGCATTACTTTTCATTCAACCCTCGTATGTGCTCTTGATGCAGCTTCTTTCCTAGTCCTACCTACCCCATAAGTTCCAGGTACCCCTTCATGCCGACATATCCTTTGCTTAAGAGAGATCCCTTCAGAGAATAAATATTTGCTCCGCTCTCCACTCTCCGCTCCCAAAAGGCTCCCTTGCCAGTTCCAGAGCTTAGAAAACATCCCTCTGGACCAGACCTTTTTTCTCCCCTCCGCCCCACCTGCCTTCTCCAAATATTTGTTGGTTGCAGGGAACTCAGCTTTCAAGATGCCGAAAAGCACACACAGGGCTCTTTGATGCAACCTGTTTGCCCCACATGAAAGGCTGGAACAAGCCTGGGTCTCTGCTTTGTCGGATCACAAGAAAACAGGAAAAATGAGGCCGGCTCCTTCAGAGCAACCTGGTGAAAAGCGGCCAAAGTCCACACAGAGCAGGAGGCTCCTCGCTTGAAAGTCTATATGAAAGGGGGTTTTAATCAGAGACTGCCTGGCCATCTGTTGGGAGGGCTTGGATGGTGTCTTTTTGCCCAACAGAATGGGGTTGGACTAGGTGGCCCACGGGGATCCCTTCCTATTATAGTAGAACATGGTGCCTCAGAGTCCAGTGGAGCGTCCTTCTCTGTTTCTAAACAGAGGTTGGATGTCCATCTGTTGGGAGGGTTCAGATGTTGCCTCCTTTTGTCGTAGAATGGGGTTGGACTAGGTGGGCCTTGGAGATCCCTTTATATTATAGTAGAACATGATGCTTCAGAGTCCAGTGGAGCCTCCTTCTCTGTTTCTAAGCAGAGGTTGGATGGCCATCTGTTGGGAGGGTTCAGATGTTGTCTTCCTTCTTGGCAGAATGGGGTAGGACTAGATGGCCCTTGGGGATCCCTTCTTATTATAGTGGAACATGGTGCCTCAGAGTCCTGTAGAGCCTCCTTCTCTGTTTCTACACAGAGGTTGGGTGGTCATCTGTTGGGAGGGTTCAGATGTTGTCTTCCTTCTTGGCAGAATGGGGTTGGACTAGATGGCCCTTGGAGATCCCTTCCTATTATAGTAGAACATGGTGCATCAGAGTCCAGTGGTGCCTCCTTCTCTGTTTCTACACAGAGGCTGAATGGCCATCTGCTGGGAGGGTTCGGATGTTATTTCCCTTCCTGGCAGAATGGGGTAGGACTAGATGGCCCTTGGGGATCCCTTCGTATTATAGTAGAACATGGTGGAGCCTCCTTCTCTGTTTCTAAAAGAGGCTTGATGGCCATCCGTTGGGAGGGTTCGGATGTTGTCTCCCTTCCTGGCAGAATGGGGTTGGACTGGATGGCCTTTGGGAGACCCTTCCAACTCTAGAATTCTATGACTGAAAAGCCTCCAGAGACCATCAGGACACTCTTCCTACTATTCCATGCAATGATAGCTGTGGTTCAGTGTTATGGAGTTGAAGTTTTGCAAGATGGCTAAAAACCTTGCAAAACTACGACTCCCACAATCCCAGAGATGGCTAAAGACCTTGCAGAACTACAACTCCCGCAATCCCACAATATTGAGCCACAGAAGCTCAAGTGGTGCCAAACTGCATTAATTCAACAGTGTGGAAGCACCCAACGATGCTTCAGTGGTGGATATTCTCTATTGGCAAAGAGAGGTTGGACTAGATGACCTCTTGAGTTCCCACCAACTCTTCTGTTTCTCTCAATTGACTTATTATTTTGTAATTTTGGGACTCTAATGCCAGACTCAAATGTTCCCTTGTTGGAACTACAGCTTAAGTGGTGCCAAGCTGCATTAATTCCACAGTGTGGAAGAACCCAGGGATGCTTCAGCGGTGGAAATTCGGTTTTGGCAAAGGAAGGTTGGACAAGATGACCTCTTGGGTTCCCACTAACTCTTCTGTTTCTCTCAACTCACTTATTATTTTGTAATGCCAGACTCAAATGTTCCCTTGTTTTGATTTTCCGGACCCCGTTATTACTAAATCCCAAACCTGGGGTTAAAACCCAATCAGAGTAAACAAAGGCCCTGAAGCCAGGAGCCAAACCTAGCAATTGTCTTATTTCCAAATGAGAGGCTCCTCTTTTATCCCCTTCCCAGGAATGCAGAAACTAGAGATCCCACAATTATGGGGTGGGTGTGGGATAGAGGGATGGCTCAGACCAACATTTCATCCTTGAAGGAATATGGGATGGAGACAGTCAACATGCATCTAGAGTCATAGCATCCTAGAGTTGGAATAGGACTCCCTGCGACTTCCTCTCATATATTAATCCCTGGCCCTCATCATGTCTCTTCTCAGCCTTCTCTTCTTCAGGCGAAACATGCCCAGCTCCTTAAGCCGCTCCTCATAGGGCTTGTTCTCCAGACCTTGATCATTTCGGTCCCCCTCCTCTGGACACATTCCAGCTTGTCAACATCTCTCTTCAATTGTGGTGCCCAGAATTGGACACAATATTCCAGATGTGGTCTAACCAAAGCAGAATAGAGCATGGGGAGCATGACTTCCCTGGATCTAGACACTATGCTCCTCTTGATGCAGGCCAAAATCCCATTGGCATTTTTAGCCGCAGCATCACATTGTTGGCTCATGTTTAACTTGTTGTCCATAAGGACTCCAAGATATTTTTCACACGTTCTGCTCTTGAGCCAGGACAAGGCACACAAGATGGGAGGGCAAAAGGATTGATAAGAATTGTGACTGGATTGATCTTGAAGGAGCTGGGGGTGGTGACGGCCGACAGGGAGCTCTGGTGTGGGCTGGTCCATAAGGTCACGAAGAGTCAGAAATGACTGAACGAATGAACAACAACAAATGGCCATGTTCAATCTAGAAGCATTCTCTCCTGATGTTTCGCCTGTATCTGTGGCAAGCATCCTCAGAGGTTGTGAAAACCTTTTGAAGGAGCTGGGGGTGGTGACGGCCAACAGGTAGCTCTGGCGTGGGCTGGTCCATAAGGTCACGAAGAGTCAGAAATGACTGAATGAATGAACAACAACAAATGGCCATGTTCTAGAAGCATTCTTTCCTGACATTTCACCTGCATCTGTGGCAGGCATCCTCAGAGGTTGTGAAAACCTCTTGAAGGAGCTGGGGGTGGTGAAGGCCGACAGGGAGCTCTGGCGTGGGCTGGTCCATAAGGTCACGAAGAGTCAGAAATGACTGAACGAATGAACAACAACAAATTCCCATGTTCTAGAAGGATTCTCTCCTGATGTTTCACCTGCATCTGTGACAGGCATCCTCAGAGGTTGTGAAAACCTCTTGAAGGAGCTGGGGGTGTTGATGGCCGACAGGGAGCTCTGGTGTGGGCTGGTCCATAAGGTCACGAAGAGTCAGAAATGACTGAACGAATGAACAACAACAAATGGCCATGTTCTAGAAGCATTCTCTCCTGATGTTTCGCCTGCATTTGTGGCAAGCATCMTCAGAGGTTGYGAAAACCTCTTGAAGGASCTGGGGGTGGTGACRGCYGACAGGGAGCTCTGGYGTGGRCTGGTCCATAAGRTCACGAAAAGTCAGAAATGACTGAACAACAACAAATGACCATGTTCTAGAAGCATTCTCTCCTGATGTTTCGCCTGCATTTGTGGCAAGCATCCTCAGAGGTTGTGAAAACCTCTTGAAGGACCTGGGGGTGGTGACAGCCGAYAGGGAGCTCTGGTGTGGACTGGTCCATAAGGTCACGAAGAGTCAGAAATGACTGAACAACAACAAATGACCATGTTCTAGAAGCATTCTCTCCTGATGTTTCGCCTGCATCTGTGGCAAGCATCCTCAGAGGTTGTGAAAACCTCTTGAAGGAGCTGGGGGTGGTGACGGCTGACAGGGAGCTCTGGTGTGGGCTGGTCCATAAGATCACAAAGAGTCAGAAATGACTGAACGAATGAACAACAACAAATGGCCATGTTCTAGAAGCATTCTCTCCTGATGTTTCGCCTGCATCTGTGGCAAGCATCCTCAGAGGTTGTGAAAACCTCACAACCTCTGAGGATGCTTGTCACAGATGCAGGTGAAGCGTCAGGAGAGAATGCTTCTAGAACATGTTAGTTGTGTCTTCCTGGGGATTGGACTGGATGGCCTCTGGAGTTCCCTTTCCGGTTCTCTGAGCTCCCAAAAAGAAAGAAACCTACCTTTCATCATCTCCTTGCCACGAGTCCAATGGCTCCTTGATGCTCCAGTTCCAAGCTGGTCAGGAATGTTGCAGAAACTGCCAGGTGCTTCTTATCTGGCCATGGCAGGCCTCCCTTGATTGCGCCACATCCCGGCACATGAGTGCCTCAGAAGAGGGACTCTGAAGAAAAACAACAGCAGCATCCTGGTGGTGCTTCTTCCTGGTTCCTCCTCTACTTCTCCTCAAAGCAAAGTCCTATCTGTGGTCCATCCTCATGTGCAAAAAGATGCTCAGCACACCACTTCTCCAAGGAAGGCATTAGATGTGGTCCATCCTCAATCACTCAAGTTCTGGTTTCCAAAGTGTCAATGCACTGATGCTCAGCAAAGGGAGCTCTGATCCGAAGGACATACAGTGCGCGTTCTCATGTGCCGATGCGTGTAGAAAGGAACTATCCTCCTTGGCCGATGCTCCGGACTTCAGTGCACCCTCAGGTTGACGGTGCACTGCTTCATGCGCTGATACTCAGCAAAGGGAGCTGTTGTCCGAAGCACACACTATGTATGTTCTCATGTGCCAACTTGCAGAAAAAGGATCTATCCTCTTCAGCTGAAGCTCCAGCCTTCAATGCACGCTACCACTGATGGAGCACTGCTTCATGCGCCGATGCTCAGCAAAGGGAGCTCTTGTCCAAAGCACACACCATGTATGTTCTCATGTGCTGATGTGCAGAAAAAGGATCTATCCTCTTCAGATGATGCTCCAGCCTTCAATGCAGGCTAGCACTGATGGAGCACTGCTTCATGCGCCGAAGCTCAGCAAAGGGAGCTCTTGTCCAAAGCACACACAGCATGTATGTTCTCATGTGCCGACTTGTAGAAAATGGATCTATCCTCTTCAGATGATGCTCCAGCCTTGAATGCACGCTAGCACTGATGGAGCACTGCCTCATGCGCCAATGCTCAGCAAAAGGAGCTCTCTGCCTCCACCGACGCTGTGGCCTCCAATGCACCCTGGTGCTGACATCCCAGCCCTGTTTGGTCTCCTTCCTTGCCCCATGCGCGGCCTCCCTCTTCTCCCTTGGCGCACTCCTCCAACTCTTGGGCTTCAGCCCAAGCAAACTTCTCCAAAGAGTTCTCCAATGCGGCATCCAGTGGTGCCAGGATTTGGCTCACGCCATGGCAGGCCACAGCAGGCCACAGACCTAGTTTGGGGGTGGCAACACGGTCCACCTCCGTTCCTCCCTCTCGAGTGTGCGATGGTGTGCAAGCAGCAGTGGAGAGGCCGTTTTTTGGCGGTGTTTGTTGGGCCTGTGCCGGAGAAATGTGCGTGCGCCTCCGTCCCTCTCCCGCCTCCCCTCCCCACACTAATTGCTAACAAATGTCCTTCCTTTGCAGCCCAGTGGGAAGGGGAAGGCAAGGAATGCGCATGGATGAGCCTACAGATGGATGGGATGCAGCACATCCACCCTTGAGAAGGAATGTGCTGTGACACTGCTGGAGTTGCTATGGCTCCGGGATAAGGAATTCTGTGAGTTGTAGTTTGCTAAGGCCGAGAAAGCTAAAGGCCTTGGGAAACTACAACTCCCAGCACTCCTTATCACGGAGCCATGCATTCACTCAACAGCGTAGATGCACATGCAGACACATGAACACACTGCTGGGATTTTGGTTTCAGAAGCAGAGCAGATCCTATGGTGATGTTAAGCATTATGCATGGAGGGCCAGCCATGTTCACTAACAGGTTGCCATTCAGAGGAACCATTTAAAGGACCTCCAAAGGCCACCCAGTGCAATCCTGCTCTACCATGCAGGAAGACACAATTCAAACCCTCCTGACAGATGTCCATCCAGCCTCTGCTTAAAGAACTGCAAAGAAAGAAAGTTTGCCAGATTCCAAAGCAGTCCATAATATACCAGAGGGACCTCCAAGGGCCATCCAGTCCAACCCCCATTCTGCCACAATAAAAGCCCTCCCAACAGATGGCCACCCAGCCTCTGTTGAAAAGCCTCCAAAGAAGGGGAATCTACCTAAATCCCAGGCGGTCTAGATCCCACTAGATTTGGAAGGGATCCAGGAAGGCCACCCTGTGCAATCCCATTCTGCCCTGCAGGAAGACACAATCCAAACCTTCCTGACAGATGTCCATCCAGCCTATGCTTAAAGAGTTCCAAAGAAGGAGAGTTCACCAGACTCCAAAGCCGCCCATAATGCGCTCGTTCAGTTATTGGACCCAAGGACACTACTAAAGGAAAATGGTCACTTTCTGTGCATTCCAGGATTTCAAAAGTATTTACTAGGGGACTCAACCCAGGAGAGACCACTATGATCTCTTGTAGGAATTGTTCATTTTTTGGGTAATGTTTATGTAACATATATAGTGAACCTCTTTGTTTTCATAGCATAATAGAATCCTAGAGTTGGAAGAGGCCTGGAGGGCCATCCAGTCCAACCCCATTCTGCCAAGAAGCAGGAATATTGCATTCAAATCACCCCTGACAGATGGCCATCCAGCCTCTGTTTAAAGGCTTCGAAAGAAGGAGCCTCCACCACACTCCAGGGCAGAGAGTTCCACTGCTGAACAGCTCTCACAGTCATGAAGTTCTTCCTCATGTTCAGATGGAATCTCCTCTCTTGTAGTTTGAAGCCATTGTTCCATTGCATCCTAGTCTCCAGGGAAGCAGAAAGGAAGCTTGCTCCCTCCTCCCCCCTGTGGCTTCCTCTCACATATTTATACATGGCTATCATATCTCCTCTCAGCCTTCTCTTCTTCAGGCTAAACATGCCCAGCTCCTTAAGCCGCTCCTCATAGGGCTTGTTCTCCAGACCCTTGATCATTTTAGTCGCCCTCCGCTGGACACATTCCAGCTTGTCAACATCTCTCATCAATTGTGGTGTTTAGCCTTTGTAGTTGTTCTCAGCCTCTGTGCAGTTTAATAAACTTTTCCCATGTTTTTATGATAGAACCAATTAGGAAATGACATTTGTTCATTGCTCCATTTGTTTTGATGCAACTGTGCACCCGAACCATACTTGCAAACACATAATAATAATAACCCACCTCCAGTTCCCCGAAGGTGACTCAGGGCAGCTAACATGAGGCTGAGCCCAAAACAATACAGCATAATTAAATAAAATAAAATAAAATAAAATAAAATAAAATAAAATAAAATAAAATAAAATAAATAACATAATAAAAATCAAGCACAAAGGGCGGGCCAGATATACGAGATGAAGTATTAAAATTTTAATTATAAGGTTCTTGTGGGTTTTTTTGGGCTATAGAGCCATGTTCTAGAGGCATTTCTCCTGACGTTTCGCCTGCATCTATGGCAAGCATCCTCAGAGGTAGTGAGGTCTGTTGGAATTAGGACAATGGGTTTATATATCTGTGGAATGGCTGGGGTGGGAAAAGGAGCTCTTCCCTGCTGCAGTTAGGTGTGAATGTTTCAGCTGATCACCTCCATTAGCATTTGAAGGCTTGCCTGAGCCTGGGAAAATCTCTTGCTGGGAGGTGTTAATCTGTACCTGGTTGTTTCCTCTCTGTTGTTTTGGCTGCAAGAGATTTTCCCAGGCTCAGGCAGGCCTTCAAATGCTAATGAAGGTGATCAGCTGAAACATTCACACCTAGCTCCAGCAGGGAAGAGCTCTTTGCCCCACCCCAGCCATTCCACAGATATATAAACCCATTGTCCTAATTCCAACAGACCTCACTACCTCTGAGGATGCTTGCCATAGATGCAGGCGAAACGTCAGGAGAAATGCCTCTAGACATGGCCCTATAGCCCGAAAAAACCCACAAGAACCTAGTGATTCCAGCCATGAAAGCCTTCGACAATACATTTTAATTATAGTTATTGTTGCTGTCATCATCGTCGTCGTCCTTGTTTTTATTTTTCTCCCTTCTTTCTCCCAATATAGGGTCTCAAGGCAGCTAACAATAGAATTATAGAATCATAGAATCCTACAGTTGGAAGAGACTCATGGGCCAAAAATAAATAAGACATATTTAAATCCTAGCGTTAATTTTTTGCAATCGTGTTTTGCTAATTTCCTGAAAAAGCTTGTGCTTCCCCCCCCCCCCAAAGCAAATTAAAATGTCGCCAGACTGCCAGATATTTTGTAATTCTCTGCAAACAAATGGTCTCATCACGAGGGAAAAGGGAATGTTTCTGTAATGTAGGGATCCTGACTGATTTGTCAGCATTCTTCACAGCTTCCCAAACTGTTTTTTACAGACTTATTTCTAAGGTTGTGTCTGCTTTATTTATTTATCGTATCAGGAGTGAACCAAGGTATTTAAAAACACAGAGTTTTAAAAACTTGGCATTCTACATGGGAGTGCTTGGAACAGGAATAAAAATTTGGGGAGAATCACCATTTTAACCATTTTAATTTTGCTTGATATATCCCAATTTTGTTTTTTCCAACTACCCATCTGTTTGTTTATTTTTTTCCATAAGCTATTATAATTAGATTGGATTATATTAGGTTCTTGTGGGTTTTTTCGGGCTATAGAGCCATGTTCTAGAGGCATTTCTCCTGACATTTCGCCTGCATCTATGGCAAGCATCCTCAGAGGTTGTGAGGTCTGTTGGAAGTAGGAAAATGGGTTTATATATCTGTGGAATGGCTGGGGTGGGGCAAGGAGCTCTTCCCTGCTGCAGTTAGGTGTGAATGTTTAGCTGATCACCTTCATTAGCATTTGAAGGCCTGCCTGAGTCTGGGAAAATCTGTTGCTGGGAGGTGTTAATCTGTGCCTGGTTTTTTCCTCTCTGTTGTTTAGCTGTTATAATTTTAGAGTTTTTTAATACTGGTAGCCAGATTTTGTTCATTTTCATGGTCTTTTCCTTTCTGTTGAAATTGTCCACATGCTTGTGGATTTCAATGGCTTCTCTGTGTAGTCTGACATGGTGGTTGTTGGTGTGGTCCAGCATTTCTGTGTTCTCAAATAATATGCTGTGTCCAGGCTGGTTCATCAGGTGCTCTGCTATGGCTGACTTCTCTGGTTGAAGTAGTCTGCAGTGCCTTTCATGTTCCTTGATGCGTGTCTGGGCGCTGCATTTGGTGGTCCCTATGTAGACTTGTCCAGTGATTCCAGCCATGAAAGCCTTCGACAATACATTGGATTATATTGTTAAGGTTTTTGGGAATATATACACCCAAATATTTTATCCCCATCAAAATTATTCAAAAATGGGATTCTTCGATTAAAACTTGGATAGAAGGAACAAATAAAAATCGTATTCCCAAATCAGTATTTTATTCCTTAGAAGAGAATGGAGGATGGGGTGCCCCTAATTTACAGAATTATTTCGACGCCTGCCAATTAATAAGACTGATAGAACTAGATTTTGATGATTCAAGAAGATGGGCTAGAATTGAAAAAGCAATAAATGGATGGACCCAATTTAAGGTGCTGGTGTTGGCCTACAAAGCCCTAAACGGTTCCGGCCCAAAATACCTTTCTGACCGCATCTCGGCCTATGAGCCCACGAGGGCCTTGAGATCATCTGGGGAGGCCCTTCTCTCGATCCCGCCTGCCTCACAGGCACGTCTGGCGGGGATGAGAGATAGGGCCTTCTCAGTGGTGGCCCCCCGGCTATGGAGCACCCTCCCTGTTGACATCAGACAGGCGCCCTCACTTATGGCATTCCGTAAGAGCCTAAAAACATGGCTATTCGAAAAGGCGTTTAACTAAGTGCTATAACAATTGGCAATGACGACTGGAACGGAATATGGATTACGAGATTGGCTTATGATTCTATGTTGAGACGACGCGGATGATTTAGTTTAATTATATGTTTTGTAAACTGTTTTTATATGTTGTACACCGCCGTGAGTCGCCCTAAGGGGCTGAGAACGGCGGTCAACAAATGCAATAAATAAATAATAAATAAATAAGGTATTTATTAGGCCTGGGTAACAACGCAAAAATTTGTTTCTAAAATCGATTTGTATTTGGGGTTTTTTTTGTTTCGATATTTAAAATAATTACAAAATTTTCCCTTAAAAAAGTTCGGTATTTACGAAATTTCGTTAATATTTACAAAACATTTTGTAAAGATGGCGCCCTTTTTTTCAATATTTTTTTCAATATTTTTTTAATTTAATTATTAATTTAGTAGAATAGGGAGGAGAAATTATTATTAAGGAGGGAAGGCAGGCACTCACTCTGGCGGGCCCTCAAGCGCTGCCGCCGAGTCGGGCCCGGCTCCTCCGAAGCAATGCGAAATTGGGAGAAGGGCTCCCCAAAGGCCATCTAGCCCAGCCCTCCGCTAAGGAATTGGGAGAACGAAGCACAGCCCTCCGCTAAGGAATTGGGAGAACGAAGCACAGCCCTCCGCTAAGGAATTGGGAGAACGAAGCACAGCCCTCCGCTAAGGAATTGGGAGAACGAAGCACAGCCCTCCGCTAAGGAATTGGGAGAACGAAGCACAGCCCTCCGCTAAGGAATTGGGAGAACGAAGCACAGCCCTCCGCTAAGGAATTGGGAGAACGAAGCACAGCCCTCCGCTAAGGAATTGGGAGAACGAAGCACAGCCCTCCGCTAAGGAATTGGGAGAACGAAGCACAGCCCTCCGCTAAGGAATTGGGAGAACGAAGCACAGCCCTCCGCTAAGGAATTGGGAGAACGAAGCACAGCCCTCCGCTAAGGAATTGGGAGAACGAAGCACAGCCCTCCGCTAAGGAATTGGGAGAACGAAGCACACCCACCGCAAAGGTGAGGAAGGAGGGACGGGCCGCCTTCCCGCTGAGGGTCGCTCGCCCTCTCGCTCGCTTGCTCAGCCGGCGCCTTCCCCGCCCTCTCCTCCTCCTCCTCCTCCTCCTCCTCCTCCTCCTCCTCCTCTTTCAGGCTCTGACTGGCTAAGGAGAGGAGAGAGAGGAGAGCTCCCAGCAAGCATCTAGCCAAGCCATCTTACGTATTTCCGAAATGGACGGAAATACAAAATTTTTTGGCGCATGCCGTTTCGATATTTAAAAACACTTCCGGGTTTAAAAATAAGTTTTGTAATCGTTTTGTAATTGCTAAAATTAACGAATATTTAACGAATTACAAAATTAACGAACGAAACCGCCCAGGCCTACTGTTTATGTTTAAAAGGACGGGTTGATAAAAAAATCTTAACAGAAACTAAAGGGGGACCATTGATCTCATCTTTGGAATGTTGGAAAAAATGGCAAAACAAACTACAAATTAATAGGGTAGATATACTCCCAATAGGGTTTCTAGACAATAGAAAAGAACAGACATTTGGTAAGGTTATAACAAAGTTGAAACAGAATGGAATGAATCTGATAAAAGACCTCTTGAACTCAGATGGGACAATTAAGGATTGGGAGACAATAAAGGGTAAATGCGGTCAAGGTAATTGGCTTCTTTGGAATGGATTAAAACAAAGGATCATAGAATCATAGAATCAAAGAGTTGGAAGAGACCTCATGGGCCATCCAGTCCAACCCCATTCTGCCAAGAAGCAGGAATTGCATTCAAATCACCCCTGACAGATGGCCATCCAGCCTCTGCTTAAAAGCTTCCAAAGAAGGAGCCTCCACCACACTCCGGGGCAGAGAGTTCCACTGCTGAACGGCTCTCACAGTCAGGAAGTTCTTCCTAATGTTCAGATGGAATCTCCTCTCTTGTAGTTTGAAGCCATTGTTCCGCGTCCTATTCTCCAAGGAAGCAGAAAACAAGCTTGCTCCCTCCTCCCTGTGGCTTCCTCTCACATATTTATACATGGCTATCATATCTCCTCTCATCCTTCTCTTCTTCAGGCTAAACATGCCCAGCTCCTTAAGCCGCTCCTCATAGGGCTTGTTCTCCAGACCCTTGATCATTTTAGTCGCCCTCCTCTGGACACATTCCAGCTTGTCAATATCTCTCTTGAATTGTGGTGCCCAGAATTGGACACAATATTCCAGATGTGGTCTAACCAAAGCAGAATAGAGGGGTAGCATTACTTCCTTAGATCTAGACACTATGCTCCTATTGATGCAGGCCAAAATCCCATTGGCTTTTTTTGCCGCCACATCACATTGTTGGCTCATGTTTAACTTGTTGTCCACGAGGACTCTAAGATCTTTTTCACACGTACTGCTCTCGAGCCAGGCGTCACCCATTCTGTATCTTTGCATTTCATTTTTTCTGCCAAAGTGGAGTATCTTGCATTTGTCACTGTTGAACTTCATTTTGTTAGTTTTGGCCCATCATCTCTCTAATCTGTCAAGATCGTTTTGAATCCTGCTCCTGTCCTCTGGACTATTGGCTATCCCTCCCAATTTGGTGTTGTCTGCAAACTTGATGATCCTGCCTTGTAGCCCTTCATCTAAGTCATGAATGAAGATCCTGAGCGGGCCCGGGCCCAGGACGGAACCCTGCTTTGGGCACTCCACTCGTCACTTCTTTCCAGGATGAAGAAAAGGAAGCCTTGAGGAGAATCACCCTCTGGGTTCGTCCATTTAACCAATTACAGATCCACCTCACCGTAGTTTTGCCTAGCCCACATTGGACTAGTTTGTGTGTCGATGCAAACTTGGCTTTTTTTGCCGCCACATCACATTGTTGGCTCATGTTTAACTTGTTGTCCACGAGGACTCCAAGATCTTTTTCACACATACTGCTCTCGAGCCAGGCGTCCCCCATTCTGTATCTTTGCATTTCGTTTTTTCTTCTGCCAAAGTGGAGTATCTTGCATTTGTCACTGTTGAACTTCATTTTGTTAGTTTTGGCCCATCTCTCTAATCTGTCAAGATCGTTTTGAATTCTGCTCCTGTCCTCTGGACTATTGGCTTTCCCTCCCAATTTGGTGTCGTCTGCAAACTTGATGATCATGCCTTCTAGCCCTTCATCTAAGTCATTAATAAAGATGTTGAACAGGACCGGGCCCAGGACGGAACCCTGCGGCACTCCACTTGTCACTTCTTTCCAAGATGAAGAGGAAGCATTAGTGAGCACTCTCTGTGTTCGTCCACTTAACCAATTACAGATCCACCTCACCGTAGTTTTGCCTAGCCCACATTGGACTAGTTTCCTTGCCAGAAGGTCATGGGGGGCCTTGTCAAAGAAGGCCTTACTGAAATCCAGGTACGCTAAAGGATCATTAAAGAGAAGAAAAAAGAAGGCCCTGAAACAGCCCTAGACCAAATCCTAAAATGGAAAATAGAAAAGGAGAAAGGGCTGATGGGGTTTATTTATAAGAAATTAATTGGAATACAATATAACTTGAAACAAGCCTTGATAGAAATATGGAAAGAAGATTTAAATAATAAAGTTTTAGAAATAGAAAATTGGATTGACTCAATTAAAAGTCTTAAGCATATAAAGATCAGAGAAACGCAAAGGAAATTGTATTGTCGGAGGCTTTCATGGCTGGAATCACTAGGTTCTTGTGGGTTTTTTCGGGCTATATGGCCATGTTCTAGAGGCATTTTCTCCTGACGTTTCGCCTGCATCTATGGCAAGCATCCTCAGAGGTAGTGGGGTCTTTTGGAACTAGGAAAAAGGGTTTATATATCTGTGGAATGGCTGGGGTGTGGCAAGGAGCTCTTCCCTGCTGCAGTTAGGTGTGAATGTTTAGCTGATCACCTTCATTAGCATTTGAAGGCCTGCCTGAGTCTGGGAAAATCTGTTGCTGGGAGGTGTTAATCTGTGCCTGGTTTTTTCCTCTCTGTTGTTTAGCTGTTATAATTTTTGAGTTTTTTTAATCCTGGTAGCCAGATTTTGTTCATTTTCATGGTCTCTTCCTTTCTGTTGAAATTGTCCACATGCTTGTGGATTTCAATGGCTTCTCTGTGTAGTCTGACATGGTGGTTGTTGAGAGTGGTCCAGTGCCCAACCACGAATCAAGGAGCTGGACACAGCATATTATTTGACAACACAGAAATGCTGGACCACACCAACAACCACCATGTCAGACTACACAGAGAAGCCATTGAAATCCACAAGCATGTGGACAATTTCAACAGAAAGGAAGAGACCATGAAAATGAACAAAATCTGGCTACCAGTATTAAAAAACTCAAAATTATAACAGCTAAACAACAGAGAGGAAAAAACCAGGCACAGATTACATGTCGTGGATTCCACTTTGTGGCCCCATTTCTTCAGGTTGGCTCTGCATCTCGTGGTGCCAGAGCGCAGTCTGTTCAGCGCCTTCCAAGTCGCCCAGTCTTCTGTGTGCCCAGGGTGGAGTCTCTCATTTGGTATCAGCCATTGATTGAGGTTCTGGGTTTGAGCCTGCCACTTTTGGACTCTCGCTTGCTGGGGTGTTCCAGCGAGTGTCTCTGTAGATCTTAGAAAACTATTTCTAGATTTAAGTCATTGACATGCTGGCTGATACCCAAACAGGGGATGAGCTGGAGATGTCTCTGTCTTGGTCTTTTCACTATTGGCTGCTACTTCCCAGCGGATGTCAGGTGGTGCAATACCGGCTAAACAGTATAATTTCTCCAGAGATGTAGGGCACAGACACCCCGTGATAATGCGACAGAGCCACATCCACTCTTTTAGCATGGTGAGATGTGTTCCACACTGGGCATGCGTACTCAGCAGCAGAGTAGCATAGCGCAAGGGCAGATGTCTTCACTGTGTCTGGTTGTGATCCCCAGGTTGTGCCAGTCAGCTTTCGTATGATATTATTTCTAGCACCCACTTTTTGCTTGATGTTCAGGCAGTGCTTCTTGTAGGTCAGAGCACGGTCCAGGTAACTCCCAGGCATTTGGGTGTGCCGCAATGCTCCAGTGGGATTCCTTCCCAGGTCATCCTCAGAGCTCGGGATGCTTGTCTGTTCTTGAGATGAAAAGCACATGTCTGTGTTTTAGATGGATTAGGAATCAGCTGGTTTTCCCTGTAATAGGCAGTAAGAGCACCTAGAGCCCCAAAAGAGCTCGATATCAGTAGCAAAGCTCAAGGGCAGATGTCTTCACTGTGTCTGGTTGTGATCCCCAGGTTGTGCCAGTCACCTTCCATATGATATTGTTTCTCATGCCCACTTTCTGCTTGATATTCAAAAAGTGTGTCTGCACAATAGAATTAAAGTAATTTGACCCCACTTTAACAGCTACAACTCAGAGCTATGGAACCTTGGGAGCTGTAGTTTGGTAAGGTGCCACCACTCCTTGGCAGAGAAGTCTATAGACCTAGAAAACTTCAACTCCCAGGATCCCATAGCATTAAGCTATGGCACTTAAAGCAGTGTCAAACTGCATTAATCATACAGTGTAGATGCACACTTACTTTGTGTGGATGAATTTGTACCTCCTCCAGAATCTTTCCCATCTTTTAATGTTTTTTTTTTAAGGGTAATGGGACTTCTGTGCCATTTGGGTGGAGAAAAGGTAGCTTGAAAGTCTGGAAATTGATTTTGTTGAGTGAAGAATGCATTGGTTTTGCTAAAGGCTTCAGAAGACTAACAAAACTAACAAAATGAAGTTCAACAGTGACAAATGTAAGATACTCCACTTTGGCAGAAAAAATGAAATGCAAAGATACAGAATGGGTGACGCCTGGCTCGAGAGCAGTACGTGTGAAAAAGATCTTGGAGTCCTCGTGGAACAAGTTAAACATGAGCCAACAATGTGATGTGGCGGCAAAAAAAGCCAATGGGATTTTGGCCTGCATCAATAGGAGCATAGTGTCTAGATCTAAGGAAGTAATGCTACCCCTCTATTCTGCTTTGGTTAGACCACATCTGGAATATTGTGTCCAATTCTGGGCACCACAATTCAAGAGAGATATTGACAAGCTGGAATGTGTCCATAGGAGGGCGACTAAAATGATCAAGGGTCTGGAGAACAAGCCCTATGAGGAGCGGCTTAGGGAACTGGGCATGTTTAGCCTGAAGAAGAGAAGGCTGAGAGGAGATATGATAGCCATGTATAAATATGTGAGAGGAAGCCACAGGGAGGAGGGAGCAAGCTTGTTTTCTGCTTCCTTGGAGACTAGGACGCGGAACAATGGCTTCAAACTACAAGAGAGGAGATTCCATCTGAACATTAGGAAGAACTTCCTGACTGTGAGAGCCGTTCAGCAGTGGAACTCTCTGCCCCGGAGGGTGGTGGAGGCTCCTTCTTTGGAAGCTTTTAAGCAGAGGCTGGATGGCCATTTGTCAGGGGTGATTTGAATGCAATATTCCTGCTTCTTGGCAGAATGGGGTTGGACTGGATGGCCCATGAGGTCTCTTCCAACTCTTTGATTCTATGATTCTAAGAGTGTTGGTTCTTCTCCAGATGTTTACTTGCATGAGAGATGGAGAGCTTGAGTGTGCTCCCACCTGCTGGCCAGTATATGGAATTGCAGCCTGGCTTCATTAATAGAACATTGGGCACAAGAATAAGAATAAAAAGTGCATTTACGTTACAGACTGGTTCAAGATTGGGAAAGGCGTACGGCAAGGTTGCATACTCTCACCCAACCTTTTTAACTTGTATGCAGAACGCATCATGCGATGTGCGGGGCTTGATGAATGCAATGGGGTGAAAATTGCTGGAAGAAAATGTATTGTCGAAGGCTTTCATGGCTGGAATCACTAGGTTCTTGTGGGTTTTTTCGGGCTATAGGGCCATGTTCTAGAGGCATTTCTCCTGACGTTTCGCCTGCATCTATGGCAAGCATCCTCAGAGGTAGTGAGGTCTGTTGGAATAGGACAATGGGTTTATATATCTGTGGAATGGCTGGGGTGGGGCAAAGAACTCTTCTCTGCTGGAGCTAAGTGTGAATGTTTCAGCTGACCACCTTCATTAGCGTTTGAAGGCCTGGCTGAGCCTGGGAAAATGTTCTGTTGAGAGGTGTTAAGATGTGCCTGGTTGTTTCCTCTCTGCTGTTTTGCTGTTGTAATTTTAGAGTTTTTTTAATACTGGTAGCCAGATTTTGTTCATTTTCATGGTCTCCTCCTTTCTGTTGAAATTGTCCACATGCTTCTTGTGGATTTCAATGGCTTCTCTGTGTAGTCTGACATGGTGGTTGTGAGAGTGGTCCAGCATTTCTGTGTTCTCAAATAATATGCTGTGTCCAGGTTGGTTCATCAGGTGCTCTGCTATGGCTGACTTCTCTGGTTGAAATAGTCTGCAGTGCCTTTCATGTTCCTTGATTCGTGTTTGGGCAATGCTGCGTTTGGTGGTCCCTACTCTGTAGACTTCTTGTCCACAGCTGCATGGTATACGGTAGACTCCTGCAGAGGTGAGAGGATCCCTCTTGTCCTTTGCTGAATGGAGCATTTGTTGGATTTTCTTGGTGGGTCTGTAGATAGTTTGTATGTTGTGTTTCCTCATCAGCTTCCCTATGTGGTCAGTGGTTCCCTTGATGTCTAGAATCATAGAATCAAAGAGTTGGAAGAGACCTCATGGGCCATCCAGTCCAACCCCCTGCCAAGAAGCAGGAATATTGCATTCAAATCACCCCTGACAGATGGCCATCCAGCCTCTGCTTAAAAGCTTCCAAAGAAGGAGCCTCCACCACACTCAGGGGCAGAGAGTTCCACTGCTGAACGGCTCTCACAGTCAGGAAGTTCTTCCTAATGTTCAGATGGAATCTCCTCTCTTGTAGTTTGAAGCCATTGTTCCGCGTCCTAGTCTCCAAGGAAGCAGAAAGGAAGCTTGCTCCCTCCTCCTCCCTGTGGCTTCCTCTCACATATTAATTATACATGGCTATCATATCTCCTCTCAGCCTTCTCTTCTTCAGGCTAAACATGCCCAGTTCCCTAAGCCGCTCCTCATAGGGCTTGTTCTCCAGACCCTTGATCATTTTAGTCGCCCTCCTCTGGACACATTCCAGCTTGTCAATATCTCTCTTGAATTGTGGTGCCCAGAATTGGACACAATATGCCAGATGTGGTCTAACCAAAGCAGAATAGAGGGGTAGCATTACTTCCTTAGATCTAGACACTATGCTCCTATTGATGCAGGCCAAAATCCCATTGGCCTTTTTTTGCCGCCACATCACATTGTTGGCTCATGTTTAACTTGTTGTCCATGAGGACTCCAAGATCTTTTTCACACGTACTGCTCTCGAGCCAGGCGTCCCCCATTCTGTATCTTTGCATTTCATTTTTTCTGCCAAAGTGGAGTATCTTGCATTTGTCACTGTTGATGTATGGCAAGAGGACTTTCCCTCTGGGTGGATCTTCATCTTGACTCTCGTGGCTTGTTCTTGGTCTTGCAGCTCTTCTGATGTCTGAGGTGGAGTCTCCATTGGCCTGGAGAGCCCAGTTGAGGTGGTTCAGTTCATCTTGGAGGAGGTGGGCTTCGCAGATTCTTTTTGCACGGTCTGCCAAGGCTTTAATGGGGCTTCTTTTTTGACTTTAGTGATGGTTGGATGTTGGAAGAAACATTAACAACCTCAGATATGCAGATGACACCACTCTGATGGCCGAAAGCGAGGAGGAGCTGAGGAGCCTTCTAATCAAGGTGAAAGAAGAAAGCGCAAAAGCTGGGTTGCAGTTAAACATCAAAAAAACCAAGATTATGGTAACAAGAATGATTGACAACTGGAAAATAGAGGGAGAAAATGTGGAGGCCGTGACAGGGTTTGTATTTCTAGGTGCAACGATGAGTGCAGATGCAGACTATGGCCAGGAAATCAGAAGATGCTACCTTCTTGGGAGGAGAGCAATGTCCAATCTCAATAAAATAGTGAAAAGCAGAGATATCACACGGGTAACAAAGATCCATTGCCTAGTCAAAGCCATGGTCTTCCCTGTAGTCACCTACGGATGTGAGAGCTGGACCTTAGGGAAGGCTGAGCCAAGGAAGAGAGATGCTTTTGAACTGTGACAGTAGAAGGTGTCACCTCAAAGGAGATTCCTCAGAGGATGCAAGCTGTTTATGGGGATTGTGCTGATGTGAGTACTGTGCATCATTGGGTGAGAAAGTTTAAAGATGTTGAGGTGGGAACATCTGACTTGCATGACAAATAAAGAGTTGGGCGTCCTGTGACAGCAACCGCTGAGTTTCACAAGCACAAGGTTGACAGATTGATTCAGGATGATCATCGTATCACTCAGAGATAAATTTCAAGCATAGTCGGCATTTCACAAGAACGTGTGGGTCACATTATTGCTTTGCTTGGCTATCAGAAGATCTGTGTATGATGGGTACCCAGGATGCCGACGCCTGAAATGAGAGCACATAGACTTGAAACTTCAGAAACTGGATCTCACCACTGTATGACATCCTCCATACAGTCCAGATTTAGCACCGTCTGGCTTCCATCTGACTTCCTGATAATGAAAGAAGATCTGTGTGGACATCATTCTGCTTCTGATGAAGACGTTGAGAGAACTGTGAGGCTGGTTGTGGAAACAGAGTGTCGACTTCTTCTGCGACGGCTTCAGAAAACTTGCTCATCATTGGCAGAAATGTATCCAATTGTCTGGTGGTTATGTGGAAAAGTGAATAGTGGTCATTAAAGAGCACATTCTCAGGATTATTTCTACGTTTGATTTATTAAAATATTCCCATCCAAACCCAAGTAATGAAGGTGGAGGCATTACTTTTCATTCAACCTTCATACATTGCCATATAAAATCCAAACTATCTGCTTTGAACTGGAAAATATGGCAGTGTAGACTCATGTAATCCAGTTCAATGCAGATAATGTGAATTGTCCAATTTGATCATCTGAGTTTGATAACAGTGTAGAAGGGGTCAGAGACTGGATGGCCATCTGTCTGGAGGGCTTGGGTGGTATATCTTCTTGCCTGGCAGAAAGGGGTCAGTCTGGATGGCCTTTGGGGGACCCTTCTAGCTCTGTGTTTATCCTGGAGTGGAAAAGACAGACTTAGACAAGATGTTGCAATAAATAAGCAGCGGGATGAAGGAAAGTCAAAAACAGAAACCGAGTCATCTGTGGTTTGTGTCGCAATGGAAAAGGATGAGTCAACAAAAGAGCAGAAGTGACACCTCAAGACACTTTGCAACACTTTGGGAAGCAGATGTGGACAAAGGTCAGCCTGTCTATCCCCATTGTGGAATGAATGCAGTTGGACATCACTTTGACCACCCTGGCTGAATACTATGGAATGCTTGGGAGTTGTAGTTGGATGTATTCCTGAGCCTTCTCTGCCTTTGGTGACTCGCCAAAACTACAACTTCCATGACTCCATAGCATTGGGACAAAGCATTGAAATAGGTCTTGAATTGCATTCGTTCTACACTGTAGAGCAGGCATGAGCAAACTTTGGCTCTCCGGGTGCTTTGGACTTCAACTCCCACAATTCCTGGCTTTGAGGCTGAGCCCCCAAGCTCCCACAATCAAGTTGATCTGAACCGCAGCGGGGAGTTCCGCAGTTCCAGGACATCTGATTGGGCCAACAATGAGGGGACTGTGGCCACGGCAGCAGTTTCAACTAAAAATCACCTTCTGCTTTCCTTTGTAATAACATTGTAATGATCCCCAATAAAAGTATCCTTCGAATGCAACTTTTTCCCCTCATAGTGATACATTGTGTCTCTTTACTGCCTCTAACACTCTCTCTCTAACATGAACCTTTCCCTTTCTGAGCCGCAGATCACTGCTGGCTCACTCAGGATGCTCTTAGAACATCCCAAGAAGACTGAAACTCCATTCCTCTGAATCATGATCGAGTGTGGTCTACTCCATGAGGTTACGATTGATTTGATTTGAATCATGGATATGGAAACCCTTTGGGGCCGTGGGTCAACAGATCGACTCCACTGTTGGCTCACCCAGGATGCTCTTACAGCATCCCGGGGAGGCTGAAACTGGGTTCCTCTGAACCATGGATACGGAAACCCTTTGGGCCCCCATATCCGTGGGACAACAGATCGACTCCACTGTTGGCTCACCCAGGATGCTCTTACAGCATCCCGGAAAGGCTGAAACTGCGTTCCTCTGAACCATTGATACGGAAACCCTTTGAGCCCCCGTATCCACGAGTCAACAGATCGACTCCACTGTTGGCTCACCCAGGATGCTCTTACAGCATCCCGGGTAGGCTGAAACTGCGTTCCTCTGAACCATGGATACGGAAACCCTTTGGGCCTCCGTATCCGCGGGTCAACAGATCGACTCCACTGTTGGCTCACCCAGGATGCTCTTACAGCATCCTGGGAAGGCTGAAACTGTTTTCCTTTGAACCGTGGATACGGAAACCCTTTGGGCCCCCGTATCCGTGGGTCAATGGACCGACTCCAAACCAATGCCATCTTTCTCCTAGACTAATTTTGAGACTAACTGCTATCTCACTTTTTGCATTATGGACATCTGCACCCTGGGGAAAGCATTTTTACCCCCCAAACCTCATGTGGAGACCAGCTGACTTGGATCCATGGTTCCATGCTGTTACAACATTTGTGCCTCCATCTCATGTGTGTCCAGAAGCCTGCCAACCCTGGGGAACCTGCTGGCCTCTGCTTTGGCAGGGTCTCCTAAATTCATGTTCAACATCGGCTTCAGGCCCTTTCCTGAAGCTGGAAAGGGCCTGAGGCCAGGAATTGTGGGAGTTGAAGTCCAAAACACCTGGAGGGCCAAAGTTTGCCCATGCCTGGTATAAAGGTAACCTTTGTTACATGCAGCCTTGATCAAGGTCATGTTTGTTGCACATTCAAAAACCACACCTGTGAGAACATCCTCCATGAGGCTTGCAACATCTAAGCGGATTAAGAGATTGGAAGGGAAGTTCACAGAGTTTTGGGTTTGTTTACTCTGAAAAGGAGGAAAAGGTGAATCAAAGGACAGAGGTGCAGAAAAGGAAACACAAGGCCCAAAAGATAGATCGTACAATGGAATGCATGCAATTTGACACCACTTCAGCTGACCCTGGGAGTTGTAGTTCCACAAGGTCTTCGGGATTTCTAGCTCAGCAAGGCACCACTGCTATTTGGCAGAGAAGCCAAAGACCTTGTGGAATTACAACTCCCAGGATAAGCTAAGGTGGTGCCAAACTGCATGCATTCCATTGTACGATCTACCTTTTGGGCCTGTGTCTCCATACCGAGGAGTGTTGGGAGTTGTAGTTTGATGAGATGCTTAGAGCTCTGTAAGCCCATTCATCTATACAAGGGGCCTGGGATTTCTAGTTTAGCAAGGCACTACTACTATTTGGCAGGGAAATAAGGCCCCTTGTATAGCATGAAAGGGTCCACAGAGCTCTAAGTATCTCATCAAACTACAACTCCCGACACTCCTCAGTATGGAGCCACAGGAGTGTCGGGAGATGTAGTTCGATGAATACTTAGAGCTCTGTGGACCCTTTCACACAGAACTCCCATGACCAACAGAAAATACTGGAAGGGTTTGGTGGGCACTAACCTTGAGTTTTGGAGTTGTAGTTCACCTTAATCCAGAGAGCACTGTGGACTCAAACAATGATGGATCTGGACCAAACTTGGCACAGATACTCAATATGCCCAAATGCGAACACTGGTGGAGTTTGGGGAAAATAGACCTTGACATTTGGGAGTTGTAGTTGCTGGGATTTATAGTTCATCTACAATCAAAGAGCATTCAGAACCCCACCAATGGTAGAATTGGCCCAAACATGGCACACAGAACTCCCATGACCAACAGAAAATACTGGAAGAGTATGCTGGGCACTGAACTTGATTTTTGGAGTTGTAGTTCACCTACATCCAGAGAGCATTGTGGGCTCAAACAATGATAGATCTGGACCAAACTTCGCACGGATACTTAATATTCCCAAATGTGAACACTGGTGGAGTTTGGGGAAAATAGAGCTTCACATTTGGCAGTTGTATTTGCTGGGATTTATAGTTCACCTACAATCACAGAGCATACTGAATGATATAATTGGGCCAAACTTCCCAAGCAGAACCCCCAGGACCAATAGGAAATTCTGTGTTTTCTGGTGGTCTTTGCCGACCCCTCTTACACCCCCTCGTAAACCCCTGCTCGCTCCAGGGGTCCCCACCCCCAGGTTGAGAAACGCTTTTATTTTTTATTTGTCGTGTCAGGGCAACCAGTCAATTATATTACATTTCTAACGGAACAAAGCAAACAAACAGACAAAATACAAAATTTGTGAGTTTGGGAGTTGATGAAATGTCCTTTGACCCGTATCTGGCCCCTTGGAGTGCCTCTGGTGTTGCCGCAAGAAGGTCCTCCATGGTGCATGTGGCAGGGCTCAGGTTGCATTGCAGCAGGTGGTCAGTGGTTTGCTCTTCTCCACACTCGCATGTCGTGGATTCCACTTTGTGGCCCCATTTCTGAAGGTTGGCTCTGCATCTCGTGGTGCCAGAGCGCAGTCTGTTCAGCGCCTTCCAAGTCGCCCAGTCTTCTGTGTGCCCAGGGGGGAGTCTCTCATTTGGTATCAGCCATTGGTTGAGGTGCTGGGTTTGAGCCTGCCACTTTTGGACTCTCGCTTGCTGAGGTGTTCCAGCGAGTGTCTCTGTAGATCTTAGAAAACTATTTCTTGATTTAAGTCGTTGACGTGCTGGCTGATACCCAAACAGGGGATGAGCTGGAGATGTCTCTGCCTTGGTCCTTTCACTATTGGCTGCTACTTCCCGGCGGATGTCAGGTGGTGCAATACCAGCTAAGAGTAATTTCTCCAGTGGTGTGGGCGCAGACACCCCGTGATAATGCGGCATGTCTCATTAAGAGCCACATCCACTGTTTTAGCATGGTGAGATGTGTTCCACACTGGGCATGCGTACTCAGCAGCAGAGTAGCATAGCGCAAGGGCAGATGTCTTCACTGTGTCTGGTTGTGATCCCAGGTTGTGCCAGTCAGCTTTCGTATGATATTGTTTCTAGCACCCACTTTTTGCTTGATGTTCAGGCAGTGCTTCTTGTAGGTCAGAGCACGGTTCAGAGTGACTCCCAGGTATTTGGGTGCGCTGCAATGCTCCAGTGGGATTCCTTCCCAGGTAATAATCCTCAGAGCTCGGGGTGCTTGTCTGTTCTTAAGGTGAAAGGCACATGTCTGTGTTTTAGATGGGTTAGGGATCAGCTGGTTTTCCCTGTAATAGGCAGTAAGAACACCTAGAGCTTTGGAAATTTTTTATTTTATTATTTAGGCGATCCCTCGTTGGACGAGTAAGATGGTCTTCCATTATGGATTTCCTTGTGGGTCCGTATGTGGCTGTGGAGCCCTATTCTTGCTCTGCATCTTCTTCCGCAGTGAGGGCATTGGTTTCCAGGTGGAAGGTGGTCCCGGTCGGGGTTGGCTTGACGCGCCTTCCTCCTGGCACGTTTCACTCTTTCACCCTCCACTCGTGCCTCCTCAAATTCTGCAGCACTGCTGGTCACAGCTGTCCTCCAGCTGGAGCGCTCAAGGGCCAGGGCTTCCCAGTTCTCAGTGTCTATGCCAGAGTTTTTAAGGTTGGCTTTGAGCCCATCTTTAAATCTCTTTTCCTGTCCACCAACGTTCCGTTTTCCGTTCTTAAGTTCAGAGTAGAGCAACTGCTTTGGGAGACGGTGGTCAGGCATCCGGACAACGTGGCCGGCCCAGCGGAGGTGATGTTGGAGGACCATCGCTTCAATGCTGGTGGTCTTTGCTTCTTCCAGCACACTGACGTTTGTCCGCTTGTCTTCCCAGGAGATTTGCAGGATTTTCCGGAGGCAGCGCTGATGGAAACGTTCCAGGAGCTGCATGTGACGTCTGTAGACAGTCCACGTCTCACAGGCATAGAGCAGGGTTGGGAGGACAATAGCTTTATAGACAAGCACCTTGGTATCCCTACGGATGTCCCGGTCCTCAAACACTCTCTGCTTCATTCGGGAAAATGCTGCACTTGCAGAGCTCAGGCGGTGTTGTATTTCGGTGTCAATGTTGACTTTTGTGGCGAGGTGGCTGCCAAGGTAGCGGAAGTGATCAACATTTTCTAATGTTACACCATTAAGCTGTATTTCTGGCATTGGAGAGGGATTGGCTGGTGACTGCTGGAAGAGCACTTTGGTTTTCTCAGTGTTCAATGACAGGCCGAGCTTCTCGTATGCTTCTGCGAAGGTGTTTAGAGTGGTTTGTAGAAGCTTTGGAAAACTTCTGTTCTACCATCTCAAAGCTGACCTAGAGTCAGAAGGCTATGCTGTTTTCCCATTGGCGAGCGCTCCCTCTAGCGACCACTCTGGGTAGTGCGCCTTTTTGCGGATGGATTGAGAACTGGGGACCTGGATGGGGAAGGTGACGTCACAGCAGTGGGGGGGGGGGGATAAAAAGGAGGGAGGGGCTGGAGCATAAAAGGGCCGGAGTGGTGCTGCGCCATTCGGACAGTCCGAGGAGGGAAGAAGAGCAAAGGACAGGTAAGAGAGAGTGGGAGGGATTGCAAAGGGGAGCATGCCTGAGGAAGGTGAGATGCAATGCAAGAGGGAAGGGATTACTTTTGCAAGGCTTGCAAAGCTCCCATCAAAAATATAACCAAACACAATGTTAGTTTATCCCCCGCTCCATAAGAATGGGGTATGAGTCTGCAAAACACGAAAGTCAGCCCCCTTTTTTGCCCATTCACACGTGCATGCGTGCAAAAAGCGTGCAAGATGCGTGTTTGAGTTCTTTCCTGCTCCTGTGGTTGTGGATGGAATGAAAAAGAAGATAAACCCGCAAATTGACGCGCAGGGGGTGTCTTGTGTGAACGTGGAATGGGGAACACGTGTCATCATGCGTGTTTGCAGATATTACATATTATGGTTATTGTTTTGAACCCCGTTTTCCTTTTTGGCTCGAGTTCTGTACTTATTTCCTCTTACAGAGCATCCTTTTTAAAGGGACCACAACTCCCAGCATGCTGGTTGGAGGATGATGGGAATTATGGGAGTTCCCAATATTAGATTTATTTTGCAAATATTACATATTATGATTATTAGTTTGAACCCAGTTTCACTTTTTGGCTCAAGTTCTGTGCCTATTCCCTACTATAGAGCATCTTTTTTTAAAGGGACCACAACTCCCAGGATGCTGCTTGCAGGATGATGGGAGTTATAGTTTCCTCCAATTCCCAAAGCTGTGATTTATTTTGCAAATACTACATATTATGATTATTAGTTTGAACCCCATTTTTGGCTCAAAATCTGTGCCTATTCCCTACTATAGAGCATATTTTTTTTAAAGGGACCACAACGCCCAGGATACTGGTTAAAAGATGATGGGAGTTATAGTTTCTTCCAATTCCCAAAGCTGGGATTTATTTTGCAAATACTACATATTATGATTATTAGTTTGCACCCCATTTTCTTTTTTTGGCTCGAGTTCTGTGCCTATTCCCTACTATAGAGCATCCTTTTTAAAGGGGCCACAACTCCTAGGATGCTTCTTGCAGGATGATGGGAGTTATAGTTTCTTCCAATTCCCAAGCTCTGATTTATTTTGTGCTTATCCTATTTTGGACATTACATGCACCTTCCATGGTCCCCTACCTAATGTAATATTCTGATTTTTATATTATTATATTATATGAATTATATTGTATTATGATTACATTTATTATATTATAATATTATATTTGTTTACATACCACTTTCTTCTCTTCAGGATGTGAACTATGCTAAAAACAATGCAGTATCCAATTTACATAGATCCTATTTTGTATATGGAGTGCATCCTACCTCCTTTTTTTAATGTAATATTCTGATTTATTATACTGTATTTATTACTATATTTATTACTAGCCGCCCCCTGCCACACGTTGTTGTGGATCTCATGGGGGTTCTATGTGGGAGGTTTGGCCCAATTCTATAGTTGGTGGGATTCAGAATGCTCTTTGATTGTAGGTGAACTATAAATCCCAGCAACTACAACTCCTGAATGACAAGATTCTATTTTGCCCAAACTCTACCAGTGTTCACATTTGGGCATATTGAGTATTTGTGTAGAGTTTGGTCCAGATTCATCATTGTTTGAGTCCTCAGTGATCGCTGGATGTAGGTGAACTACAGCTCCAAAACCAAAGGACGCTGCCCACCAAACCCTTCCAGTGTTTTCTGTTGGTCATGGGAGAACTGTGTGCCAAGTTTGGTTCAATTCCATCGTTGGTGGGGTTCAGAATACTCTTTGATTGTAGGTGAACTATAAATCCCAGCAACTACAATTCCCAAATGACGAAATCAATTTTTTTGAGTGAAGGACATACATTGGGTTGTTAGGTGTCTTGTGTCCAAATTTGGTGTCAATTCGTCCAGTGGTTTCTGAGTTTTGTTAATCCCACAAACGAACATTACATTTTTATTTATATAGACTAGCCGTCTCCCGCCACGCTTTGCTGTGGCCCAGTCTGTTTATATGTGTTGTGTGTGTATATATTTGTGTATATGTGTTTTTGCATATGTATATGGTTTTGCCCATGCCTTGTAATTTAATTTTTGTTGGTTTTTTTTTGGCTTTTTAAGTCCCTTCTGCTGTGTTTTTCAGTGGTTTTTATGAGTGATGGTCACTCATTGGTGTCTTGTGTCCAAATTTGGTGTCAATTCGTCCAGTGGTTTTTGTGTTATGTTCATCCCACAAGCGAACATGACATTTTTATTTATATATATAGATACTTATTTATTTATATAGATACTTATTTATAAAAAGCCAAAAAAAAAAACCAACAAAAATGCAGTCTCTGTGGATGTGACACAAGCACCTGCTTGTCCTATTTTGATGGATTCTTTTCAGCTTGTGAAGCCCGAGGATGTGGACAAGATACTTGGAGGAATGAGGCCCACCACGTCCATCCTAGACCCCTGCCCATCCTGGCTTCTGAAGGAGGCCAGAGGGGGATTGGCCGAGTGGGTAACGGTGGTGGTTAATGCCTCCCTTCGGGAAGGCAAGATTCCAGCGAGCCTAAAACAGGCTATTATAAAGCCGCTGTTGAAGAAACCATCACTGGACCCCACTAAATTTGACAACTTTCGGCCTGTTTCCAATCTCCCCTTTTTGGGCAAAGTCATGGAAAGCGTGGTGGCCTCACAACTCCAGGTATTCTTGAGAGACACGGATTATCTGGATCCGGCACAGTCTGGTTTCAGACCGGGACATGGTACTGAGACGGTCTTGGTCGCCTTAGTGGATGATCTCCGCCGGGAGCTAGACAGGGGGAGTGTGTCCCTGTTGGTGCTCTTGGATCTCTCAGCGGCCTTCGATACCGTCGACCACGGTATTCTTCTGGGACGCCTTGCAGAGATGGGCCTTGGGGGCACCGCTTTGCGGTGGCTCCAATCATTTCTGGAGGGACGTACCCAGAAGGTGTTATTGGGGGACTCCTGTTCAACACCACAGCCGTTGACCTGCGGTGTTCCTCAGGGTTCCATACTCCCATGCTGTTTAACATCTACATGAAGCCGCTGGGTGAGATCATCCGGAGTTTTGGGTTTCATCTGTACGCAGATGATGTCCAACTCTGTCACTCCTTTCCACCTGCTACTAAGGAGGCTGTTCAGGTCCTGAACCGGTGCTTGGCCGCTGTAACGGTCTGGATGAGGCGAACAAATTGAAATTAAATCCAGACAAGACAGAGGTACTCCTGGTCAGTCGCAAGGCCGAACAGGGTATAGGGTTACAGCCTGTGCTGGACGGGGTCGCACTCCCCTTGAAGGCGCAGGTTCGCAGCTTGGGTGTGACCCTGGATTCATCGTTGAGCCTGGATCCCCAGGTTTCAGCGGTGACCAGGGGAGCATTTGCACAGCTTAGGCTCGTGCGCCAGTTGCGCCCGTACCTCGGGAAGTCTGACTTGGCCACGGTAGTACACGCTCTGGTCACATCCCGCCTTGACTACTGCAACGCTCTCTACGTGGGGCTGCCCTGAAGACGGCCCGGAAGCTTCAGCTAGTCCAGCGCGCGGCAGCCATGTTGTTAACTGGAGCGGCGCAGGGAGCACACAACGCCCTTGTTGTCCCAGCTCCACTGGCTGCCGATCTGCTACCGGGCCCAATTTAAGGTGCTGGTGTTATCCTACAAAGCCCTAAACGGTTCCGGCCCAAAATACCTTTCGGACCACATCTCGGCCTATGAGCCCACGAGGACCTTGAGATCATCTGGGGAGGCCCTTCTCTCGTCCCGCCTGCCTCGCAGGCACGCCTGGCGGGGACGAGAGAGCGAGCCTTCTCGGTGGTGGCCCCCCGGCTATGGAACTCCCTCCCTGCTGAAATCAGACAGGCACCTTCCCTCATGGCCTTTCGCAAGGGCCTGAAAACTTGGCTCTTCGAAAAGGCCTTTAGCTAGTGCTATGTTTCCTTGGAATGATCACCGGAATGGACTATGACGATGAGATTGACTATGACCCTAATCTAGACGAAGCGGATTTTTATATGTGTGTGATTGTCTTGTTCTATTGTAAATTGTTGTTTTTTCTATGTTTTGTACACCGCCACGAGTCGCCTCCGGGCTGAGAGTGGCGGTTAACAAGTGCAAGTAATAAATAAATAAATAAATACCGCTTTACTTTCTCAAAGCAGTAAACAGTGCTCAAGACAATGCAATATTTAATTTGCACGGATCCTTCTTTGCATATGGCATCTCTCCTACATTGCATCCTCCCTTAAGTTTTTATTTAATGATTCCAATTAGTTAAAGGTAAAGGTTTCCCCTTGACATTAAGTCCAGTCGTGTCCAACTCGGAGACTCTGGTGCTCATCTCCATCTCTAAGTCAAAGAGCTGGTGTTGTTCATAGACACCTCCAAGGTCATGTGGCCGGCATGACTCCATGAAGCACTGTTACCTTCCCGCTAGAGCGGTACCTATTGATCTACTCACATTTGCATGTTTTCGAACTGGCTTCAAACTACAAGAAAGGAGATTCCATCTGAACGTTAGGAAGAACTTCCTGACTGTGAGAGCTGTTCAGCAGTGGAACTCTCTGCCCCGGAGTGTGGTGGAGGCTCCTTCTTTGGAGGCTTTTAAACAGAGGCTGGATGGCCATCTGTCAGGGTGCTTTGAATGCAATATTCCTGCTTCTTGGCAGAATGGGGTTGGACTGGATGGCCCACGAGGTCTCTTCCAACTCTTTGATTCTATGATTCTATGCTAGGTTGGCAGGAGCAGGGGCTAACAGTGGGAGCTCACCCCACTCCCCGGATTTGAACCACTGACCTTTTGGTCAGCAAGTTCAGCAGCTCAGCGGTTTAACCTGCTGTGCCACCAGGGGCGGCATTTTGCAATTACCTTATCCTATTTTGCGCATTGCATATCTCCTGCCTTTTATTTACCCTGTCTTCTTTTTAAAATGTAATATTCGGATTTATATTTGCATTGATCCTATATTTTGAATTTATTTTAAATTAATTTATATTAATACAAGATGTTGTTGTTGTTCATTCGTTCAGTTGTCTCCGACTCTTCGTGACCTCATGGACCAGCCCACGCCAGAGCTCCCTGTCGGCCGTCACCACCCCCAGCTCCTTCAAGGTCATTCCAGTCACTTCAAGGATGCCATTATTAATACAAGATACTACTACTAATAATAATATTAATTTATATTAATACAACCATAATATTAACACAATATTAATATTAATACAATATTAATAATATTAATTTATATTAATACAATATAATAATAATAATAATATATTATAAATTATATATTTTATATTAAATGTAATATTACTAATAATATTACAGTATAATGTTATAGTACAATGTAATATATAATATTAATATTGAGCTATGGTAATAATATAATGTATTTACTTTTTACTTGTAAGCCGCTCTGAGTCCCCTTTGGGGTGAGAAGGGCAGCATATAAATGTTGTAAATACATAAATAAATACAAAAATAAATTTTGTATCCCACTGGAGCATTGCAGCGCACCCAAATACCTGGGAGTCACTTCGGACCGTGCTCTGACCTACAAGAAGCACTGCCTGAACATCAAGCAAAAAGTGTGTGCCAGAAACAATATCATACAAAAGCTGACTGGCACAACCTGGGGATCACAACCAGACACAGTGAAGACATCTGCCCTTGCTCTGTGCTACTCTGCTGCTGAGTATGCATGCCCAGTGTGGAACACATCTCACCATACTAAAACAGTGGATGTGGCTCTTAATGAGACATGCCGCATTATCACGGGGTGTCTGCGCCCTACACCACTGGAGAAATTACACTGCTTAGCCGGTATTGCACCACCTGACATCCGCCGGGAAGTGGCAGCCAATAGTGAAAGGACCAAGGCAGAGACATCTCCAGCTCATCCCTTGTTTGGGTATCAGCCACCATGTCAACGACTTAAATCTAGAAATAGTTTTCTTAGATCTACAGAGACACTCGCTGGAACACCCCAGCAAGCGAGAGTCCAAAAGTGGCAGGCTCAAACCCAGCACCTCAATCCATGGGTGATACCAGATGAGAGACTCCCCCCTGGGCACACAGAACTGGGCGACTTGGAAGGCGCTGAACAGACTGCGCTCTGGCACCACGAGATGCAGAGCCACCTTAAGAAATGGGGCCACAAGTGGAGTCCACAACATGCGAGTGTGGAGAAGAGCAAACCACTGACCACCTGCTGCAATGCAACCTGAGCCCTGCCACATGCACAATGGAGGACCTTCTTGCGGCAACACCAGAGGCACTCCAAGTGGCCAGATACTGGCCAAAGGACATTTAACCAACTACCAAGTTTGCAAAATCTGTGTGTGTTTTTTTAAATCTGTGTGTTTGTTTTGTTCTGTTAGAAATGTAATACAATGATATGGTTGCTGATGACACGATAAATAAATAAATTTTGCATTGATCCTATATTTTGAATTTATTTTTGCATTGATCCTATATTGTATCTAGACTTATTTTTTTCTTTAACTTTCTGATTTATTTTGCATAGGGTATTTATATATACATACCCAAATACAGAACGTCAGGCAGCGGTGGTGCTTGGCTTCTTCCAAAGCATATTTCCCACATTGTATCTTCCCTTTGCTTTTAATGTAACATTTGTATCTATTTTTCATATACTGTATCCTATTTTGCATCCTCTAAATGTGCTGATCTCTTTTGCATGGATCCAATGTTTTTCCCTTCCAAATCAGGCTCTCCATGTGGCTGCAACCCTTTGCTTTGCATGAAGGACGTGTCCTGCATTGTGTCTAAATGTGGTTTTGACTTTGTCATGGTCAGATAAGGCGATCCAGGTGCAAAATGTGCTTTTTTTGGCCCATTGCTGCATTGTCTTTGTGGGTCAGTAGTAGGTCAATGGTGACACCTTGCCATTCCGTTTGTGTGGCCAGATTTGAAGGTTGGAGCTCCATCTTTGCATCTTTTGCATGGTAAATGCTCCCAAAGAATGCTATAAATGATTATAAAGACCTTGGGAACCACAACTCCCAGGATTTCAAAAGCACTGATCCAAGGCAGTTTAAAGTGGTGTCAAACTGTATCAATTGTGCATTGATTCTTTGGGAGAATATACAGTACAGATTCTCCCAAAGAATGCTATAAAGACCTTGGGGAAACCATGATTCCCAGGATTCCATAGCATGGATTTAAGGCAGTTTAAAGTGGTGTCAAACTGAATTAATTCTACAGTGTAGATGCTCCTAAAGAATGCTATAAAGACCTTGGGAAACTACAACTCTTAGGATTAGATAGCACTGATCCAAGGCAGTTAAACTGGTGTCAAATTCTACAATGTAGATGCTCCGAAAGAATGTTATAAAGAACTTGGGAAACTACAACTCCCAGAATTACATCACACTGATCCAAGGCAGTTTAAAGTAGTGCAAAACTGCATTATTTTTACAGTGTATATGTTCCCAAATAATGCTATAAAGACCTTGGAAAACTACGACTCCCAGAATTGCATAACACTGATCCAAGAAGGTATATTAGAGTGGTGCAAAACTGCATTCATTCTACAGTGTAGATGCTCCCGAAGAATGCTCTAAAGACCTTTGGAAACTACGACTCCCAGGATTCCATTGCACTGATCCAAGGCAGTTTAAAGTGTGCCAAACTGCATTAATTCTACAGTGTAGATACTCTCAAAGAATGCTATAAAGACCTTGGGAAACTACAACTCCGAGAAGTACATAGCACTGATCCAAGGCAGTTTAAAGTGGTGCAAAACTGCATTCTTTCTGCAATGTAAATGCTCCCAAAGAATGCTATAAAGACCTTGGGAAACTATGACTCCCAGAATTGCATACACTAATTTAAGGCAGTTAAATCGGTGTCAAAGTGCATTAATCCTACAGTGTAGATGCTCCCAAAGAATGCTATCAAGACCTTGGGAAACTACAACTCCCAGAATTCCATAGCACTGATCAAAGGCAGTTAGAGTGGTGTCAAACTGCATTACTTCTACAGGTAGATGCCCTCAAAGAATGCTATAAAGACCTTGGGAAACTAAAACTCCCAGAATAACATAGCACTGGTCCAATTATTATTATTATTATTTATTATTATTATTATTATTATTATTATTATTATTATTATCCAAGGCAGTTTAAAGTGTGCCAAACTGGATTAATTCTACAGTGTAGATGCTCCCGAAGAATGCTCTAAAGACCTTGGGAAACTACAACTCTCAGAATTTCATAACACTAATCTAAGGCAGGTAAATTGGTGTCAAACTGCATTAATCCTACAGTGTAGATGCTCCCAAAGAATGCTACAAAGACCTTGGGAAACTACAGCTCCCAGGCTTGCATGGCGCTGATCCAAGGCAGTTTAAGGTGGTGTCAAACTGCATTAAATTTTAAAAACACCATTGATTATATTAAAAGCAGTTTAAAACATGCATTTAAATGTTGCAGTCTTTTGCAGTTGGCCTCCTTTGATGTGCAGCGATTTGAGCAAAACTCATGTTGCCAACACAAACTGGGATCATCTGGCTGCAGGAGGGAATGATTGAGCCCTTCCTGCTATCTCTTTTAATCCCATAATCTGAACACATTCAATTTCTTCTCTACTGGGAATGGGAATTCATAGGGCCCAGCAGATGTTGGATTGCAATGCACATTACTCTTTACTGCTGTCTTAAAGGGGCTAAGCACTGGGAATGGTTTATAAAATAGGGGGGAATTCAATCCTAATATTCAATAATAACAACAACAACAACAACAATAATAATAATGGGATTTGTAGTTTGGTGAGACACTAGCACAGAGAAGGATAAAGACACTGGGAAACTACAACTCCCAGAATACAGTGTACGATGCACCCTTAAGTCTTAGGGTCATTTTAGACACCGTGTTATTTGCAGAAGCGTGTGCATGACGCAAAAGAGAAGGCAAAAGAGCTTGTAAAACTGCAATTCCCAGGATTCCATAGCATTGAGCAGCATTGATGCACCCCATTGTTATGACCATATTATTGTTCCACTTTGGGGTACATCTACACTGTTAGAATGAATACAGTTTGATAATGCTTGTAACTGCCATGGCTCAGTGCTATGGAATCCTGAGAGTTATAGTTTGGTGAGGTACCAGTACTCTTGGGCAGAGAAGGCTAAAGAACTTGGGAAACTACAACTCCCAGAATACAGTGTACGGTGCACCCTTAAGTCTTAGGGTCATTTTAGACACTGTGTTATTTGCAGAAGCGTGTGCATGACGCAAAAGAGAAGGCAAAAGAGCTTGTAAAACTGCAACTCCCAGGATTCCATAGCATTGAGCAGTGTTGATGCACCCATTTTTATGGCCCTATTATTCCACTTTGGGTTACATCTTCTACACTGTTGGAACGAATACAATTTGATAATGCTTCTAACTGCTATGGCTCAAAGCTATGGAATCCTGGGAGTTATAGTTTGGTGAGGTACCAGTACTCTTGGGCAGAGAAGGCTAAAGAACTTGGGAAACTACAACTCCCAGAATACAGTGTACGGTGCACCCTTAAGTCTTAGGGTCATTTTAGACACTGTGTTATTTGCAGAAGCGTGTGCATGACGCAAAAGAGAAGGCAAAAGAGCTTGTAAAACTGCAACTCCCAGGATTCCATAGCATCAGGGGTGGCTCATCCATTACGCGAAGTAAGCGGTCGCAGAACACTTTCTTTTTGCCAGGGGCGCAGAGGTGCCTCTGTAAATGCCCCTCGACCGCCACTTGAGGAGCGCCCCCTCAGCTCACAACAGCCTAGCAGTCCGGGGGGAGCCTCGGCTTTCTTGCCTCGCTGCCGGGCGATCCTCTTCCCAAAGGGGCCGGGCCCTTGAGCCTCGCCTCGCCCCTCTCGTTCCTGCTCCACCCGGCCACTGGGTGCGCGAGCAGAGCCGGCGCTCAATCGTTCTCCGCGTTCGATCCCTTCCCCATGACCGGCTCCCTTTCCCGATCCCCCGGCGCTCCACCCGCCTCCTCTCCTCTCCCCAATCCGTGGGTGGGCCAAGGGGCGGAGCCGCCACGCCTGGCCCGCTTCGGGTCCGGAGGCGTGTCTGAAGACCCCGGCGTGCGCATCAAAAGTCGCCTCTTCTCCTGACTTTCTCTTCAGCCATTGGGACCAAGAGAGAGAGAGAGAGAGAGCCCTCCGGCTGGAGGTATCTCCCACCTCCGCTCCCTCCTTTGTTTTTGCGCCTACCTTCAGGAAAGGTGGGCATCTCCACCTCTCTCTCTCTCTCTCTCTCTTGGTCCCAATGGCTGAGGAGAAAGTCAGGAGAAGAGGTGACTTTTGGTGCACACGCCGGGGTCTTCAGGCACGCCTCCGGACCCAAAGCGGGCCAGGCAAGGGAGCAAGTGCGGCAAGTGTAGTTACTGGGATGTATAGTTCACCTACAATCAAAGAGCATTCTGAACTCCACCAATGATGGAATTGAACCAAATATGGCACACAGAACTCCCACGACGAACAGAAAATATATATCAATGATTGGCTGGGGAGGGGGGGGGGCGCCAAAATACTGTTTGCTTACAGTTGAAAATTACTTAGGGCCGCCTCTGCATAGCATTGAGCAGTGTTGATGCACTCTCTTGTTATGACTCTATTATTATTCCACTTTGGGTTGCATTTGCACTGTTAGAACAAATACAGTTTGATAATGCTTGTAGCAGCTGTGACTCAATGCTATGGAATCCTGGGAGTTATAGTTTGGCGAGGTACCAGCACTCTTGGGCAGAGAAGGCCAAAGAACTTGGGAAACTACAACCACAACTCCCAGGATTCCACAGCATTGATGCACCCCATTGTTATGACCATATTATTGTTCCACTTTGGGTTACATCTACACTGTTGGAACGAATACAGTTTGATAATGCTCGGAACTGCCATGGCTCAGTGCTATGGAATCCTGGGAGTTATAGTTTGGCAAGGCACCAGCACTCTTTAGCAGAGAAGGCCAAGAACTTTGGGAAACTACAACTTCCAGAATAGTGTACGGTGCACCCTAAAGCCTGAGGGTCATTTTATGCGCCATGTGTTGTGCATGAAGCGTAATGGTTGTGTCTTGAACCATCAGAAAAGCTAAAGGGTGACACTCTCTCAGCCAGATGGCTTTTGGCAGGTCCCTCCTCCTTCATCTTTCCCTCTTTCCTCTTTGTTGCAAATTCGCTTTTGCAGCTGTTGGGAGCATCCTGTTCTATAACTCTCGGGAACATTGCGATCTCTCTCTCTTTGTTCTCTTTCCAAAACAAGATGCCCCCAGATAGTTGCACTGGAATAGTTAAAGGACAGGACACCTGTGCTATTGATCGTATCTCGAATCCACAGTCTGCAGAATGTGCCCTATTGTGTGTTTCCATGCAATCGGCTAACACGATGTAATACGATTTTTGTCCCTGGGTTATCGATGTCATTTTCTGACCTAATTGGTTCTGTTTATTAAACTGCCAAAACGTTGTTTCTGCGGGAGGGTGGGAGGGAACACATTCTGCTCTAGTTTTCCAACAAATAGCTCATCGGATCTCAACACCCTCAACATTGCAGCAGCCACAAAAACAAAGTTTCTGGAGTAGAAAAACTACTTTCAAAGAAAGGACCACAGAGTTAAACAGGAAATAAGACTTTGGAAGCAGGAACAGGATTTTTCCCCCAAATGTTGTTACATAGTGTAATCGAAAGGTGCGCTTCCTGCAATCCTGTCGGTGGGATTTGCAAAAAGTGAGTGTGCATCGACACACAAACTAGTCCAATGTGGGCTAGGCAAAACTACGGTGAGGTGGATCTGTAATTGGTTAAATGGACGAACCCAGAGGGTGATTCTCCTCAAGGCTTCCTCTTCTTCATCCTGGAAAGAAGTGACGAGTGGAGTGCCCAAAGCAGGGTTCCGTCCTGGGCCCGGGCCCGCTCAGGATCTTCATTCATGACTTAGATGAAGGGCTACAAGGCAGGATCATCAAGTTTGCAGACAACACCAAATTGGGAGGGATAGCCA
>NW_026844366.1:352342992-352356285 GCF_025583915.1 Anolis sagrei ordinatus | reverse complement strand
ACTATTTCTGATCTTTGTTGCTAAGCAGGGCCAGTCCTGGATGGTCCCTGGATGGGAGACGGACAGAAAAGTTTCTCCAGGTGATCTCTCAGAGGAAGGATTCCTCAAGCAAATGGCAAAACATGAAATAGTAGTGACTCTTGGAATTTCTAGACATTTTCAGGAAGCAAATTGCAGGATCTCTTCTTGCAGGATCCGAATGCGTTCCAGCCTTGCACTGATTCAAAGGGCAGGTTTGCAGCTTCACGGCTCTTTCTTCTTCCCAGAAAACAGACCCCATTGAAATGCCAGCTCCTTGGCCCAGTTCCCAGGGGTATCTTTGCATCCGAAAAGGTTGGAAATGCCTTTCCTCGTAACCTGGAAAGTCAAACAAAGGGAGGCTTTCATGGGCAAAGCGCCTCTTAAGCGGCGGGCAAATTGGCCTGGCTCTCTGCCCTTCTGATCCTAGAAAGTACAAAGAACTTGGTCGTAATGAAGAAATACCCCACTTTCTTCATCTAGACCAGTGTTTCTCAACCTTCCTCATGCCGCGACCCCTTACTACAGTTCCTCCTGTTGTGGTGGCTCCCAGACATAACATTATTTTCATTGCTACTTCATAACTGTAATTTTGCTCCTGTTATGAATCATCATGTAAATATCTGATATGCAGGATGTATTTCATTCACTGGACCAAATTTGGCACAAATACCTGATACGCCCAAATGTGAATGCTAGTGAGTTTGGGGGAGGATTGATTTTGTAATTTGGGAGTTGTAGTTGCTGGGATTTATAGTTCACCTTCAATCAAAGAGCATTCTGAACTCCACCAACGATGGAATTGAACCAAACTTGGCACACAGAGCTCCCATGACCAACAGAAAATACTGGAAGGGTTTGGTGGGCATTGACCTTGAGTTTGGGACTTGTAGTTCACCTATAACCAGGGGAGCATTGTGGACTCACGCAATGATGGATCTGGACCAAACTTGGCACGAATATTCAATATGCCCAAATGTAAACACTGGTGGGGTTTGGGGAAACTAGACCTTGACATTTGGGAGTTATAGTTGCTGGGATTTATTGTTCACCTTCAATCAAATAGCATACTGAATTCCACCAATGATGGAATTGAACCAAACTTGGCACACAGAGCTCCCATGACCAACAGAAAATACTGGAAGGGTTTGGTGGGCATTGACCTTGTGTTTGGGAGTTGTAGTTCACCTATAACCAGGGGAGCACTGTGGACTCACGCAATGATGGATCTGGACCAAACTTGGCACGAATATTCAATATGCCCAAATGTGAACACTGGTGGAGTCTGGGGAAAATATTTGGGAGTTGTAGTTGTTGGGATTTATAGTTCATCTACAATCAAAGAGCATTCTGAACTCGACCAACAATAGAATTCGGTGAGACTTCCCACACAGAATCCCAATGACCAACAGAAAATGCTATGTTTTCTGATGGTCTTTGGTGACCCCTTTGACACCCCCTCATCATGACCCCCTCAGGGGTCCCGACCCCCAGGTTGAGAAACACTGCTCTAGAGCACAAGCAACTCTCATGAACAGGAAAAAAATGCAGTTTTAAATCCTAAAAATAGATATCAATATTCAATTATTAAAGCAAACCAGTTTTGCCAGGGGACTCAGAATTGGCACGGCTTCCATACTCTGCATATAATAATAATAATAATAATAATAATAATAATAATAATAATAATACATATTCAATTATTAAAACAGGCCAGTTTTGTCTCTTTTTCAAACATGCTTGGAAACAGAAACAAAGAAAAAAATGGTTTACTGTGAGTTTTCCGGGCTGCCTGGTCATGTTCCGGAAGCATTCTCTCCTGACGTTTCACCCACATCTATAGCAGACACTCTCAGAGGTTGTGAGGTCTGTTGGAAATGAGGCAAGTGGAGTTTATGTCTCAGTGGAATGATGTCCAGGGTGGGAGAAAGAACTCTTGTCTGCTTGAGGCAGGTGTGAATGTTGCAATTGGCTAGCTTGATTAGCATTGAATGGCCTAGTTTCAAAGCCTGTCTGGTTTCTGCCTGGTGGAATCCTTTGCTAGGAGGTGTTAGCTGGCCCCGATTAGTATTTAATGGCCTTGCAGCTTCAAAGCCTGGCTGGTTTCTGCCTAGTGGGATCCTTTGTTGGGAGGTGTTAGCTGTCCTTGATTAGCATTGAATGGCCTAGCGGCTTCAAAGTCTGGCTGGTTTCTGTCTTCTGGAATCTTTGGCTGGTTTCTGTCTTCTGGAATCCTTTGTTGGGAGGTGTTTGCTGGCCCTGATTAGCATTGAATGGCTTAGCAGCTTCAAAGCTTGGCTGGTTTCTGCCTGGTGGAATCCTTTGTTGGGAGGTGTTAGCTGGCCCTGATTAGCATTAAATGGCCTAGCAGCTTCAAAGCCTGGCTGGTTTCTAACTGGTGGAATCCTTTGTTGGGAGGTGTTAGCTGGCCCTGATTAGCATTGAATGTCCTAGCAGCTTCAAAGCCTGGCTGCTTCCTACCTGGCCTCAGTCCAGACAAGAAACAATCAGGGTCAGTTAACACTGCCCAACAAAGGATTCCCTATAGCAGGAAGGAGCCAGGCTTTGAAGCTGCTAGGCCGTTCAATGCTAATCAAGGTGGCCAGTTGCAATACTCACGCATACCTCCAACAGACAAGAGTTCTTTCTTTCTCCCACCCTGGAAATCATTCCAGATATAAACCTCTGAGGATGCCTGCCACAGATGTGGGCGAAACGTCAGGAGAGAATGCTTCTGGAACATGGCCAGACAGCCTGGAAAAATCATAACAACCCTTCCATGCTCTGCATTTTGAAATAACAACAACAACAGTGGTTTGCAGTTTTTAATACAGTTGTCTCCTGAAATGTTGAATATATACTTGTTTTGTTTACAAGTGCGATTTGCTCTGGTATGAAGTAGAAAGGTGTGCACTATAGAATATTTGAAGGGAACCCCAAAGGTCATCTAGTCCCTTTGCTGTTAGTTCAGCAAAAACAAACCCAAACAAACCCCAAATCTCCTCCATTTTTTCATGAGAGTCCAATTCCTTGCAATGCCTGGCAATGACGGTGTTGGAAGCATCATCTCACGGCACAGCTTGCCTCCTTTCCCCTTGTTTCCCTTTTGTGGATTTACTGGATGCACAATTGCAACCCATTGCCCGCCTCGTCTTTTATTAGCTACGGTTAAAGAGAAACCAAAACCCCTTATGTAACATCGAATTCAATTCCCGGAAATGTTGTTTCGTTCCAGCTTACGGTGTCCGAAATACCACTCCCTGGGGGGAATTGGGTATTTAAAGCCCCGTAATCCACCTCCCCCCTTGCAAAAGGGCATGTTTACTGGTTCCTAAATAGCTTGGATTTTGGATTCTTTGCTCCAGGTGCAAGATTCTGGGAAGAAGGATCCAAACCAAAGTACCTTTCCCCCCCAGTTTCATTCAAAGCAGGATATGTAAACAGTTGAGAAGTGATTAGTCTCTCTCATGTTTCCAAGGGATGATGGTTATGTAATCCTTTTTTTATTTATCGGAAAGCCAGGCTTTAGCGTAAAGGCTGCCTTCTGCCTCTGAGCTGCACACTGTGGAATCTAGGTCAGCCAAGGTTTCCAATTGGATTGAGGAGGGATAAAAGGGAACCCTGAAGGCCATCCAGCCCACCCCGTTCTGCTAGACTTGGAAGGCACAGTTGAAGCTTTCCTAAGAGATGCCTCTGTTTCAAAGCCTTCACCAGAGGTTCCAAAACAACAGAGGGGAAACAATCAGGCACATGGGTTGTTGTAGGTTTTTTCAGGATATATGGCCATGTTCTAAAGGTATTTTCTCCTGATGTTTCGCCTGCATCCTCAGAGGTAGTGAGGTCTGTTGGAACTAGGAAAAAGGGTTTGTCAGCCACGTCTAATCACCTCTCAACAAAAGATTGCCCCAGGCACTGCCAGGACATCAAATGCTAATCCAGGTGGTCAGTTGAAACATTCACACCTAGCTCCAGCAGACAAGAGTTCTTTGTCCCACCCTGGTCATTCCACAGATATATAAACCCATTTTCCTAGTTCCAGTAGACCTCACTACCTCTGAGGATGCTTGCCATAGACGCAGGCGAAACGTCAGGAGAAAATGCCTCTGGAACATGGCCATATAGCCCAAAAAAGCCTACAACAACCCAGAGGTTGTACACTCCACTAGAGGTGGAAGGGACCCCTAAAGGCCATCTAGTCCAACCCCATTTTGCCACAATCTAAGCTTTCTTGGTAGATGCCCTTCCAACCTTCAAGACCTCCACCACGCTGGCAGGTGTAGAGTTTGAAGCAATCCATGAAAGTCAGGCAGTGAGATAGGGTCTGGAAGGAAGTAGCTGAGGAGCAGCTGGAAAATTGATTAAATAAACAAGTTAAAGATAGTTTGAAACCTGTTCTTATGTATTCACATAACAGTCCTTTTGGAAGAAAATAATAGTTTGAGAGAAACTCCTTTTGAAACGTTCTGTAAGCAGCAAGCATTTGATGTTATGTAACCACTACGCTTATACCACAAGAATGCTACAAATAAACTCAGTAGCTGTTTCACCTTCAAACAAACTCTCTCTCTCCATGTATCACTTTCAGCTTGATGTTTTTTTGTGTAAATAATGTAAATAAAGCTGATTTCAGAAGGAAGCTAAAAACCTGGATATGGGACCAGGCCTTTGGGTAAGCTGGCAGATGGATAAAGGACAATGACGACCAGAGTAGGAAAGGACTATGGCAATGCTGGATGGACTATGGATTTATGAATTGGCGAATGTTGACCACAAGATGATTTTATTGCTGCTATTGTATTAATTTGATTGTTTTAACTAGTTATAATTGTTGTTATATTGTATTTTGTATATTGTATTTTGTGAACTGTTAGACATCGAATTGTGCCTTTTGTAAGCCGCCCTGTGTCCCCCCCTAGGGGGTTGAGAAGGGCGGGGTAGAAGTGCTCGAAATAAATAAATAAATAAATAAATACTTTATGGCTGCTATCCATTAAAGTTTTATTACCACATTGACATTCCACAGCTGAGGGGCCACCACAGAGAAGGCCCTGTCTCTCATTCCCGCCAAATGCGATTGCAATGGTGAAGTGACCAAGAGCAGGGCCTCCCCAGTTGATCTTAATGCCCTGGTTGGTTCGTAGAGGAAGATATGTTTAGACAGGTAAACTGGGCCAGAACTGTTAAGTGCTTTATAGGCTAAAGCCAGCACTTTGAATTGTGCTTGGAACCTAGAAGGCAGCCAGTGGAACTGGCGCAGCAAGGGCATTGTATGCTCCCAATACCAGTGTAGACCAGGCATTGGCAAACTTTGGCCATCCAGGTGTTTTGGACTTCAACTTCCACAATTCCTAACAGCCTACTGGCTGTTAGGAATTGTGGGAGTTGAAGTCCAAAACACCTGGAGGGCTGAAATTTGCCCACACCTGGTGTAGATGTACCCTAAGTTTTCAATCCAAGAGTACAGTGTGAAACATTGCCTACGATTAACATCAAAACACTTGTCTTGGTTGCCTCTGCTTTCCAGGTGCCGCTTACCGCCCTCCAGCATTGGATTCCTTGTTTGTTTTCATGGCTAGACAGAGTCCTTGGCACGTATTGTGTCCATTGGCTGGAGCTTGGGCTATTCATCAGAGTAACATTTCTGGAAATGTTGAAGCCATGGGGAAAAGAAAAAAAAAACAATTTCAGAAATGCAGCATTTAACACCCTTTTCCAGAGAAAAATGTCCTCTTCGTTACTTTAGGAACATGGAAGGCATGATGTGGTTTGGCACAAGGATGTATTTGTTGCATTAAAAGTACAGTCTGTTTGGGCAATAGTTACACGTTGAATTGACTTCCTTTTGTTGTTACACGAAACTAGCGATAGTTGCAAAGTGTATTTTGTGTTATTTTCCCTCTCTGGATGCATCTGTCAAATTTAATGCAGTTTTGTGTTACTTTAGCCACAATGGCTCCGTGCAAAGGAATCCTGGGATCTGTAGTTTGGCAAGGCCTTTTAGACTTCCCTGCCTCATAGAATCATAGAATCAAAGAGTTGGAAGAGACCTCCTGGGCCATCATCCAGTCCAACCCCATTCTGCCAAGAAGCAGGAATGTTGCATTCAAATCACCCCTGACAGATGGCCATCCAGCCTCTGTTTAAAAGCTTCCAAAGAAGTACCAAAGAAGTTTGGTATTCCTCAAAGTACCAAACTACAAATCCCGGGATTCCATAGCATTGAATTGCAATGTAGTGCGGTCCCTGCATTCTTTAGCAGACAAGGCTTTTACAAAGACCTTGTGAAACTACAACTCCCAGGATTGGCGAGCATCGAGCCAGTAAAGTGGTATCAAACTGCATCAATTGTCCAATGTAGATCCATCCCAAGCTTTCTTTTTCTCAACCAAATTAGGTCTCAACCATTGATATGTAGGATTTAAACAACTTCTCCAGACCTATTTCTCTGTTGTTGTTTTTGTTTTTGTTGTTGTTGTTGTCATTATTGATGGTGATGGTCATGATGATGATAACAGGAATAACAATAATAAAATATTATCAATAGCAGTCATTTATACAGTGTTGTCGAAGGCTCTCATGGCCGGAATCACTGGGTTGCTGAGAGTTTTCTGGGGTGTATGGCAGTCATGTTCCAGAAGCATTCCCTCCTGATGTTTCGCCCACAGTCATGATGATGATAATAGGAATAACAATAATAAAATACTATCAACAGCAGCTATTTATACAATGTTCTCAAAGGCTCTCATGGCCGGAATCACTGGGTTGCTGTGAGTTTTCCGGGCTGTGTGGTGGCCATGTTCCAGAAGCATTCTCTCCTGACGTTTCGCCCACAGTCATGATGATAATAGGAATAACAATAATAAAATATTATCAAGAACAACTATTGATACAGTGTTGTTGAAAGCTTTCATAGCTGGAATCACTGGGTTGCTGTGAGTTTTCTGGGGTGTGTGGCGACCATGTTCCAGAAGCATTCTCTCCTGATGTTTCACCCACATCTATGGCAGGCATCCTCAGAGGTCTGAGGATATTTATAGTTGTGAGGTCTGAGGATATTTATAGTGCCCCCCCCTCCTCACAAGAATCAAGGCTCAAGGAACATTGATTTTGCTATAAATCTGGACTCTCCTCTTTGCCTTTCTGCAGGATCCTGGAATTTCTTCTACGGAGAAGATGACGCCCAGCCGACTTATTCCACTGCTGGGATTTCTAGTTTTCCTGGAGGGAGCCCTCTGCATCCTTCCACCCCAAAAGCTGCAAGGTAAGTAGAACAAGGCATTCCCAATTTTGCAGTCACATTTAATCCTCTACCTTCCCATTTTCTTAGCTGCTCTTCAAATGCCCCGGTTTCTCTCTCCTCCCTCTCTCCTCCTTTTACCCTGCTTGATTCCATTGCTGCAAAGCGGAAACATAGTTTAAATTCATGGGGGAGAGGAATGGAAGGGGTCAAACCTTGTCTTTCCAATGGGCTCATGCAAAAGCTGTAGTGTTTAAATTATTTTAAGCAGAAACACCAGAAACTTCATTTTTGTGGCACAAACTATGTCGAGTTTCTTGAGCCTTGATGAGATATTCATTGCAAAACTGTTGCAAAATGTGCTGCAGGATGTCCCTCTCGCAGAAACAAAGTTTTGGCAGTTTAATAAACTTTCCTCATGTTTTTAATGATAGAACCAATTAGGGAATAACATTTATAACCCAGGAACGAAAATTGTGATGCATTGCGTTGTTATTATTATAATATTTATATATGTGGGGTAATGTCTGTGATGTGGATACAGCCACATAAATAAACCCCAAGTTTGCCAGTGGGATAATTACTTTTTAAAATCCCCCAAATGCCACCTTCTTTTGTAGAGTTATTCATTTCCAAACTGGTCTGTTGCCCAGTGAAGTCATTCCTCCCGAAAAGTGACTCATGTCTAATGACTGGTGGCTACTAATTATGGTTTTCCGCCTGGCTAGTGCCGCTGCAGGAGGGCGAGGCGGCTGCTTCGGAAAGGGAAGAGAGGCTGGAGATGGGCCTTTGGTCCCTTTTTGCAAAATACTGCAGGCTGGGACTGTTGAGATTAATTTCACAATTCAGCAGCAGATCAGTTGCACAACTTCAGTGCTTTCCAGTAGCTTCTTCCTGCACAGTATTTTCAGTCAACTGCTCCCACAAACTGTAGTCAATCTGGAACTCTCTTACAGACACTTGAGCACATGCCCGGCCATTGTCAGTTTTACCATTGTTTTCCCCTCCAATCTAGATGACACTACAAACTTACCACAGCACACGGTTATATCTTTTCTTAGCAGACAGGCTCTTTTAATCAATTACATAGAGCCTTTGACGAACAGCATCACAGCACAAGGAGAGAGATATACACTGTATATGACTTCCTTATATACAATTCTATACAAATACACATAGCAATCTCTGATTGGTTCCCAACTCATTAACTTCACTCAGACCCAGGATTACATTGTTCACAGTCACCTGGACTAGGCCAGAACACATTCCCCAAATGATTCCCTATATACAGTTAATGCATGACTCAGCATTTCCAATAGAAGCCTATTAGCAGTGCATGACTCACCTATATTACATTACAATACAGGGACCTTGAGAGTACAGGAAAAGTTCCTTCTTTTTTGGACTGTATAACGACTACGGCACCTCCTAAAAATATATGTGAATGTGTGTTCACCCAAAAATATGAAGCCGTCAAAAGGAAGAGGGAGTATGGTTGGAATACAGTTGTATAGATTTGATTTTCCCTTTAAATTAGTTGTTGAAATATATCCACTGAAATATAACAATATCAGGGGAATTTAGAACAGAGAAGGGGAGAGACACTTAATATTTTAAAAGGTAGGAACTGGGAAACACCAAACTTGAGAGACTTAAAATGACTCTTCAAATGAATTCCGCTGCCACCATTCCAATAATAATCAGGCTGAGGTAATATTGAGAGTTTGTTCTGTACCACACTCTGTGCCACTGTAGTTTCTGCGTGGCGTCGGTGAAGCTGACTTTAGAAATACTTTGACCACAAAGGTATACACACTGAGGCTGGTGTAAGTTAATAAAAGAACAAGAATGTTTATTGAACAGGCTTGAATTAATTCAGGTACAAATGCTTAATGGTTTCAGAAATTTGCTGGCATGAAAAAGCTTGTGGTTGTGTTAGAGTAAAATCTTAAATACTTCTGAGTTACAAGTCTTCAAAGTTCCACAGAAAATTACTTCAGGAAATTAATCCCTGACAGTAACTCCCAAAACAGATCCTTGGGAATCTAGTGAAAAATACCCTGAACTAGACTTACCTTGGAAATGAACAGTCCACTAACTGGGTACTTCTCCACAACAGTATTCTAGCTATCTACTAATAGCTAGCCTCCTTATTTTCCCTCTAAGACTTGAACACACCCCGTCAAGGAAAATACCTAACTAAAATGGCTCCCACCCGGCTCCCTTTTCTAAAATGGACGCTGTGGCTTCGCCAGGCCTACTCCCTTAGGCTTCAGCCAGCCAGCTAAGGTAAAGGATTCATTACAGACTACCACTCCTCGAAACCCCCATCCAGTTTGTAATAAAGCAAACATTTTATGGATGCGTTCCCTTGGCTGCAGTGGATGTGGAGGGCTAACTAAATGGGATTCATTGAGTTGTCAAGGGCTTTCATTTCCAGAATCACTGGGTTGCTCCAGCAGCATTCTCTCCTGACGTTTCACTTGCATTTGTGGCTAAAGACGTCTTCAGAGGTTCTTGTTGGGCAAGTGACCTCATTAACAAAAGACCCTCCTCATAAATGCATAGCAGAGTAACTTATCAGTAGCAGCGTGACCCAGCACCAGGAGCCCAAAGTGATAAAAGGAAAAAATATATTTATTTATTTTATTTACAGTATTTCTATCCTGCCTTTCTCAGCCCCAAGGTGACTCCAGGCTGCTTACAAGTTTGCCAGGCATGGGCAAACTTCGGCCCTCTCTCCAGGAGGAGTGGGTCAGGCTGGATGTCCTTTGGGGGCCCCTTCCCATCCTGTGCTTCTACAATTCTTTCTCCTTCTTTCCCCACAGAGCTCTCTGACACTGGGAGCCAGTACATTGACTCGGAGCTGGAAAATGCCATCAATGGGGTCCGGCAGATGAAGCAGTTGATGGACCAGACCAGCGTTGACCACCGGCGGATCCTGAGCAACCTGGAAGAGACCCAGAAGCAGAAGGAGGTCTGTCGCAGCCCCAAGTGTCTTCCTTTCCCCTGAATTACCCTCTTGTAGTCCCTCTCCACTTGTAGTCTGGGGAGCGGCGTGAGCTTCCGCTGTCAGCCTTAGCTTCTGCCAACCTAGCAGTTCGAAAACATGCAAATGTGAGTAGATCAATAGGTATCACTCTGGCGGGAAGGTAACGGCACTCCATGCAGTCATGCCGGCCACATGACCTTGGAGGTGTCTATGGATAACACTGGCTCTTCGGCTTAGAAATGGAGATGAGCACCACACCCCAGAGTCAGACATGACTGGACTTAATGTCAGGGGACTAGCTTTACCTTTACCTAGTCCCTCTCCAAACTGCAAATCCCAGGGTTCTTTTGAATTAAGTCAAAATTGCATAAAATTGTAATACTGTCAAGTACAAGACAGGATAGGAGCACTACGCTTCCCCTTTAATTGCTATGGTTCCTTCCTATGGGAATCTGGGAGTGGAAATCCAGATGGAAGAAGAACCTTCCTATGTTAGAGGAAGGCAAAACCGTCTTACAAATTATTAGTATTAACCTGCATTTTGTGGGTTGAATGTGAATCTGCATTTTATCTGTCTATATTTGTTATATGTTATTTTAATAGTGTTTTGTTTTACTTTCACCATGTCGTGCCCTGCCTTGAGCAGCAAGGAGAGGCGGGAGAATAATAATAATAACAACAATAATACTTTTAATAATGTTGTTATATTGTTATTATCTTTGACTTTGTTACAAATATCACAATGATAAACACGCACACACATATAGATTGTTACAAAGTGTGTGTGTGTGTGTGTGTGTATCCATTTATAATATATCTATCTATGGCTCTATCTTGCTTAGGCGATCCCTCATTTTCCGAGGATTGTCTTCGCGTGTTCTTGTGGATCCATAGGTGGCCGTGGAGCCCTATTCTTGCTTTGCATCTTCTTCCGCAGTGAGGGCATTGGTTTCCAGGTGGAAGGTGGTCTCGGTTGGGGTTGGCTTGACACGCCTTCCTCTTGGCACGCTTCTCCCTTTCGCCCTCCATTCGTGCCTCTTCAAATTCTGCAGCACTGCTGGTCACAGCTGACCTCCAGCTGGAGCGTCAAGGGCCAAGGCTTCCCAGTTCTGTCTGGAGCGCTCAAGGGCCAGGGCTTCCCAGTTCTCAGTGTCTATGCCAGAGTTTGAAGGTTGGCTTTGAGCCCATCTTTAAATCTATTTTCCTGCCCACCAACATTCCATTTTCCATTCTTGAGTTCGGAGTAGAGCAACTGCTTTGGGAGATAGTGGTCAGGCATCCAGACAATGTGTCCCGGTCCAGCGGAGTTGATGGCGGAGGACCATCGCTTCAGTGCTGGTGGTCTTTGCTTCTTCCAGCATGCTGACGTTTGTCCGCTTGTCTTCCCAAGAGATTTGCAGGATTTTCCGGAGGCAGCGCTGATGGAATCGTTCCAGGAGTTGCATGTGACGTCTGTAGACAGTCCACGTCTCGCAGGCATAGAGCAGGGTTGGGAGGACAATAGCTTTATAGACAAGCACCTTGGTATCCCTACGGATGTCCCGGTCCTCAAACACTCTCTGCTTCATTTGGGAAAATGCTGCACTCGCAGAGCTCAGGTGGTGTTTCCCCCCCCCCTGTCTTGTGGTGTTTGGGATTTCGGCCTTGCTCAATGGGGGGGGTTGACGGTCCCCACCGGTGGATTTTTTTGAAGGGCCCGATGCCACAAGGACGCATCGGAAATGGGACCTGGGTTTTTTTTTTGGGCCCCCTTGAGTGGCTGGTGTCTGCTGGAACAGCACCTTGGTTTTTTCAATGTTCAATGACAGGCCGAGCTTCTCATATGCTTCTGCGAAGGTGTTTGGCTCTATATTTACATCCACAAAAGAGCATAAATGTAGATAGATAGCTACAGATATCTATTATTTACTATATTATGCAGATAAAGAGATTTATGCAAGCACATATATCATACGTATATTATACATTAACACTTTTTTTGTACCCCGCTACCATCTCCCCAAGGGACTTTACATATACAGTTTGCATATTTACATATTTGTTTCTACACTACACATGCATATATGTAAATATGGTACTCAATATATACATTTCTTTAAATGCATGGTTTTCTAAAGCTTGTGTGTGTATAATATTATATAATATAGTCAGTCAGTCAGTCAGTAGCCTTTATTTCGGTCAACAAACCATCGGCTAAGTCAAGTGAAAGTAGAATGATGAAATACAACAATTTACAATTAATAACATCACATTTGGCTTATAATTAATAAAAACAAGTATCACCATTCGCTATCGGATGAATGGCTGTCTATATAATCTAAAACAGAAACTGATTGCAAGTTAATAATAAGTCTCCCGAGTACTCTGTTACACTCAACCTTTACAGGTTATTCATGAAGCACTTGCGGCTTTTTGCCGCTGCAAACAGAAATTTGGCCACCTGTTCCGTTACCCTTTTGTCAAGATCAGACAGTAAATAAGTGCAGTACCAACTTAGGGATCTCCCTGGCCACTTGGTGAGTAGAGAGGATATTAACCTTAGTCTATCATCCCTGTAAATTGTGCAAATAAAAAGTACATGTGTTACAGTTTCAATTTTACCCTCCCCGCATGGGCAAACTCTGTGTTCGTAATCAGTCCCTTTGTATCTGCCCTCTAGTATGGCTGATTTGAGGGCATTGAATCTGGCCCAACTGAAAGCAAGGCGAAATTTTGGGATGTTTAAATTTTCTAAGTATTTGGCACCTCCCAAAGAATTAAATGTTAGGCCTAAACTCAATGGAGAGCATGTGGAGCGCGCCAGAGTCATTGAGTCCTGTTTGTCTATGTCACTGATCCGTTCCGCTAAGATCTGCATTAACTTTTTATGCTCAAAACCGCTCAATGTATTCTCTGAGAGGCCCATCTGCCTGAGTTTCTGATTTAGCGCTTTGATTCGGTGGGATTTAAAGAGGTCTTTTTGAATCAGATATGTATATCCCGCTTCAGGCCCTTTGTGCACCCTCTCCATCCAGTATCCTAGGGCCCTTCTCCAAGCCAGTGATTC
>NW_026844366.1:352301362-352342892 GCF_025583915.1 Anolis sagrei ordinatus | reverse complement strand
GTTGGATTATCTGGGCCTAGGCGAGCATTAAAATCTCCTGTAACAATTAGGTCAGATTTTGGAAAGTGTGATTCTAACATTACTATATAATCTTCTAGTTCCTCCCAAGTACGAATTAGCTCTGCCCTTTTGCGGCTGGGAGAAATATATACATTAACCAGGAGTATCTGTGTAGGACCATATTCTATGTGACAGGCCATAGCTATATGGCTGCAGTTGTCAAGTGGTTTAACTTTAGCCCCAAGGGATGTAGACAGCAGAATGGCCAGGCCTGCTTTCGGTCGCCCTCTACCTTTTTCCACTTTAGCCAGGGAGTCAATTATAGTGTATCCATTAAAATCTAGAGGTCCTTTGCTCCATGTCTCTTGTAGCGAAATAATATCAAAATTCCTCAAAAATTTACCAACCCCTTCCTCTTTACTTCTGGTCTGCCACCCTGCTATGTTCCAGGATAGACAGTTAAGGTTAGATGATTTTGTTTGCAAGATTTTCACTTTTGGGGCTGGTGGAGGTTGCAAAAAAGAGGGCTGAGTAGGAGGTGTTTCATTTTTTACTTCATCAGCCTCAGTTAGGTGCGGTTCAGCTTGCACAGGCTCCACCAGCCCATCATGCTGTCTCCTTGTCAGATTCAATAACCCTCCTGTCCTTCTTTGATAACCAAGCCTCTGAATATCCCTATTTCTGAGTGGTTGAGTAGAGCACCCCTTTACCATGTTCTCTTTATTTCTAGGCACCACCTGTTGAAAAGATTGTGTGATGGGGGGCTGTTTCAAACCACAATCTGTATTTGGCATTCATGCTTCTCTTGCAATTTGTCCCTTGTCCTCTGCTTCAATACCTACAAGGGCCTCCCATGGACCATCACAAACAACACATGGATTAGCAATCTGGGGTTTCACAACTTTCACCTCCGGGGTCAGTGGGGGGTGTTTAATGGAAGGCTCAAATCTCTCCTCAGAGTCCAAAAATCTCATCTCCAACCAGTTCCCACCATTCTGAGCTGCTCCTTGCCATCCCACTGTATTAGTGTGTCCTGCCTCATTCAAACAGAGCCCTTCTGTATATATTTCCCTTAGATAGTTACCTAGTGCCTCCAACCTCTCCAGGATAGCCCATTGCTCTTTTTTTGGCAAATTTGCATATGCCTCCACCAGTGACTGTTCCTCGTCACAAACAAGGTTCCCCAGCCCATCAGCACTTTTTTCTTCTTTTGTTAGCCTCATGGCTTGAACCTTATGGGGTTTCAGCAGTTGTTCATTTCCCACTTTAAGTGCTGGTTGCTGTTCCTCCAGTCTCACTGTACCATCTAGGACTCTTTGAGTGAAGACCTTCTTAAAAAATCTTGTTATCTTGATGCCTTGTTTTGAAAATAGGTCTCTAGCTCTTATGACAAATTTGGCTATATTTGGGTCGATAAAGGAGACTATGGCATCAACATGCATTGAGTCATTATGTAAGTAATCAATCTGGTCTATGTCCGTTGTGTACAACCCCCCTGGTAGAACATTATTCAAAAGTCCTATCAGCTCAGGCGGTGTTGTATTTCGGTGTCAATGTTGACTTTGGTGGAGAGGTGGCTGCCAAGGGAGCGGAAATGAGAGGGGATGGCTGGTGTCTGCTGGAACAGCACCTTGGTTTTTTCAATGTTCAATGACAGGCCGAGCTTCTCATATGCTTCTGCGAAGGTGTTTGGCTCTATATTTACATCCACAAAAGAGCATAAATGTAGATAGATAGCTACAGATATCTATTATTTACTATATTATGCAGATAAAGAGATTTATGCAAGCACATATATCATACGTATATTATACATTAACACTTTTTTTGTACCCCGCTACCATCTCCCCAAGGGACTTTACATATACAGTTTGCATATTTACATATTTGTTTCTACACTACACATGCATATATGTAAATATGGTACTCAATATATACATTTCTTTAAATGCATGGTTTTCTAAAGCTTGTGTGTGTATAATATTATATAATATAAACATTATTTTAACCATGTACCCCACCTTGAACCACAAGAAAAGGTGGGTAATTCATAAATAATAATTGTTATATTGTGTGTGTGTGTGTGTGTTATAATATAAATATTATTTGAACATTGTACCTCGCCTTGAACCACAAGAAAAGGTGGATAATTAATGGATAATAATTGTTATATTGTTATTGGGTTGTTGTAGGTTTTTTCGAGCTGTATGGCCATGTTCTAGAGGCATTCTCTCCTGACGTTTCCCTGCATCTATGGCAAGCATCCTCAGAGGTCTGACATAGATGCAGGCGAAACGTCAGGAGAGAATGCTTCTAGAACATGGCCATATAGCCCGAAAAACCTACAACAACCCAGTGATTCTGGCCATGAAAGCCTTCGACAATCCTTCTTGCTGGTTTAATTCAACAGTTCAAACTACTAGGTTCTTGTGGGTTTTTTCGGGCTATAGGGCCATGTTCTAGACTGAGGCATTTCTCCTGACGTTTCGCCTGCATCTATGGCAAGCATCCTCAGAGGTAGTGAGGTCTGTTGGAATTAGGACAATGGGTTTATATATCTGTGGAATGGCTGGGGTGGGGCAAAGAGCTCTTCTCTGCTGGAGCTAGGTGTGAATGTTTCAACTGACCACCTTCATTAGCATTTGAAGGCCTGGCTGAGCCTGGGAAAATGTTCTGTTGAGAGGTGTTAAGATGTGCCTGGTTGTTTCCTCTCTGCTGTTTTGCTGTAGTAATTTTAGAGTTTTTTTAATACTGGTAGCCACCAAATGCAGCGCCCAAACATGAATCAAGGAACATGAAAGGCACTGCAGACTACTTCAACCAGAGAAGTCAGCCATAGCAGAGCACCTGATGAACCAGCCTGGACACAGCAGATTATTTGCGAACACAGAAATGCTGGACCACTCCACAACCACCATGTCAGACTACACAGAGAAGCCATTGAAATCCACAAGCATGTGGACAATTTCAACAGAAAGGAGGAAACCATGAAAATGAACAAAATCTGGCTACCAGTATTAAAAAACTCTAAAATTACAACAGCAAAACAGCAGAGAGGAAACAACCAGGCACATCTTAACACCTCTCAACAAAAGATTTTCCCAGGCTCAGCCAGGCCTTCAAATGCTAATGAAGGGGGTCAGTTGAAACATTCACACCTAGCTTCAGCGAAGAGTTCCTTGCCCTACCCCAGCCATTCCACAGATAATTATAAACCCATTTTCCTATTTCCAACAGACCTCACTACCTCTGAGGATGCTTGCCATAGATGCAGGCGAAACGTCAGGAGAAATGCCTCTAGAACATGGCTCAATACTACAAGAAAAGAGATTCCATCAGAACATGAGGAAGAACTTCCTGACTGAGAGCCGTTCAGCATTGGAACTCTCTGCCCCGGAGTGTGGTGGAGGCTCCTTCTTTGGAAGCTTTTAAACAGAGGCTGGATGGCCATCTGTCAGGGGTGATTTGAATGCAATATTCCTGCTTCTTGGCAGAATGGGGTTGGACTGGATGATGGCCCAGGAGGTCTCTTCCAACTCTTTGATTCTATGATTCTATAACTTCCTGACTGTGAGAGCTGTTCAGCAGTGGAACCTTCGACAATACATCATAATAATAGTATATAATTATTACAATTATTATTACATTTATTATAATAGTGGTATTATTATAACATAAAAAATATATAGTATAATGTTATTTTAATCTCACTTTGAACCACAATGAAAGGTGGGTAATAAATAATAATAATAATAATAATAATAATAATAATAATAATAATTTCTATATTAATATTAATATAAATTATGTATATTATAACATTATTACAATAATATTATAAATTTGGGGATTCTTTCTTAAGAAAACTCTGAGGAAAAGAATGCATGGGGTCACCGTAAGTAGGCAAGTGGTGTTTGAAGTTCGGACTAAAACCCAGAGTGGAGTTGCACTCACTGCCTCGACATAGAAGCCAACCACCCCCTCCCAGCTTTTGGGGGAAATGGCTAATGGGATGTATTGCTTTCTCTGCCCTTGTAGGAGGCATTGCTGCTGGCGAAGGATGCGGAGAAGCAGCTGAACGAGAAGGAGGTGTGCAACGAGACCATGCTGGCCCTTTGGGAGGAATGCAAGCCCTGCCTCAAGCAGACCTGCATGCGCTTCTACACGCGCACCTGCCACAGCGGCGCTGGGTTGGTCGGGCGACAGGTGAGTGAATGCATTGGAAGGCCCATCATCCCCTTCTTAGTTGGGGTTCCTCTCCTGGATGGGTCTGTGAAACCCTGGGTTGCTTTACAAATTGTGTGTCGCACGAACCTGACAAGAAACCTCTGAGTCTTATGTGCAATAAGATATCTGTCTGACGAGTGAGGTTGGCTGGGGGGGAATCCCTTTTGTGTGCCACAACAGTGATCTCATTATATTGTGCGCCAGCATGGGAGCAGGGCCTTTTCTGCATTGGCACCAACACTGCTTCCGTTTCTGGCACTAAGTGGCAACCGAACAAAGCCTTTGGCCCTCATTGATATCCCTCAAATTCTAATATACCTAGTTTACACCTGTTCTAAATCAAGGCATTCTCCGTAAGCCAGAAGGTGGAAGCAGAGCAGAGTGGAGGGTGAAACCTGTAGTAGTAGTAGTAGTAGTAGTAGTAGTAGTAGTAGTAGTAGTAGTAATTCCACTTCCTCCTGCTTGTCTTCTCCTTCATCTCCTTCTCATCCTTTTTCCTTTTCCTTCACCCTCTCTTCTCCTTTTCTTCTCCTTTTCTTCCTCTTTCTCCACCTCCTCGTCCCTTCTTCTCCTTTGTCTCTTTCTCCTCCTCCTCTTTTCCTCCTTTGCCCCATTCTCTTCCTCCTCCTCTCTTCCTCCTCCTGTGTCCCATTCTCTTCTTTTTCCTGCTCCTCCTCTTCTCCTTTGTCCAATTCTCTTCCTCGTCTTCTCTTATTCTTCTCCATTATCTCATTCTCTTCCTCCTCCTCTCCTTTACTCCTTTGTTCCATTCTCTTCTTTCTCTTCTCCTTTCTCTTCTCTTTCTCTTCTCTTCCTCTTCCTCCTCTTCTTCTCCTTTGTTTCATTCTCCTCTTTGTCCTCCTCTTCCTCTTCTCCTTTGTCTTATTCTCTTCCTCCTTCTCCTCCTCTTCTCCTTTGTCTCATTCTTCTCCTCCTCCTCTGCTCCTTTGTCTTTCTCTTCTTTCTCTTCCTTCTTCTCCTCTTCTTCTTTGTCCAATTCTCTTCCTCTCCTTCTCCTTTATCTCATTCTCTTCCTCTCCTTTACTCCTTTGTCTCTTTCTCTTCTTTCTCCTTTTTTCTCCTCCTTCATCCCATTCTCTTCCTTCTCTTCTTCTTCTTTGTCCCATTCTCCTCTTTGTCCTCCTCTTCTCCTTTGTCTCATTCTCTTCTCTTTCTTTTCTTCTTCTCCTTTGTCCCATTCTCTTCCTTCTCTTCCTCTTCTATTTTGTCCAATTCTCTTTCTCTTCTTCTCTTCTCCTTTATCTCATTCTCTTCCTCCTTTGTCCCATTCCCCTCTTTGTCCTCTTCTGCTCCTATATCTTATTCTCATTCTCTTTCTTCTTTTCTTTTCTCCTTTGTCCCATTCCCTTCCTCCTCATTCTCTGTGTCCTTCTCATTTCCCTTCCTTCAGCCAGAGGACTTTTTGAACCACCCCTCCTAGTTTAGACCTCTTTCTAAATCAGTATGGTCCACTTAAGCCAGAGAGTGGAAGCAGAGTGGAGGGTGAGTCCTGTCCCTCTTCTCTTTAATTCTTATTATTTGTATTAATTCCCCTCCTTGTTTCTCTTTTGCAATCCTGGCTCCAGCTGGAGGACTTCCTGAACCACTCCTCTCCCTTCTCGGTCTGGGTGAATGGGGAGCGCGTGGACTCCCTGCTGGAGGCCGGGGAGGAGCAGGGCCGGCGCCTGGAGGACCTGGAGGAGCGCTTCAGCCAGGTGGAGGGCGGCGTGGATGACCTCTTCCAGGAGAGCTCCCAGGCCTACCACAAGCTGGCCCCCTTCTTTGCCGCCCCGTTTGGAGGCTTCTGGGAGTCCTGGGCCCCCCTGCGCGGCATGCGCATTCCCTCTCGCCTGGCCCGCAGCACGCATCCTGCTCTCGCCGCTTCCCCCCTCTTCCCAGCCCCTCTGCTGCGGCCCCACCACGACTTCCGGCAGTTCTTCCAGCCCTTCTACGACATGACCCAGCGCCTCTTCGAGGGGGCCCAGAAGGCCATGGAGCGGGACGGGCAGTGGGTGGGACCCAGCATGGCACCCTACCTGGGTGGCTTCCCTGCAGGTGAGTGAGACGATGTTGCACTCTCACCTTGAGGCACCTTTTCACCCAGCACCGCACCAGAGCCCATTCATAGAATCATAGAATCAAAGAGTTGGAAGAGACCTCCTGGGCCATCCAGTCCAACCCCATTCTGCCAAGAAGCAGGAATATTGCATTCAAATCACCCCTGACAGATGGCCATCCAGCCCCTGTTTAAAAGCTTCCACAGAAGGAGCCTCCACCACGCTCCGGGGCAGAGAGTTCCACTGCTGAACGGCTCTCACAGTCAGGAAGTTCTTCCTAATGTTCACATGGAATCTCCTCTCTTGTAGTTTGAAGCCATTGTTCCGCATCCTAGTCTCCAAGGAAGCAGAAAACAAGCTTGCTCCCTCCTCCTCCCTGTGGCTTCCTCTCACATATTTATCCATGGCTATCATATCTCCTCTCCGCCTTCTCTTCTTCAGGCTAAACATGCCCAGCTCCTTAAACCGCTCCTCATAGGGCTTGTTCTCCAGAGCCTTGATCATTTGAGTCGCCCTCCTCTGGACACATTCCAGCTTCTCAAAGAGCAGTAGAAAAGGTGCTATAAAATAGCCAACAGCCCATATTTTGAACAATAGTTCAAAATAGCAAGGTACATGAAGTCAAGGAAGCCAAGATCATAGGTATACATGCATAAACATGAAAACAGGAACTTTTCTAAGGCAAAACTCTTTCAGGAACATAGGAAAACATGAATCATGAGGTTTAGAGCTGAAAAAGGAACACGACTCTATGACAACATTGTCTGCTCTGGAGACACCATGTGAACATCACTTAATTTAAGCCCTGGCTCAACCAAGTACTTTATCACACTAGAGAATGAATCCACATTAAATCAGGTTTCTGCTTCCTGCAGAATTCTGGGGTTTGTAGTTTAGTAAGGCTGTTAAAGGCTCTTCCCTAAACTACAAACCCCAGAATTCTGCAGGAGGTAGCAAGATGAAGTGCCAAGATGCCATGAGATCATGCCTCACACACCTGGGTTTCAAGGACTTCTCATGGAGTCTTTCTGGACACCTAATTAATCTGTCATTCACTTCCTACTTGCAGAGACTTAATTTGATACTGCAGGAAAACACCTCCTCCAGTTGAAGACTGATCCCCAAGGGAAATTGACTTTACCCTATTGCTAAGGAGCAAACAAGGATTTTCCCTATTATTAAGGAGCGAACATAGGAATCCAAAATAACCTCTTTCTCATCATCAACTGCTGGCACTTCTCTCTGATCTAAGGTCTGCAATTCGCCCTGAACACACACAGACTCCTCAGTGGGAAACCCATCATCCCTCTCTTCCCCTGAGAAATCCACAGTATCTTGCTGTTAAGCCCCAACAGTCAAAGGCTTTCCCAACCAGAATCACTGGGGTGCTGTGTGGTTTCTGGGCTGTATGGCCATGTTCTATCAGTATTTTCTCCTGCATGTAGCAAGAGAAAATGCTGCTAGAACATGGCCATACAGCCTGGATGGAAATTGGCTAAAAACCTCCCCTTTTGTGTGCTTGTTTTATGTTGTTTTCTGCATTCAGGGGTAAAGGTGTGACTTAGTGAAGGTGTGAGTTTGTACACGCTGCTAACTTATATAGATGCTAGCTTATATAGATTAAACAGGAAGCAAACACTCACTTCCAGAGAGCTTCAAAGAACAGAGAACCATCAGTCACTAATTGCTGACCTGAAACTGTCAATTACTGCTGGCTGAGGAATTTAGCCTCACCTCCCAAACAAAATAAACACTCAGCGCAGCTAGTCTAAAACACACACTCTGATTTCTAATGCACTGTAAGACGAAGCTTACCTGAAGCAAAGGGAGCAAAGGTGGCTTCTTACTTCCTCAACTTCTGTGGGAACTCAACTGCCACTTGAGCTCAGACTCTGGCTTTAAGTGAGGTATGATAGTTAACTTAGCTACATAAAAAGAATGAATGATAGGATACATGCCACAGATAGGTCAATAGACAAACAGATGAAAGAGAATAATAATAATAAGAGTAATAGTAATGGTGATAGATAGATAGATAGATGTGATTATAGTTAACTAGCTTGATAAGAGGAAAGATAGATAGATATGGTGATAGTTAACTAGCTCTATAGAAGAGGGGAACAATAAATAGATAGACAGCACCGGGACTGTGGCGCAGCTGGCTGGGAGTCAGCTGCATTAAGATCTCTACTGACCAAAATGTCATGAGTTCGAAGCCAGCCTGGGTCGGAGTGAGCTTCCAACCATTGTGTGTAGCTTGCTATCGACCTTTGCAGCCTGAAAGACAGTTGCATCTATCAAGTAGGAAATTTTGATACCTCTTATGTGGGGAGGCTAATTTAACTAATTTACGATGCTATAAAATCTCCAGCAAGCAAGCAAAGAATGAGGAAGTACTCCATCAGTGTCTCAAATGGACTTGCAGTTGAAAGTAGAAAGTGCAAACCTGGCTCCCTTTTGGGGTGAGGGCAGCATGAAAGGGCCAATGTTTGGGGAGCTGGACGTGAGAGTGACCAAAGCCTTGGCTTCTCCCTCTGGGCAGGTACTGCAAGTCCCGGCAATGACCGCATGGTGTGCCGCGAGATCCGACGCAACTCTGCCGGCTGCCTGAAAATGAAGGAACGCTGCGAGAAGTGCAAGGCCATCTTGGAAGTGGGTGAGTCATGGCATTGTGCAAAATGTGCATAATAGGCCTGGTCCAACTTTGGCCCTCCTGGTGTTTTGGACTTCAGCTCCCACAATTCCTAACAGCTGGTAAGCTGGGTTGTTGTAGGTTATTTCGGGCTATATAGCCATGTTCTAGAGGCATTCTCTCCTGACGTTTCGCCTACATCTATGGCAAGCATCCTCAGAGGTAGTGAGGTGAGCTGTTAGGAATTGTGGGAGTTGAAATCCAAAACATCTAGAGGGCCAAAGTTGGCCCAGGCCTGGTTTAGGAGATAGGCTGTGTGCCTCCAGAGTTGTCATAAAGTTCCAATGCCACCCCTTGTCTAGCCATAGTTAGTTACCCACAGCCAATAGGGGTGGTTGCTGAATGGCTTGACTGGTTTTCAATGTGTCCTTCTGTTCTTGGGGACCCTCTCTCCCCCAGATTGCTCCCAGACAGACCCCGAGCAGAGCCAGCTGCGGGAGCGCTTTGAGGACGCCGTGCGCCTGGCGGAGCGCTTCACCCAGCGCTACGAGGGGCTCCTGAAGGCCTTCCAGGAGGAGATGCTCAACACCACAGCCCTCCTAGACCGGCTCAACCAGCAATTCGGATGGGTCTCCCGCCTGGCCAACGCCACCCGCCACCAGGACAAGCCCCTCAAGGTCATCACGGTGCGTGCCCCATGCAATTAATTACGGGGTTGGGAGAAGGGACTCCCAAGGGCCATCTAGTCTGACCTCTTTCTACCAGGCGACAATGCCTTCCCGAGACAGTGCCATCCAAGGCAGAAGAGCCCACCAACCTCCCAAGTAGTTCGTTCTTAACAGTCTAAACTGGTTCTTCCTAATGGTCGCTTTCCTTGTCCTTTTAACTCATTGGTTTGTGTCTTATTTGGGATTAGAAAGGGGTCCCAAGGGCCATCTAGTCCAGTCCGCTTCTGCCATGCAGGAACATAAAACCATAGAATCAAAGAGTTGGAAGAGACCCCATTCTGCCAAGGAGCAGGAATATTGCATTCAAATCATCCCTGACAGATGGCCATCCAGCCTCTTCTTTAAAAGCTTCCAAAGAAGGAGCCTCCACCACACTCCCTCCGGGGCAGAGAGTTCCACTGCTGAACGGCTCACACAGTCAGGAAGCACTTCCTCATGTTCAGATGGGATCTCCTCTCTTGTAGTTTGAAGCCATTGTTCCTTGTCCTGGTCTCCATGGAAGCAGGAAACAAGCTTGCTCCTTCCTCCCTGTTGCTTCCTCTCACATATTTATACATGGCTATCACATCTCCTCTCAGCCTTCTCTTCTTCAGGCTAAACATGCCCAGCTCCTTAAGCCACTCCTCATAGGGCTTGTTCTCCAGACCCTTGATCATTTTAGTTGCCCTCCTCTGGACACATTCCAGAACACTCCCCATGTTATGAATACGATAAGTTCTGTAGGCCATAGATGCAGGCGAAACGTCAGGAGAAATGCCTCTAGAACATGGCCCTGTAGCCCGAAAAAACCCACAAGAACCTAGACATTCCAGATTGTCAATATCTCTCTTGAATTGTGGTGCCCAGAATTGGACACAATATTCCAGCTGTGGTCTAACCAAAGCGGAATAGAGCATGGGGAGCAGGACTTCCCTGGACCTAGACACTATGCTCCTACTGATGCAGGCCAAAATCCCATTGGCTTTTTTTGCCGCCACATCACATTCCTGGCTCATGTTTAACTTGTTGTCCACGAGGACTCCAAGATCTTCTTCACACGTACTGCTCTCGAGCCAGGCATTGTCCCCCATTCTGTATCTTTGCATTTCGTTTTTTCTGCCAAAGTGGAGTCTCTTGCATTTGTCACTGTTGAACTTCATTTTGTTAGTTTTGGCCCTTTATCTCTCTAATCTGTCAAGATCGTTTTGAATCCTGCTCCTGTCCTCTGGAGTATTGTTCCTAAAACATTGCCTTGCAACTATTGTTTTGAGATCTCCCAAGGCCGAAGAGTCCTCTCCCCATGTTTCGAATACGATAAGTTCTGTAGTGTTGTTCTTAAGTTGAATTTGTATGTAAGTTGGAACAGGCATATTTATTTATTATTTGTTTATGGTATTTCTGTGCCGCCTTTCTCAGCCTGAAGGCGACTCAAGGCAGCTTACAAATTGGTAGAAATTCGATGCCACAACAGTCATAAAACACAACTAAAAACATTTAGCACATATTATAAAACCATTGAAAACCATATAAAATATAAAACATCTAACACACATTATAAAACCATATAAAATAATTAAAAACATATATATCCTGTAAGTGTATCCTATAAGTGTAACTCCAGCCAAATAGCTGAAAAATAAAATTGTAGTTTGTTTGTGGGATTAACAGAACTCAAAAACCACTGGACGAATTGGCACCAAATTTGGACACAATTCAACAAGTGACCATCACTCATAAAAGCATGGCAAGACACAACAGAAGAGCCACAAAAAGCCAAAAATTATAGCACATGTGCAAAACCACACACACACACACACACAAACACACACACACACCTATACTAGGCTGTTTGATTAAAAAAAATGGTTCAAAATTAGTTTTGAATGTCTCTTTGCATTTCCTTTTTTCTGCCTAAATGGAGTCTCTTGCATTTGTCCCTCTTGAACTTCATCTTGTTAGTTTGGCCCATCTTGTTTTGCTTTTTCACATGTCCGCCACATGTAGGAGAGGCAGTGCCTTGATGTGTTTTGCATTTCCTTCTTTCTCTTTTCCCAGGTGATCTCCAAACCTGCCACACCGGAGGGCCCTTCTGAACTGGCTGACACTCAGGTGACCCTCCAGGTGTTTGACTCGGAGCCTCAGACCGTGAGCGTCCCTGGAGACGTGCCTCTGGAAGACCCTCGCTTCATGGAGCTGGTGGCCGGGGAGGCCCTGCGTGGGTTCAAGGACAACGAAGTGTAAGCGGCATCAAAAGATTTGGGGGCCAATGGGGCTATCCAGTAGGCATGTGCAATCCATGGTTCTAAAGTACTTACAAAACTGAAGTTCTGGTGGTGAAAACTAGGGGGCGCTGGTGCTTTGCTTCTACAGTGTTGCTAAAATTCTGGTGGTGAAAATTTCAGAACTCTAAAAACAACTTTCAAAATTTCATTATAAGTGGCAGTTCCTAATAGGTTCTGTCGTAAAAATCTCCAATAATGAAATAATAATGAAATTTTGAAAGTTTTGTTAGAATTCTGAAATTTTCACCACCAGAACTTTAGCAACACTGTAAAGCAAAGCACCAGCGTCCCCTAGTTTTCACCACCAGAACTTTAGTTTTGTAAGTACTTTAGAACCATTTAGAACCATGGATTGCACATAGGGTTCATCAAGTGAAATCACAGTCCGGCTCTTTGTGTCCAGTTCTGGGTTTTTAAGCAGAGGCTGGATAGCCATCCATTGAAAGTACTTGTAATGGGTCTTCCTGCCTGGCAGAAGGGGGTCAGTCTGGATGGACTTTGGAGGTCCCTTCCTGTTACAGTAAGTTGTAGCAGGGTCAAGTGTGTGTGTGTTGAAGAAAACCTTATGATGATATTTATTTATTTATTTTATTTTATTTACTATACTTGTATATCGCCTTTCTCAGCCTATCGGCGACTCAATTATTATATGCAGCTGGTAATGTAGGTCAACCAGCAATCTTGGACCACATCCAGTAGAGTATAACTGTATGGGTTTTTGGAATACAGTTCTGGAGAGCTTTTTCTCTGAGGAGATCTGTGCTCAAAGGCTTGCTCTGAGGAGCAGGTTGGAGAGAAGCCGTTATGCTGCTTGAGGAGGCTATTAGGCCTGTTTGATCAAGAAAAAATTTGTTTCTAAAATCAATTTGTAATTGGGGTGTTTTTTTGTTTCGATATTTAAAATAATTACAAAACTTTCCAAAAAAAGTTTTGGTATTTAAGAAATTTTGTAAATATTAACGAATTTTAGGAATATTTTTTTGTATTTTTTAAGAACAATATTAAAATAATATTAAAAAATATTTTAAAATGGAAAATTAACCAAAAAATGGCCCAAATGTGGACCAAACACAGGCAGGATACAGCAAATGAGAGCACACACCAACAGAAGAGTCTTTTCTTTTTTAGAATATTTTTTAAGAATAATAGTAAAAAATAATATTAAAAAATAATATTAAAAAATAATATTAAAAATAATATTAAAAAATAATATTAAAAATATTTTAAAATGGAAAATTAACCAAAAAATGGCCCAAATGTGGACCAAACACAGGCAAGAGACAGCAAATGAAGCAAGCAGCACTCACAGCAGCAAGGAATGAATCCAATCCAGTTGCTAGCAGCCATTGCCAAGCCAACCCAATGCAAACTCCCTCGCCCTCTTGAAGCTACGGGCCGCGCGGAGCCGCTTTGAAAGGGCTCGCCGGCCAATCAAAAACAGGCAGCCACGGACCCATGGTGGTGCACTGTTTGGGAGCGCCGGATTGGCTCCCATGCACCAGCACTCCAGCAGCCTCCACCCCATTAACGAAACGAGCGGAGGCTCGTTAAAACTCTGGGGGCTGCTGGTTCGATATTTAAAAACCCTTCCGGGTTTGGAAATATGTTTCAATATCGCTTCGGAAATGGTAAAAATAACGAATTAATAATGAATTAACGAATTAACGAACGAAACCGCACAGGCCTAGAGGCTATGGTCTAATAGCTGTTTGCTCAAGGTTTACGTTTTGCTTTCTCATTTGACTTAAGATAAAAATGCCTTATTTTGTGTTACTTACAAAGACTATGTAAGTTTCCTGCACTGTTTGTTTTTGTATGCAACATTGCAAGTTTATGTTTAATTTCTGCTATTGAGAGAAAAGATTTTTCTGTTCATTTCTACTCTTGTCTGTGTGTCTTGTGCATGGGACGTGGCTTAGATCCACTTGCTGCGCAGCACTCCCAACTCTCCCTTTCTTTCCAACAGGGAGTAGCTGCTGTTCCTGGACCACAACGAGGAGAGACCGAGAAGCCATAAGAACACCTCTGGCCGTTCCGACCTTCTTGCCTCGAAGCTCTCGTCGTAGCCCCGTGCTGGAGCCTTGCCCCCAAAAGCCCCGTTTCCCTGCATTTTGTAGTTTACACACTGAACCTACACCGCCTGCCCTATTTTTGCTGCTGGGTCTTTACAGATCCAAAATTTGAAATAAAATACTCTAGGCCCAATGTGCTTGAAATGTGTTCTGTGTTGATGTTTTGCAAGAGAGTGCGGAGGAAAGGAAAGGAGAGGAGAGGGAAGGACAGACCTGGAAGCTGCCGTTAAAAGTTTGGGCTAAAACGTAGAGTGGAATTTATCACTGGGTCTAGTTTGATTACGAGAGCCGAATGAAAAGTTATGCCTCCACCTTCGTTACCTGGATTTGGATGGGACTATTTTAATAAATCAAACACAGAAATAATAATGCTTAGAATGTGCTCTTTAACTACCGCTATTTACTTTTCCACATAATCACCAGACAATTGGATACATTTCTGCCAACGAAGAACAAGTTTTCTGAAGCCGTCACAGAAGAAGTCGACGCTCTGTTTCTGCAACCAGTGTCTCATACTTCTCTCAACATCTTCATCAGAAGCAGAATGAAGTCCCCGCAGATCTTCCTTCATTATCGGGAAGTCAGATGGTGCTAAATATGCTGTATGGAGAATGTTGTATGGTGGTGAGATGCAGTCTCTGAAGTTTCAAGTCATAGAATCATAGAATCCTAGAGTTGGAGGAGACCTCCTGGGCCATTCTGTTCAGGTCCTTGGCTGCTGTGACGGTCTGGATGAGGGTGAACAAATTGAAATTGAATCCAGACAAGACAGAGGTACTCCTGGTCAGTCGCAAGGCCGAACAGGGTATAGGGTTACAGCCTGTGTTGGACGGGGTCGCACTCCCCCTGAAGACGCAGGTTCGCAGCTTGGGAGTGATCCTGGACTCATCGCTGAGCCTGGAACCCCAGGTTTCAGCGGTGACCAGGGGAGCATTTGCACAGGTAAACTTGTGCACCAGCTGTGCCCATACCTTGGGAAGTCTGACTTGGCCACGGTAGTCCACGCTCTGCTTACATCCCACATAGACTACTGCAACGCTCTCTACGTGGGGTTGCCTTTGAAGACTGCTCGGAAGCTTCAAATGGTCCAGCGTTTGGCAGCCAGGTTGCTAACAGGAGCGGCACTCAGGGAGCATACGACTCCTCTGTTGCGCCAGCTCCACTGGCTGCCAGTTTGCTACCGGGCACAATTCAAAGTGCTGGCGTTAGCCTATAAAGCCCTAAATGGTTCTGGCCCTACTTACCTCTCCGAACGCATCTCCTCCTATGAACCGACACTAAGATCATTTGGGGAGGCCCTGCTCTCTGTCCCACCTGCATCACAGGTGCGCCTAGCGGGGATGAGAGACAGGGCCTTCTCAGTGGTGGCCCCTCGGCTGTCGAACACCCTTCCTATAGATATCAGATCGGCCCCCTCCCTGCTGGCGTTTTGGAGGAAAGTGAAGACCTGGCTGTTTGAACAAGCATTCGATTAAACAGTGTAATTGAACATGGGAATACAGAATAATGGATGATGAGACTGGATTCTGATGGACATTGACCTTGAATTTCGGAGTTGTAGTTCACCTACATTCAGAGAGCACTGTGGACTCAAATGATGGATCTGAACCAAACTTGGCATGAATATTCAATATGCCCAAATGTGAATACTGGTGGAATTTGAGGAAAATAGACCTTGACATTTGGGAGTTGTAATTGCTGGGATTTATAGTTCACCTCCAATCAAAGAATATTCTGAACCCCACCAACAATAGAATTGGGCCAAACTTCTCACACAGATCCCCCATAATCAACAGAAAGTACTGTGTTTTCTGATGGTCTTTGGTGACCCCTCTGACTCTCCTTGTGACCCCCCCCAGGGGTCCCGACCCCCAGGTTGAGAAACACTGCCTTAGATACACCGCAGGCCCTTGATTACCTGCTGTAGTTTGGTTCCAGGGCTCCAGAGGATGCCCAAATATGCAGAGACTCGAGTCCCATTATAGACAATGCAACATAAAGTGGCAACGTACACAGACGTGGCAAAATCAAGGCTTGCTTTTTATTTGAAATATTTGAAGCCACAGATGGTAGAATTTGTGGATACCAAGAGCAAACTGTAGTAAGAATTTTAGTATTAATATTCTCTTCCTCCGCTGCTGCCGTTGCCGCCTCCTCCTCCTCCTACTACTACTCCTTCTTCTCCTCCTTCTCCTCCTCCTCCATACCCTGCTATGTTGACAATGCCACTCTTGACAGCTATCGCTATTGCGATTGTACTCCAGAACACACAGCGCAGGGAGAGCGCCAGGAATCGCTGGATCCTCCTCACCCCTTTGCAATGGTTGATGAAGATTTTGGCCACATCCTCCACGGCCTCCTTGTTCACCTGGCAGGGGTAGAGGCCGTCTTCGAGCGTGTAGCGAGTGTGGACGGTGCGCACCACGGCTGGGTGAGATGCCTGCTGCTTGGTGTCCACAAAGCGGTTGCTCTCCTTGGGCATGTGGTGCAGCATCACCAAGATGGCCTTGCTCTCACCTGGAAGGAGACGCACAAGGCAGGCCGTGAAGGGGTTGGGGAGGAACTTCCAAACAGCCACTAATCGTAGTGAAGCTTTGTTTAAGGTACGGTGAATGGAGGGAGGGAGGGAGGGAGGGAGGGAGGAATAAAGGAAGGGAGGGAGGGAGGAAGGAAAGAAGAGGAGGAGGGAGGAAGGAAGAGAGGGAAGGAAGAAAGGAAAAGAAAGGAGGGAAGGAAGAGAGGGAGGAAGGAAAGAAGGAGGGGAGGGAGGAAAGAAGAAGGGAGGGAGGGAGGGAAGGGAGAGGAAGGAAGGAAAAGAAGGGAGGGAGGGAGGAGAAAGAAGAAGGGAGGGAGGAAGGGGGAGAAGGAGGAAGGAGAGGAAGGAAAGAAAGGGGAGGGGAGGGAAAGGAGGGAGGGAAGAGAGGGAGGGAGGGAGGGAGGAAAGAAGGGAGGGAGGGGAGGGGAGGGAGGAGGGAGGGAGGAAGGAAGGAAGGAAAGAAGGAGAGGGAGGGAGGGAGGAGGGGAAGAAAGAAGGAAGGAAGAAGGAAGGAAGGGAAGAAAGAAAGGAGGGAAGGAGAAAGGAAGAAAAGGAGGAAGGAAGAGAGGGAGGAAGAAAGAAGGAGGGGAGGGAGGGAGGAAGAAAAGAAGGAAGGAAGGAGGGAGGGGGGAGGGAGGGAGGAGGAAGGAAGGAAGGAAGGAAAAAGAGGGAGGGAGGAAGGAAGGGAGGAAGAAAGGAAGGGAAGGAGGGAGGGGGAAGGAAAGAAGGAGGGGAGGAAGGAGGGGAGGGGAGGGAGGGAGGAGAGAAGAAGGGCTGGGCGGTTTCTTTCGTTTCGTTAATTCATAATTCGTTAATAATTCGTTAATTTTTTTAATTACAAAACGATAACGAACCATTCTGGAGCAATTTTTTAAAAAAAACGAATTTTTAAACACGTTTTGTAAATGCTTCGTATTTCGTTATTGTATTCGTTTCGTTATTGTTCTGAGGTCGTTTCGTTATTATTTCCGCATGTCTGGGGCAAGTTTTTTGTTTAATTAGTGAAAAAAAATTATAATATCACACCAACAGTCAACAACAGAGGGAGAGGGAAGCTTCAGAAGTTTTTGGAGGTTTTTTAGCGTATTTCGCGGTCGCGTCCGCCATTAACGAATCGATTCGTTATTGTTTCGGAAATCGATTCGTTAATGTTTTGTAATTTTTTTCACATTTACGAAATTTCGTAAATATCGAACTTTTTAAAAGGAAAATTTTGTAATTATTTTAAATATCGAAACAAAAAAACCCCCAAATACAAATCGATTTTAGAAACAAATTTTTCCGTTGTTACCCAGGCCTAGGAGAAACCGTGGAGAAAGAAGGAAAGAAAGAAGGAAAGAAGGAGGGGAGGGAAGAAAGAAAGAAAGAAAGAAAGAAAGAAAGAAAGAAAGAAAGAAAGAAAGAAGGAAAGGAGGCAGGCAGGCAGGCAGGCAGGTAGGCAGGAAGGAAGGAAGGAAAGGAGGGAGGGAGGGAGGGAGGGAGGGAGGGACAAAGGAAGGAACGAAGGAAGAAATGAGGGAGGGAGGAAAGAAGGAAGGGAGAGAGGGAGGCCTATCTCACTTTTAGTGCCCAAATGTCACACCTTGACTGCTTCCTATTGGCCACAGCAGGATTGGCCGGGGCAGAATCCCACTGTATCCCAGGCCAAACCTTATCGCATTCTTTGCGGCACATTTGCTCCAAACACCCCAAGTCTGTTTCTCTGCCTCGCCTTTACGCCCTCCCAATGCCAATGTGCCCAGTTACTGATCCCAAGGAGGAAATGCGGGAGGGCAAAACGGAGAGAGGTTTGCTTAGCCACACTAGACTTACCATGGAGACCCCCCAGAGCGTTCTGCATGTCGGTGCCCACCCGAGAAACCACCGGGCAGAAGACATTCAGGAATTGAGCAGAGGAATCACCCTTCTTGAGACGGATGAAGTCCTGGGAAACGCAGTCGGAGACCTTCTTTAAGAACTGGTGCTCGCAGTCACCGGTCTGCCCTGTGACACGGACCCGGATGGGGAGCTCTGGGGAAGAGAAGAGGAGGGTCGACACTCTTTTGGGGTGCATCCACATTACAGAATTAATGAAGTCTGACACAACTTTGATGGCCACAGCTCAATGCATCACATTCACATTCCCCTCCGGCCATTCTGGTGCTGTTCTGCTCACCTGCTTCAATCCATGACCACAACCACGACCACAACCAGCATCTTCGCTTCTCCCAATTTTGGGATCCTCCCAGGAGCAGGTTTTCAGGCTTCCTTCGACAAAACAGCAAACGCCACAGCCGCACACATAGATGCGCAGCACCCACCACCTGCAAAGGAGGACAAGTGCATCGGTTTTCAGGCTGGACGGGTACAGGCAGTCCCAGAGTTACAAACAAAAGAATAATAACAATAATCTATATAAATAAAAATGTCATGTTAGTTTGTGGGATTAATAGAACTCAAAAACTACTGGGGGAATTGACACCAAATTTGGACACAAGACACCTATCAGGCCAAAGTATGTCCTTCGCTCATAAAACACTGAAAAACGCAGAAAGAAAGAAAGAAAGAAAGAAAGAAAGAAAGAAAGAAAGAAAGAAAGAAAGAAAGAAAGGAAAATAAAATAAAAGAAAGAGGGAGGAAGGGAGGGAAAGAAAGAAGGAAAGGGGAAGGAAACATGGAAGCAAAGAGAGAAGGAAGGAAAGAGGTAGAGAAGGAAGAAAGGAGAGAAAGCGGGAGGGAAAGAAAAAGGGAGAAGGAAAGTTAGAGAAGGAAGGAAGGAGAGAAGGAAAGAAAAAAGGGAAAGAAGGAAGGAAAGAGGGAGCGAAGGAAGGGGGAAGATGTAAAGAAAGAGGGAGGGAAGGAAAGAAAGAAGGAAGAAAAGAGAGATAGCAGAAGAGAAAGAAAAAGGGGGAAGGAAGGAAAGAGATAGAGAAGGAAGGAAGAAGAGAAGGAAAGACAGGAAGGAAGGAAGGAAGGAAGGAAGGAAGGAAGGAAGGAAGGAAGGAAGGAAGGAAGGAAAGAGAGAGCAAAAGAAGGAGGGAAAGAAGGAGTGAAAGGGGGAAGGTTGGCCACAGCAATGCGTGGCGGGTACAGCTAGTAATCTATATAAATAAAAATGCAATGTTCATTTGTGGGATTAACAACTCAAAAACCACTGGACGAATTGACAGCAAATTTGGACACAAGACACCCATCAGGCCAACGAGTGACCATCACTCATAAAAACACTGAAAAACACAACGGAAGGGACTTAAAAGGCACCCCATATATACACAAACCCACAAATATATATACACACACATACACAGATATATACACATACAAAATACATATACACAGACTGGGCCACAGCAAAGCATGGCAGGGGACGGCTAGTCTATATAAATAAAAATATAATGTTTTTTTGTGGGATTAACATAACTCAAAAACCACTGGACGAATTGTCACCAAATTTGGACACAAGATACCTATCAGGCCAACGAGTGACCATCACTCATAAAAACACTGAAAAACACAGCGGAAGAGACTTAAAAAGCCAAAAAATAAGAGAATACATTACAACGCATGCAAAAAACCATATACACACACACACACACACACGCAAACACACATATACACATAGACACAGATTGGGCCACAGCAACACATGGCAGGGGGATGGCTAGTAGTAGTAGTAGTAGTAGTAGTAATAATAATAATAACAGCACACTTTATTTATATTCTGCACTCTCTCCCCGAGGGGCCTTAAGAGTGGATTACAGTATATACAAACACAGGCAAAGATTCAATGCCTTGATACAATTCACAGACAAAGGCAAAGGCTTCCCCTTTCATCTCGGGCTTCTGGAAGTCGTATTCAACTTTTGGCTCTGGGGGAGGTGCTCAATGGAGCAATGGCTTCAAGCTACAAGAAAGGAGATTCCTTCTGAATACGAGGAAGAACTTCTTAACTGTGAGAGCTGTTCAGCAGTGGAACTCTCTGCCCCAGAGTGTGGTGGAGGCTCCTTCTTTGGAAGCTTTGAAACAGAGGCTGGATGTCCATCTGCTGGGGGTGCTTTGAATGCAACTTTCCTGCTTCTTGGCAGAATGGGGTTGGGCTGGATGACCCAGGAGGTCTCTTCCAACTCTAGGATTCTATGATTCTAGTCTCCAGGGCAGCAGAAAGGAAGCTTGCTCCCTCCTCCGTGTGACTTCCTCTCACATACATATACATGGCTATCACGTCTCCTCTAAGCCTTTTATTCTGAAGTATAAACATGCCCAGCTCCTTAAGCCGCTCCTCATAGGGCTTGTTCTCCAGACCCTTGATCCTTTGAGTTGCCCTCCTCTGGACACATTCCAGCTTAGAGTCAACATCTCTCTTCAATTGTGGTGCCCAGAATTGGACACAATATTCCAAGTGTGGTCTAACCAAGGTGGAATAGAGCATGGGGAGCAGGACTTCCCTGGATCTAGGCACTAGCCTTCTTTGGCAGGGAAGCCCTTGCAAAACGACACCTCCCAGCAGGACTTCAGAGCATTGAGCAAAGCCCTTGGATTGGGACAACCTGCCAGTTTTCTGCATCCACGAATCATGCAATAGAGAACGACAATCCTTTGGGCTCAGGAGGGCCTTCTCATGCCAGGAACCAGAAAGCGAAAGCAAGCAAGCAGCCTCTTGAGTCTTTCCTTCAAGGCTGGCTAGTTGCTGGACTCCAAGAAAAAGACCTTGGAGTCCTCGTGGACAACAAGTTAAACATGAGCCAGGAATGTGATGTGGCGGCAAAAAAAGCCAATGGGATTTTGGCCTGCATCAAGAGGAGCATAGTGTCTAGATCTAGGGAAGTCATGCTCCCCATGCTCTATTCTGCCTTGGTTAGACCACACCTGGAATATTGTGTCCAATTCTGGGCACCAAAATTCAAGAGAGATATTGACAAGCTGGAATGTGTCCAGAGGAGGGTGACTCAAATGATCAAGGGTCTGGAGAACAAGCCCTATGAGGAGCGGCTTAAGGAGCTGGGCATGTTTAGCCTGAAGAAGAGAAGGCTGAGAGGAGATATGATGAGAGCCATGTATAAATATGTGAGAGGAAGCCACAGGGAGGAGGAGGGAGCAAGCTTGTTTTCTGCTTCCATGGAGACTAAGATGTAAAACAATGGCTTCAAACTACAAGAGAGGAGATTCCACCTGAACATGACGAAGAACTTCCTGACTGTGAGAGCTGTTCAGCAGTGGAACTCTCTGCCCAGGAGTGTGGTGGAGGCTCCTTCTTTAGAAGCTTTTAAACAGAGGCTGGATGGCCATCTGTCAGGGGTGATTTGAATGCAATGTTCCTGCTTCTTGGCAGAATGGGGGTGGACTGGATGGCCCAGGAGGTCTCTTCCAACTCTTTGATTCTATGATTCTATGAGAGGGAAGAAAAGCCGTTAGATGAGGATAAGTTAGGGGCCAATGAATATAGGTCAGAGAATAAGTTAAGTAAGAGTATTTAAGGAAATAGTCAGGATAGTGAGTGGAGAACAGTTGAGAGTTTGCTATTATATGGTTAACAAGGGAATCTTTCTATGTGTAGAAAGTCATAAGGATGAGAGTTGTCATGAAACAATGTTATATTCAACTAAGACGCTAATATACAAATGTAACCAACAAGCTTTTGTGCAAGACATGTATAAATAAACTCAGTTAATGTGGAGTTGTGTATGAAGACTGTTTCGTAAAACACTGAATAAGATTTAAAGAGAAACCCAGAGGAGTCCCAGCAGATTTCAGAAGAGAACTGTATAAGTTACTGGTCTGAACTGGTGACAATGGAGAGATATAAAGGAAAGGATCCCCCCACCCCAAACTTGGTTTGAAGATATATTATGTGAAGAGGGCATCCCAGAGATATTGACAAGATGGAATGTGTCATGAGGAGGGCGACTCAAAGGTTCAAGGATCTGGACTACAAGCCCTATGAGGAGCAGCTTAAAGAGCTGGGCATGTTTAGCCTGAAGAACAGAAGGCAGAGAGGAGACATGATGAGGGCCATGTATCAATATGTGAGGGGAATGTGTCATAGGGAGGAGGGAGCAAGCTTGTTTTCTGCTTCCCTGGAGACTAGGACGCAAGGGAGGAATGACTTCAAACTACAAGAGAGGAGATTCCACCTGAACATGAGGAAGAACTTCCTGACTGTGAGAGCCATTCAGCAGTGGAACTCTCTGCCCCAGAGGGAGTGTGGTGGAGGCTCCTTCTTTAGAAGCTTTTAAACAGAGGCTGGATGGCCATCTGTCAGGGGTGTTTTGAATGCAATATTCCTGCTTCTTGGCCGAATGGGGTTGGACTGGATGGCTCAGGAGGTCTCTTCCAACTCTTTGATTCTAGGATTCTATGACTTTGCATTTCAGGGCAAGGGATCCCTGGGGTGCCTAGTTTCCAAGGGCTATTTTGGGAAGGCCTGTCTTTCACTTCCCTCTCTCCCTTCCTGGTAACCAATGCTTTTGTTTGTCCCTCTTCTGCCAAGCAAGGCCTGCTCTGCTCTCTGCACACGCTCAGGGGCTCCCTTGCCACTCTCTCCCAGGAGAGAACTCCCTGCCAGGGTGCAAAGGCCTTCCTGAGCATGCGCAGAGAGCCCACAGGACTCCTCCTCCTCTTCCTCTCCCAGTACTGACCGTTCTGCGGCAGAGGTTCCAGCAGTAGATGACCGGGGACAATGCCCATTGGCAGAGGGAGGCGGGAGGGGGCGCTGGGGTCCTGCGGGGAGGGGGGCTCTCCCTCAGGAGGGCAGCCTGCGGGTCCTCGCAGTCCGAGTCTTCCGCCGCCATCTCCCTCTCCGCCTCCGCCCCGAAAGAGAAAGCGAAAGGGAAAGGGAGCGGGCGGGCCGCCCAGGCAGTCGAGATGAGATTGGGAATGAGGGGCCCCCGAGGTCATTTAGCCCCACCCTCTTATATCAGGCAGGAAGGCAGGCACACAGCCCAGGCCTGGCCAACAGGTCGCCATCCAGTATTTGTATTGTCGAAGGCTTTCATGGCCGGAATCACTGGGTTGTTGTAGGTTTTTCCGGGCTATATGGCCCTGTTCTGGAGGCAATTTTTCTCCTGACGTTTCGCCTGCATCTATGGCAAGCATCCTCAGAGGTAGTGAGGTCTGCTGGAACTGGGAAAAAGGGGTTTATATATCTGTGGAATGACCAGGGTGGGACAAAGGACTCTTGTCTGCTGGAGCTAGGTGTGAATGTTTCAACTGACCACCTTGATTAGCATATAATGGCCTGACAGTGCCTGGAGCAAACTTTTGTTGAGAGGTGATTAGATGTCCTTGTTTGTTTCCTCTCTGTTTTTGCTGTTGTAATTTTAGAGTTTTTTTTAATACTGGTAGCCAGATTTTGTTCATTTTCATGGTTTCCTCCTTTCTGTTGAAATTGTCCACATGCTTGTGGATTTCAATGGCTTCTCTGTGTAGCCTGACATGGTGGTTGTGAGAGTGGTCCAGCATTTCTGTGTTCTCAAATAATATGCTGTGTCCAGGTTGGTTCATCAGGTGCTCTGCTATGGCTGACTTCTCTGGTTGAAGTAGTCTGCAGTGCCTTTCATGTTCCTTGATTCGTGTCTGGGCAATGCTGCTGCGTTTGGTGGTCCCTCTGGAGACTTCTTGTCCACAGCTGCATGGTATACGGTAGACTCCTGCAGAGGTGAGAGGATCCCTCTTGTCCTTTGCTGAATGGAGCATTTGTTGGATTTTCTTGGTGGGTCTGGAGATAGTTTGTCTGTTGTGTTTCCTCATCAGCTTCCCTCTGCAGTCAGTGTTTCCCTTGATGTCTGGCAAGAACCCTTTTCCTCTGGGTGGGTCTTTGTCTTGACTCTCGTGGCTCCTTTCGTGGTCTTGCAGCTCTTCTGATGTCTGAGGTGGAGTATCCATTGGCCTGGAGAGCCCTGTTGAGGTGGTTCAGTTCATCTTGGAGGAGGTGGGGTTCGCAGATTCTTTTTGCACGGTCTGCCAAGGCTTTAATGGTGCTTCTTTTTTGACTTGGGTGATGGTTGGAGTTTTTATGTAGATATCTATCTGTGTGTGTGGGTTTTCTGTAGACAGTGTGACCCAATTGTTGATCTGGTTTGCGGATGACTAGGACATCTAGAAAAGGCAGTCTTCCTTCATTTTCTTTTTCCATTGTGAATTGGATTTTTGGGTGGATGCTGTTAAGAGTATTAAAAAAACTCTAAAATTACAACAGCACAACAACAGAGAGGAAACAAACAAGGACATCTAATCACCTCTCAACAAAAGTTTGCTCTAGGCACTGTCAGGCCATTATATGCTAATCAAGGTGGTCAGTTGAAACATTCACACCTAACTCCAGCAGACAAGAGTCCTTTGTCTCACCCTGGTCATTCCACAGATATAAAAACCCTTTTTCCTAGTTCCAACAGACCTCACTACCTCTAATGTCACCTTGCCTCCTGTTTAAACAGACATACATATAAAAATAATATACATTTACAGATAGAATCATAGAATCAAAGAGTTGGAAGAGACCTCATGGGCCATCCAGTCCAACCCCATTCTGCCAAGAAGCAGGAATATTGCATTCAAATCACCCCTGACAGATGGCCATCCAGCCTCTGTTTCAAAGCTTCCAAAGAAGGAGCCTCCACCGCACTCCGGGGCAGAGAGTTCCACTGCTGAACGGCTCTCACAGTCAGGAAGTTCTTCCTAATGTTCAGATGGAATCTCCTTTCTTGTAGTTTGAAGCCATTGTTCCTCGTCCTAGTCTCCAGGGAAGCAGAAAACAAGCTTGCTCCCTCCTCCCTGTGGCTTCCTCCCCTCACATATTTATACATGGCCTTCATCATGTCTCCTCTCAGCCTTCTCTTCTTCAGGCTAAACATGCCCAGCTCCTTAAGCCGCTCCTCATAGGGCTTGTTCTCCATGAGGAGCAGCTTAAGGAGCTGGGCATGTTTAGCCTGAAGAAGAGAAGGCTGAGGTAGATCTCACTACCTCTGAGGATGCTTGCCATAGATGCAGGTGAAACATCAGGAGAGAATGCCTCTAGACCATGGCCATATAGCCCGAAAAAACCTACAACAACCCAGAAGGATTGTCCATTTTATGGGGTGGAGGCTGGGTTGAAGGAGTATGAACAATACCCCATTTTCCTGTTATTGTTGCACCTCAGCAGGAGTTCACCTTGCTCACAACACTCATCAGGAAACCACATGTGATAATAAACAGTTTATTGATAAAGGCACATATAAAAATGGAGAAACACCTTAAGCAAATGGAAGGGTAAAAGAGTCAGTAAAGGAAGCAAGTCACAAAAGCTCAAAGCTGTTTCAGAGAACAGCAATTCCCAGAATCCAACATGAGGTAAATCCAGGAAGCAAGGATTAAAACATGAACATGAATCCGCAAAACAATCCAAAAAACAAGGAACGAAACATGAGCATGAATCCAACGGTATCTCCATAGAACAAGGAGCAAAACATGAGCATGAATGTTTCAGGACCTGCCTATCTGTGCGACTGGCTCCTCCCTTACGAGCCCACAAGGTCCTTAAGGTCTTCTGGGAATGCTCTTCTCTCCCTCCCACCCCCGTCTCAGGCGCGGTTGGTGGGGACGAGAGAGAGGGCATTCTCGGTGGTGGCCCCCCGTCTCTGGAACTCCCTCCCCAGGGAGATTAGGCTGGCACCCTCCCTAGCCACATTCCGTAAGGAATGAAAGATGTGGATGTTTCGTCGTGCTTTTGATTGACGACTCCTATGACAAACGGCCTGTATCATGACCTGAATCATCAGGTCATGAAGTGGGGTACAAATAATAATAATCATCATCATCATCATCTTGTTTGTTTAATTTTAATTTTAAAACAAAGCCAGTGGACCTGAAGGGATCCCTGCTGAAATCTTTAAGGAGGGGTAAAACAACCAAGATTATGGCAACAAGAATGATTGACAACTGGAAAATAGAGGGAGAAACCGTGGAGGCCGTGACAGACTTTGTATTTCTAGGTGCAAAGATCACTGCAGATGCAGACTGTGGCCAGGAAATCAGAAGACGCTTACTTCTTGGGAGGAGAGCAATGTCCAGTCTCGATAAAATAGTAAAGAGTAGAGACATCAGACTGCCAACAAAGATCCGCCTAGTCAAAGCCATGGTATTCCCTGTAGTAACCTACGGATGTGAGAGCTGGACCTTAGGGAAGGCTGAGCGAAGGAAGATCGATGCTTTTGAGCTGTGGTGTTGGAGGAAAGTTCTGAGAGTGCCTTGGACTGCGAGAAGATCCAACCAGTCCATCCTCCAGGAAATAAAGCCCGACTGCTCACTGGAGGGAAGGATACTAGAGACAAAGTTGAAGTACTTTGGCCACATCAGAGGAGACAGGAAAGCCTAGAGAAGACAATGATGCTGGGGAAAGTAGAAGGCAAAAGGAAGAGGGGCCGACCAAGGGCAAGATGGATGGCTGGCATCCTTGAAGTGACTGGACTGACCTTGAAGGAGCTGGGGGTGGTGACGGCCGACAGGGAGCTCTGGCGTGGGCTGGTCCATGAGGTCACGAAGAGTCGGAGACGACTGAACGAATGAACAACAACAACATCCATTTAATCTGATGTCCTATATTATATTAACTGAATTGTTTCTGATCCTGTTAATTTGCTCTGTTTCCATTATATTTCCTATGCCATTATACATTGTTATCCACCTTACTAAACCACCTTATCCTTTAACCAGTTCACGTAGTGGCTTTCTTCCCCCCCCCTCCCCCACTCCAAAATTAGTCTGCTGTTATTGTTGTTGCTAGTTATTATTGTTATGTTGTTTTATTCTGTTTTATTCTGTTTACTCGGTTTCAGCGGTGGCCGGGAGAGCTTTTGCACAACTAAAACTTGTGCACCAGTTGCGCCCGTACCTTGGGAAGTCTGATCTGGCCACAGTGGTCCACGCTCTTGTTACATCCCAAATAGACTACTGCAACGCACTCTACGTGGGGTTGCCCTTGAAGACTGTTTGGAAACTTCAACTGGTCCAGCGAGCGGCAGCCAGATTGCTCCCCGGAACGACATACAGGGAGCACAACACCCCCCCTGTTGTGTCAGCTCCACTGTCTGCCGGTTCAGTTCCGAGCACAATTCAAGGTGCTGGTTTTGACCTACAAAACCCTGTACGGTTCCGGTCCAGTGTATCTGTCCGAACGTATCTCCCTCTACGTCCCACCCCGGAATTTGAGATCATCTGGGGAGGCCCTGCTCTCAACCCCAGGGCCTTCTCAGTGGTGGCCCCTCACCTGTGGAACTCACTCCCGGGGGAAATTAGGGCATCAACATCCCTCCTCTCCTTCAGGAGGAAAGTAAAGACGTGGTTGTGGGACCAGGTCTTCGGGCAATCTGACAACTAGATAAGGACAACCAGACGAATAGGACTGACAGGACTGACAATTGTGGAATTGGAATTTGAACTATGAGATAGCGAACGCTGACCGTCAATGAGGAGAAACTGGTTTGTATTGGTTTTATGGTTGTAATGCAAGAATTGTTGTTAATTGATGTTATTTTGTTTTATTCCTGTTATGTGATGCAGGCATCGAATTGTGCCTTGCTTTTGTAAGCCGCCCTGAGTCCCCTTTGGGGTGAGAAGGGCGGGGTAAAAGCAACAGAAATAAATAATAAATATGCTGTCTTAATTGTTATTGCTTTGTTTTTAATTGTATTCCGTCTTGGACTTGGGTCCCATGTAAGCTGCCCCGAGTCCCTTCGGGGAGATGGAGGCAGGGTAGAAAAATAAATTTCCTGCTCCTGCTCCTCCTCCTCTTCTTCTTCTTCCTCCTCCTCCTCCTCCTCCTCCTCCTCCTCCTCCTCCTCCTTCTATGTCCTGAGCTAAGAACGACACAGGAGTTCTACACTTGATCTGAAATCCCAACAGAGCTCTCCCTAATTTAAGGACTGCAAAACATGAACACATTTCTTAGACCTCGAGGGGCTTGCTTCTGCCTCTTTCTCCCGTATTCTTTCTGACTTCCTGCACCTGAATCTTTGCCCATTCAGAAGCAGCCTGGTATCTCTGCCTAAGCCAGCTGCTCCCTCGCATGAGCTAAAACTTGTGCGCCAGCTGCGCCCGTACCTTGGGAAGTCGGATCTGGCCATGGTGGTCCACGCTCTTGTTACATCCCGATTAGATTACTGCAACGCACTCTACATGGGGTTGCCTTTGAAGACTGTTTGGAAACTCCAACTAGTCCAGCGGGAGGCAGCTAGAGTACTTACAGGAGCGTCATACAGGGAGCATACCTCCCCCCTGTTATTTCAACTCCACTGGCTGCCGATCCAGTTCCGAGCACAATTCAAAGTGCTGGTTTTGACCTACAAAACCCTATATGGTTCCGGCCCAGTGTATCTGTCCGAACGGATCTCCCTCTACGTCCCACCTAGGAGTCTAAGATCTTCTGGGGAGGCCTTGCTCTCGACCCCGCCTCTATAACAAGTGAGATTGGCGGGGACAAGGAGCAGGGCCTTCTCGGTAGTGGCCCCTCACTCTGTGGAATTCACTCCCCGAGGATATTAGAACAGCGACATCCTTCCTTTCCTTTAGGAAAAAATTGAAAACATGGATGTGGGACCAGGCATTCGGACAATCTGGCAGATGAAGAAAAGACTTTGACGATGGACAGGAATTGACCAAGTGGAATGGAATTATGGAACTCTGAAAGACGAATGCTGAGCATGAGATTAGTTTTATTGATTGTGTTATGTACCGATTGTTTTTAACTGTGATAATTGTTTTAACTGCTGTTTTGTACACATGTGTATTTTGTGTAGGCATCAAATTGTGCCTTTTTGTAAGCCGCCCTGAGTCCCCCCCTCGGGGGTTGAGAAGGGCGGGGTAGAAGTCCTCGAAATAAATAATAAATAAATAAATGTTACCCTCCTCTCCCTGACTGCTGGATTCCAAAACAATTTCACTTTCACACTCAGAAACAGCCCCTTGCTCTGAAACCCCCACCCTTTCCTCATCTACAGAACCATCAGGTCCTGAAACCCCAATCCCCTCATCTTCATCTGGTTGAACGGCAACAGTTACACCCCCCCCCCCAAGTTCCCATTGTGGAAACAACCCTCATTTATAATATGGGAACTGGGGAGGGGCAATAACCAGTAAAATCAAGGCAAAAACAGTGCTTTGAATGGGATTTTCCTGCTTCTTGGCAGAATGGGGTTGGATTGGATGGCTCATGAGGTCTCATCCAACTCTAGGATTCTGTGAAATGGTTTTCCTCCTTCAGCTCCCCCCTGTAAAATAGACTATCCTTCTCTTTCTAGGGCCCCCTTGTAGCCTCCATTCTGGATAATGGAACAATACCATATAGTTTGTACTGGTCCGTTTAGTTTTCTTGGCCGACAGGGAGCTCTGGCGTGGGCTGGTCCATGAGGTCACGAAGAGTCGGAAACGACTGAACGAATGAACAACCACAACCATATAGTTTAAATTGTATGCTGATGCTTTTATGTTATACTGCTTGGAGTCTCCTTGGGGAGAGATAAAGTAGAGTACAAATAATAATAATCATCATCATCATCTTGTTTGGGTTGTTGTAGGTTTTTCCAGGCTATATGGCCATGTTCTGGAGGCAATTTTTCTCCTGACATTTCGCCTGCATCTATGGCAAGCATCCTCAGAGGTAGTGAGGTCTGTTGGAAGTAGGAAAAATGGGTTTATATATCTGTGGAATATCTGAGCAAAGGACAAGAGGGATCCTCTCACCTCTGCAGGAGTCTACAAGATACCATGCAGCTGTGGACAAGTCTACATAGGGACCCCCAAACGCAGCAGCATTGCCCAGACACCCATCAAGGAACATGAAAAGCACTGCAAACTACTCCAATCAGAGAAATCAGCCATAGCAGACCACCTGATGAACCAACCTGGACACAGCATATTATTTGAGAACACAGAAGTGCTGGACCACTCTCACACCCATCATGTCAGACTACACAGAGAAGCCATGGAAATCCACAAGCATGTGGACAATCTCAACAGAAAGGAGGAAACCATGAAAATGAACAAAATCTGGCTACCAGTATTAAAAAAACTCAAAAATTACAACAGCACAACAACAGAGAGTAAACAATCAGGCACATCAATTCACTCTCAACAAAAGATTCCCCCCAGGCACTTTCAAGCCATTGAATGCTAATCAAGGTGATCAGCTGAAACATTCACACCTAGCCCCAGCAGACAAAAGTCCTTTGTCTCACCCTGGTCATTCCACAGATATATAAACCCATTTTTCTTACTTCCAACAGACCTCACTACCTCTGAGGATGCTTGCCATAGATGCAGGCGAAACGTCAGGAGAAAAATTGCCTCCAGAACATGGCCATATAGCCCGGAAAAGCCTACAACAACCCAGTGATTCCGGCCATGAAAGCCTTCAACAATACATCATCTTGTTTGTTTAATTTAGTTTTAAAACAAAGCCAGTGGACCTGATGGGATCCCTGCTGTAATCTTCAAGGAGGGGTAACATCATTGTGTCTCTAATGGATGAAGTTGACAATTACTACTTTATTGTATTTATTGAAGAACTATATTTTTATATCCTATACAGTTTTAACTATCATCATCACCATTCGTTTGGATTTGAACTCCCATCATCTTTAACTGTGCCCCCTTTAGCTCAACAACAAATAAAGTGAAACCGTGAAGGGTATGTTGTTTACTAGGCTTTGTTCAGGGCTATCATTGTTAGGATTGACACAACTCTCTGGATGCGAATGGACTACAATTCACATCATCCTGTCAATGCCATGAAACCATACCAATATTTTAAATTGCTAGCAATGGGTATGTGTACCCATTGCCAGTGGCATGATGAGGCTCTCTGGGAGTGAGTAGACAACAATTTTCACCATCCTCTACCAATAACCCCCACTCCCCAAACCTGCCATTATTTTAAATTGATCATAAAGGGTATGTGTACCAGATTAGACCAGATCCACCATCAGTGGGATTAACTCAAATCTCTGGATGTGGGTGGACTACAACACCCATCACCCTGTCAATTCCCCCCAACCCAACCTGTATTTTAAGTTGGTCATGATGGGTCTGTGTGCCAAGTTTGGTTCAGATCCATTATTGGTGGGACTCACTTGACTCTCTGGATGTGGGTGGACTACAACTCCCATCACCCTCAGTCAATTCTCCCCAACCCAACCCGTATTTTAAGTTGGTCATGATGGGTCTGTGTGCCAAGTTTGGTCCAGATCCATTATTGGTGGGACTCACTTGACTCTCTGGATGTGGGTGGACTACAACTCCCATCACTCTCAGGCAATTCCCCCCAACCCAAACTGTATTTTAAGTTGGTCAGGATGGGCTGGTGTGCCAAGGTTGGTCCAGGTCCACCATCAGTGGGACTCACTTGACTCTCTGGACATGGGTGGACTACAACTCCCATCACTCTCAGCCAATCCTCCCCCCCCAACCCAACCTGTATTTTAAGTTGGTCATGATGGGCCTATGGGCCAAGTTTGGCCCAGATCCATTATCAGTGGGACTCACTTAACACTCTGGATGTAGGTGGACTACAACTCCCATCACTCTCAGCCAATCCCCCCCCAACCCAAACTGTATTTTGAGTTGGTCAGAATGAGCCTGTGTGCCAAGGTTGCTCCAGGTCCATCGTTGGTGGGATTCGCAGAGCTCTCTGGATGTGGGACCATTTCTGGAAGATACACACAGACCTATTTCCACTTTTTATTGCATAGCTAGAAAGCGAGATATAGACACTTAAATAGATATAGCTGTTTGAAGACACGGAAACCATGGAGAGAGCGTAGTGCAGTAACAATGTTAATATGAATATCACCATCCTTATCCTTTCCTTCTGCCTTTCTCTCAGTCATGAGGCTCCTGGGCGCTATTGGGGCACATCTGATCCCCGGGGTCAGGGGTGGGAGGCTTCTCTTGTTCCTCTTTGAGGTGGTCAGGGGTGGGAGGCTTCTCTTGTTCCTCTTTGAGGTGGTCAGGGGTGGGAGGCTTCTCTTGTTCCTCTTTGAAATGGACCTTGAGGACTTCGGCCACAGCGGCCATGGCCTCCTCGTTCACCTGGCAGTTGTAGAGGCCATCTTCGAGTGTATACCGAGCGTGAACTGTGTGCACCACGGCCGGATGTTGTGCCTGCAGCTTGGTGTCCAGAAAGTGGTCGTATTCTTTCGGTCTGTGATGCAGCATCACCAAGACGGCCTTGGGCTCACCTGGAAAGAGAAATGCAGAGGAAGCCAAGGAGGGGCTGGAGGGAAACAGGTCTCGGCACCAGCCTCCACTTTCCTTACAATTTCCACTCTGGTGACTACACTTATCTAAGCTTTTATAACATACTGGGACCAGCGGATGAGGCAGGCCAATGTGATCTCTTCTAACCTGCTCAGAAGGGGTTCTGGAGGCAGAAGGGGTTGGACTGGATGACCTTTGGGGTTCCCTTCCAACTCTAGTATTCCATGAATGTAATGAACTGCTTTTTGCCCTGCCTCCTGTTAATAGAATCCTAGAGTTGGAAGGGAACCCCCAAGGCCACCCAGTCCAACCCCTTCTGTCATGCTTTTTAGACATGCATCCTTTTGTGACACTGTCACTCAATGTTACTAACAAACCAGAGGTTGAACCAAACCCTTATAAGAGTTTCAAGCATATATGTTATAACAATCACACCACTGCTCACCCAAATTATAATGATAGCAGGAGGGTAGCAGAGAAGATTATAAAAATTTTGATTAATCAGATGGGGAAATATATATAAAATAATCCCAATGCTGCTCCTTCAAATTATAACAATGACACCTCCACTACAGACTAGCTCACCAAAATATACAGGGAGTATGGTTGTTGAACCAACTGAATATTTAGAAGTTAGAATCTGGGAACCACTGGAACTGAGAGACTTAGATTGATTCTTCAAAAGACTTCTGCTGCCACCATATTAACAATAAACAGGCTGAGATATTATTGAGAGGTTGTTCAGTAACACACTCTGTGTCACTATAGTTTTCTTAAAGGCTGTTAAAAAGCTGACTTGAATAATGCTTTGACCACAAAGGTATTCACACTGAGGCTGGTATAGGTTGATAAAAATAACAAGAACGTTTATTGAACAGGCTTGAATAATTCAGGTACAAATGTTTAATGGTTTCAGTAAAATACTGGTACAAAAAAGCTTGTTGTTGCGTTTGAGTAAAGATCTTAAAAAGTTCCGGGTTACAAGTCTTAAAAGTTACAACACAGAAAATTACTTCAGGAAACGAATCTCTGAAAGTAACTCCCAAAAGTCCCTCTTAGGAATCTAGCCAAAACCCTGAACTAGCCTTCCTTCGGAAATGAACAGACCACTAACGGGTTGCTGTTCCACACAGTATTCTAGCTATATTTTCTATAGCTATTCTGAATACTATCCAAAAGACTGATCCAAACTTCTTCTTCAAAACCCAAACTGCTCTCACTAACATCCAAACTCCCAAACTGGCAAACAGGGACCTCAAACCCCAGTTTAAAAGGCAAACCTAAGCTAAGATGGCGTCTCCCTGTCTCCCTTTCCTAAAATGGATGTCATGGCTTCACCAGGCCCACTTCCCTAGGCCTAAGCTAGCCTGCTAAGGTAAGGGATTCATTACATATGTATTATAAAATATATATCACACATCTAACATAGAAAATGTATATTAAGTAAAGGTAAAGGTTTCCCCTGACATTAAGTCTAGTGGTGTCCAACTCCACTAGATGAGCACAAGATAGTGATCATCTCCATTTCTAAACCAAAGAGCCGGCATTGTCCATAGACACCTCCAAGATCATGTGGCCAGCATGACTGCATGGAGCGCCATTGCCTTCCTGCCAAAGCGGTACCTATTGATCTACTCACATTTGAATGTTTTTGAACTGCTAGGTTGACATTTCCCAGATTTGATGCACAGTTTGGAAAGCTCTGATTGAGACTCTTATTGATGCTGGTGAGAATCTCATTGGCTTTTAAGCTACCACATTGTATTATTGACATATGTTCAGCTCGTGGTCTCTTAAGAGTCCTAGATCCAATGGGCTGCTTCCAAGCCAGGATATATCTGTGCATTTCATTTTTTTTCTGCCTAAGTGTCATGTTTCTATTGTTTACTCTCTGCAACAGAATAAATGGCTGGAGCAGAATCCCATTCTTTCCCAGATCCCGCCTTATCCCATTGCTTGCTGCAACTGAATACCCAAAAATCTGTTTCTCATTCTCTCTTTCCTTGCCCTCCTGATGCCAAGGCTGCAGCTCAAAGGCACCCAGCTATTCACCCCAACAAGGAGATGTCTTGATGCGAAAGGACTTTGCCAAAAGGAGAGGCTTGGCTAGCCGTAGCACACCTGTACTAACCTTGGAGGTCTTCCAGAGCATTCTGCATGTCGGTGCCCACCCGGGAAGCCACTGGGCAGAAGACCAGCAGGAAGTGACCAGAGTCCTCTCGGTAATCCTCCACCTTGAGGTGGATCTCATGCTTCCAAAGGTGCTCAGCGACCTCCTTTAGGAAGTCCTTCTCACAGTCACCAGTCCGCCCAGTGACACGGACCTGGATGGTGAAATCTGAGAAAAGAAGACAACAAAGTTCTCTTGGTGACCAAGGGAATGCAAAGGAAACGGTTGCAGGATGGACTGAAGAGCTGCCCTCTCTTCCCATCTTGCTGAATCAGGAAAAAGAGGCCAAATGGAATGTAAAACCAGAAGAGAAGACTGAGAGGATAAATATGTGAGGGAATATGTCATAGGGAGGAAGGAGCAAGCTTTCTGCTGCCCTGGAGGCTAGGATGCAATGGAGCTATGGCTTCAAAGTACAGGAAAGAAAGAAGATTTCACCTGAATATAAGGAAGAACTTCCTAACTGTGAGAGTTATTCAGCAGTGGAACTCTCTGCCCCGGATTGTGGTGGAGGTTCCTTCTTTGGAGGCTTTTAAACAGAGGCTGGATGGCCATCTGTCAGGGGTACTTTGAATGTGATTGTCCTGCTTCTTGGCAGAATGGGGTTGGACTGGATGGTCCAGGAGGTCTCTTCCAACTCAACTCATGATACTGCATTTTCCCATTTGTATGATTGATGATGAAGAAAGTGGGAGAGAAGAAAACCAACTCCTTGGAAATGTGGTGCTTGAGGAGCATCTTGTTGATGTCCAAAGTTGGTGAAAGAAGACCAATAAATGGATCCTGGAGCAAACTGAGCCCAAACCTTTCCTAGAAGTCAACATGAGCAAAATGAGGTTGTCTTGTCTGGGACTCCCTAGAAAAGGCAATAATGCTCGAGTAGGAAGAAGGCAGCAGGAAAAGGGGAAGACTGCACTACAGGTGGACAAACTCTATCACTGATAAGTAAATAAAAGATCAATAAAGACCAATACGTTGGTTCCATTGCAATTTGAGCCTGAACTCTCCTTAGACCAGTGTTTCTCAACCTTCCTAATGCCGTGACCCCTTAATACAGTTCCTCATGCTGTGCTGACCCACAACCATAACATTATTTCCGTTGCTACTTCATAACTGTCATTTTGCTACTCTTATGAATTGTAATGTAAATATCTGATCTGCAGGATGTATTTGCATTCACTGGAACAAATTCGGCACAAATACCCAAGACGCCCACATTTGAATACTGGTGGGGTTGGGGCGAGAGAGTTGATTTTGTCATTTGGGAGTTGTCATTGCTGGGATTTCTAGTTCACCTACAATCAAAGAGCATTCTGAACTCCACCAACAATGGAACTGAACCAAACTTTTCCCACAGAACTCCCATGACCAACAGAAAATACTGGAAGGGTTTGGTGGGCATTGGCTTGAGTTTTGGAGTTGTAGTTCATCTATATCCAGAGATGGATCTGAACAAAACTCGGCACGGATACTTAATATGCCCAAATGTGAATACTGGTGGAGTTTGGGAAAAATAGACCTTGACATTTGAGAGTTGTAGTTGCTGGGATTTATAGTTCACCTACAATCAAAGAGCATTCTGAACCCCACCGACGACAGAATTGGGCCAAACTTCCCACACAGAACTCCCACAACCAACAGGAAATACTGTGTTTTCTGGTGGTCTTTGGTGACCCTTCTCACATCCCCTCATGCCCCCCCCCAGGGGTCCCGACCCCAAGGTTGAGAAATGCTGCCCTAAAGACCAAGGCAACCAAAGGGAGGCTGTCATACTTCGGACACATCATTAAAAACAAGGACTCTCTAGAAAAGAATCAAAGAATAACAGAGTTGGAAGACATCACATGGGCCATCTATTCCAACCCCCTTCTGCCATGCAGGAAAAGCACCATCAAAGCACCCAAGACAGATGGCCACCCAGCATCTGTTTAAAAGCCTCCAAGGAAGGAGCTTCCACCATACTTGCGGCAGAGAGTTCTGGAACGCTGCACAACCCAACCACCCCAGCTTTGTCCTTTGAATCTGGAAGGAGAAAGGTTTCCTTTACTCTCATTCCTTCAGTGGAATTCCACCTACCTTTTTGTATGTCAAACTCATCCTCTTGGGGTTGTTCATTTGGCTGCAGATTCTCCTCATTCAGTGTCTCATTTTCTTGCCTCACGTGGGCCTGGGGCATAGGAGGTGAGGATGCACTCACAGTCTGCAAAAGAGGGAAGTGTCTGCAAGCTTGCAAGCAACACAAGGGTGGGGTGGGATTACTCTAAGCACAAGTGTCCGACTCACAAAGGAATGGAAAGCAATGGGAGTTGTCATTCAGTAACATCCAGGGACCCAAACCAGGTAAAAACTAAAGAGCACGGACCAACATGTCAAAATATTACAGCTGGCCCTCTGGATCCACGGATTCTCTGCCCAGGAGTTCAGCTAGTCAGACCCTTTTCATATTGGCTTGAGTTTGATGCTGGGAACAACTAGGAAGACTCAAGGCGCATCTACTCTATCGCATGAGCGATCTACTCTATCGCATTAACACCACTTTCACTTCCAGGCCTCTGCCTATGTAGGTGTTGGAAATATGAGGAAAATGTTGGGGTATTTCACCATCTGTCTTGCAAAAAGGCCCAGAAATACTGGACTGGGGTTCAATTCACTATAACCACGCTTTTTTAATTCCTCCCTCTTTTCTTTCTTTCTTTCTTTCTTTCCTTCTTTCTTTCTTTCTTTCTTTCTTTCTTTCTTTCTTTCTTTCTTTCTTTTCCCTTTCTTACTTTCTCCCTCCTTCTTTTTCCTATCTCTTTCTTTCTCCTCCCTCCATTCCTCTTTATCCTCCCTTCCCTTCCTTCCTCCATTTTTCCTTTTTTTCCCTCCCTCTTCTTTTCCTACCTTTTTTCTCCTTCCGTCTTCCTTCCTCCTTCTCTTCCTTCCTTCCTTCCTTCCTCTCTCCATCTTCCTAGTTTCCTTTCTTTCTCCACCCTTTTTCTTCTTTTCTTCCCTTTTTCCCTCCTTCCCTTCCTGCAATCTTCTGTTCTTCTTCCTTTCTTCCTTTCTCTTTTTTCTCCCTCTGTTTCCCTTCCATTCCTGTCTCCTCCCCTCCTTTCCCCTTCTTCCTCACTCCATGTTCATATTTGGACATATAGAGTATTTGTGCCAAGTTTGGTCCAGATCCATCATTGTTTGAGTCCTCAGTGCTCTCTGGATGCAGGTGAACTACAACTCCCAAACTCAAGGCCAATGCCCACCAAACCCTTCTAGTGGCAATTCGTCCAGTGGTTTTTGAGTTATGTTGATCCCACAAACGAACATGACATTTTTATTTATATAAGATAAACCTCCAAATAATAATCGGCGTGGGAGGGAGCCTGGGAGTGGGCAGTGCAGGAGGGTCTGCCCCCCCCCCCCCGCGAACTACACCTCCCAAGGTGCTCTGGCAGGGAGCCAGTGCCATGAAAGTGGCCGCCCCCCTCCCTTTGCCTTCGCTTTTTATTATTAATTATTATTATTATTAAACTTTATTTGTACCCCGCTAGCATCTCTGTATAGGAAGGATAATAATATCGAGGATAGTTTTGACGGTGTGGTGAATGAATTAGAACCAGACATCCTGAGGAGTGAGGTTGAATGGGCCTTAAGAAGCATTGCTAACAACAAGGCAGCAGGAGATGACGGGATCCCAGCTGAACTGTTTAAACTCTTAAAAGATGATGCTGTCAAGGTGATGCATGCCATATGCCAGCAAATATGGAAAACACAAGAATGGCCATCAGACTGGAAAAAATCAACTTATATCCCCATACCAAAAAAGGGAAATGCGAAAGACTGCTCAAACTTCCGTACAGTGGCCCTTATTTCTCATGCCAGTAAGGTAATGCTCAAGACCCTGCAAGGAAGACTCCAGCAATACATGGAGCGAGAGTTGCCAGATGTACAAGCTGGGTTTAGAAAAGGCAGAGGAACGAGAGACCAAATTGCCAATTTCCGCTGATAATGGAGAAAGGCAGGGAGTTTCAGAAAAACATCTATTTCTGTTTTATTCTAAAGCCTTTGACTGTGTGGATCATAATAAATTGTGGCAAGTTCTTGGTGGGATGGGCATCCCAAGCCCCCTTCCCTCTCTCCTGAGGAATCTGCACAAGGACCAAGGAGCAACAGTCAGAACTGACCACGGAACAGGAGACGGGTTCAGGATTGGGAAAGGCGTACGGCAAGGCTGCATCCTCTCACCCAACCTTTTTAACTTGTATGCAGAACACATCATGCAAGGATGTGCGGGGCTTGATGAATGCAAAGCTGGGGTGAAAATTGCTGGAAGAAACATTAACAACCTCAGATATGCAGATGACACCACTCTGATGGCCGAAAGCAAGGAGGAGCTGAGGAGCCTTCTAATCAAGGTGAAGAAGAAAGCGCAAAAGCCGGGTTGCAGCTAAACATCAAAAAAACCAAGATTATGGCAACAAGAATGATTGACAACTGGAAAATAGAGGGAGAAACCATGGAGGCCGTGACAGACTTTGTATTTCTAGGTGCAAAGATGACTGCAGATGCAGACTGTAGCCAGGAAATCAGAAGACGCTTACTTCTTGGGAGGAGAGCAATGTCCAATCTCGATAAAATAGTCAAGAGTAGAGACATCAGACTGGCAACCAAGATCCAATGCCTAGTCAAAGCCATGGTATTCCCTGTAGTCACCTACGGATGTGAGAGCTGGACCTTAGGGAAGGCTGAGCGAAGGAAGATCGATGCTGTTGAGCTGTGGTGCTGGAGGAAAGTTCTGAGAGTGCCTTGGACTGCGAGAAGATCCAACCAGTCCATCCTCCAGGAAATAAAGCCCGACTGCTCACTGGAGGGAAAGGATACTAGAGACAAAGTTGAAGTACTTTGGCCACATCATGAGGAGACAGCAAAGCCTAGAGAAGACAATTATGCTGGGGAAAGTGGAAGGCAAAAGGAAGAGGGGCCGACCAAGGGCAAGATGGATGGATGGCATCCTTGAAGTGACTGGACTGACCTTGAAGGAGCTGGGGGTGGTGACGGCCGACAGGGAGCTCTGGCGTGGGCTGGTCCATGAGGTCACGAAGAGTCGGAGGCGACTGAACGAATGAACAACAAAAGCATCTCCCGCAGGACTCGATGCGGCTTACAAAGGCCAAGGCCTCAACACAACAACAGCAAAACAATAACAGTACAATGTAAAGCACATTAAAAACATAAGCAATAAAAAACAATACATCAATTACGCAATAAAAACCAGGGCCGGGCCAGTGATGGGTAGAGGTTAAAAAGTGCTGGGTGTGAGAGGTGATATGTTGGGATTCTGGGCAAGTGCAATGTGCAGAGAGTCTTAAACTCTAATAAAGTGCTTCTGGGACATAGTGCTGGAGGTTATCCTATTCCGGAAAGGCACATCGGAATAGCCAGGTCTTCAGATTCTTCCTAAAGACTGCCAACGTGGGTGCTAGTCTAATGTCTTTGGGGAGGGTGTTCCAGAGTCGGGGGGCAACCACAGAGAAGGCCCTGTCCCTCGTCCCCACCAAACACGCCTGTGACGCAGGTGGGATCGTAAGCAGGGCCTCTCCGGATGAACAAAGGGAGCGTGTGGGTTCATACACGGAGATGTGGTCGTAGGCAGGTCCCAAACCGTTTAGGGCTTTGTAGGTGAGCACCTGCACCTTAGAATCCTAGAATCAAAGAGTTGGAAGAGACCTCCTGGGCCATCCAGTGAAACCCCATTCTGCCAAGAAGCAGGAATATTGCATTCAAATCACCCCTGACAGATGGCCATCCAGCCTCTGTTTAAAAGCTTCCAAAGAAGGAGCCTCCACCACACTCCGGGGCAGAGAGTTCCACTGCTGAACGGATCTCACAGTCAGGAAGTTCTTCCTCATGTTCAGATGGAATCTCCTCTCTTGTAGTTTGAAGCCATTGTTCCGCGTCCTAGTCTCCAGGGAAGCAGAAAACAAGCTTGCTCCCTCCTCCCTGTGGCTTCCTCTCACATATTTATACATGGCTATCATATCTCCTTAAAACTGGTTGACCTCTCTCTGTAGGGAGCGCCAGTTAACATCCTGGCCGCCGCCCGTTGAACCAGTTGGAATTTCCGAACCGTTTTCAAGGGCAGCCCCACGTAGAGCGCATTACAGTAATCCAATCTAGTGGTGACCAAGGCATGGACCACCCCGGCCAGATCAGCCTTCGTGAGGTACGGTCGCAGTTGGCGCACGAGTCTCAATTGTGCAAAAGCCCTCCCGGACACCGCCGACGCCTGAGCCTCAAGCGTAAGTGATGAATCCAAGAGGACTCCCAAACTGCGGACCTGTGACTTCAGGGGGAGTGTAACCCCGTCCAGCACAGGTTGCCACCCTATACCCCGATCTGGTTTACGATTGACCAGGAGGACCTCCTTCTCGGAAATCCAAGCGGGCTGCTGGCCCCGATCCAGGGTGAGGCTCTGCTGCCCCTTCCCAGCCGAGGAAGAGCTCTTGCTGTGCCCGGCTCTCTCTCTCTCTCTCTCTCTCTCTCTCTCTCTGCGCATGCTCGGGGGTTCTCTTCCCACGCTCTCCTAAGCGGACCCTGAGGCGGGGGCGCAAAAGGGGGTTCCTGCGCATGCACAGAGCGCCGCCCTCCTGGCTCCTTACCTGGGC
>NW_026844366.1:352266879-352299544 GCF_025583915.1 Anolis sagrei ordinatus | reverse complement strand
AAGGAAATCCATAATGGAAGACCATCTTACTCGTCCAACGAGGGATCGCCTAAGTAAGTAAGTAAGTAATGGCTTCCTGTACTGTATCTGTGTGTCTTGGTCTGCAGTTAGAATCCTAGAGTTGGAAGAGACCTGATGGGCCATCATCCAGTCCAACCCCATTCTATTATTATTATTATTATTATTATTATTATTATTATTATTATTAACTTTATTTGTACCCCGCTAGCATCTCCCGAAGGACTCGATGCGACGTACACAGGCCGAAGCCTCAGAACACAATACAGTAGAACATAACACAACAATAAACAAAGCAAATCAAAATAATTAAGCAAAATAACAGCAACAGTGACAATACATCAAGACACTTTAAAACTGGGCTGGCCAGCGCAATGGGGTACAGGGTTAAAAGTGCTGGAATGGCAGGAGGAACGTAGGATTAAATAGTGCGGTGTGCAGTAATATTAATTGTACTAAAGTGCTTCTAGGACTTGGGATGGGGGATTCCTAATCTGAGAAGGCACATCGGAACAGCCAAGTTTTTAGGTTCTTTCTGAAAGCTGCTAAAGTAGGGGCCTGTCGAAGATCTTTTGGAAGGGCATTCTAAAGTCGGGGGGCCGCCACAGAAAAGGCCCTGTCCCGTGTCCCCACCAAGCGCACTTGCGACATGGGTGGGATCATGAGCAGGGCCTCCCCAGATGACCGGAGCGAGCGTGTGGGTTCGTAGATGGAGATGCGGTCACGCAGGTAGGGTGGTCCCAAACTGTTCAGGGCTTTGTAGGTGAGCACCTGCACCTTGAATTGGGTTCAGAAAATGAATGGCAGCCAGTGGAGCTCCTTAAACAGAGGGGTAGACCTCTCTTGATAATGAGCCCCGGTTAGCATCCTGGCTGCTGCCCGCTGGACCAATTGAAGTTTCCGAGCCGTCTTCAAGGGCAGCCCCATGTAGAGCGCATTGCAGTAATCCATTCTACCAAGAAGCAGGAACATTGCATTCAAATCACCCCCGACAGATGGCCATCCAGCCTCTGTTTAAAAAACTCCAAAGAAGGAGCCTCCACCACACTCCGGGGCAGAACTGCTGAACGGCTCTCACAGTCAGGAAGTTCTTCCTCAGGTTCAGATGGAATCTCCTCTCTTGAAGTTTGAAGCCATTGTCCCATTGCGTCCTAGTCTCCAGGGAAGCAGAAAACAAGCTTGCTCCCTCTTCCTCCCTGTGGCTTCTTCTCACATTTTTATACATGGCTATCATGTCTCCTCTCAGCCTTCTCTTCTTCAAGCTAAACATGCCCAACTCTTTAAGCTGCTCCTCATAGGGCTTGTTCTCCAGACCCTTGATCATTTTAGTTGCCCTCCTCTGGACACATTCCAGCTTGTCAATATCTCTCTTGAATTGTGGTGCCCAGAATTGGACACAATATTCCAGGTGTGGTCTAACCAAGGCAGAATAGAGCACGGGGAGCATTACTTCCCTGGACCTAGACACTAGGCTCCTATTGATGCAGGCCAAAATCCCATTGGCTTTTTTTGCCGCCACATCACATTGTTGGCTCATGTTTAACTTGTTGTCCACGAGGACTCCAAGATCTTTTTCACACGTACTGCTCTCGAGCCAGGCATTGTCACCCATTCTCTATCTTTGCATTTCATTTTTCCTGCCAAAGTGGAGTCTCTTGCATTTGTCCCTGTTGAACTTCATTGTGCTAGATTTGGCCCATCATCTCTCTAATCTGTCAAGATTGGTTTGAATCCTGCTCCTGTCCTCTGGAGTATTGGCTAACCCTCCCAATTTGGTCTTGTCTGCAAACTTGATGATCCTGCCTTCTAGCCCTTCATCTAAGTCATGAATGGAGATCCTGAGCAGGACTGGGCCCAGGATGGAACCCTCCTGATGGCACTCCGCTCGTCACTTCTTTCTAGGATGAAGAGGAAGAAGCCTTGGGGAGAATCACCCTCTGGGTTCGTCCACTTAACCAATTACAGGTCCACCTAACCCTGAACTCTCTGTTGTGGGAGGGGCTGCAGACCATGGGATCAGAACTGGGACTGTTCAGGACTCAGACTCCGGTATAGAAACTGTATGCTGCAGGGACTCCATTCGACTCTCAGACCAGACCCATGCTTCAGACTCTGACTCCGGATTGTTGATTCTGAGAAAGATGGCCAGTGTCACCTGCACAGAGAAACTGCTTCCAATCCGACCTGTAACTGCACTGATATGCAAAGTACCTGTATGCTGAATACATTAAGTTTGTGAGTAAACCTCATATATTCCTTTTAAAGAAGACAACATTTTTTTGGTTCTTCAGAGCATGATTTCCACCAAGATGTTTTAAGGGAGAGGAGACCTTTTTTGGGCATCTGAAAATAACACTTCTGAAGCTGTCCTGCTGTTTTGTGCATTGGCATATTTTAGCCTTGATTTTTGGGAGTTGTAGTTCACCTACAACCACAGAAACTGTGACACCCCCCCCCCCCAATGGACCTGGACCAAACTTGTCACACAGAACACCCATGACCAACTGAACCTACTGGAGGGATTTGAGGGGACTGACCCACCATGATGGGAGCTGTAGTTTATCCTGCAGCCAGAGACTTCACAGACCCCACCAATGATACATCTAGATAGCAAACTCGCACAACATGATATGCTTTAAGCACTGAAGGGGTTTCAGGGGGTTAACCTGGCATGATGTGAGTTGTAGTTCACCCAATTAAAAATGGACTTTTTCAAATAACCCAGGCAATGCCAGGGACCAAAGCTAGTTGTCAAATAAACTTTATTACTGCATATGCATGTATTTGACTAAGTTTTGGTGGGATCACCTCTTGTGTGTATGTGTGATAAGGGAAAAACACCTGGCCAATCCCAATTCATAGTTGGGTACTTAGAACAATCAAGGAGAACAAGCTTGAGCCACTCCCTGAATGGGGTACAACTTGGGGAATGTTTGTAATGTATTTTGGGACTTACAGAATCGCTTGCTTCAGAACTTACTTTGATATTGTTGGTGTATTTGTGCATATTCAAACCAGTTCGTGTTATAGCTCTCTTGGTTTATTTCTATCATTGTTTTAAATTGAAGGTTACCTCATGTTTTCTTGAGTATTTCCACATACGTTGTGCCATTTTTTTTACTACCCTTGGGATTTCCACTTTGTATGAAAGCTTCCTAGATCAAAGTCCATTCTGGTGTTTTTGTATATTTTTTTTAATGTATTGTCGAATGCTTTCATGACCAGAATCACTGGGTTGTTGTAGTTTTTTTCAGGCTATATGGCCATGGTCTAGAGGCATTCTCTCCTGACGTTTCGCCTGCATCTATGGCAAGCATCCTCAGAGGTAGTGAGGTCTGTTGGAACTAGGAAAATGGGTTTATATATCTGCGGAATGACCTATGGATCTGCATATGCAGATCCTAAACGCATATGCAGATCCTAAACGCATTCAAAACCTACTACGAAAGACTATATTCTAGCGATGAAATTTCAAAAGAGGAGGTTGTAAAATATTTGGGTAAATTCAATATTCCCAAGATTACAGAGGCCCAAAGAGAAGTCCTAAATAGGGAAATCACAGAAGAAGAAGTGGAAGCGGCCATAAGGAAAATGGATGCAAATAAAGCGCCAGGACCAGATGGCTTCTCCGCAGGCTACTATAAAGTCTTTATAAAGGAGCTGATGCCAATTTTAAAAATGGTGATGAACGGAATACTCCAAGGTCAGGGAATCCCAGAGACATGGAATCTAGCAGAAATAATAGTCATCCATAAAGAACAAACAGACCCCACAGATGTACGAAATTACAGGCCAATTTCACTATTAAATGTGGATTATAAAATGTGGATTATAAAATGTGGATTATAAAAAGACTTTTTAAGTAATTGGATAGGGGAGGAACAAGTGGGCTTCCTTCCGAAAAGAAACATGAAAGATAACTTGAGAATAGTTATTGATATGATCGAATATTTTGAAGCCAACCCCCAAAAAGAAGTGGCCTTTCTTGCTATTGATGCAGAAAAGGCATTTGATAATCTCAATTGGGACTTTTTTTAAAGTCTTAATGAAAGAAATGGACTTGGGGCACCAGTTCATCACGGCGATCGAAGAAATTTACAAGAATCAAAAGGCAAAAGTACAAATAAATGGCCAAATATCTGAAGAATTTGTGATAGGGAAAGGATCTAGACAAGGCTGCCCGATCTCACCCTGATTTTTATAATGGCATTAGAAATCTTGCTGAAAAATTTAAAGGAAGATCAAAGTATCAAGGGGGTTAAAATTGGTAAACAAGAATTCAAGGCTAGAGCCTATGCTGATGATATAATAGTGTACAGAAGTTGATTGTAAATGATATGATTATAAACTATATTGATTGTAAATGATATTATTATAACTGTATTTGTGTTTACACTGGTTGCCCTAATGCTGGAGCGGCCTAGCTGTGAGGAGTGTGTTACCATGGAAACGATGCTAATGCTGGAGCGGCCTAGCTGTGAGGAGTGTGTTACCATGGAAACAATGCTGTAGAGAAGTGGGAGGAGCTTAGAGAGGGGAGTTTTGAAAAGCGACAGTTAAAAAGTCAGTTAGGTTTTATGCTCAGAGGAGTGAAGAGTCATGAAGAGTTAGGGTTTAGGCTCAGAAGAGTGCACAGTCATGAAGAGTTAGGGTTTAGGCTCAGAAGAGTGCACAGTCATGAAGAGTCAGGGTTGAGACTCAGAGGAATGAAGAGTTAGGTTTAGGCTCAGGGAAGTGAAGAGTTGAGAGAGAGAGAGAGTGGGAAGTAGAGAAGCAGTGTTTGTGAATAGTCGGAGGTTTCTTCAGTTCGGGAAGGCTGAAGGGGAAACCTTATTAGTTTTATTAGTTAGAGAAGACTAATAGAAGCTCGTTTAGATCACTAGTTAAAAGTGAACTAGAGATCTGAGGTTTGATCACGGAAGGGTCAAACAGGAAGACTATTCACCTCAGGAACCATTGTTTAATAAAGTGCTTCACCACAGCAAAGGTTATTTATAAGTTGTAACATCAGAAGTCTGAACTGTATCGCAACCAAGTTATATGTAACGTTCTCCAAGTATTTTCCAAGTTTATCACCAAACTGCAACCATACGCTTTGTTTCAAAATAAACTTGTTCTCTTTGATTGTAAAACTGCCTCATCTCCATTAATTCTGCGTTTAGTGTGCCCAATCTCCCAAAATTACCTCACATCACCAAATTGGTGGCACCATTAAGGATAATAAATAATAAATCGTAACTTCTCTCTCCTGAGACCTCCCTTACCGAATTTGGGGCCCGAGCTCCTTCGCAAATTGGTGGCAGATGATGATATAATAGGGATAATAGAAAACCCACGAGAAAACATTAAAAATTGGCTAAATATGATCGAGCAGTTTGGAAAACTGGCAGGTTTCAAATTAAACAAACAAAAAACTATTATTTTAACCAAGAACATGACAAAAGAAAAGCAAGAAGAGTTGAAGGACATCTCGGGCCTCGCAATAGTTAGTAAAATGAAATATCTCGGCATTTGGATTACATCAAAAAATGCGCAACTCCTTACAAACAATTATGAAAGACTCTGGAAGGAGATCCAAAGAGATTTAGAGAGGTGGAAATTTCTAAACCTCTCCTTCCTGGGTAGAATTGCTCTGATTAAAATGTCAGTTCTTCCGAAACTATTATATCTTTTCCAAAACTTACCAATAATCAGAAATGTGAAGAAATTCAATGAATGGACAAAGGACTTAATGAAATTTGTTTGGAAAGGTAAAAAACCAAGAATAAAATATCAAGTTTTGACAGACAAAAAAACGAGAGGGGGGTTTGGATTCCCTAATTTTAAACTTTATCACGAAGCAAATGCCCTAATCTGGTTAAAGGACTGGATAGTCTTAAAAAAAGAAAACCTTCTCACATTAGAAGGCCATGACCTACGCGTAGGCTGGCATGCTTATATCTGGTATGGAAGAGAACAGAAGGAAAGAAATTTTGGTAATCATTTTATCCGATCCTCACTAATCAGAATCTGGGACAGATATAAAAAATACTTTTACTCTAAAACTCCTCTTTGGATCTCCCCTATGGAAGCTAAACAAAGAAGATTACTGGGTTGGACAACTTGGCCTACATATAAAGATCTCTTAAAAAGGGGTTCAATGGTATTAAAATCCCAAGAAGAAATAAATCAGAGCTTTCCTAAAATCACATGGTTACACTATCTGCAAATAAAGGAACAATACACTCAAGACTTAAAACAGGGGTTCCAGGTCGAAGAGACATTTTGGGACAAATTTCTAAAGACTGATACAAAATGTATAACTAAATTATATGAAAAACTACTAGAATGGTCAACAGAGACTGAGTTAATAAAAGGATGTATGGTAAAATGGGCTGAAAATTTTAAAAGACCAATAGCAATGTGTGATTGGGAAATTATGTGGAAGAAAAAACTCAAGTACACCTATGCAATGGATTTAAAGGAAAATTGGATGAAAATGTTTCATAGGTGGTACATGACTCCAGTAAAATTAAATTGCATGTATAAGAATGTATCGAAAAATTGCTGGAAATGTAATGAACACGAAGGGACTTTTTTTCATCTATGGTGGAGTTGTAGAGAAACTCAAAAATATTGGAAAATAATACACGAAGAAATGCAAAAAATATTCAAAAAGAACTTCCCAAGAAAGGCTGAATACTTTTGTTGTTGTTCATTCGTTCAGTCGTCTCCGACTCTTCGTGACCTCATGGACCAGCCCACGCCAGAGCTCCCTGTCGGCCGTTACCACCCCCAGCTCCCTCAAGGTCAGTCCAGTCGCTTCAAGGATGCCATCCATCCATCTTGCCCTTGGTCGGCCCCTCTTCCTTTTGCCTTCCACTTTCCCCAGCATAATTGTCTTCTCTAGGCTTTCCTGTCTCCTCATGATGTGGCCAAAGTACTTCAACTTTGTCTCTAGTATCCTTCCCTCCAGTGAGCAGTCGGGCTTTATTTCCTGGAGGATGAACTGGTTGGATCTTCTCACAGTCCAAGGCACTCTCAGCACTTTCCTCCAACACCACAGCTCAAAAGCATCGATCTTCCTTCGCTCAGCCTTCCCTAAGGTCCAGCTCTCACTTCCGTAGGTGACTACAGGGAATACCATGGCTTTGACTAGGCGGATCTTTGTTGCCAGTCTGATGTCTCTACTCTTTACTATTTTATCGAGATTGGACATTGCTCTCCTCCCAAGAAGTAAGCGTCTTCTGATTTCCTGGCCACAGTCTGCATCTGCACTCATCTTTGCACCTAGAAATACAAAGTCTGTCACAGCCTCCACGGTTTCTCCCTCTATTACAGATGATGACATTAAACTGGACTCCAACGAGGACATTCTATTTGTATATTTGACAACAGCTGCCAGAATTGTCTTCGCCAAAATGTGGAAACAGAAGGAAATACCAGGAAAACTCCACTGGACAGACAAAATAAGTGAAATAAAAGATATGGATATATTAACTTTTTTTATTAAAGAAGAATACAGGTAATGTAATTAAAGAGACAAATTGGTCAATTGTTGAAGAGTACATAGAAACAACACATCAATCTATACAAAGAACTTGAGGACATTGGATGACAAGTTATGGAACTTATTAGATATAAGATGAAAGTTATTGGACGCGCTGAATCAGAAGGGAGTCCTTTTTTTGTTTTCTTTTTTCTTTTTTGTCTTTTTTAAATTTTTGTATTTTTGTAGTTTTGACTTTTTGATTTTTTTGATTTTTTTTTGGATTTTTTTCCTTTTTTTAAATTTGGTTTTTGGTGTGTATTTTTTTTCTCCCCCCCCCCCTTTTTTCTTTTTCTCCCTGCTTTTTTCTCTTCTTTCCCTCTCACGGGTATTAGGGTAGGGGTATTTTCCTACTTTTCTATCTTCTTATATTATTCCCCCACTTTCGCTGTATTATAAAAAACTCAATAAAGAATTATAAAAAAAAAATCTGCGGAATGACCAGGGTGGGACAAAGGACTCCTGTCTGCTGGAGCTAGGTGTGAATGTTTCAACTGACCACCTTGATTAGCATTTGATGGCCTGGCAGTGCCTGGAGCAATCTTTTGTTGAGAGGTGTTCTTTTGCTGTTGTAATTTTAGACTCCAGCAAAGGATCACCGCCTTGTTGTGGCGCTAGAGCTTGAGCACCTCAATGATGTCATGAGCGAAACCGTGAAGGGCCACCCAAGACGGGACGGTTGTGGCAGAGAGGTCAGACCAAGCGTGATCCCTGGGGAAGGCAATGGCAAACCACTCCAGTATCCTTGCCAAGAAAACTAAATGACCAGTACAACCAGAGATATGTCGGTATGCCATTGGAAGATGGGACTCCCAGGTCGGAAGATGGCCAAAATGCTACTGGGGAGGAGCAGAGGATAAGTTCAACTAGCCCCAGATGTGATGACGCAGCTAGCTCGAAGCCGAAAGGAAGGCTAGCGGCCGACGGTACTGGAGGTGAACGACGAATCCGATGCTCTAAAGATCAACACACCATAGGAACCTGGAATGTAAGATCTATGAGCCAGGGCAAATTGGATGTTGTTATTGGTGAGATGTACAATTATGCTGGGGAAAGTGGAAGGCAAAAGGAAGAGGGGCCGACCAAGGACAAGATGGATGGATGGCATCCTTGAAGTGACTGGACTGACCTTGAAGGAGCTGGGGTGGTGACGGCCGACAGGGAGCTCTGGCGTGGACTGGTCCATGAGGTCACGAAGAGTCGGAGACGACTGAACGAATGAACAACACAACAACAACATTGAGAGTTTTTTAATACTGGTAGCCAGATTTTGTTCATTTTCATGGTTTCCTCCTTTCTGTTGAAATTGTCCACATGCTTCTTGTGGATTTCAATGGCTTCTCTGTGTCGCCTGACATGGTGGTTGTGAGAGTGGTCCAGCATTTCTGTGTTCTCAAATAATATGCTGTGTCCACGTTGGTTCCTTAGGTGCTCTGCTATGGCTGACTTCTCTGGTTGAAGGAGTCTGCATGTTCCTTGATTCGTGTCTGGGCAATGCTGCTGCGTTTGGTGGTCCCTCTGGAGACTTCTTGTCCACAGCTGCATGGTATACGGTAGACTCCTCCAGAAGCGAGAGGATCCCTCTTGTCCTTTGCTGAACGTAGCATTTGTTGGATTTTCTTGGTGGGTCTGTAGCTAGTTTGTAGGTTGTGTTTCCTCATCAGCTTCCCTATCCGGTCAGTGATTCCCTTGATGTCTGGCAAGACCACTTTTCCTCTGGGTGGATCTTTGTCTTTACCTAAACTGGACTCTACAGGCCGATGGAGACTCCACCTCAGACATCAGAAGGGCTGCAAGACTGAGAGCGTGGCTTGTTCTTGGTCTTGCAGCTCTTCTGATGTTTGAGGTGGAGTCTCCATTGGCCTGTAGAGCCCAGTTGAGGTGGTTCAATTCATCTTGGAGGAGGAGGTGGGCTTCACAGGTTCTTTTTGACCGGTCTGCCAAGGCTTTAATGGTGTTTCTTTTTTTTATTTGGGTGATGGTTGGAGTCTTGATGTAGATATCTATCTCTGTGTGTGGGTTTTCTGTAAATGCTTGTTCCAATTTTTCATCAGGGTTTTCCTAATTGGGTGTTTGTTAAAGTTTTAACATTTTAAACGTTACTCTCAACTTCTGGAATGATTCCATCAGTGCTGCCTCTGAAAAACCCTGCAAATCTCTTGGAAAGACAGGCAGACTAACATCAGGGTTCTGGGAGTGATATCAGGCAAGATTTTGGGGGTCTTTGCCTTGAAGACAGAGACCAGCCAGACCCACCAAAGAGGATCCATTTTAACCCTGGTGAGAAGGAAGCACTCAAAGAATTTTCCCTGATTTTCCCAAATAAATCTCACCAAAGTTGGAGAAAATCGTTCCAGCTGGAGCGAATGTCAAACTGCAATCATTTGCCAAAGCTGTCATGTTTGGTGAAGGGAAAAGATACAGTTCTTATAGAAAATACAGCCTGTCAGATTCAAATTTCCTGCTCCCGCCCCCCTTTGCTGGCTTCACACTGATTGGATGGAGTCATCAGCTGGAGGAAGGCGCAGCTGGCTTGGCCAATTAGAGAGCCAGCACAGCTTCAGCCTCTCGGCCAATGAGGAAGAAAGAGGCTGTCCGAGGGAGAAAACAATGAACCAGGAGACAATTCTGAATGGATTAAATGGTTGATGATTTGCATAAGTGCAGGCAATAGCTTTCCTTGAGCCTTCAAGTCCACTAGGCTACTGTCCTGGGCTTCTGGAGATTGACTGAGAGTCAGTACCTTTGTTGTCCTTGGGTTCAAAATACAGGATTTGTTGATGTTATCTGGGATCAGTTTCAGCCAGGAGATTTGTCAAAGAAAGGAAGGAGACAGAGGTGACCAAACCTCTTTGTGATTGATGATTAAATGTCCTTAGGATCCGTTCTTCAGATGGGCAAGTCTTTGACTTCTCCGAGGTCTGAGGAAGTGGAGCCATTTGTTTATCAGCCATGCAAAGTATTCTTGGTGAGTCCTTTTGTTTAGGGATTAGCTTGGCCCAGGAGAGGAGATTTCCTGGGGCCCATGAGTTGCTGGATTCACGAAGAGGCGACATTTCATATTTCATATAGGGATATGGGGACAGGGGAAGGTATACAAGGGGATCAGGCCCATAGCCAGGATTTTGATTTGGGGTTGGGGGGGGGGAGGACTCAGGATTTACCCTAGCAAATCTTTTGTATCATTATCCCAATACCCCCATGCATATGGGATATATTGAGCATGGTGATCAGATCATGATATGAATACACATAACAGTTTAAATAATGTACCAGTAAGGCCTTCTCACGGACCACCCTGAGGATTTTTCTGGGGGGGGGGGCTGAAGCCCCTCAAGGCCCCTCCCCACAGCTACATGCCTGAAGGGGATCATAGGGGATACATTCATATAGAGGGGGAAAGAAATCATATCCACCCATCCCACCCACCAGAGTCCATTGAAAGTTCATAAATCATAGCAAGAGTCCATGGGGTTTGAAGGGAAAAAAGTTTCTAAAAAGTTCAAAAGGTTGGCCAAAAGTGGGCAAAAGTCCAACAAGTGTCCAAAGTGTTCATGAGATTAAGGGGAAATGGTTCTGTAAGTCCATTGGGTTCATGCTGGGATCATTGCGAGTGCTGAGGGTTGAGGTCCTTTCATCTGGGAGAAGAAAACGATAAATCCCATCTCATCAGGATGGCCTGTCTGCTCCCTGGGAGTCCCAAGGAGTGACCACAGCAGGTTCCCTAGGTCAACAGGCTTCTGGACATCAATGAGATGGTGGCAGGAACAACGCTGCAGCAAGGAGCCATGGAACACAATCAGCTGGTCTCCACATGAAGTTCTGGGGTGAAAAAGGTTATTCCCGGAGTGTAGGGGCCCAGAATGCAAAAAGCAAGATAGCAGTTAGCCTTAGAATTAGTCTAGGAGAAAAATGGCACCGGTTGAAAGTGATCCATTGATGCGCGGATATGGGGGCCCAATGGGTTTCTGTATCCATGGTTCAAAGTTGACACAGTTTCATGGTTCAAAGTTGACGCATTCTGGGCAAGCCAGCAGGGATCTGCGGCTCGGGAGAGGGAAAGTTTATACTGGAGAAAGTTAGAGACAGTAAAAGGACAGAATGTATCACTATGGAGAGGAAAAAGTTACAAATTGATGATACTTTATTGGGGAATTTGTTACAATGTTAGGGTAAGGGGAAGAAAGCAAGACAAAGCAAGACAAAAGGAGGTCTTTGAGTTGAAGCTGCTGCTGTGGCCACATTCCCAGGAACTGCAGAACTCCCAGCTGCAGGTCAGATCAGCTTGAAGACAGGGGGCTCTCCGTTGCCCACCATCAGAAGAAGAAGCCGAGACCACCAGCATCGAAGCCACAATCCTCCGCCATCCATTTCAAGCCATGAATGGTAAAAGCCAGAGTAATATTTTCACTATTTTAAGAATCTTCCCAGTGGTCTTTGAGGGCTTCTGCCACCTGGGCCACGGCCTCCTCATTCATCTGGCAAGCATAGAAGCCATCATCAAGCAAGTAGCGAGCATGGACGGTGCGCACGACGGCCGGGTGTTGCGCTTGCTCCTTGGTATCTATAAAGGAGGTGCTCTCCCTCACTTTGTGGTGCAGCAGCACCAAGACAGCCTTCGGCTCACCTGGAAGGAGAGGCACAGGATGATGGTGAGTCCTGGCAGGATTAGAGAGAAAAACCTCCACTTTCTTCATGATTTCTATTTAACTGACTCAACTTATCTCTGCATTAATACACTGGTGAGGCAGGCCTGTTGGATCTACTCTGTGTCCCTGTTTGGGCATGCTCAGAAGGGACTCAGGAGGCCAACTGCTGTCACCAAGTTTGTTTCTCCAGCTCATCCTTCCCAATCCCAAGGCTTCACCTGAAAGGCACCCAACCATAGATCCCAAGGGAGAAATGGGGAACGATTGCCTGCATGGCCCTTGCAAAGGAGAGAGCTTCATTTCACCACGGTGTGCCCGGACTTACTGCTGAGACCCTCGAGAGCGTTGGCTATGTCGCTGCCCACTGAGGTAGCCACCGGGCAGAAGATCAGCAGGAAGTGGCTGGAGTCCTCTCGGTAGTCCTCCGTCTGGAGGCAGATCTCATGCTTCCAAAGGTGGTCAGCAATCTCCTTTAGGAAGTCCTTCTCACAGCCGCCAGTCCGCCCAGTGACACGGACCTGGATGGTGAAACCTGAGAAGAGAAGTTCTCTTGGCCACCAAGGAGATGCAAAGGAAATGGTTGCATGATCGACTGAAGAGCTGCCCTCTCCTCCCATCTTGCTGAATCAGGAAAAAGACCGTGCAAATGTAAAGTAAAACCAAATAAATGTGATATTGCATTTCTCATAGAATCCTAGAGTTGGAAAAGACCTCCTGGGCCATCCAGTCCAACCCCATTCTACCAAGAAGCAGGAACATTGCCTTCAAAGCACCCCTGACAGATAGCCATCCAGCCTCTGTTTAAAAGCTTCCAAAGAAGTAGACTCCACCACACCCCGGGGCAGAGAGTTCCACTGCTGAACGGCTCTTACAGTCAGGAAGTTCTTCCTCATGTTCAGATGGATTCTCCTCGCTTGTAGTTTGACGCCATTGTCCCATTGCATCCTAGTCTCCAGGGAAGCAGAAAGGAAGCTTGCTCCCTCCTCCCTGTGACTTCCTCTCACATATTTAGACATGGATGTCATCATGTCTCCTCTCAGCCTTCTCTTCTTCAATTTGTACAATTGCTTATGAAGAAAGTGGGAGAGGAAGAAAACCAAGTCCTTGGAAATGTGGTGCTTGGGGAGCGTTCTGCAGATACCCAAAGTTGGCGAAAGAAGTCCAATAAATGGGTCCTGGAGCAAATTGAGGCCAAACCTTTCCTAAAAGTCAACATGAGCAAAATGTGGTTGTCTTACTTGGGACTCCCTAGAAAAGGCAATAATGCTTGGGTGGGTAGAAGGCAGCAGGAAAAGGGGACGACTGCACTACAGGTGGATCATCTTTATTGGCCTTTTTCTTTATTGGTTTTTAATTTACTTACCCTTGATAAGTTCTGGCCCAGCTTACTTGACTGAACGCATCCACCCCTACGTCCCATCTCGGGGAGGCCCTCCTCTCGCTCCCATCAGTTGCGCAAATGCGTCTGGTGGGGACGCCCTATGAGGAGCGGCTTAAGGAGCTGGCCATGTTTAGCCTGAAGAAGCGAAGGCTGAGAGGAGATATGATAGCCATGTATAAATATGTGAGAGGAAGCCACAGGGAGGAGGAGGGAGCAAGCTTCCTTTCTGCTTCCCTGGAGACTAGGACACAATGGAACAATGGCTTCAAACTACAAGAAAGGAGATTCCACCTGAACATGAGGAAGAACTTCCTGACTGTGAGAGCCGTTCAGCAGTGGAACTCTCTGCCCCGGAGTGTGGTGGAGGCTCCCTCTTTGGAAGCTTTGAAACAGAGGCTGGATGGCCATCTGTCAGGGGTGATTTGAATGCAATATTCCTTCTTCTTGGCAGAATGGGGTTGGACTGGATGGCCCATGAGGTCTCTTCCAACTCTTTGATTCTATGATTCTATGAGAGACAGGGCGTTCCCAAATGAGGTAAGATCTGCTCCCTCCCTCCTGGCTTTTAGAAAGTAATTAAAATCATGTCTTTGGGACCAGGTTTTCGGACAGTAGAAGTTTGTAGAGTTTTAAGGACATGGACCAGAATGACAATACGACTGGCGAGACTGTTTTTATTATTTACTAGCTGTGCCCTGCCACGCGTTGCTGTGGCCAACCTTCACTCCCTCTTTCTCTCCTTCTTTCTCTCTTTCCTTCCTTTCTTCTTTTTCTTTCTCTATGTCTCATCTTTCTTCCATCTCTACCTGTTTCTTTCCTCCCTGCTTGTCTCCTTTCTTCCTTCCCTTTTTCCCTCCTCTCATTACTTCTTGACTGTCCCTTCCATTTAATAAGGAAATGAAGGGGAAGGAAATGAAGAATGGGAAAGAAGGAGGAAAGGAAGGAGGGACAGGAAGGAAGGAAAAAAGGAGGGGGGAAAGAAGGGAAGGAAGGGGGAAAAAGGAGGGACATGAAGGGAGGGAGGAGAAGGAAGGTGGAAGGAAGGAGGGGGATGAAGAAAGGAGGGAGGGAAGGAAATAAGGGTGGAAGGAAATGAAAGGGAAAGAAGGAGGAAAGGGAGGGAGGAAAAGAAGGAAATGAAGAAGGAAGGAGGGACAGGAAGGAAGGAAAAAGCGAGGGAGGGAAAGAAGGGAAGGAAGGAAAAAAGGAGGGACAGGAAGGGAGGGAGGAAGGAGGGAAAGAAAGGAGGGGGGTGAAGAAAGGAGGGAGGGAAGGAAATGAAGGGGAAGGAAATGAAGAAAGGGAAAGGAGGAAAAGGAGGGAGGAAAAGAAGGAAAGGAAGAAGGAAGGAGGGACAGGAAGGAAGGAAAAGGGGAGGGAGGGAAGGAGGAGAAGGAAGGAAGGAGGGGAAGAAAGGAGGGAGGGATGGAAATGAAGCAAGGGAAAGAAGGAGGAAAGGGAGGGAGGGAGGAAAAGAAGGAAAGGAAGGATGGACAGGAAGGAAGGGAAGGAGGGAAAGAAGGAAAGGAAGGAGAAGGAAGGAAGAAAAGGAAAGAAAGGGAGGAAAGAAGGGAGGGGAGGGAGAGAAGGAAGGTCCTTCATTCAAGCACCGTGGACCTTCCTCCTCCCCCTCCCCCCTCCCCTTCTTCCTTGCGTGGATGCTCCGTTGCTGCTGCCATTGCTGCTGCTTTCCCAACAGGTAGTGAGGGAGCCTGTGTGTGTGTGTGCCGCGCGGGGGGGGGGGTGAGGGTGTGTGTGTGTGTGTGCCGGAAGGAAGGGGGCATGTCTTACTGGAGTGAATGTGTGTGTGTGTGGCGGAAGGTGTGTGTGGGCGGCGGGGGGAGGAGTGAAGGAGCGTTGTGTGTGTGTGTGTGTGTTTGCGACGGGGAGGAGTGAGTCAGGGAGGGAAGGGGTGGGGGGAAAGGAAGGGGGCGTGTCTTACCGGCGTGAGTGTGCTTGGGCCGCCGCGGCGAAGGGAGGGGGCATGTCTTACCGGCGGAGGGTGGGAGGAGGGAAAGAGTGAGACAGGGAGGGAAGGGGTGGGGGGGAAGGGAGGGAGGGAGGGAGGAGGCGTGTCTTACCGGCGTGAGTGTGTGTGTGTGGCGGCGTGAGCAGGGTAAGATGAAGGAGGGTGAGTTGCGATGGTTTTGACAGGGCGGGAAGCGGCGCGGCGTGAGGATGGGGGCGTGGCTTGCGCGGAGGGAACATTGGCCGCCAGGCCATGTGCGCGTGCCAGGGAACTTGCGGCTGGGTGCCAATGCGCATGCTCAGTTGTTTTGCCGTTTTGTGAGTGTGGTGTTGTGTTGTTTTTGATTTTGATTGGGTTTGTTTGTACCTAGTGGGTTGAGGTATGTGCATGGGAATTTTGGTTAATTTCTGTTGGGGGGTTTTTGAGTTTTGCTTCCTCATACGACGCCACTTCGGATTTTATATATATAGATTGTTTTAATGATTGTTTATGTACTATCCAATTATGATTTATATTTGGCATCGCATCAGTATCCAATGTATGGCATTGAAGTTTTGTCAGTTATGTGTAAACCGCTTTGAGTCCCCCTTGGGATGAGGAAAGCGGTATAGAAAAACTGCAAATAAATAAGTAAATAAAATAAACTAGTTCCATAGCAAATTGGGCCTGAACTCTCCGTAGAGGCCAAGGCAACCAAACGGAGGCTGTCATACTTTGGACGCATCATGAAAAACAAGTACTCTCTAGCAAAGAATCAAAGAGTTGGAAGAGGGCCATTTGTACAATTGGTTATGAAGAAAGTGGGAGAGGAAGACAGCCAACTCCTTGGAAATGAGGAGAGTTCTATAGATGCCCCAAGTTGGTGAAAGAAGACTTATGAATGGGTCCTGGAGAAATCAAGCTCAAACCTTCTCTAGAAGTCAACACGAGCAAAATGAGGTTGTCTTGTTTGGGACTCCCTAGAAAAGGCAATAATGCTCGAGTAGGAAGAAGGCAGCAGGAAAAGGGGAAGACTGCGCTACAGGTGGATAAGTACATAAAAGACCAATAAAGAAGAAGACCAATAAGTTGGTTCTGTAGCAGATTGAGCCTGAACTCTTTCAAGAGGCCAGGCAGGCCCGTAGCCAGGATTTCGTTTCGGGGGGGGGGGCTGAATTTTTTTCAGGGGGGTTTCGGGGGGGCTGAGTTTCGGGGGGGGGCTGAGTCTGAGTGAAAGAGGGTCTAGCCTAGCAAACCTTTTGTATCGTTACCCCAATACCCCCATGCATATGGGATATATTGAGTATGGTGATCAGATCATGATATGAATAAACATAACAGTTTAAATAAAGCACCAGTAAGGCCTTTTCGCGAACCACCATGAGAATTGGGGGGGGGGAGCTGAAGCCCCCCCCCCCCCCCCCCCCCCCCCCGCCTACATGCCTGAGGCCAGGACAACCAAACGGAGGCAGCCATACTTTGGATGCATAATAAAAAACAAGGACTCTCTAGAAAATAATAATAGAGTTGGAAGAGACCACATGGGCCATCTAGTCCAGCCCCCTTCTGCCATTCAGGAAGAAGGCCTCTGTTTAAAAGCCTCCAAGGAAGGAGCTTCCACCATACTTGCGGCAGAGAGTTCTGGAACGCTGCACAACCCAACCACCCCAGCTTTGTCCTTTGAATCTGGAAGGAGAAAGGTTTCCTTTACTCTCATTCCTTCAGTGGAATTCCACCTACCTTTTTGTATGTCAAACTCATCCTCTTGGGGTTGTTCATTTGGCTGCAGATTCTCCTCATTCAGTGTCTCATTTTCTTGCCTCACGTGGGCCTGGGGCATAGGAGGTGAGGATGCACTCACAGTCTGCAAAAGAGGGAAGTGTCTGCAAGCTTGCAAGCAACACAAGGGTGGGGTGGGATTACTCTAAGCACAAGTGTCCGACTCACAAAGGAATGGAAAGCAATGGGAGTTGTCATTCAGTAACATCCGGGGACCCAAACCAGGTAAAAACTAAAGAGGACTGACCAAAAAATCAAAATATTACTGCTAGCCGTCTGTATGCATTCGCTACACCACACTTTTTGAATTCCCCTTCTTTCTTTCTTTCCTTCCTTCCTTCCTTCCTTCCTTCCTTCCTTCCTTCCTTCCTTCTTTCTTTTTCCTCTTCCTTCCCTCCCTCTTCCTTCCCTTTTTTCTGTATATCATTTATCTTTTTGTCAATTATCTTTTGGGGAGTTTTAAGTTATTTCCCCTTCCTTTTTACGCTTTTTTTGTTTGATTTCCTACCTTTCTTTCTCCTACCAGCCTTCCTTTTTTCCCTTCCTTCCCTCGTTTCCTTCCTTCCTTCTTTTCTACATCTTCTTTTCTACTCCCCTTTCTTTCTCTTTCTTGCTTTTCTTTTCCTTCCTTCCTTCCTTCCTCTTTTTCTGACTTTCTTTCTCCATTTCTTACTTTGCCCTCCTTCTCTTTTTCTTACCGCTTTCTTCCTCCTTCCTTCTTTTCCTTCCTTCTCTCTACCCAGATAGTTTTAATGGTCAATTTTCGACTTCCCCCCTAGGTCTTCCTTTTGTTTTGTGTATTTTAATCTGCATTTTATGGAAATGTGTTTAAATATGTGGATTCTATGGAGTGTTTTTAAAAGGCTGTGTCTTGGATTCTGTGTCTTACCAGTGTAGTAACCTGCCTTGAGCTGTGAGGATCATAGAATCATTTAGTCATAGAATCACAGAGTTGGAAGAGACCTCCTGGGCCATCCAGTCCAACCCCATTCTGCCAAGAAGCAGGAATATTGCATTCAAATCACCCCTGACAGATGGCCATCCAGCCTCTGTTTAAAAGCTTCCAAAGAAGGAGCCTCCACCACACTCCGGGGCAGAGAGTTCCACTGCTGAACGGCTCTCACAGACAGGAAGTTCTTCCTCATGTTCAGATGGAATCTCCTTTCTTGAAGATCAAAGCCACATACAGGGAGCATACCACCCCCCTGCTGTGTCAGCTCCACTGGCTGTCGGTTCAGTTCCGAGCACAATTCAAGGTGCTGGTCTTGACCTATAAAACCCTGTACAACTCCGGTCCAGTGTATCTGTCTGAACGGATCTCCCTCTACGTCCCACTTCGGAATTTGAGATCATCTGGGGAGGCCCTGCTCTCGACCCCACCACTAACACAAGTGAGGTTGGTGGGGACAAGGAGCAGGGCCTTCTCAGTGGTGGCCCCTCACCTGTGGAACTCTCTCCCAGGGGAAATTAGGGCATCAACATCCCTCCTCTCCTTCAGGAGAAAGGTAAAGACGTGGTTGTGGGACCAGGCCTTTGGGCAATCTGACAATTAGATACGGATAACCAGATGGATAGGACCGAAAGGACTGATAATTGTGGAATTGGAATTTGAACTATGAGGTTGTGAAACACTGACCGTCAATGAGGAAATGGTTTGTATTGGTTTTATTGCTTTTATGGGTTTTATGGTTGTTTTTGCCTTATAATAATTACTGTTTCCTGTTAATTGATGTTATTATTAGAGTTGCTGTTCTGTTAACTGATGTTATTGTCTTACCGTTGTTATGTGCTGCGGGTGATCGAATTGTGCCTCGCTTTTGTAAGCCGCCCTGAGCCCCCCCTCCCCCCCCGGGGTGAGAAGGGCAGGGTAGAAGCAACTGAAATAAATAAATAAATAAATTGTTCCATTGCGTCCTAGTCTCCAGGGAAGCAGAAAGGATAATGTCTCTTGGAGCCCCCAGTGGCACAGTGGGTTAAACCCCTGTGCCAGTAGGACTGAAGACTGTCAGGTCGCACGTTCAAATCTGGGGAGAGGCGGATGAGCTCCCTCTACCAGCTCCAGCTCCTCATGCTGGGGACATGAGAGAAGCCTCCCACAAGGATGATAAAACATCAAATCATTCGGGCGTCCCCTGGGCAACATCCTTGCAGACGGCCAATTCTCTCACACCAGAAGCGACTTGCAGTTTCTCAAGTCTCTCCTGACACGACAAAAAACAAAACAGCCTTCTCAGCCTTCTCTTCTACAGGCTAAACATGCCCAGCTCTTGCAGGCGCTCCTCATAGGGCTTGTTCTCCAGACCCTGGATCATTTTAGTCGCCCTCCTCTGGACACATTCATAGAATCATAGAATCAAAGAGTTGGAAGAGACCTCATGGGCCATCCAGTCCAACCCCATACTGCCAAGAAGCAGGAATATTGCATTCAAATCACCCCTGACAGATGGCCATCCAGCCTCTGTTCAAAAGCTTCCAAAGAAGGAGCCTCCACCACACTCCCTCCGGGGCAGAGAGTTCCACTGCTGAACGGCTCTCACAGTCAGGAAGTTCTTCCTCATGTTCAGGTGGAATCTCCTCTCTAGTAGTTTGAAGCCATTGTTCCATTGCGTCCTAGTCTCCAAGGAAGCAGAAAACAAGCTTGCTCCCTCCTCCTCCCTGTGGCTTCCTCTCACATATTTATACATGCCCATCATCATATCTCCTCTCAGCCTTCTATTCTTCAGGCTAAACATGCCCAGCTCTTTAAGCCGCTCCTCATAGGGCTTGTTCTCCAGACCTGTTGACATTCCAGCTTGTCAACATCTCTCTCTCTCTCTCTCTGCGCATGCCCGAGGTCTCTCTTCCCACTCTCTTCTTAGGGGACCCTGAGGCGAGGGGGCAAAAGGGGGTTCCTGCGCATGCACAGAGCGCCGCCCTCCTGGCTCCTTACCTGGAAGGAAAGGGACGATCTCAAGAACGAGACGGCTCGGAAAAAAGAGAAAAACGGGGTCGAGTATCTCAACGCAACCCAATCTTGAGGAAGGGCTTCCCTCCCGGGCCCAGCGCCCTCCTTCTCCTCCTTCTCCCGAGGAGAGCCCGCCGGGATGGGAAACTCCATGGCTGCCAGGGGACAACAGGAAGGAAAGAAGGAAGGATGGAAAGCGAAAGCCTGGAAAGAGAAAGAGAAAGGGAGTCGGGGGCCTCTCTCCCTCCCTCGCCCCGCCCCCTTAACTAGGACCCCGCCCCCCGCCCCAAACCTCTCGCCTCTGAGCAGGTGCAGAGTTCCCTTCGCCTTGATGTCCCCAGCAGCCCTCATGGAATCCTAGAATCCGAGAGTTGGAAGAGACCTCCTGGGCCATCCAGTCCAACCCCATTCTGCCAATGGCATTCAAAGCACCCCCAACAGACGGCCATCCAGCCTCTGCTTAAAAGCCTCCATAGATGGAGCCCCTACCACACTCCACGGCAGAGAGTTCCACTGCTGAACAGCTCTCACAGTCAGAAAGTTCTTCTTTCCTGTAGTTTGAAGCCATGGCTCCAGTGCGTCCTAGTCTTCAGGGCAGCAGAAAGGAATCTCCCTCCTCCCTAGGACTTCCCTCACATATGTATACCTGGCCCTCATCATGCCTCCTCTCCGCCTTCTCTTATTCATGCCCAGATCTTTAAGACACTCCTCATAGGGGTTGTTCTCCAGACCCTTGATCATTTTAGTCGCCCTCCTCTGGACACATTCCAGCTTAGAGTCAATATCTCTCTTGAATTGTGGTGCCCAGAATTGGACACAACATTCCAGGTGTGGTCTAACCAAGGCAGAATAGAGCATGGGGAGCATGACTTCCCTAGATCTAGACACTAGGCTCCTCTTGATGCAGGCCAAAATCCCATTGGCTTTTTTTGCCGCCACATCACATTCCTGGCTCATGTTTAACTTGTTGTCCACAAGGACTCCAAGATCTTTTTCACATGTACTGCTCTCAAGCCAGGCATCATCGTCCCCCATTCTTAGAGTTGGAAGAGACCTCATGGCCCATGCAGTCCAACCCCATTCTGCCAAGAAGCAGGAAAATTGCATTCAAATCACCCCTGATAGATGGCCATCCAGCCTCTGTTTCCAAGCCTCCATAGATGGAGCCTCCACCACACTCCGGGGCAGAGAGTTCCACTGCTGAACAGCTCTCACAGTCAGGAAGTTCTTCCTCATGTTCAGATGGAATCTTTTTTCTTGTAGTTTGAAGCCATGGCTCAATTGCGTCCTAGTCTCCAGGGCAGCAGAAAGGAAGCTCCCTCCTCCCTAGGACTTTCCCTCACATATGTATACTTGGCCCTCATCATGCCTCCTCTCTGCCTTCTTCAGGCTAAACATGTCCAGCTCTTTAAGCCGCTCCTCATAGGGCTTGTTCTCCAGACCCTGGATCGTTTTAGTTGCCCTCCTCTGGACACATTCCAACTTGCCAATATCTCTCTTGAAATGTGGTGCCTAGAATTGGACACAATATTCCAGGTGTGGTCTAACCAAGGCAGAATAAGGGGTAGCATGACTTCCCTGGACCTAGACACTATGCTCCTATTGACGCAGGCCAAAATCCCATTGGCTTTTTTTGCCACCACATCACATTGTTGGCTCATGTTTAACTTGTTGTCCACGAGGACTCCAAGATCTTTTTCACATGTACTGCTCTCGAGCCAGGCATTGTCCCTCATTCTTAGAGTTGGAAGAGACCTCATGGGCCATCCAGTCCAACCCCATTCTGCCAAGAAGCAGGAATATTGCATTCAAATCACCCCTGACAGATGGCCAAGTATTTGAAAGCACGGCATAATGAGGAGCGGGCCAAGTGTGTTGTGAGCTGCTCTGCAGACGGGGGGACCCAATGGAGCCCTCTTCCTCTGGACAAATTCCAGCTTAGAGTCAACATCTCCCTTCAATTGTGGTGCCCAGAATTAAACACAGAGTGATTCCAGGTGTGGTCTGACCAAGGTGGAATAGAGCATGGGGAGCAGGACTTCCAATCAAGGTGAAAGAAGAAAGTGTAAAAGCTGGGTTGCAGTTAAACATCCAAAAAACCAAGATTATGGCAACAAGAATGATTGACAACTGGGAAATACGAGAGGGAGAAAACGTGGAGGCCGTGACAGACTTTGTATTTCTAGGCGCAAAGATGAGTGCAGATGCAGACTGTGGCCAGGAAATCAGAAGACGCTTCCTTCTTGGGAGGAGAGCAATGTCCAGTCTCGATAAAATAGTGAAGAGTAGAGACATCAGACTGGCAACCAAGATCCATTGCCTAGTCAAAGCCAGGTATTCCCTGTAGTAACCTACGGATGTGAGAGCTGGACGTTAGGGAAGGCTGAGCGAAGGAAGAGAGATGCTTTTGAACTGTGGTGCTGGAGGAAAGTTCTCAGAGTGCCTTGGACCACGAGAAGATCCAACCAGTCCATACTTCAGGATCATAGACTCATAGAATTCTAGAGTTGGAAGAGACCTCATGGGCCATCCAGTCCAACCCCATTCTGCCAAGAAGCAGGAATGTTGCATTCAAATCACCCCTGACAGATGGCCATCCAGCCTCTGTTTAAAAGCTTCCAAAGAAGGAGCCTCCACCACACTCCCGGGGCAGAGAGTTCCACTGCTGAACGGCTCTCACAGTCAGGAAGTTCTTCTGTTCAGATGGAATCTCCTCTCTTGTAGTTTGAAGCCATTGTTCCGCGTCCTAGTCTCCAAGGAAGGAGAAAACAAGCTTGCTCCCTCCCCCCTGTGGCTTCCTCTCACATATTTATACATGGCTATCATATCTCCTCTCAGCCTTCTCTTCTTCAGGCTAAACATGCCCAGTTCCCTAAGCCGCTCCTCATAGGGCTTGTTCTCCAGACCCTTGATCATTTTAGTCACCCTCCTCTGGACACATTCCAGCTTGTCAATATCTCTCTTGAATTGGGGTGCCCAGAATTGGACACAATATTCCAGGTGTGGTCTAACCAAAGCGGAATAGAGCATGGGGAGGATGACTTCCCTAGTCCTCCCTTGTGCATGTGGCAGGGCTCAGGTTGCATTGCAGCAGGTGGTCAGTGGTTTGCTCTTCTCCACACTCGCATGTCGAGGATTCCACTTTGTGGCCCCATTTCTGAAGGTTGGCTCTGCATCAGCTCTGCATTGGAATGAGAAGAGGAACAGGAAAGAGAAAAGAAATTAGATACATTCCCAATTGTCATTCAGGAGACATAGAGGAAGGGAAACCCTTAGCCCTGTGTTTCTCAACCTGGGGGTCGGGACCCCTTGGGGGGTCGCGAGGGGATTTCAAAGGGGTCGCCAAACACCATCAGAAAACACAGTATTTTATGTTGTTCATGGGGGTTCTGTGTGGGAAGTTTGGCCCAATTCAATCATTCATGGGGTTCAGAATGCTCTTTGATTGTAGGCGAACTATAAGTCTCAGCAACTACAATTCCCAAATGTCAAGGTTGATTTTCCCCAAATTTGATCTGTCTTCACATTTGGGCGTATTGAGTATTCATGCCAGGTTTGGTCCAGATCCATCATTGTTTGAGTCCACAGTGCTCTCTGGATGTGGTGAACTACAACTCCCAAACTTAAAGTCAATGCCCGCAAACTGTTCCAGTATTTTCTGTTGGTCATGGGAATTCTGTGAACCAAGTTTGGTTCAATTCAATCGTTGGTGGAGTTCAGAATACTCTTTAATGTAGGTGAACTATAAATCCCAGCAAAACTCCCAAACTTAAAGTCAATGCCCGCCAACTGTTCCAGTATTTTCTGTTGGTCATGGGAGTTCTGTGAACCAAGTTTGGTTCAATTCCATCGTTGGTGGAGTTCAGAATACTCTTTAATGTAGGTGAACTATAAATCCCAGCAACTACAACTCCCAAATGACAAAATAAATCTCCCCAACCCCACTAATATTCAGATTTGGGCGTATGGGGTATTTGTGTCAAATTTGGTCCAGTGAATGAAAATACATCCTGCATATCACATATTTACATCATAACAGTAGCAAAGTTGCAGTTACGAAGTAGCAACAACAACAATTTTATGTTTGGGGGTCATCACAACATGAGGAACTGTATTAAGGGGTCGTGACATTAAGAAGGTTGAGAACCACTGCCTTAGCCTATACTTTGTTGTTGTTCATTCATTCAGTCGTCTCCGACTCTTCGTGACCTCATGGACCAGCCCACGCCAGAGCTCCCTGTCGGCCGTCACCACCCCCATCTCCTTCAAGGTCAGTCCAGTCACTTCAAGGATGCCATGCATCCATCTTGCCCTTGGTCAGCCCCTCTTCCTTTTTCCTTCTACTTTCCCCAGCATAATTGTCTTCTCTAGGCTTTCCCAGAGAAGACAATTATGTAATAATTGTCTTCTCTGGGAAAGCCTAGAGAAGACAATTATGCTGGGGAAAGTAGAAGGAATTATGTAATAATTGTCTTCTCTAGCCTATACTAAGCTACCTAAACTGTTCCTCATTGAGGACTTGAGCAGTGTGGGGTTGAATCCCAACATAAAGGCGGTCCATGTTTCACAGAGTCGGTAGGACAACAGCGTTGCAAACAAGCCTCTTGGTCTCCTTACCAATGTTCCGATCCTCAAATGCTCCCAACACGCGAAATATCCCTCAGATATACAGTGAGCCCTTGGTCATCTTCTGAAGTTTGGTTGCAGGGTCCCAAAAAATACTCAATGGGGAAGTAATACACAATATAAAGTGGCCATGTTTATAAAGTGGCAAAATCAATGTTTGTCTTTTATTTGACTACTAGCTGTACCCGCCACGCGTTGCTGTGGCCAGCCTTCCCTCCCTCTTTCTCTCCTTCCTTCCCTCTTTTTTTTTCCCTATCTCTCATCTTTCTTCCATCCCTACCTGTTTCTTTCCTCCCTTTCTTTGCTCTTTGGTTAAATGCATCCTTCCTTCCTTCCTTATCTTTTGTTCCTTCTCTCCTTCCTTCCCTCTCTTTTTCCTTTCACTTTTTTATTTCCTTCTCTCCTTCCTTCCTTCCTTCTCCCTGCTTCTCTCCTTCCTTCCTTCCCTTTTTTCCTCCTTCTCTCGTTACTTCTTGACTGTCCCTTCCATTTAATATTGTATTTATATCTTAGAAAGAAGGAAAGGAAGAAGGAAGGAAGGAGGGACAGGAAGGAAGGAAAAGAAAGAAGGAGGGACAGGAAGGGAAGGAAGGAAGGAAGGAGGGAGGGAGGGAAAGAAAGGAGGGGGATGAAGAAAGGAGGGAGGGAAGGAAATGAAGGGGAAGGAAATGAAGCAAGGGAAAGAAGGAGGAAAGGGAGGGAGGGAGGAAAAGAAGGAAAGGAAGAAGGAAGGAGGGACAGGAAGGAAGGAAAAAGGAAGGGAGGGAAGGAAAGAAGGGAAGGAAGGAAAAGAAGAAGGAAGGAAGGAAGGAGGAGGAAGGAAGGAGGAGGAAGGAGGGAAAGAAAAGGGGGAGAAGAAAGGAGGGAAGAAAAAGAAGGAAGGAAATGAAGAAAGGGAAAGAAGGAGAAAGGGAGGGAGGAAGAAAGAAGGAAGGAAGAAGAAGGAAGAAGGAAGGAAGAAAAAGAAGGGAAGGGAGGGAAGAAGGGAGAAGGAAAAAAAGAGGGACAGGGAGGGAGGAGGAGAGGGAGGGAGGGAAGGAGAAAAAGGAAGGAGGGGGATGAAGAAAGGAGGGAGGGAAGGAAATGAAGGGAAGGAAATGAAGAAAGGGAAAGAAGGAGGAAAGGGAGGGAGGGAGGGAGAAAAAGAAGGAAAGGAAGAAGGAAGGAGGGAAAGGAAGGAAGGAAAAAGGAAGGGAGGGAGGGAAAAGAAGGGAAGGAAGGAAAAGAAGAAGAGGGAAGGAAGGAAGAGAGGAGGAAGGGAAGAAAGGAAGGAAGGAAGAAGGAAGGAAGGAAGGAAGGAAGAAGGAGAGGAAGGAAGGAGGAAGGAAGGAAGGAAGGAAGGAAGGAGGGAAAGAAAGGAGGGGGTGAAGAAAGGAGGGAGGGAAGGAATGAAGAAAGGGAAAGAAGGAGGAAAGGGAGGGAGGGAGGAAAAGAAGGAAAGGAAGAAGGAAGGAGGGACAGGAAGGAAGGGAAGGAGGGAAAGAAAGAAGGAAAAGAAGGAAGGAAGGAAGGAAAGGGAGGAAAGAAGGGAAGGGAGGGAGAGAAGGAAGGTCATTCATTCAAGTACTGTGGACCTTCCTTGCCTCCTCCCCCTCCCCCTCCTCCCCCCTCCTCCTCCCCTTCTTCGTTGCGTGGATGCTCCGTTGCTGCTGCTTTCCCAACAGGGAAAGGAGGAGGAGGAGACCGCTCTCCTGACATAGGAGGGAAAGAGAAGGGGCTGCATGCGGCGCACCTCCACCTTCACTCCACTCGCTTGTGTGTGTGTGGCCGTGCACGTGTGCCTGGCTTTAACGGCCGGCTGTTTCCCCGCGAGGGGGGGCGGCGTGGCCATGGGTCTCTGTAGACATGCAGTTTCCCCTTTGTGGACATGCAGTTTAGAAGTCCTTTCTGCTTTTTGTTTTCGTTGTTTTTTTGAGTGGAGAACATACATAGGGACATAGTGTCCAAATTTGGTGTCAATTCCCCCAGTGGTTTTTGAGTTCTGATGGTATCACAAATGAACATTACATTTTTATTTATATAGATTTTAGGACATGAATGGTAGAATCTGGGGATACAAAGAGACAGCCAGAGTAATGTTTTCAAGATGTTAAGACCCTTTGCAGTGGTCTCTGAGGACTTCAGCCACGGCGGCCACGGCCTCCTTATTCATCTGGCAGGCGTAGAAGCCATCTTCAAGCGTGTAGCGAGCGTGGACAGTGCGCACGACAGCCGGGTGTTGCGCTTGCTTCTTGGTGTCCACAGAGGCGGTGTTCTCCTTCACTTTGTGGTGCAGCACCACCAAGACCGCCTTTGGCTCACCTGGGAGGAGAAGCACAGCATCAAGTCTTGTCACAACCACCATGTCAGATGACACACAGAAGCCATTGAAATCCACAAGAAGCATGTGGACAATTTCAACAGAAAGGAGGAAACCATGACTGGAATCACTGGGTTGTTGTTGGTTTTTTGGGGCTATATGGCCATGTTTTTTCGGAGCCCCCGGTGGCGCAGTGGGTTAAAGCACTGAGCTGCTGAGCTTGTTGACCGAAAGGTCGCAGGTTCGATTCCGGGGAGCGGCATGAGCTTCTGCTGTCAGCCCTAGCTTCTGCCAACCTAGCAGTTCGAAAACATGCAAATATGAGTAGATCAATAGGTACTGCTCCGGCGGGAAGGTAACGGCGCTCCATGCAGTCATGCCGGCCACATGACCTTGGAGGTGTCTACGGACAACGCTGGCTCTTCGGCTTAGAAATGGAGATGAGCACCACACCCCAGAGTCAGACATGACTGGACTTAATGTCAGGAGACTACCTTTACCTTTACCATGGCCATGTTTTAGAGGCATTATCTCCTGACGTTTTGCCTGCAACCATGGCAAGCATCCTCAGAGGTAGTAAGGTCTGTTGGAACTAGGACAAAGGGTTTATCTATCTGTGGAATGAGCAGGGTGGGACAAAGAACTCTTGTCTGCTGGAGCTAGGTGTGAATGTTTCAACTGCCCACCTTGATTAGCATATAATGGCCTGGCAGTGCTTGGAGCAATCTTTTGTTGAGAGGTGATTAGATGTCCCAGATTGCTTCCTCTCTGTTGTTTTGCTGATGTAATTTTAGAGTTTTTTTTAATACTGGTAGCCAGATTTTGTTCATTTTCATGGTCTCCTCCTTTCTGTTGAAATTGTCCACATGTTTGTGGATTTCAATGGCTTCTCTGTGTAGCCTGACATGGTGGTTGTGAGAGTGGTCCAGCATTTCTGTGTTCTCAAATAATATGATGTGTCCAGGCTGGTTCAGATTGCCCAGGCACTGCCAGGCCATCAAATGCTAATCAAGGTGGTTAGTTGAAACATTCACATCTCGCTCCAGCAGACAAGAGTTCTGTGTCCCACCCTGCTCATTCCACAGATATATAAACCCTTTTTCCTAGTTCCAACAGACCTCACTACCTCTGAGGATGCTTGCCATAGATGCAGGCGAGATGTCAGGAGAGAATGCCTGTAGAGCATGGCCATATAGCCCGAAGAAACCTACAACAACCCATGAAAATGAACACAATCTGGTTACCAGTATTGAGAAACACTATAATCAAGACAGTAAATAATGAATACCACTCAGAAGCAGGAGAATTTCAGTCAACAAGCAATCACGAGCCAGTTAAGACTTCCTAAACAGGATGCCTCCAGGCAACAGAGGGCTGGCTACATGTTCTAGAGGCATTCTCTCCTGACGTTTTGCCTGCATCTATGGCAAGCATCCTCAGAGGTAGTGAGGTCTGTTGGAACTAGGAAACTGGGTTTATATACCTGTGGAATGAGCAGGGTGGGACAAAGGACTCTTGTCTGGTGGAGCTAGGTGTGACTGACCACCTTGATTATAATTTGATGGCCTGGCAGTGCCTGGAGCAATCTTTTGTTGAGAGATGATTAGCTGTCCCAGATTGTTTCCCAAATTCATGGTTGGGTATTGATGTGTTTGGTGGTCCCTATGTAGATGTGTCCACAGCTGAATGGTATACGGTAGACTCCTGCAGAGGTGAGAGGATCCCTCTTGTCCTTTGCTGAATGGAGCATTTGTTGGATTTTCTTGATAGGTCTGTAGATAGAAAATCCAGCAAATGCTACGTTCAGCAAAGGACAAGAGGGATCCTCTCACTTCTGCAGGAGTCTACTGTATCCCATGCAGCTGTGGACAAGGTCTCCATAGGGACCACCAAACACAACAGCAATGGCCAAACACGAATCAAGGAACATGAAAGGCACTGCAGACTACTTTAACCAGAGAAATCAGCCATAGCAGAGCACCTGAGGAACCAACCTGGACACAGCATATGATTTGAGAACACAGAAATGCTGGACCACTCTCACAACCACCATGTCAGGCTACACAGAGAAGCCATTGAAATCCACAAGAAGCATGTGGACAATCTCAACAGAATGGAGGAAACCATGAACATGAACAAAATCTGGCTACCAGTATTAAAAAAACTCTAACATTACAACAGCAAAACAACAGACAGGAAACAATCAGGCACATCTAATCACCTCTCATCAAAAGACTGCCCCAGGCACTGCCAGGCCATCAAATGCTAATCAAGGTGGTCAGTTGAAACATTCACACCTCGCTCCAGCAGACAAGAGTTCTTTGTCCCACCCTGCTCATTCCACAGTTATATAAACCCATTGTCCTATTTCCAACAGACCTCACTACCTTTGAGGATGCTTGCCATAGATGCAGGCGAGACGTCAGGAGAGAATGTCTCTAGAACATGGCCATATAGCCTGAAAAAACCTACAACAACCCAGTGATTCTGGCCATGAAAGCCTTCGACAACATCCAGCCATAGATCCTAAGGAGGAAATGGGGGAGGACTGCCTGCATAGCCATTGCAAAACAGAGAGCTTTGGTTCACTATGGCTTGTCCGGACTTACTGCCGAGACCCTTGAGAGCGTTGGCCATGTTGCTGGTCACCGCGGAAGCCACCGGGCAGAAGACCAGCAGGAAGTGGCCAGAGTCTTCTCCGTCATCCTCCCTCTTGAGGCAGATAGATTGAGCAGAAAGGTGGTCAGAGACCTTCTTTAGGAACTCGTTCTCACAGTCACCAGTCCGCCCAGTGACACGGACCTGGATGGGGAGCTCTGGAGGAGAGGAGAGGAGAGAATTGAGCCTTGTGTCCCCTTTGGGGTTAGAAGAGCGGAATATAAATGCTATCAATCAATCAATCAATCAATAAAGGTGCAGTGCACCAGAAAGGGAATGCAACACAACCAGAACATCCCAGCTCCACACTTTAAATCCGTGCAGAGAAGGGTTTCTCTCCTCCTACTCCTTCTCCTCCTTCACCTCCACCTCCTCCTCCTTCACCTCCACCTCCTCCTCCACCTCCACCACCTTCTCCTGCACCACCTCCACCACCTCCTCCTCCTCCACCTCCTCCTCCTCCACCACCTCCTCCTCCTCCACCACCTCCTCCTCCACCACCACCTCCTCCTCCACCACCACCTCCTTCTCCACCTCCTCCTCCACCTCCTCCACCTCCTCCTCCACCTCCTCCACCACCTCCTCCTCCTCCACCACCTCCTCCTCCACCACCACCTCCTTCTCCACCTCCTCCTCCTCCTCCACCTCCTCCTCCACCTCCTCCACCACCTCCTCCTCCTCCACTACCTCCTCCTCCTCCTCCACTTCCTCCTCCTTCTCCTCCACCTCCTCCCTCCTCCTCCACCACCTCCTCCTCCACCACCACCTCTCCTCCTCCTCCACTCCCTCCTCTCCTCCTCCACCTCACCTCCTCCTCCACCACCTCCTCCTCCTCCACCTCCTCCTCCTCCTCTCCTCCTCCCCACCTCCTCCTCCTCCTCCTCCACCTCCTCCTCCTCCACCCTCCTCCTCCTCCACCTCCTCCTCCTCCACCACCTCCTCCTCTTCCTCCTCTCCTCCACCTCCTCCTCAACCTCCTCCTTCTCCTCCACCTCCACCTCCTCCTCCCAGGCCTCTTTCCCAGGCCTGTTGGTGCCATGTCATCTACCTGTGTAAAACCATGGCAACCACCCTTTTTGCTTCTCTGGCTTCTGAGCCTTGGGCATCTGGTTTCTCCTGGCCTTCTGCAGCTCTTGTTTCAGCCGCTGATTCTCCGCCTTGACCTGGGCCAGCTCTGCCTCCAACTGCTGCACTTGCTCCGCCTTTATTAGGGTTATGTTAGAAATACATGGGGGGGGGGAGGGGTATCAATACAATTGCTGTGAGTTTTCCAGGCTGTTTGACCATGTTCCAGAAGCATTCTCTCATGACGTTTCACCCACATCTATGTCAGGGATCCTCAAAGGTTGTGAGGTTTGTTGGAAACTAGGCAAGTGGGATTTATATATCTGCGGAATAATGTCCAGGGTGGAAGAAAGAACTCTTGTCTGTTGGAGGCAAGTGTGAATGTTGCAATTGCCTAGTTTGATTAGCCTTGAATGGCCTTGCAGCTACAAAGTCTGGCTCCTTCATGATTAGCTGGCCCTGATGGATTCTTGTCTGGAATTCCCTTTGGGTTGCAATTTATTTACTGTCTTGATTTTAGAGGTTTTTAAAAAAATATTTTGTTCATTTTCATGGTTTCCTCCTTTCTGTTGAAGTTGTCCACATGCTTGTGGATTTCAATGGCTCCTCTGTGTTGTCTACACAATCTGGCTGCCAGCATTAAAAAAAGTCTAAAATCTGGACAGTACACAAAAAACAACACTCAGAAGACAGGCGAATTCCAGACAAGAATAAATCAGGGCTAGCTAACTCCTCCCAACAAAGGATTCCCCCAGGCAGGAAGCAGCCAAGCCTTGAAGCTGCAAGGCTTCACACTTCACATTCACACTTGCCTCAAGCAGATGAGAGATCTTTTTCCCACCCTGGAAAATATATAAACCCCACTTGCCTAGTTTCCAACAGACCTCACAACAGGTTGATGTACGTTTTTTAGGCTGTATGGCCACGTTCCAGAAGCATTCTCCCCTGACGTTTTGCCTGCATCTATGGAATGCATCCTCAGAGCTTGTGAGGTCAACCTGCCATAGATGCAGCTGAAACGTCAGAAGAGAATGCATCTGGAACATGGCCAGACAGCCCGGAAAACTCGCAGCAACCCAGTGATTCCGGCCATTAAAGTGTGTGTGTGTATGTATATGTATAATGTATGTGCATGTGTGTGTGTGTGAACATAAAAACAATGCAAATAAATCCAAGGAGAGTTTCAGCCTGAGTCTAATACAGGAAGTTACCTGATCCCAGCTGCTGCCTCAGAGAGAAACTTGGCAACAGCCAAGGTCACGTGCAGGGAAATTACCCTCAAATAAAAACTTTACATGGAGTTGGGCTGATAGGCAGATAGAGAAAGAGAGAGATAGGAAGGCAGGCAGGCAGATAGATATAAAGATAGATTGGCCGATAAATAGATAGGCAGGCAGGAACATGGACGGGCAGACAGATAGGCAGATAAATAGATAGATAGATAGATAGATAGATAGATAGATAGATAGATAGGCAAATAGATAGATAGATAGATAGATAGATAGATAGATAGATAGATAGATAGATAGATAGTCAGGTAGGCAGATGGACGAGTGGATGGACGGATGGACAGACAGATGGATAGGCAGATAGATAGATGATAGATAGATAGATAGATAGATAGATAGATAGATAGATAGATGGATGGATGGATAGATAGATAGATAGGCAGGCAGGCAGGCAGGCAGGCAGGCAGGCAGATAGGCAAGCAGACAGACAGACAGATGGGCAGATAGATAGATAGATAGATAGATAGATAGATAGATAGAT
>NW_026844366.1:352253433-352264006 GCF_025583915.1 Anolis sagrei ordinatus | reverse complement strand
TAATGTTTCTTCCAGCAATTTTCACCCCAGCACAACAATCTTAGCAAATGTATATGTGCAAATGACATGTGCAAAAGGTTGGCTAGAAAGCAGTCCACAGTCTTGGGTTTGCAAACGTGTTGTTTACAGGAAATTGTTTTCTTCTTATTTATCAAGAAGCAAGGGGTGGGATATGTGTGTTAAAGTATCTTGAGTCCCAAAAAGAGACAGCTTGTCAGCTTTGGAAAGCAACAAGGAAGGGACAATTACATTGTCTGCAGCCAAGCAGGAGGCATTAGCATATTGGCATTTCAATGCCCGCCTTATCAGGCCCCAATTGTTAATTAAAAGTAATTTCAGTGGATCAATCTAATCTCACTTCTGTGTGCATTGCCTTGTTATCTGCGGACCCGGAGTTTGCGATTTCCCACCCCAAAGGGTTTGTACTTTGTAGGTATCGTATTTCATGGGGGAGGAGAAGCCGGAGGAATGGGCACTGGGGGGCATTCGGGGGATTTGAGATATGGGAAAACAGACGAAAACTGCGATTACGATGCAACACAAAACAACAATGCACAATTAAACGCCAGGGATGGTAATCGCAACCAAGTGCATGGCTCAGATAATGCCCGCTGCGGCTTGGCTAATATGCCACAGGGATGGACTGGATGCTGTTTACAAAACAATATATACCCAGCCTTATACCCAGCCTTCTGCATTCGATGGAATTAGGGATGCAGGGCCATCAGGAAAATAAACAAGCACACAAATAAAGAAATAGTGATTTCTTCTAATTGAGAGAATCATATAATCTTAGAGTTAGAGGAGAATCCAAAGGGCCATCCAGTTCAACCTCATTGCCCTATGCAGGAATGCAGCATCCAAGCACTCCTAGCAGATAGCCAACCAGCCTCTAATTGAAAACCAACAGAGAAAGAGACTTCACCAGACTATCAGACCGTAGCATATTCTACTGTCTTCCCATCAAGAAATTTCCTGCAGCTTGAATCCGTGACTCCATTGTGTCCTAGGGCCCTTCCACATGTCACCGAGCATGCAGACTTCTGCCTTCAAATTGATCTGACTGCAGCAGGGAGTTCCGCAGTTCCTAGAATTGCAAGTTTTTCAAGTATCTGCAGGGCAGTCGCACCAGCAACAGCCCCAACGAAGAATACTTTCTTCCTCTCTATAGTAACTTCCCATAGTTTCTTTGTAACAATCCCCCAAGAAAAAGTATCATTTTCCTCTCTAAAGTAATATGTTGTGTTTTTTACTGACTCTAATTCTGCTCCAACCATGAACTTTCCCTCTCCCGAGTCACGGAGCCCCACTGGCTTGGCTGGGATGCTCCAGCAGCGTCCTGTGGAGCCCGGAACTGCGTTCCTTTAAACCGCGGATACGGGGCCCCTCATGGTCCCGGTATCCACAAGTTAACCAATCCGTTCCAAATCGGTGCCACCTTTCTCCCTGATGAATTATAAGACTAACTGCCATCTTACTTTCTGCTGAACAGACCCTATGCCCCTCAGATCCATCTCTCCTGCCCAAACCTCTCCATGTTACATCCCAATTAGACTACTGTAACGTGCTCTACATGAGACTGCCTTTGAAGACTGCCTGGAAGCTTCAATTAGTCCAATGGTCAGCAGTGAGGTTGCTCACCAGAGCAGCATACAGGGAGCGTACAACTCCTCTGTTACGCCAGCTCCACTGGTTGCTGATCTGCTTCTGAGCACAATTCAAAGTGCTGGTTGTAACCTTTAAAGCTCTAAACGGTTCTGGCCCAGACTACATGTCTGAACGTATCTCCTACTATGAATCATCACGAAGTTTAAGATCATCTGGAGAGGCCTTCCTCTCGATCCCACCACCATCGTAAATGCGATTGGTGGAGACGAGAGACAGGGCCTTCTCAATAATGGCTCCCCATCTGTGGAATTCCCTCCTCAAAGACATCCGATTGTCCTTTAGAAGGAAGCTCAAAACTTGGCTGTGGGACTTTGTATTTGACCATTGAATAGCGGTGTTGCATCCCAGACCAAGAAATGAGACCATAAGATTAAATCCACCACACTGGACTGTAGGAAAAACAATCCTTTTTTATTGATGAAAAATTGGTTACAAAAGAAAGTTAAATGCAAAGTCAAAAAGCCACCATAGAAACACAGCAGTCAGGAAAATCTCTGAACTTGAGCAAAAGTCCAAAAAAACACAAGACAAGAACCAGGAACCTGTTAGCCTCTCGCTAACCATGTACTTGAAAAACTAGAAGACTCTGGGATTACCAGCCATGGAACACAGGAATTCTGCCAAGGCACAGCCGCAGTCCCAAATGTTGCTTGATCTAAGGAGGCACCCGGCAGGCGGCCCCTTAAACCAAAGAAACTATTCCTTGAAACGCCCCTTGACTTTGAAGCCTGAGCCTGCCTCTCCTGTAATCTATTTGACCTTTGTAGGAACTGTGAATCACTCCTGTCTCTCGTTATCTGTTCCCTTCGGTCCTCATTAAAAAACCCAGGTGGAGAGCTATCACGGCTGGATTCCAAAACATTTTCATCCAGCTGTTCAGTTTCGTTTTCCCCGCCGCTGAACTCAGCATCAACACCAGTTTCCACATTGTCAGGGAAAACTACATGATCAGTGGCTTGCTCAGTTGGAAATACTATCAGAAAATCAGGTTCACACAGATCAGGCAGAACCCCAACAAGCGGCTTGTATGAAGAAGACATAAGCAATTTCGAAGTGACAGTGAATTGACCTGGACCCGGATTTTAATTGGGTGTTTTAACAATTGTTTTGTTTTAATGAATTTGTTGATTGTTCTTATCATTATGATGGCACCGAATGGTGTTTGCAGTGAGGCCGCCCTGAGTCCCCCCTCGAGGGTGAGGAGGGCAGGGTACAAGTATATGAAATCTATATAAATAAAAATGTAATGTTCGTTTGTGGGATTAGCATCACTCAAAAACCACTGGACGAATTGACATCCAAGTTGGACGCAATACACTTATCAGGCCAATGAGTGACCATCACTCATAAAAACACTAAAAAACACAGCAGAGGAGACTTTAGAAGCCAAAAAACAAAAATTAAATTACCACACATGCGCAAAACCACACATATATACATACGCAAACACACATATGCACAAATATATATATACATACAAAACACATAAACACAGACTGGACCATAGCAACACATGGCAGAGGAAAGCTAGTGTACAGAAGTGATTATAATAATAAGATTATAACTGTATTTATGTTTGCATTGGTTGCCCTAAGGCTGGAGCGGCCTAGCTGTGAGGAGTGTGTTACCATGGAAACGATGCTGCAGAGGAGTGGGAGGAGCTTAGAGAAGGGTGTTTTTGAAAAGCGACAGTTAAGAGTCAGTCAGGGGGGAGACTCTGAGAAGGGAAGAGTCAGGTTGGAGACTCTGAGTCAGGAAAGAGACAGTGTTCGTGAATAGTCAGAGATTTCTTCAGTTAGGAAAGCTGAGGAGGAAAACCTTATTAGTTTCTTTAGTTAGAAAGAACTAACAAAGGCTTGTTTAGATCCCTAGTTAAAAGAACTAGAGATCTGGTGTTTGATCATAGAAGAATCAAACGGGGAGACTATTCACCACAGTAAAACATTGTTATTGAAGTGCTTCACCACAGCAAGAGTTTTATAAGTTGTAACATCGAAAGTCTGAACTGTATCACAACCAAGTTACATGTATCGTTCTCTAAGTATTTGCCAAGCTTAACATCAAACTGCAACCATACGCTTTGTTTCAAATAAACTTGTTCTCTTTAGTTTTTAAAACTGCCTCACCTCCATTTATTCTACGCTCGGTGTACCCAATCTATCATAATTACCTCACAACACAAATAGGGTGGCATCCAGTGGTATTAATACAGAAGCCTTTTACAATTTGGTGCCGGCCTGTAGTGGACTCCTTTGCAGCTAGTAAATAATAAATGAATAAATAAAATGTGGGAACCTAAGACCCTTTTCATGGTCCCGTGGTCCTACTTGTCAACAATGTCTGTGCCCCCCTTGATCCCCCCTATATCCCAGAATATCAAGGCAGAAAATCCTACAATATCTTCTTTGAACTGGGTTGTCTGAGTCCACACTCAGATAATGTGGGATTTTCTGCCTTGATATGCTGGGATATAGGGCTGTGTGGAAGGGCCCCTAGTTTCCAGAGCAGTAGCAAACAAGTTTTCCCCCTCCTCATTGTGATATCCTTGCCAACAATGAAATGTGACAATTGACTCAAGCATGCTTCATTCAAGACACAAATGTATTAAAAGAGAGAAATAATTTGTTTCACCAAATTTATCGCATCCCCAGTTTCAATCAGGTCTTTAAGTTTCGCTATTCACACGCAGTCAAACTTAGAGCTAGAACCACAGATATAGGATCCATGCCTGGCGAGCATTTAAGATAACCAAAATAGATGAGGACAGAGTAACCACTCACCAGGATTAAGACAAGCCATAGAGCAGTGGTTCTCAACGTTCCTAATGCAGTGACCCCTTAATACAGTTCCTCATGTTGTGGTGACCCCCCCCAATCATAAAATTATTTTAGTTACTACTTCGTAACTATAATTTTGCTACTGTTATGAATTGTAAATATCCAGTATGCAAGATGTATTTTCATTCACTGGACCAAATTTGGCACAAATACCCCATACGGCCAAATTTAAATACTGCTGAGGTTGATTTTGTCATTTGAGAGTTATAGTTGCTTGGATTTATAGTTCAATCAAAGAGCATTCTGAACTCTACCAACAATTGAATTAAACCAGCTTGGCACACAGAACTCCCGTGACCAACAGAAAATACTGGAAGGACTTGCTGGGCATTGTCCTTGAGTTTTAGAGTTGTAGTTCACCTACATCCAGAGAGCACTGTGGTCTCAAACAATGCTGGATCTGGACCAAACTTGGCACAAATACTCAATATGCCCAAATGTGAACACTGGTGGAGTTAGGGGAGTATAGAGCTTGACATTTGGGATTTGTAGTTGTTGGGATTTATAGTTCACCTACAATCAAAGAGCATTCTGAACCCCACCAATGCTAGAAGTGGGCCAAACTTCCCACACAAAATCCCCATGACCAAGGACAGACAGACAGATAGATAAGCAGATAGATAGATAGATAGATTGGCAGATAGATAGATAGATAGATAGATAGATAGATAGATAAGCAGATAGATAGATAGATAGGCAAATAGATAGATAGGCAGATAGATTGGCAGATAGATAGATAGATAGATAGATAGATAGATAGATAGATAGATAGGCAGGTAGGCAGGCAGGGAGACGGGTGGGCAGATGGGCGGATGGACTGTACAGAAGTGATTATAATAATATGATTATAACTGTATTTATGTTTGCATTGGTTGCCCTAAGGCTGGAGCGGCCTAGCTGTGAGGAGTGTGTTGCCATGGAAACAATGCTGCAGAGGAGTGGGAGGAGCTTAGAGAAGGGTGTTTTTGAAAAGCGACAGTTAAGAGTCAGTCAGGTTAGGGACTCTGAGAAAGGAAGAGTCAGGTTAGAGACTCTGAGAAGGGAAGAGTCAGGTTGGAGACTCTGAGAAGGGAAGAGTCAGGTTGGAGACTCTGAGAAGGGAAGAGTCAGGTTGGAGACTCTGAGAAGGGAAGAGTCAGGTTGGAGACTCTGAGTCAGGAGAGAGACAGTGTTCGTGAATAGTCAGAGATTTCTTCAGTTAGGAAAGCTGAAGAGGAAAACCTTATTAGTTTCTTTAGTTAGAAAGAACTAACAAAGGCTTGTTTAGATCCCTAGTTAAAAGAACTAGAGATCTGGTGTTTGATCATAGAAGAATCAAACGGGGAGACTATTCACCACAGTAAAACATTGTTTATTGAAGTGCTTCACCACAGCAAGAGTTTTATAAGTTGTAACATCGAAAGTCTGAACTGTATCACAACCAAGTTACATGTATCGTTCTCTAAGTATTTGCCAAGCTTAACATCAAACTGCAACCATATGCTTTGTTTCAAATAAACTTGTTCTCTTTGGGTTTTAAATCTGCCTCATCTCCATTTATTCTACGCTCGGTGTACCCAATCTACCATAATTACCTCACAACACAAATAGGGTGGCATCCAGTGATATAAATACAAGAGCCTTTTACAATTTGGTGCCGGCTTGTAGTGGACTCCTTTGCTAGGCTATACATCAGACAGATTTTGAAAGGTATTCCTTTGAGATAGAGTCGAGTCATCCTGCTAGATATATAGCTTAAGCCGACACAGATGGATCGATAGATAGATAATAGACCGAATAGGTATATAGATAGTATTCTATATATAGATCTTGATAATAGATAGGAAGGTCATATAGATAGATAGCTGACAACCGGGTCGATTGGTACATCTTAGATAGATCGATAGATAGATAGATCATAGATATATTAAATAGATCAGCAGATAGATAATAGCTAGACAGATGGTAATTGGTAGATATATAGATAGATCGAATCTAGATCTAGCAGACTATATAGATAGATACTAGACATGGGTAGAATCGATAGATAGGATAGTAGATAGATATATAGATATTGCCTAGTATATGATAGAGATAGAGTGTAGATCTCGGCTGCTCGATAGATAGCTGGATATATCTCTATAGTAGCTTATATATTAGAGCTGCTATATCTCTGATCTCGCTAGCTATAGATAGATAGAGGCGTGTGGGGTGGCTCCTCTATATAATCATGTATCTACTGCTGTGATATATCTATCGCTCGATACGATAGGCTAATAGATCGATCTTCTCGTCGATTCTTGCTCTATATCGCTCGCTCTCTTATAGATAGATAGATAGATAGATAGATAGATAGATAGATAGATAGATAGAGATAGATAGGCAGGCAGGCAGGCAGGCAGATAGATGGGTTGGCGGATGGACAGACAGACAGATAGATAGCTGATAGATAGATAGATAAGCAGATAGATAGATAGATTGGCAGATAGATAGATAGATAGATAGATGATAGATAGATTGATAGATAGATAGATAGATAGGCAGGTAGGCAGACAGACAGACGGGTGGGCGGATGGACAGACAGATAGGCAGATAGATAGATAGATAGAAAGATAGATAGATAAGCAGATAGATAGATAGATAGATAGATAGATAGATAGATAGGCAGATAGATAGATGATAGATAGATAGATAGATAGACAGACAGACAGACAGATAGATAGATAGATAGATAGATAGATAGATAGATAGATAGATAGGCAGGCAGGCAGGCAGGCAGATAGATAGGCAAGCAGACAGATGGGCAGATGGATAGATAGAGAGGGAGAGAGAGAGATAGTCAGGTAGGCAGAAGGACGAGTGGATGGACGGAAGGACAGACAGATAGATAGGCAGATAGATAGATAGATAGATAGATAGATAGATAGATAGATGATAGATAGATAGATAGAGATAGATGATAGATAGAGATAGATGATTGATAGATAGATAGAGATGATAGACAGATAGATGATAGATAGAGATAGATAGATGATAGACAGATAGATAGATAGATAGATAGATAGATAGATAGATAGATAGATAGATAGATAGATAGATAGATAGATAGGCAGGTAGGCAGGCAGGCAGGCAGGCAGACAGATGGGTGGGCGGATGGACAGACAGACAGATAGATAAGCAGATAGATAGATAGATAGATTGGCAGATAGATAGATAGATAGATAGATAGATAGATAGATAAGCAGATAGATAGATAGATAGGCAAATAGATAGATAGGCAGATAGATTGGCAGATAGATAGAACTTAGCTTGCAACATTAAATGCGAGTCAAAAGTATGAACAGCATGATTGGCTAAACTGAATGGATAGTCCCTGTACAGAAGTGATTATAATAATATGAATATAACTGTATTTATGATTGCATTGGTTGCCCTAAGGCTGGAGCAGCCTAGCTGTGAGGAGTACGTTACCATGGAAACGATGCTGCAGAGGAGTGGGAGGAGCTTAGAGAAGGGTGTTTTTGAAAAGCGACAGTTAAGAGTCAGTCAGGTTAGGGACTCTGAGAAAGGAAGAGTCAGGTTAGGGACTCTGAGAAAGGAAGAGTCAGGTTAGGGACTCTGAGAAGGGAAGAGTCAGGTTAGGGACTCTGAGAAAGGAAGAGTCAGGGGGGAGACTCTGAGAAGGGAAGAGTCAGGTTGGAGACTCTGAGTCAGGAAAGAGACAGTGTTCGTGAATAGTCAGAGATTTCTTCAGTTAGGAAAGCTGAGGAGGAAAACCTTATTAGTTTCTTTAGTTAGAAAGAACTAACAAAGGCTTGTTTAGATCCCTAGTTAAAAGAACTAGAGATCTGGTGTTTGATCATAGAAGAATCAAACGGGGAGACTATTCACCACAGTAAAACATTGTTTATTGAAGTGCTTCACCACAGCAAGAGTTTTATAAGTTGTAACATCGAAAGTCTGAACTGTATCACAACCAAGTTACATGTATCGTTCTCTAAGTATTTGCCAAGCTTAACATCAAACTGCAACCATACGCTTTGTTTCAAATAAACTTGTTCTCTTTAGTTTTTAAAACTGCCTCACCTCCATTTATTCTACGCTCGGTGTACCCAATCTATCATAATTACCTCACAACACAAATAGGGTGGCATCCAGTGGTATTAATACAGAAGCCTTTTACAATTTGGTGCCGGCTTGTAGTGGACTCCTTTGCATGGACAGACAGACAGACAGATAGGTAGATAGATAGCTGATAGATAGATAGATAAGCAGATAGATAGATAGCTAGACAGACAGATGGGTAGATAGATAGATAGATAGGTAGATAGATAGATAGATAGATAGATAGATAGATAGATAGATAGATAGATAGATGGGTAGATAGATAGATAGATAGATAGATAGATAGATAGATAGATAGATAGATAGATAGGCAGATAGATAGATAGCTAGACAAATGGGTATATTGGTAGATAGATAGATAGATAGATAGATAGATAGATAGAGATAGATAGATAGATAGATAGATAGATAGATAGATAGATAGGCAGATAGATAGATAGCTAGACAAATGGGTAGATTGGTAGATAGATAGATAGATAGATAGATAGATAGATAGATAGATAGACAGATAGATAAGCAGATAGATAGATAGCTAGACAGATGGGTAGATTGGTAGATAGATAGATAGATAGATAGATAGATAGATAGATAGATAGATAAGCAGATAGATAAGCAGATAGATAGATAGATAGATAGCTAGACAGATGGGTAGATAGGTAGATAGGTAGATAGGTAGATAGGTAGGTAGGTAGATAGATAGATAGATAGATAGATAGATAGATAGATAGATAGATAGATAGATAGATAGATATCTGGCTGGAGTTGCATTTAAAAATGTCCCTGTTCCGACTTACAACTCCAACTTCGGAACACCCTTGCCAACACCCTCTTGTTCATAACTTGGATACGGCCTGTAGAATGACGTCATGAGCCTCTCCTCACTGACCCCCCCTCCCCCCTCCCTCGACCAACCGCGTTTCGCTTTGCCCTCTGCACATGCTCGGGAGCGGTCTTTCTAGTCTCTCCCAGGACAACTCGTTTAAGCACGCAAAGAGGTTTCCTGAGCACACGCAGAGCGCCGGCCGGGTCCTCCTGCTGCTCCTCTTTCCTGTTTACCTGGGCGAGAGGCGGATTCCGGGGCCAAAAGAGTCGGGACCAGACCCAAGCCAGCATCTTGGTCCGAAGAGATGTCTCCCTGTGGGTGGCTTCCCCCGATATCCGCCTCTTCAAGAAGAAGGAGGGAAAGGAAAGCGAAAGCCAGGAAGAAGAAGAGGGGGAGGAGGAGGGGGAGGACCCCACCTATCTCGCCACCCCATTGGCCCAACCCAGGGCTTCTTCTCTCTGTACCCCCAGCATCAATCCCTCCCCCCAGATGGGCCAACTTGGGCCCTCCCTCCAGGTATTTTGGACTCCAACTCCCACCATTCCTAACAGCCCACCCTTAAGGAGGGAAATCCCAAGGCTGCATCGACACTGCTTGATTACAAAGCTATTGTCCTCCCAACCCTGCTGTACGCCTGCGAAACGTGGACTGTCTACAGACGTCACATGCAACTCCTGGAACGATTCCATCAGCGCTGCCTCCGGAAAATCCTGCAAATCTCCTGGGAAGACAGGCGGACAAACGTCAGCGTGCTGGAAGAAGCCTATCTATCATCCTTCCTGCCTGCCTGCCTGCCTGCCTGCCTGCCTGCCTGCCTGCCTGCCTGCCTGCCTGCCTGCCTGCCTGCCTGCCTGCCTATCTATCTATCTATCTATCTATCTATCTATCTATCTATCTATCTATCTATCTATCTATCTATCTATCTGCCCATCTGTCTGTCTGCTTGCCTATCTATCTATCTATCTATCTATCTATCTATCTATCTATCTATCTATCTATCTATCTATCTGCTTATCTATCTATCTATCTATCTATCTATCTATCTATCTATCTATCTATCTATCTTTCTCCTATCTATCTATCTATCTGCTTATCTATCTATCTATCTATCTATCTATCTATCTATCTATCTATCTATCTA
>NW_026844366.1:352158433-352248433 GCF_025583915.1 Anolis sagrei ordinatus | reverse complement strand
GCATGGACTGATTTCAAGCCAGGTGTCGGCCATCCTGTATCTGTGCATTACATTTATATTACCTAAGTGGAGTACTATACATTTCTCCCTGTTGAATTTCATTTTGCCAGTTTTGGCCCAGTTCTTTAACCTGTTGCTTCGTTTTTGGATCCTGATTATGTCCTCTGGGGTATTGTCTAGTTTGCTGTTGACCTTTGCAGCCTAAAAGACAGTTGCATCTCTCCAGTAGGAAATGTAGGTACCTCTTATGCGGGGAGGCTAATTTAACTAATTTACGATGCCATAAAAATCTCCAGCAGCATGCCAAAGAATGAGGAAGTACTCCCTCTGTGTCACAAGTGGATGGTGAAGCAACAGCTCCCCCGGTGGCCAGAATTCAAAGCATATCCTCATAAAGCTGGAAAGTTAAATAGCCTCTGTGTGTCTGTCTATATATGTTGGGTGTCTATGGCATTGAATGTTTGCCATGTATATGTGCATTGTGACCCGCCATGAGTCCCCTGTGGGGTGAGAAGGGCAGAATATAAATACTGTAAATAATAATAATAATAATAATAAGTCTCTGAATTGGAAGTCATAGGAAAGGTTTCCCCACCAACCCCTTGATGGCCTGCGTTGTGTATCTCCTTCCAGGTGAGACTAAGGTCATCTTGGTGATGCTGCACCATATACCAAAGGAGAGCAGCCATTTGTCTAGCTTGCTGTCAACCTTTGCAGCCTGAAAGACAGTTGCATCTGTCAAGTAGGAAATTTAGGTACCACTTATGCGGGGAGGCTAATTTAACTAATTTACGATGCCATAAAAATCTCCAGCAGCATGCCAAAGAATGAGGAAGTACTCCCTCGGTGTCACAAGTGGACTGTAAAGCAACAGCTCCCCCGGTGGCCGGAATTCAAAGCATACCCTCATGAAGCTGGAAAGTTAAATAGCCTCTGTGTGCCTATATATGTTGTGTGTCTATGGCATTGAATGTTTGCCATGTATATGTGCATTGTGACCCGCCATGAGTAAATAATAATAATAATAATAATAATAATAATAATAATAATAATAATAAGTCTCTGAATTGGAAGTCATAGGAAAGGTTTCCCCACCAACCCATTGATGGCCTGCGTTGTGCATCTCCTTCCAGGTGAGATGAAGGCCATCTTGGTGATGCTGCACCAGATACCAAAGGAGAGCAACCACTTTGTCGGAGTAAGCTCCCGGCCATATGTCTAGCTTGCTATCGGCCTTTGCAGCCTGAAAGACAGTTGCATCTGTCAAGTAGGAAATTTAGGTACCACTTATGTGGGGAAGCTAATTTAACTAATTTACAATGCCATAAAACTCTCCAGCAGTGTGCAAAAGAATGAGGAAGTACTCCATCAGTGTCACAAGTGGACAGTGAAGCAACAGCTCCCCCAGTGGCCAGAATTCAAAGCGCACTCTTATGAAGCTGGAAAGTTAAATAGCCTCTGTGTGTCTGTCTATATAAGTTGTGTGTCTATGGCATGGAATGTCTGCCATGTATATGTGCATTGTGATCTGCCCTGAGTCCCCTGTTGGATGAGAAGGGCAGAATATAAATACTGTAAATAATAATAATAATAATAATAATAATAATAATAATAATAATAAATAGTCTCTGAATTGGAAGTCATAGGAAAGGTTTCTCCACCAACCCCTTGATGGCCTGCGTTGTGCATCTCCTTCCAGATGAGACAAAGGCCATCTTGGTTATGCTGCACCATATACCGAATGAGAGCAACCACTTTGTTGGAGTAAGCTCCCAGCCATTTGTCTAGCTTGCTATCGACCTTTGCAGCCTGAAAGACAGGTGCATCTGTCAAGTAGGAAATTTAGGTACCACTTATGCGGGAAGGCTAATTTAACTAATTTATGATGCCATAAAAATCTCCAGCAGCATGCCAAAGAATGAGGAAGTACTCCCTCGGTGTCACAAGTGGACGGTGAAGCAACAGCTCCCCCGGTGGCCGAAATTCAAAGCATACCCTCATGAAGCTGGAATGTTAGATAGCCTCTGTGTCTGTCTATATATGTTGTGTGTCTATGGCATTGAATGTTTGCCATGTATATGTGCATTGTGACCCGCCATGAATAAATAATAATAATAATAATAATAATAATAATAATAATAAAATAATAATCTCTGAATTGGAAGTCACAGGAAAGGTTTCTCCACCAACCCCTTGATGGCCTGCATTGTGCATCTCCTTCCAGATGAGACAAAGGCCATCTTGGTGATGCTGCACCATATACCGAAGGAGAGCAACCACTTTGTTGGAGTAAGCTCCCGGCCATATGTCTAGCTTGCTATCGACCTTTGCAGCCTGAAAGACAGTTGCATCTGTCAAGTGGGAAATTTAGGTATCATTTTTGCGGGGAGGCTAATTCAACTAATTTACGATGCCATAAAAATGTCCAGCAGTGTGCAAAAGAATGAGGAAGTACTGCATCGGTGTCACAAGTGGACAGTGAAGCAACAGCTCCCCCGGTGGCCGGAATTCAAAGCATACCCTCATGAAGCTGGAAAGTTAAATAGCCTCTGTGTGTCTGTCTATATAAGTTGTGTGTCTATGGCATGGAATGTATGCCATGTATATGTGCATTGTGATCTGACCTGAGTCCTCTGTGGGGTGAGAAGGGCAGAATATAAATACTGTAAATAAATAAATAAATAAATAAAAATAATAACAATAAGTCTCTGAATTGGAAGTCATAGGAAAGGTTTTCCCACCAATCCCTTGATGGCCTCTGTTGTGCATCTCCTTCCAGGTGAGACGAAGGCCATCTTGGTGATGCTGCACCATATACCAAAGGAGAGGAACCACTTTGTCAGAGTAAGCTCCCGGCCATTTGTCTAGCTTGCTATTGACCTTTGCAGCCTGAAAGACAGGTGCACCTGTCAAGTAGGAAATTTAGGTATCATTTTTGCGAGGAGGCTAATTCAACTAATTTACGATGCCATAAAAATGTCCAGCAGTGTGCAAAAGAATGAGGAAGTACTGCATCGGTGTCACAAGTGGACAGTGAAGCAACAGCTCCCCCGGTGGCCGGAATTCAAAGCATACCCTCATGAAGCTGGAAAGTTAAATAGCCTCTGTGTGCCTGTCTATATAAGTTGTGTGTCTATGGCATTGAATATTTGGATTGTGCATTGTGAGAAGGGTGGAATATAAATACTGTAAATAAATAAATAAATAAATAAATGTCTCTGAATTGGAAGTCATAGGAATGGTTTCCCCACCAACCCCTTGATGGCCTCCGTTGTGCATCTCCTTCTAGATGAGACAAAGGCCATCTTGGTGATGCTGCACCATATACCGAAGGACAGCAACCACTTTGTCGGAGTAAGCTCCCGGCCATTTGTCTAGCTTGCTATTGACCTTTGCAGCCTGAAAGACAGGTGCATCTGTCAAGTAGGAAATTAGGTACCACTTATGCGGGGAGGCTAATTTAACTAATTTACGATGCCATAAAAATCTCCAGCAGCATGCCAAAGAATGAGGAAGTACTCCCTCGGTGTCACAAGTGGACGGTGAAGCAACAGCTTTCCCGGTGGCCGAAATTCAAAGCATACCCTCATGAAGCTGGAAAGTTAAATAGCCTCTGTGTGCCTGTCTATATATGTTATGTGTCTATGGCATTGAATGTTTGCCATGTATATGTGCATTGTGACCCACCATGAGTCCACTGCAGGGTGAGAAGGGCGGAATATAAATACTGTAAATAATAATAATAATAATAATAATAATAATAATAATAATAATAAGTCCCTGAATTGGAAGTCATAGGAAAGGTTTCCACACCAACCCCTTGATGGCCTGGGTTGTGCATCTCCTTCCAGGTGAGATGAAGGCCATCTTGGTGATGCTGCACCATATACCGAATGTGAGAGTTGGAGTAAGCTCCCGGCCATTTGTCTAGCTTGCTATCAACCTTTGCAGTCTGAAAGACAGTTGCATCTGTCAAGTAGGAAATTAGGTACCACTTAGGCGGGGAGTCTAATTTAACTAATTTATGATGCCATAAAACTCTCCAGCAGTGTGCAAAAGAATGAGGAAGTACTCCATCGGTGTCACAAGTAGATAGTGAAGCAACAGCTCCCCCGGTGGCTGGAATTCAAAGCACACCCTTATGAAGCTGGAAAGTTAAATAGCCTCTGTGTGTCTGTCTATATAAGTTGTGTGTCTATGGCATTGAATGTTTGTATTGTGCATTGTGATCCATCCTGACTCCCCTGCGAGATGAGAAGGGCAGAATATAAATACTGTAAATAATAATAATAATAATAACAACAAGAACAACAATAATAAATAATCTCTGAATTGGAAGTCAGGAAAGGTTTCCCCACCAACCCCTTGATGGTCTGCGTTGTGCATCTCCTTCCAGGTGAGACGAAGGCCATCTTGGTGATGCTGCACCATATACCGAAAGAGAACAACCACTTTGTCGGAGTAAGCTCCCAGCCATTTGTCTAGCTTGCTATCAACCTTTGCAGCTTGAAAAACAGTTGCATCTGTCAAGTAGGAAATTTAGGTACCATTTATGCGAGGAGGCTAATTTAACTAATTTACGATGCCATAAAAATCTCCAGCAGCATGCCAAAGAATGAGGAAGTACTCCCTCCGCATCACAAGTGGACAGTGAAGTACAGCTCCCCCGGTGGCCGAAATTCAAAGCATACCCTCATGAAGCTGGAAAGTTAAATAGCCTCTGTGTGCCTGTCTATATATGTTGTGTGTCTATGGCCTTGAATGTTTTCATTGTGCATTGTGATCCTTCCTGAGTTCCCTGCAGGGTGAGAAAGACGGAATATAAATACTGTAAATAATAATAAATAAAATAAATATTCGCTATCCTTTCCAATTTGTTGTCGTTGGGAGAAACAGACAATGAGCTGTAGCTGGACGCCCAGAGCAAACAATTCAATCAGGCTTGAACTGCAAAGGAATGGGATCCTGCCCTGGCCAAACAACCCTCCTGGTGCCAAAAGTAAACAGGAAAGGTGTGGCACTCAGGTAGGGCAAGAAAGGAAATGCAGAGTTTATGTAACGCTTACAAAAGCAATGCTGACCTTGTGGTGAATGTAAGATGAATGCATTGCCAGCTCTTAAGGTTCAAGGTGTGGGTTTGATGGGGAGTCCGAACACGAAAGGGGAGTGTGGACGATCTAAGAAGGGCAGTCCTCTACCTTAAAGGGATGCTCACCTGTGCTCTCCCCAATCAATGTCACATCCTTGAAAGAAGTGGCGAGCGGAGTGCCATCCGCAGGGTTCGGTCCTGGGCCCGGTCCTGTTCAACATCTTCATTAATGACTTAGATGAAGGGCTAGAAGGCAAGATAATCAAGTTTGCAGACGACACCAAATTGGGAGGGAGAGCCAATAATCCAGAGGACAGGAGCAGGATTCAAAGGGATCTTGACAGATTAGAGATAATTGGCCAAAACTAACAAAATGAAGTTCAACAGTGACAAATGCAAGAGACTCCACTTAGGCAGAAAAAATGAAATGCAAAGATACAGAATGGGAGACACGTGTCTCAAGACCAGTACATGTGAAAAAGATATTGGGAGTCTTCATGGGCAACATGAGCCAACAATGTGATGTGGCGGCAAAAAAAGCCAATGGGATTTTGGCCTGCATCAATAGGAGCATAGTGTCTAGATCTAGGGAAGTAATGCTACCCCTCTATTCCGCTTTGGTTAGACCACACCTGGAATATTGTGTCCAATTCTGGACACCACAATTGAAGGGAGATATTGACATGCTGGAATGTGTCCAGAGGAGGGTGACTAAAATGATCAAGGGTCTGGAGAACAAGCCCTATGAGGAGCGGCTTAAGGAGCTGGGCATGTTTAGCCTGAAGAAGAGAAGGCTGAGACGAGACATAATAATAACAATACTTTATTTATTCCCCGCCACCATCTCCCCAAGGGGACTCAGGGTGGCTTACATGAGGCCAAGCCCAACAACACATCAATAAAACAACAAAATAGTAAGCAAATAAATCAATACAGTTAATATAACTCACATATAGGCAATAACACACATACATTTTAAAACCTATGGCCGGGCCAGAGGAGGGCGACCAAAATGATCAAGGGTCTGGAGAACAAGCCCTATGAGGAGCAGCTTCAAGAGCTGGACATGTTTACCCTGAAGAAGAGAAGGCTGAGAGGAGACATGATAGCCATGTATAAATATGTGAGGGGAAGTCATAGGGAGGAGGGAGCAAGCTTCCTTTCTGCTTCCCTGGAGACTAGGACGCAATGGAACAATGGCTTCAAACTACAAGAAAGGAGATTCCACCTGAACATTAGGAAGAACTTCCTGGCTGTGAGAGCTTTTCAGCAGTGGAACTCTCTGCCCCGGAGTGTGGTGGAGGCTCCTTCTTTGGAGGCTTTTAAACAGAGGCTGGATGGGCATCTGTCAGGGGTGCTTTGAATGTGATTGTCCTGCTTCTTGGCAGAATGGGGTTGGACTGGATGGCCCACCAGGTCTCTTCCAACTCTAGGATTCTATGGGCAAACCCAAGCCCTCATGCGGCCCCTTGGATTTTTTCCTCCGGCCCTCCTCCTATTCTTCCTTCCTCCTTCCGTCCCTCCCTCTTTCTCCTTCCCTCCTTCCTTCCCTTCCACCCTGTTGCCTTCCCTCTTTCCTCCCTCCTTCCCTCTCTTTCTCTTTCTCCCTTCCTTCCTTCTCTTTTGTCTTTCCTTCCAGCTCTCTTTCCTCCCTCCCTCGCTCTCATCCTTCCTCCTCTTTTTCCTTCTTCCTTTTTTCCTGGGGGATGTTTAGCTAGGGGAAGAGAAGCTAGAGAGGGAACATGAGAACCATTATTTCAAGATTTCAAAGGGTGCCCCATTGAGCAGAAGGGGGAAACTGGTTTTCTGCTGCTCTAGGGACCAGGGCACATGGGAGCAATAGGCTCAAAGGGCAGGGAAAGAGATTCAACTGGACCAAACTTGGCACACAGATCCCCCCATGACTAACTAAGTATTGATACGGTTTGGAAGGAATTGAACTTGGCTGCTGGGAGTTATAGTTTACCTATATTCAAATAGTACTCTGAACCCAAGTGATGCTAGATCTGGACCAAATGTTGGATATGTATCCATCAGAATCAACTTTGATCAACTTTGAATACTGGAGGGGTTGGAGTGTGTGTGCATGAACTGACCTTGGATGCTGGGAGTTATAGTTCACCATATCTAGAGAGCAATGTGAACCCAGTCAGTGATGGATCTGGACCAAACCTGACACACAGACCCATCATGAACAATTTTGAAAATTGGTGGAGTCTGGGAGGGATTGACCAATAGTGATGGGGGTTGTAGTTCATCAACAATCAAAGAGCAATAAATCTCAAACAATTATGGATCTGGACCAAACTTGGCACATAGACCCATCATGACTAACTTTGAAAACTGGTTGGGCTTGACCAATAGTGGTGGCAGTTGTAGTTCACCAACAACCAAAGAGCAGTAAAGCTCAACCAATGATGAATCTGGACCAAACTTGGTACACAGACACATAATGACTAACTTTGAATACTTTGAATACGGGAGTTATAGTTCTGCCGTATTCAGAGAACAGCAAAGCCAGCCGATGATGGATTTGGACCAAACTTGATATATAGACCCATCATGACCAAATTTGAATAGTAGTGGGATTTGAAAGGAATTGCCTTTGGATTTTGGGAATTATAGTTCACCTGCATCTAAAGAACACTTTGAATCTATCTGGCAATTGACCTGAACTGATCTTGGCACACATACCCAATATGGCCAACTTTGACTACAGTTGGGGTTTGGGGAGAACCGACCCACACTGTTGGGAGTTGTAGTGCACCAACAACTTTATGCTTTTTCTAATGGGGTCATTCATAAAATCCAAAATCCAGCAATAACTACTTGTAATATTTATCCTTACAAAAGACCTAACCTGGGCATTGCTGAGTACCTAAGCTACTGTGTATTCAGTGTTAAACACCAATGTTTCATTTGTACTGGAAATATTCCAAGCCATAGATAGTTGAATCTGTGGGTACAGAGAGCCCAGCGTAAAATCATAATTTTAGTATAATATAATAGTCCCCAACACCCTTATCCTTTATGTCCCTTTCCTTCCAATAATGAGATGCCTGGCAGCCAGCAGCATCCTGAAAGCACTACGTATTCTGAGACTTGGACGGAGCGCCAGGGGTTGTGGAGTTCCCCTTCTCCCCTTTGCAGCGGTCTTCGAGGACTTCGGCCACGGCATCCACGGCCTCCTCATTCATCGGGCAGTCGTAGAAGCCATCATCGAGGGTGTAGCGAGCGTAGACGGTGCGCACTACGGCTGGGTGTTGTGCCTGTGGCTTGGTGTCCACAAAGGAGTTAGTCTCTTTCGGTTTGTGATGCAGCATCACCAAGACAGCCTTCGGCTCACCTGGAACCACAAAAAAGAAAAAGGAAGCTGTGAGGAATGCTTGGGCTGTGCATTCCTTTGTGGCAGATTGAGTGGCCCTGGCAGTCTCTTCTATGAGAGGCTGGCGGGAAATCGCATGTCTGCACTTTCTTGGTTTACACACACTGGGAGTAGCAGGTGAAGCAGGCTTATCTGATATTTTTTTGCTCCAATTTGCTGTTTGTGCATGCTCAGAGGGAAACCGAAGGAGGTTTTTGCTTGCACTACAGGCTGTTCCAAGTTGTTGTTGTTGTTGTCATGAAAATTTAGTATGCAGATTTAAAGTTAAATATGGATTTGATATGTGTGGGTATGAATGAGCTGAATGAAAGGTGAATGAATGAGAGTTAATAATTTTGGAGACATCATCCTGAATATTAAGGCCTGCAATGACTACCTGCTTGCTGGACTGTAATTAAAAGTTGCTAATGAGAACTGAAATGATGTAATAAAAATCCAATGTGCAGATTTGATGTAATGATGTGTGGGAATGAATGGAAGAGTGGAAGGATGTATTTTGGAAACACCARTATAATATTAAGGTCTGCAATGACTAACTACCTGCTTGCTGGACTGTCATTAAAAGTTGCTAATGAGAACTGAAATGATGTAATAAAAATCCAATGTGCAGATTTGATGTAATGATGTGTGGGAATTAATGGAAGAGTGGAAGGATGTATTTTGGAAACACCAGTATAATATTAAGGTCTGCAATGACTAATGACCTGCCTCCTGGACTTGCTAATGAGAAATCCTGATAAGAACTGGACAGTGATAACAGCACTGTTTGCAACCTTCCTTATGTTAAGAAGGAAGTCAGCACAAGCCTTGTGTTTGTCAACACCAATCAAGAAGTGTCAACATCTGGCCAGGAAACTGAGATGGAGCCAGGATGGAAGACGTCTATCAATCATTTACAACTTTGGGACAACATCAGCAGAATATTCCTATAAAAGATTCAGTCTAATAATGCTCAAAGTGTGGCAAACCTGAGGAGTCTGGTTCACCCGCCATGCTCTGCTCCATGGGAAGGGGAGAGATAGTGTACCTAAGGAGAGTAACAGATAGGCCATGGGAAAGCATGATTCTGGTCACTTTGGGGCTTCTTTCTCAAGGGAAGAGGAAGAAGTGTGCTTTTGGAGTCTTGGATTTTGTGCAGGGAGTCAAGTTCTGCTGTATGGAAAACAGAGATCTGGTCCTTGGCATTGTGCTTAGGGAAAGGATGCTTTTTGGTGTTTGGAAGTTATGAAGTTCTAGACGTTTTGGAACTATACGTTGGCAGGCTGCAGGAAAGCGGGTCTGGTTTAACAAGTGCTTCTCCAAGGAGGGAGAAAAATGATATGGTAACATTTGAATGCATGAGGATGAATGTGTGTACATGTGGTGTGAATGTTGAGTGAAAATGTAATTCCCCTTTGTTTGTTTGTTAACCAATGTAATTGTAAATCCAACATAGTTGTATAGAATCTGTATGTCTGTATGTCCAATATCTGTATGTCTAAATGTTTTTTCTGTAATCTGATGTACCCTCTCACACTGGAAATTGCAATAAAAAGAACCTATGCTTCAAAGTTGCTGAAAAGTCATTCATGACAATGAGACCTGAATTGGTAAAGTATGATAAGAACTGTGACAGTGATAACACAAATGTTTACAATGTTAAGAAGGAGGTCAACACAAGGCTAACATCAATCAAGAATACAGTGTTTCCTCGCTACTTCGCAGTTCACGTATTGTGAACTTGCTGTTTTGTGGCTCCCCCCCTTCCCCAAGGAGCCATGTTGGGGGGGGGGGGGAGGGAGAGGAGGCAAGGGGAAGCCAAGCACTGGCAAATGGTGGGGCCGAAGGATACCAGAGCCCCAGGAGGCAGTGGGGTCTTGCTCCCTTCGGGCCAGGAGGAGTTTGGGCTGATCCAACAGGGAGGTCCGTGGCTGCCTCCACAATAGTGGCCACCTCTTCTTCCTCCCGGAGGAAGCCTTTGCCTCCTCTGAATGTGATATAGGTCTGTCTGGAAGGGCCCACTGTGTTTTCTGATGGTCTTTGGTGACCCCTCTGACACCCCCTTGCAACCCCCCCCCCCCGGGGTCCGGACCCCCAGGTTGAGAAACTCTGATCCAGATAATGGAGTTACAACAATCTGACTTACAAATGACTCCTAGTTATGAGCAGAGCTGAGACAACAGGAAATGAGAGAAATCAGGTCCTCATTTTTGTTTTCCTGCCAGAATGTAATATTTTTGCTGTTTGCTTTTGACAGCAATAGGGTTGGCCAGACCAGAATCTCATTCTTTCCTAGCTCAAGCCTTGTTGCTATAGATGCAGGCAAAACATCCAGAGAAAATGCTTCTGGAACATGGCCATACAGCCCAGAAAACCCACGACAACCAAGTGATTCTGGCCATGAAACCTTTGGCAACACCTTGTTGCATTGCTTGCTGCAACCAAATACCCAAAATCTGTTTCTCATTCTTCCCCGCCCTCCTGATGCCAAGGTTGCAGTTCAAAGGCACCCAGCTCTTCATCCCAAGGAGGAAATGCAAAAGGGCTGGTTATGTGTGGAAGGGCTTTGCAAAAAAGAGAGGCTTGGTTAGCCATGGCACGCCTGGACTGACCTTTGAGATCCTCAACAGCGTTGGCCATGTCAGTGCCCACCCGGGAGGACACCGGGCAGAAGACCAGCAGGAAGTGGCTGGAGCCCTCTCGGTACCTCTCTGGCTTGACATTGATACGATGATCGGAAAGGTGGTCAGAGACCTTCTTTACGAACTGATTTTCACAGCCACCAGTCTTTCCAGTGACACGGACCTGGATATGGAAATCTGGGGAAGGGGAAAGGAAGAGAAGAGGGTGAGGGACAAAACTCTCTTGAGGTATGTAAAGACTGCACTTTGGAGACATTGCTTTCCTCTGAGCCTTGAGACAGTGTGTCTCTCGTAAGACCCTCAGTGGGTTGCCAGCTGAGCATGACTCTTCCAGCAGTCACCAGCCAATCCCTCTCCAATGACAGAAATACAGCTTAATGGTGTAACATTAGAAAATGTTGACGATTTCTGCTCCCTTGGCAGCCCCCTCTCCACCAAAGTCAACATTGACACTGAAAGACAACACCGCCTGAGCTCTGCGAGTGCAGCATTCTTCCGAATGAAGTAGAGAGTGTTTGAGGACAAGGACATCTGTAGGGATACCAAGGGGCTGGTTTATAAAGCTATTGTCCTCCCAACCCTGCTATACGACTGCGAAACGTGGACTGTCTACAGACGTCACATGCAACTCCTGGAACGATTCCATCAGCGATGCCTCTGGAAAATCCTGTAAATCTCTTGGGAAGACAAGTGGACAAATGTCAGCATGCTGGAAGAAGCAAAGACCACCAGCATTGAAGCCATGCTCCTCAGCCATCAACTCCGGATTGTCCAGATGCCGACCACCGTCTCCCAAAGCAGTTGCTCTACTCAAAACTCAAGAATGAAAAACGGAATGTTGGAGGACAGGAAAAGAGGTTGAAAGATGAGCTCAAAGCCAGCCTCAAAAACTCTGGTATAGACACTGAGAACTGGGAAGCCCTGGCCCTTGGGTGCTCCAGTTGGAGGTCAGCTGTGACCAATAGTGTTGTAGAATGAGAAGAAGCACGAATGGAGGGTGAAAGAGAGAAATGTGCCAAGAGGAAGGCGCGTCAAGCCAACCCAGTCCGGGACCACCTTCCACCTGGAAACCGATGCCCTCACTGTGGGAGAAGATGCAGATCAAGAATAGGGCTCCACAGTCACCTATGGACCCACCGCCAGGACACTGATCTTGGAAGGCAATCCTACTCGGACAACGAGGGATCCCCTAAGTAAGTAAGTAAGTGTCTGAACCCTGGAACTTGAGCTGCCCAGGCATCACTCCAAGACAAATCCCAAGTAGGAGGAGCCTGGAAATACACCCCAGGGGTCTTGCAGTGTCCTTGGTTCCCACGTGGGACAAAAGGAAGAGGCATCCGCCTGTGGGTCTGACAGGCCTCCTCAAAGCCCAGTTGATGGCAATGTGATCTCACCAATTCCTGATCACTGATGGTCCCAAAGCCCAGCCTATTACAGAGTGGACTATGGGTGCATCTACACTGTAGAATTCATATTGCTTGACACCATTTAAGTGTCACGGCTCCAAGGTATGGAACCTGGGAGGAGTTGTAGCTACTTTGAGTCTCATGTTTTGAGAGGAAAGAGGGCCCATAAAATCATGGAGTTGGAAGAGACCTCAAGGACCATCCAGTCCACCCTTCTGCCAGGCAGAAAAAGCATAATCAAAGCAGCCCCAACAGATGGCCATCCAGCCTGTTTAAAAGCCTCCACGGAAGGAGATTCCAATGGAATCTGAGGCAGAGTTCCACTGTTGAAAAACTCGTCTTAGAGCCCTGGAAGTGACGAGCAGAGTGCCACCCGCAGGGTTGTGTCCTGGGCCCGGTCCTGTTCAACATCTATATTAATGACTTAGATCAGGGGTCCCCAAAGTACGGCCCGGGGGCCGGATCCGGCCCGCCGGGGGCATTTATCCGGCCCCTGGCAGGGGCGGCTGAACCAATAGCAGCCTGGCTGCTGCTCCTCTCCCGCTCGGGGGCTGGGAAGGAAGAGGGAGGCGGAGGCGCGGGCGCTGTGAGTGCTGGGTCTGAATGGAGGGAGCGAGAAGGCAGGCAAGCAGATCAGGGCCTTCCTGCCCCCCTTCCAGCCCCCGGATGCTCCATCTCCGCCTGTAGAGCTCCAGGGTGTATGAGGCGTGGTGCACCATGGCTGGGGCTGCAAGGTTGGCAGGCAGCGGGAGGCACGTCTGTCTCTTTTCTCCACGCTCCTAGCCAGCCACTCTCCTCTTGCTGCTCCTGTTGCCCCCGGACGGGAGACCAGCAGCAGGCCAGTAGCAGGGCAGCAAGAGGAGAGCAGCTGAAGGCTAGGAGTGTGGAGAAGAGAGACAGGCGCGCCTCCCGCTGCCTGCCAGCCCTGCCTCGAACACCCTGGAGTTCTACAGACGGAGATGGAGCATCCGGGGGCTGGGGGCAGGAAGGCCCCGATCTGCTTGCCTGCCTGCCTGCCTTCCATCCTTCCTTCCCTCCTTTTGCCTTCCTTCCTTCCTTCTCCTTCTTCCTCCTTCCTCCATTCCTTCCTTCCTTCCTTCCTCCTTCTTCTTTCCTTTGCCTTAATCCCTTCCCTCCCTTCGCTTTTCCTGGCTTTTCCATTCCTTCCTTCTTTCCTTTGGCACTTGGCCGCTCCCTCCCTCCATTCAGATTAAGCTCCGCAGCCACCCGGAGCAGTAGCAGCAGGGCAAAGGCATGCCATTTTCAGCATATCAGGTGCCAAATTTGGTAAAGACCCATCATAGTTTGAGTTCACAGTGCTCTCTGGATGTAGGTAAACCACAACTCCAAAACTCAAGTCCAATGCCCTTCAGTTTACTTCAGGAGACTATTATTGTTGTTGTTGTTGTTATTGCTCCTGCAGTAATTCTATCTTCCTGCCTGGTAGAAGGAAGGGGTTGGAATAGATGACCTTTGGGGGTCCCTTCCAATTGTATGAGTCTAATAATAATATACTAATGCTATCTTCCTGCCCCCCCCCCCCCCAGTATGTTCTGTTGGTCATGGGAGTTCTATACGCCAAGTTTGGTTCAGATCCATTTTGGAGGAGCTCAGAATGCTCTTTGATGGCTGGTGAACTATAAATCCTCAGAACTGCAATTCCCAAATGTCAGGGTCTCTTTTCCCTATTCAGCTTTGAATGTGTTTTGATAGCTTTCCATTGAATGTTTAAAGCAGGCATGGGCCAGCTTGGGCCCTCCTTGTGTTTTGGACTTCAGCTCCCACTACTGGCTGTTAGGAATTGTGGGAGTTGAAGTCCAAAACACAAGGAGGGCCCAAGCTAGCCCATGCCTGCTTTAAAGAATAGTAATGATGTTTAATTCTATTGTAATGTTTGTAGATTTAAAATTGTATTGAAATGTAAGCTGTTTTGGCCCCTTCCACATGATAATGCAGTTCAAAGCAGATATTGTGGATTATCTGCCTTGATATTCTGGGTTATATGGCTGTTTGGAAGGGCCCTTTCAGATAGGCCCTATATCCCAGGATCTGATCCTAGGTTTTCTGTTTATCCCAGATTATCTGGCAGTGCAGACTCATATAATCCAGTTTAAAGCAGAAAACCTGGGATCAGATCCTGGGATATAGGGCCTGTCTGGAAGGGCCCACAGTCTCCTTGTGGAGACAAAAAGTGATGTATAAATAAACATAATAATAAATTTGTAGAACAGAAATCTGTTCCTGGTTTGAAAGTGTTATTTTCTGTTTAATTGTGCGGCCTTTACTTTGAAAGTAGTAGTTCTCATCCAGAAACTGTGTGGCTGCCACAAACTATTGGCCAAAAAGTTTGGCTGATAGGCTGATCAGTAAACATACTCATGGGTTCCTGCTGTTATAGTAAACCTGTTACCCATGCTACCACATGCTTGAAGTCAAATTTTCATTTATTTGTAATTAGAAATAAATGTTTCATAATATATAAAACAAATGTTTCACAATATTCCCGTGTAAACTATAGTCCGGCCCTCCAACAGTCTGAGGGACAGTGAACCGGCCCCCTGTTCAAAAGGTTTGAGGACCCCTGACTTAGATGAAGGGCTAGAAGGCAGGATCATCAAGTTTGTAGATGACACCAAATTGGGAGGGAGAGCCAAGACTCCAGAGGACAGGAGCAGGACTCAAAACGATCTTGACAGATTAGAGAGATGATGGGCTAAAACTAACACAATGAAATTCAACAGGGACAAATGCAAAATACTCCACTTAGGCAAAAAAAATGAAATGCAAAGAGACAGAATGGGGGACGATGAGGCCTGGCTCGAGAGCAGTACGTGTGAAAAAGATTTGGGGTCCTCGTGGACAATAAGTTAAACATGAGCCAGGAATGTGATGTGGCGGCAAAAAAAGCCAATGGGATTTTGGCCTGCATCAAGAGGAGCATAGTGTCTAGATCTGGGAAGTCATGCTCCCCATGCTCTATTCCGCTTTGGTTAGACCACACCTGGAATATTGTGTCCAATTCTGGGCACCACAATTCAAGAGAGATATTGACAAGCTGGAATGTGTCCAGAGGAGGGCGACTAAAATGATCAAGGGTCTGGAGAACAAGCCCTATGAGGAGCGGCTTAAGGAGCTGGGCATGTTTAGCCTGAAGAAGAGAAGGCTGAGAGGAGATATGATAGCCATGTATAAATATGTGAGAGGAAGCCACAGGGAGGAGGAAGCAAGCTTGTTTTCTGCTTCTTTAGAGACTAGGACGCAATGGAACAACGGCTTCAAACTACAAGAGAGGAGATTCCATCTAAACATGAGGAAGAACTTCCTGACTGTGAGAGCCATTCAGCAGTGGAACTCTCTGCCTCGAAGTGTGGTGGAGGTTCCTCTTTGGAAGCTTTTAAACAGAGGCTGGATGGCCATCTGTCAGGGGTGCTTTGAATGCAATATTCCTGCTTCTTGGCAGAATGGGGTTGGACTGGATGGCCCATGAGGTCTCTTCCAACTCTTTGATTCTATGATTCTATGGTGGCGCAGTGGGTTAAACTGCTGAGCTGCTAAACTTGTTGACCGAAAGGTTGCAGATTCAAATCCAGGGAGTGGCGTGAGCTCCAGCTTTTAGCCCCAGCTTCACACAACATAGCAGTTAAAAAACATGGAAATGTGAGTAGATCAATAGGTACTGTTCCGACAGGAAGATCATGGCACTCCATGCAGTCATGCTAGCCACATGACCTTGGAGGTGTCTACGGACAACGCTGGCTCTTCGGCTTAGAAATGGAGATATGCACCAACCCTCAGAGTCAGACACAACTGGACTTAATGTCAAGGGAAAACCTTAACCTTTACCTAGAGCCAGAAAGTCCTTCCTAATGTTCAGCTATAACCTCCTTTCCCGTAATTTGAGCCCACAGTTCTGAGTCTCCAGAGAGCAGAAAAGAAGCCTGCTCTCAGCTTGTCAATATTTAATAACAACAACAATAATAACAACTATAGCTCATTGACGCAGCAGAGCTTTTAGCAAAACAGGTTAAAAACTGTGTGAAGATAAAAGCAACTAGGACCCCGTCGCATGGAGCCACGGCAGTTGAAGTGAGATCAAGCTGCCTTCTTTCTGTAGTGTAGATGCAGCCTCTGAGGGGATTCTATTGTGCAAACTGACCCTGGCGTAGCTCCGCAGGATAAGACTGTAATGTGGCACAACCAAACTGCTCCAGGACTGCACTCAGTCCGCCCTCCTCCCACCTCTCCCCTTCACCTGCCCTGGGGCCATTTCACCCACCTGTTTTAGACCATATTGGAACTGAAAAAGGTAGCTTTCCTATCCACGGGCTTCTCTTGGCCTCCTGGAGCTCTTGCTGCAGGTGCTGACTTGCAGCCTTGAGCCGCGATTCTTGTGCTTGCAGTTGCTCCTTTTTTTGCAGCAGGCGGAAAAAAGATTTGGCTTCCCACAGCTTGTCTTTGAGAAATTCCCTGGCCACAGGGTCTGGGAACAGGCTCACAGTCTGCAAGAAAAGGACAATCTGCAGGCTTCCGAGAAAGACAAGTGTGGAAGGGGATCCCTCCAGAGCTGGGGCTGAAGGGGCAGGAAGAGAATCTTGGATTTGTACTTTTCTGGGGCAACTGGAATTGTAGAATCCTAGGGTTGGAGGAGACCCAATGGGATATCAAGTCCAGCCCCATTCCGCCATGCAGGAAGACACAAGTGACACCCTCCCAACAGATGGCCACCCAGCCTCTGCGTATAAACCTTTAGGGAAGGAGACTCCATTGGACTCCTAGGGGCCAGAGGTTTAGCACAGCTGGTAAAACATCAGCAATTGTAAGATCTATCAACTAAAAGGTTGCAAGGTCGAAGCCCCGAGTTGGTGTGAGCTGCCAACTGTCAGCCTAGCTCATTGTTTACCTAAGCAATTCTAAAACTGCTTTAGCTGTAATTAGAGAAATTAGGTACCGCAAAAAGCGGTGTGTGTGTGTGTGTGTGTGTTTTACGACGCCATAAAGAAAGTAGACCAGAAAATGCTGGGCGACCAAAAGGAAGGAGGAAGTCCTGATGGCCTTTTGTCATAGAGCAATGGTTCTCAACCTGTGGGTCCCCAGATGTTTTGGCCTTCATCTCCCAGAACTCCTAACAGCTGGTAAACTGGCTGGGATTTCTGGGAGTTGTAGGCCAAAACACCTGGGAACCCACAGGTTGAGAATCAATGTCATAGAGGATAGAGCAACAGCACTCCCTGGACCCAAGCCTAACCTTCCATGGCACCTCCTCCTCTTCTGTCTGTCTGTGTATTGTCTATACAAAACGGCATTGAATGTTTGCCGAGCATATGTACTGTGACCCGCCCTGAGTCCCCTTTGGAGTGAGAAGGGTGGAATATAAATAAAGTGTTGTTATTATTTATTATTATAGGCCAGAGTCTAGGTGGCCATCTGTCAGTTGTATCTTCCTGCCCTTGGCAGTCCCAAATCTAAAGGAGAATGCCCTGCCCTGGAGTCCAGTGGGGGTCTCTTTCTTTCTCTGGGAATTTTTAAGCAGAGGCTGGATGGCCATCTATCTGGACTGACTTGAATGTGTCTTCCTGAGTGGCAACAGGGGGTGGGCTAGATGGCCTTTGGGGTCCCTTCCATCTCCAGGATTCTATGCCTAGCGAAAGGTGTCAGGGTTTGGTGCCCAAAGAGCCCTTTGGAGTCTGCCCGGTGCACCCGTTTCCAGCCTGGGACAGAAGGGGACAGACTCACCTTGAGTTTGCAAAGCAGAAATTCAACCATAACGTCTTTGGACATTCCATCTACATCTGAACCGGTTCTGCTTCCAGGTGCCTTTAAAGAAGCAAGAGGGGGAGACTCACAATGATATTGAGCAAGAAACAGCCACTTGGGGGGAGGGGGTGTGCGCCATTCACCAGGCTGGGTTCTCCCCCCCCCCCTTCTGCCTGGCCTGTCCTTCCATCCCCTAAAAGGAGAGGTCTTCTTCTGCCTGAGTCCAAATTGGGCCTAAAACCCGTGCTTTTGCTCTATGGAGCCTTGCCCTTTCACACAGGTTAGAGTTTTCCAGAAAGAGTGCATTTGTGAGATAACTGGAGGTTTAGGATCTAGGCTAGGATAAGATCCATAGGTTGAAATCGCTTCAATGCACTAAACCCTGCCTGATCTTGGAGGCTAAGCAGGGCCTGCCTTGGTTGGCCCCTGGATGGGAGGCTGCAAGAAACCCCAGGTCCTGTGAGCTTCGTTTTGAGGAAGGAACTGGCAAAGACACACCTGAGGATGCCTGGCCTAAGAAAACCCTATGAGATTCTTGAATGCAAAGGCGCACACACACCCAATGCCAACCTTCTCTGCTGCAGCCTCACATGGCTGGCTCATGTTCAATTTCGTAATAGTAACAATAATAATAAAAATGCTTACCCCAAAGTTTGTGGTAGAATACACTAATGCAGAGTTATAAACTTAGATATAGATATCATCATAGACATAATGTTAAAACACATTAAAATAAGTTATATCAGTATGATGCCAGCTTAAAATTGACTAGGGGATTTTTAAAATGCCTTTTATATTAAATTCTCTGACCTAAAAGAAGCATTGCTTGAACATCAAGTAATAGAACCAATATCATATGAAAGCTAACTGGCACAACCTGGGGATCACAACCAGACACAGTGAAGACAGGAGTGTGTCCCTGTTGGTTCTGCTAGACCTCTCAGCAGCCTTCACTACCATCGATCATGGTATTTTTTTGGGATGCCTCAGGGATATGGGAGCTGGCGGTACTGTTCTGCAGTGGATCCGGTCCTTCCTTGAGGGATGGTCCCAGAAGATGTTGCTGAGGGACACCTGCTTGTCCTCATGCCCAGTGTGGAACACATCTCACCACGCTAAAACAGTGGATGTGGCTCTTAATGAGACATGCCACATTATCACGGGGTGTCTGCGCCCTACACCACTGGAGAAATTACACTGCTTATCTGGTATTGCACCACCTGACATCCGCCGGGAAGTAGCAGCCAATAGTGAAAGGACCAAGGCAGAGACATCTCCAGCTCATTCCCTGTTTGGGTATCAGCCAGCACGCCAACACCTTAAATCAAGACATAGTTTTCTAAGATCTATAGAGATACTCTCAGGAACACCCCAGCAAGCAAGAGTCCAAAAGTGGCAGGCTGAAACCCAGCGGGTGATACCAAAGCCATGGCTTATCCCAAATGAGAGACACCCTCCTGGGCACATAGAAGACTGGGCCACTTGGAAAGCACTAAACAGACTTCCCTCTGGCACCACGAGATGCAGAGCCAACCTGAAGGAATGGGGTCGCAAAGTGGAGCAACAGCACCCCTTGGACTCAAGCCCAACCTTCCCTGGCACCTCCTTCTGTTCTGTCTGTCTGTGTATTGTCTATACAAAGCGGCACTGAATGTGTGCCGAGCATATGTACTGTGACCCACCCTGAGTCCCCTTCAGAGTGAGAAACGGGGAATAGAAATAAAGTGTTGTTGTTATTATGTATTATTACTACAGGCCAGAGTCTAGGTGGCCATCTCTCAGGAGGGCACCAATTGTGTCTCCTGCCCTTGGCAGTCCCAAATCTAAAGGAGTAGGCCCTGCCCTGGAGTCCAGTGGGCGCTCTTTCTGGGTGGCCTCTCTCTGGACTGATTTGAATGTGCCTTCCTGGGTGGCAGCAGCGGTCCCTTCCATCTCCAGGAGTCTCTGCCTAGCGAAAAGTGTCAGGGTTTGGTGCCCAAAGAGCCCTTTGGAGTCTGCATGGGACAGAAGGGGACATACTCACCTTGAACGTGAGATCACGATGTCCAGTGAGAGCATCCTTGGGCATTCCGTCTACGTCTGAATTGGTTCTGCTTCCAGATCCCTTCAAAGGAGCCAAAAGGGGAGACTCACAATGATATCAAGAAGGAAAGAGCCACTTGGGGGGTGCCATTCACCAGGCTGGGTTCTCCCCCCTTCTCTCCGGCCTGTCCTTCCCTCCCCTAAAAGGAGAGGTCTTCTTCTGCCTGGCTCCAAATTGGGCCTCCAACTCCTGTTTTTTCTCCATAGAGCCTTGGCCTGCCAAGCAGGTTAGAGTTTTCCAGAAAGAGTGCCTTTGTGGGGAAACTAGAGGCTTAGGAGCAAGGTTAGGATAGATTTTGATGCTTGGATGCATCAGATCCTGCCTGATCTTGGAGGCTAAGCAGGGCTGGCCTCAGTTGGTCCCTGGATGGGAGGCTGCAACAAACCCCAGGTCCCGTGAGCTTCATTTGAAGGAAGGATCTGGCAAAGACACACCTGAGGATGCCTGGCCTAAGAAAACCCTATGAGGTTCTTGAATGCAAGGGCACACACACACCCGATGCCAACCTTCTCTGCTGCAGCCTCACATGGCTGGCTCATGTTCAATTTCATAATAATAGTAACAATAATAACAAAAATTCTTACCCCAAAGCTTGGGGTAGGATACACTGATGCAGAGTTATAAGCTTAAGATATAGACATCATCTTAGGCACAATGTTAAAACACATTAAAATAAGTTATATCAGTATGATGCCAGTTTAAAACTGACTAGGGGATTTTAAAAATGTCTTTTATATTAAATTCTCTGGAAAACAAAAAGCACTGCTTGAACATCAAGCAAAAAGTGGGCACTAGAAACAATACCATACGAAAGCTGACTGGCACAACCTGGGGATCACAACCAGACGCAGTGAAGACATCTTCCCTTACGCTATGCTACACTGCTGCTGAGTATGTAAGCCCAGTGTGGAACACATCTCACCACGCTAAAACAGTGGATGTGGCTCTTAATGAGACATGCCCCATTATCACGGGGTGTCTGTGCCCAACACCACTGGAGAAATTACACTGTTTAGCTGGTATTGCACCACCTGACATCCACCAGGATGTAGCAGCCAATAGTGAAAGGACCAAGGCAGAGACATTTCCAGCTCACCCCCTGTTTGGGTATCAGCCAGCACGTCAACGCCTTAAATCAAGAAATACTTTTCTAAGATCTATAGAGATATTTGGAGGAAACCCTCAGCAAGCAAGAGTCCAAAAGTGGCAGGCTCAAACCCAGAACCTCAATCCATGGTTGATACCAAATGAGAGACTCCCCCCTGGGCACACAGAGGACTGGGTGACTTGGAAGGCACTGAACAGACTGCGCTCTGGCACCACGAGATGCAGGGCCAACCTTGGGAAATGAGGCCACAAAGTGGAGTCCACGACATGTGAGTCCGGAGGAGAGCAAACCACTGACCACCTACTACAATGCAACCTGAGCCCTGCCACATGCACAAGGGAGCACCTTCTTGCGGCAACACCAGAGGCACTCCAAGGGGCCAGATACTGGTCAAAGGACATTTAATCAACTACCAAGCTTGCAAACTTTGTGTTTTTTAAAATACATTACAACAGTACCCTCAGTTTCCTTCTGATATGATAAATATTTGATTCTGTTTTCTAATATATGTTTTCTAACATTTAATGCTAATCAAGGTGGCCAATTGCAACCTTCACACATACCTCTAGCAGACAAAGAGTTCTTTCCCCCACCCTGGGCATCATTCCACAGATATATAACCCCCTCCACGTGCCTAGTTTCCAAGAGACCTCACAACCTCTGAGGATGCCTGCCATAGATGTGGGCAGAATGTCAGGAGGGAATGCTTCTGGAACTTGGCCAGACAGCCCAGAAAACTCACAGCAACCTAGGAAGAGAAAGTTTCCCAAGTTTTGTTACATAGTAAGGTAAAGGTTGTCCCCTGACATGAAGTCCAGTCATGTCTAACTCTGAGACTCTGGTGCTCATCTCCATTTCTAAGCTGAAGAGCCGGCGTTGTCCGTAGACACCTCCAAGGTCATGTGGCTACTGGCATAACTGCATGGGGAGTTACTATTATTATTATCACGATGCCTTATTATCATGATTAGCGTCATCATCATCATCACCGTCATGCTTATGCTTCCTCTGGGCTTGTCTTTGGCTGGCTGGGCCAATGGCGAAGGCCTACCTCCTTCCTACCTGCTCTTCGGAGTTCTTGGGGGAGTTGAGGCCCCAAACACCCGGGCCTGGCTTGGCCTCGTTCCTCGGGAGGGCGGGCGCTTCTTGGGGCCCACTTTCTCTTTCCTTTCCTGGAACTGAGGGCGAGGGGGAGGCTTCTCCGCCTGGTTTCCTCTCCTCCTCCTTTCCCCCCCAGGGGAGGGTCTCCTTTGGCACCAAGGCGGACTTGCTTTGCTCCTCACATGCTGGGGGGCCTCTCATTCCCTTCAGGGCGGAACCCGAAGGCGGCAAGGGCGCCGGGGAGCCCCCGAGCATGTACAGAGCGCCGCCGGGCGGGCAGGCGGGCCGGCGGGGGTCTCCTCTTCCTCCTCCGGCTCCTCTTGCTCTTTTCCTCACATGTGCAGGAGGAGGGTCCCCGGGCGCAGTGAGCCCCGCCTCAGATAAAACTTCCCAGGCTTCATCGACGGGGGGTTCCCGGGGGGCTCCTTCCGTCCCTGCCTGTCCGTCAGGAGAAGCCCCCACCTTCGCTTCCTCCGGGTGGGGGACCTCCATCTCCGCCTCTGCCACGGCCGGGAAGGAAAGCGAAAGCAGGGCAGACAGAGGAGGAGGAGGAAGTGGAAGAAACCAGGGATCGGGGCCCCTCCCCTCGGCTCCTCCCCCTGACCCCCTCCCCCCTGTTTTGAGTGACTTTTCAGTTTTAAAGCGGGGGTCTTCAAACTTTTTAAACCGAGGGCCAGGTTAATAATAATAGTAGTAGTAGTAGTAGTAGTAGTAGTAGTAGTAGATTTAGCACAGCTGGTAAATCATCAGCAACAGGTTCCTGGACCATCTCAACAGCATCCACCCAAACATCCAGTTCACCATGGAAAAAGAAAAGGAAGGAAGACTGCCTTTTCTAGATGTCCTAGTCATCCGCAAACCAGATCAACAATTGGGTCACACCGTTTACAGAAAACCCACACACACAGATAGATATCTACATCAAAACTCCAACCATCACCCAAGTCAAAAAAGAAGCACCATTAAAGCCTTGGCAGACCGTGCAAAAAGAATCTGCGAAGCCCACCTCCTCCAAGATGAACTGAACCACCTCAACTGGGCTCTCCAGGCCCATGGAGACTCCACCTCAGGCATCAGAAGAGCTGCAAGACTGAGAAGAAGCCACGAGAGTAAAGATGAAGATCCACCCAGAGGGAAAGTGTTCCTTCCATACATCAAGGGAACCACTGACCGCAGAGGGAAGCTGATAAGGAAACACAACATGCAAACTATCTCCAGACCCACCAAGAACATCCAACCAATGCTCCGTTCAGCAAAGGACAAGAGGGATCCTCTCACCTCTGCAGTGGTCTACCGTGTACCATGCAGCTGTGGACAAGAAATCTACATAGGGACCACCAAACGCAGCAGCATTGCCCAGACACAAATCAAGGGACATGAAAGGCACTGCAGACTCCTTCAACCAGAGAAGTCAGCCATAGCAGAGCACCTGATGAACCAACCTGGACACAGCATATCATTTGAGAACACAGAAATGCTGGACCACTCTCACAACCACCATGTCAGGCTACACAGAGAAACCACTGAAATCCACAAGAGGCATGTGGACAATTTCAACAGAAAGGAGAAAACCATGAAAATGAACAAAATCTGGCTACCACTATTAAAAAACTCTAAAATTACAACAGCTAAACAACAGAGAGGAAACAAACAAGGACATCTAATCACCTCTCAACAAAAGATTGCTCCAGGCACTTCCAGGCAATCAAATGCTCATCAAGGTGGTCAGTTGAAACATTCACACCTAGCTCCAGCAGACAAGAGTCCTTTGTCTCACCCTGGTCATTCCACAGATATATAAACCCTTTTTCTTAGTTCCAACAGACCTCACTACTTCTGAGGATGCTTGCCATAGATGCAGGCAAAATGTCAGGAGAAATGCCTCTAGAATATGGCCATATATCCTGAAAAAACCTACAACAACCCAGTGATTCCAGCCATGAAAGCCTTCGACAATAAATTGTAAGATCTATCCACCAAAAGGTTGCAAGTTCAAAGCTCCCGGTTGGCGTGAGCTGCCAACTGTCAGCGTAGCTCATTGTTTACCTAAGCAAGTCAAAAACAGCTTTACCTGTGATTAGAGAAATTAGGTACCGCTAAAAGCGGGGGGAGGTGTTTTACGACACCATAAAGAAAGAAGAACAGAAAATGCTGGGCGACCAAAAGGAAGGAGGAAGTCCTGACGTCTCCTCATCATAGAGCAGGGGTCCTCAAACGTTTTAAACAGAGCGCCAGATCACAGTCCCTCGAACTGTTGGAGGGCCAGATTATAATTTGGAAAAAGAATTAATGAATTCCTATGCACACTGCACATCTATCCAATTGCATCTCTCCCTATGCAACTCCTCTGTTGCGCCAGCTCCACTGGCTGCCAATTTGCTACTGGGCACAATTCAAAGTGCTGGCTTTAGCCTTTAAAGCCCTAAACGGTTCTGGCCCGACCTACCTGTCCGAACGCATCTCCCCCTATGAAACAGTTAAGACATTAAGATCGTCTGGGGAGGCCCTCATCCCTGCCAGGCGTGCTTGGCAGGGATGAGAGACAGGGCCTTTTCAGTGGTGGCCCCTCGGCTGTGGAACGCCCTGCCTGCAGATATCAGATTGGCCCCCTCCCTGTTGGCATTCCAGAGGAGAGTGAAGACCTGGCTCTTCGAACAGGCATTCAACTAAGCAGTGTAATTGATTATTGGAACATGGAATAATGGACAATGAGATTGGATGCTGATTCTATTGATGAGACGCGATGGATTTGTTATATTGATGTATTGATGTTGTGTTAATTAATTGTTATGCTATTACTTTTAAATGTCTAATGATTTTGTATTGTGTATACTGAAACTGGTTGTTAACCGCTCTGAGTCGCCTAAGGGCTGAGAAGAGCGGTATACAAATGAAGTAAATAAATAAATAATATGAACCTCTTAGGAAGTTGAGATGGCCTGAGAAGGCCCTGCTCTCGATCCCACCTGCCTCACAGGCACGTTTGGCGGGGACGAGAGACAGGGCCTTCTCAGTGGTGGGCCTCCACCTGTGGAACTCCCTGCCTAAGGATATTAGATCAGCCCCCTCCCTCCTGACCTTTTGAAAAAGAGTGAAAACCTGGCTCTCTGAGCAAGCGTTTGGAACCACAGCATGTCCAGAAAAACTCAAACTGGAATATGAACTAGGAATGGCTAAGACAATGGGACAGTTGAGGATTTTAACAAGAAGACATAGTTGTAGGTTTTTCCGGGCTATATGGCCATGTTCTGGAGGCAGTTTTTCTCCTGACGTTTCGCCTGCATCTATGGCAAGCATCCTCAGAGGTAGCGAGGTATGTTAGAAGTAGGAAAAATGGGTTTATATATCTGTGGGATGACCAGGGTAAGACAAAGGGCTTTTTTTTTCTTCTGCTGAGGCTAGCTGTGGATGTTAAGCTGATCACCTTGATTTGCATTCAATTGGTTGGAAGCGCCTGGGGGGAACCCCCTGTTGAGAGTGATTTTATGTGCCTGTTTGTTTCCTCTCTGTTGTTTTGCTGTTATAATTTTTGAGTTTTTTTAATATTGGTAGCCAGATTTTGTTCATTTTCATGGTTTCTTCCTTTCTGTTGAAGTTGTCCACATGCTTGCGGATTTCAATGGCACATGTCAAAGAAGCACAATCAAAGCCTTGGCAGACCGTGCAAAAAGAATCTGCGAACCCCACCTTCTCCAAGATGAACTGAACCACCTCAACTGGGCTCTCCAGGCCAATGGATACTCCACCTCAGACATCAGAAGAGCTGCAAAACCGAGAACAAACCACGAGAGCAAAGATGAAGATCCACCCAGAGGAAAAGTGTTCTTGCCATACATCAAGGGAACCACTGACCGCATAGGGAAGCTGATGAGGAAACACAACATACAAACCACTTACAGACCCACCAAGAAAATCCAACAAATGCTCCGTTCAGCAAAGGACAAGAGGGATCCTCTCACCTCTGCAGGAGTCTACCGTGTACCATGCAGCTGTGGACAAGTCTACATAGGGACCACCAAACGCAACAGCATTGCCCAGACACGAATCAAGGAACATGAAAGGCACTGCAGACTACTTCTACCAGAGAGGTCAGCCATAGCAGAGCACCTGATGAACCAGCCTGGACACAGCATATTATTTGAGAACACAGAAATGCTGGACCACCAACAACCACCATGTCAGACTACACAGAGAAGCCATTGAAATCCACAAGCATGTGGACAACTTCAACAGAAAGGAAGAAACCATGAAAATGAACAAAATCTGGCTACCAGTATTAAAAAACTCTAAAATTATAACAGCAAAACAACAGAGAGGAAACAAACAGGCACATAAAATCACTCTCAACAGGGGGTTCCCCCCAGGCGCTTCCAACCAATTGAATGCAAATCAAGGTGATCAGCTTAACATCCACAGCTAGCCTCAGCAGAAAAAAAAGCCCTTTGTCTTACCCTGGTCATCCCACAGATATATAAACCCATTTTTCCTACTTCTAACATACCTCGCTACCTCTGAGGATGCTTGCCATAGATGCAGGCGAAACGTCAGGAGAAAAATTGCTTCCAGAACATGGCCATATAGCCCGGAAAAACCTACAACAACCCAGTGATTCCGGCCATGAAAGCCTTCGACAATACAAATACAGTATTTTCTGTTGTTCATGGGAGTTCCGTGTGCCAAGTTTGGTTCAATGTCATCGTTGGTGGGGTTCAGAATGCTCTTTGATTGTAGGTGAACTATAAATCCCAGCAACTACAACTCCCAAATGACAAAATCAATATTTTTTTTAGTGAAGGACATACATTGGGTTGTTAGTGTCTTGTGTCCAAATTTGGTGTCAATTCATCCAGTGGTTTTTTAGTTCTGATAAATACTGAAAGGGTTTGGTGGGCATTGGCTTGAGTTTTGGAGTTGTAGTTCACCTATATCCAGAGATGGATCTGGACCAAACTTGGCACGGATACTTAATATGCCCAAATGTGAACACTGGTGGAGTTTGGGGAAAATAGACCTTGCCATTTGAGAGTTGTAGTTGCTGTGGTGTATAGTTCACCTACAATCAAAGAGCATTCTGAACCCAACCAACGATAGAATTGGACCAAACTTCCCACACAGAACCCCCATGTGGGCCACAGCAACGTGTAGCAGGGGATGGCTAGTTATAAATAACATATCAGCAATAAAACAAGACATTTAAAGCACAAGGATCCAACCATGAGGGAAGGGCCAAATCTAATAGATTGAACATTTAACACACTGGGCGTGAGCAGCAGTAAAATGAAGCTGAGCTGGGGTTTTAGAGCAGTGTTTCTCAACATGGGGGTCGGGACCCCTGAGGGGGTCATGAGGGGGTGTCAGAGGGGTCTCCAAAGACCATCAGAAAACACAGTATTTTCTGTATTGTCGAAGGCTTTCATGGCTGGAATCACTAGGTTCTTGTGGGTTTTTTCGGGCTATAGGGCCATGTTCTAGAGGCATTTCTCCTGACGTTTCGCCTGCATCTATGGCAAGCATCCTCAGAGGTAGTGAGGTCTGTTGGAAATAGGAAAATGGGTTTATATATCTGTGGAATGACTGGGGTGGGGCAGAGAGCTCTCTGCTGAAGCTAGGTGTGAATGTTTCAGCTGACCACCTTCATTAGCATTTGAAGGCCTGCCTGAGCCTGGGAAAATGTTCTGTTGAGAGGTGTTAAGCTGTGCCTGGTTGTTTCCTCTCTGCTGTTTTGTTGTTGTGATTTTAGAGTTTTTTAATACTGGTAGCCAGATTTTGTTCATTTTCATGGTCTCTTCCTTTCTGTTGAAATTGTCCACATGCTTCTTGTGGATGTCAATGGCTTCTCTGTGCAGTCTGACATGGTGGTTGTGAGAGTGGTCCAGCACTTCTGTGTTCACAAATAATATGCTGTGTCCAGGCTGGTTCATCAGGTGCTCTGCTATGGCTGACCTCTCTGGTTGGAGTAGTCTGCAGTGCCTTTCATGTTCCTTGATGCGTGTTTGGTCCATGCTGCTGTGTTTGGTGGTCCCTCTGTAGACTTCTTGTCCACAGCTGCATGGTATACGGTAGACTCCTGCAGAGGTGAGAGGATCCCTCTTGTCAGGACTTCAACAGCCTCCTTAGTAGCAGGTGAAAAGGAGTGACAGAGTTGGACATCATCTGCGTACAGATGACACCGCACCCCAAAACTCCGGATCCTATCTTAACCTAGATCCTAAGCCTCCAGTTTCCTCACAAATGCACTCTTTCTGGAAAACTCTAACCCACTTGACAGGTCAAGGATCTATGGAGAAAAAACAGGGGTTTTAGGCAGAAGAAGACCTCTCCTTTTAGGGGATGGAAAGACAGGCCAGACAGAAGGGGGAACACAGATGTAGATATGTAGATATCTACATAAAAACTCCAACCATCACCCAAGTCAAAAAAGAAGCCCCATTAAAGCCTTGGCAGACCATGCAAAGAGAATCTGCGAACCCCACCTCCTCCAAGATGAACTGAACCACCTCAACTGGGCTTTACAGGCCAATGGAGACTCCACCTCAGACATCAGAAGAGCTGCAAGACCGAGAACAAGCAACGAGAGTAAAGATGAAGATCCACCCAGAGGAAAAGTGTTCCTGCCATACATCAAGGGAACCACTGACCGCAGAGGGAAGCTGATGAGGAAACATAACATACAAACAATCTACAAACCCACCAAGAAAATCCAACAAATGCTACGCTCAGCAAAGGAGAAGAGGGATCCTCTCACCTCTGCAGGAGTCTACCGTATACCATGCAGCTGTGGACAATAAGTCTACATAGGGACCACCAAATGCAGCAAGGCCCAGACACGCATCAAGGAACATGAAAGGCACTGCAGACTACTCCAACCAGAGAAATCAGCCATAGCAGAGCACCCGATGAACCAGCCTGGACACAGCATATGATTTGAGAACACAGAAATGCTGGACCACACCAACAACCACCATGTCAGACTACACAGAGAAGCCATTGAAATCCACAAGCATGTGGACAATTTCAACAGAAAGGAAGAGACCATGAAAATGAACAAAATCTGGCTACCGGTATTAAAAAAAACTCTAAAATTACAACAACAAAACAGCAGAGAGGAAACAACCAGGCACAGCTTAACACCTCTCAACAGAACATTTTCTCAGGCTCAGGCAGGCCTTCAAATGCTAATGAAGGTGGTCAGCTGAAACATTCACACCTAGCTTCAGCAGAGAGCTCTCTGCCCCACCCCAGCCATTCCACAGATATATAAACCCATTTTCCTATTTCCAACAGACCTCACTACCTCTGAGGATGCTTGCCATAGATGCAGGCGAAACGTCAGGAGAAATGCCTCTAGAACATGGCTCTATAGCCCGAAAAAACCTACAAGAACACAGTATTTTCTGTTGGACATTGGGTTCTGTGTGAGAAGTTTGACCCAATTCTATCATTTGTGGGGTTCAGAATGTTCTTTGATTGTAGGTGAATGCTGAATCCCAGCAACTACAACTCCCAAAAGTCAAGGTCTATTTTTTCCCCAAACTCCGCTAGTGTTTGTATTTGGGCATATTATTTGTCCCAAGTTTGGTTCAGATCTATCATTGTTTGAGTCCACAGTGCTCTTAGATGTAGGTGAACTACAACTCCAAAACTCAAGGTCAATGCCCTTCCAATATTTTTCTGTTGGTCATGGGAGTCCTGGGTGCCAAGTCTGGTTCAATTCCATTGCTGATGGAGTTCAGAATGCTCTTTGATTGCAGGTTAACTATCAATCCCAGCAACTATAACTCTCAAATGACAAAATAAATCCCGTCCATCAATCCCACCAGTATTCAAATTTGGACGTATTGTGTATTTGTGCCAAATTTTGTCCGGTGAATGAAAATACATTCTGCAGATCAGATATTTACATGACGATTCATAACGGTAGCAAAATGACAGTTATGAAGTAGCAACGAAAATAATGTTGTGGTTGGGGGTCACCATAACATGGGGAGCTATATTAAGGGGTCGCAGCATTAAGAGGGTTGAGAACCACTGTTTTAGAGGGTAAGGTAGGGTTGCTTGACCCAACAGAGGAGATTTTGCAGAACAGGGAGTTATTGTTGATTCAGGGAAGGCACACGGGAACAACCACGTTTTCAAGCTCCTCCTAAAGTCTGCCAAAGTGGGGGTTTGCCTCATATCCTTGGGGAGCGAGTTCCAGATTCGAGGGGCCATCACAGAAAAGGTGGCCCCATCGTCCCAGGAACAAGAGTCCTTGTGCAGAGGGATAGGCAGAGAAGGGCAACGGGAGGGGGGGGGCTTTCCACGCCTTGGGGGGGGGGGGGGGGGGGCCCCGATCCCTGCCCTCCTCCTCCTCCTCCTCTCCTCCTCTTGCTGCCCTGCTTTCGCTTTCCTTTCCGGCCATGGCAGAGGCGGAGATGCAGACCCCCGATGCGTTGGGCCACTTGTCGAACTCAAGTGTCTATGCTGGGGGGCGGCCAGGGGCGGAAGGAGACCCCCCAGAGGTGGACCCCCGGGATGATTTAGCCGAGCCGGGCCGCCCTGCGCCTGGGGACCCGCCGCCTGCCAAGGTAAGGAAAGGAGCCAGAGGAGGAGGAGGAGGAGGAGGAGAGAGAAGAGGGGTGCAAAGCAGGCTGGCCTTGGTGCCAAAGGAGACCCTCCCCTGGGTGGAAAAGAGGAGAGGGCACCAGGCGGAGAAGCCTCCCCCTCGCTCTCATTTCCTGGAAAGGAAAGGAAAAGCGGGGCCGAAGAAGCGCCCGCCCAAGGTTTCTCAACCTTCCTAATGTCGCAACCCCTTAATGCAGTTCCTCGTGTTGTGTTGACCCCCCCAACTATCACATTATTTCCGTTGCTACTTCACAATTGTCATTTTGCTCCTGTTATGAATCGTCATGTAAACAGCTGATAGGCAGGATGGATTTTCTTTCACTAATTTGGCACAAATACCCAATACGCCCAAATTTGGATACTGGTTGGGTTGGGAGGGATTGGTTTTGTCATTGGGGAGTTGTAGTTACTGGGATTTATAGTTCGCCCATCCAGAGAGCACTGTGGACTCAAATAATGATGGATCTGAACCAAACTTGGCACTATTACTCAATATGCCCAAATGTGAACACCGGTGGAATTTGGGGAAAGTCAACCTTGACATTTGGGAGTTGTAGTTGCAGGGATTTATAGTTCACCTACAATCAAAGAGCATTTGGGAGTTGTAGTTGCTGGGATTTGTAGTTCACCAACAATCAAAGAGAACTCTGAACTCCACCAACGATGGAATTGAACCAATCTTGGCACATAGAACTCCCATCACCAACAGAAAATACTGGAAGGCTTTGGCGGGCATTGACCTTGAATTTTGGAGATGTAGTTCACCTATATCCTGAGAATATTATGGACTCAAACAATGATAGATCTAGATCAAACTTGACATAAATACTCAATATGCCCGAAAGTGAACACTGATGGGGAAAACAGACCTTGATATTTGGGAGTTGTAGTTGCTGGGATTTATAGTTCACCTCTAGGAGCCCCTGGTGGCGCACTGGGTTAAACCCCTGTGCTGGCAGGCTTGAAGACTGACAGGTCACGGGTTCAAATCCAGGGAGAGCATGGATGAGATCCCTCTATCAGCTCCAGCTCCTCATGGGGGGACATGAAAGAAGCCTCCCACAAGGATGATAAAGCATCAGAACATCCGGGCGTCCCCTGGGCAACATCCTTGCAGACGGCCAGTTCTCTCATACCAGAAGCAACTTGCAGTTTCTCAAGTTGCTCCTGACACAACAACAAAAAAAGTTCGCCTACAATCAAAGAGCATTCTGAACCCCACCAGCGATGGAATTGAACCAAACTTGGCTCACAGAACTCCCATCACCAACAGAAAATACTGGAAGGCTTTGGCGGGCATTGACCTTGAATTTTGGAGTTGTAGTTCACCTACATCCAGAGAGGACTGTGGGCTCAAACAATGATGGACCTGGACCAAACTTGGCACGAATACTCAATATGCCCAAATGTGAAGACTGGTGGAGTTTGGTGAAAATAGACCTTGACATTTGGGAGTTGTCGTTGCTGGGATTTATAGTTCAGCTACAATCAAAGAGCATTCTGAACTCCACCAATGACAGAATGGGGCCAAACTTCCCATGACCCACAGAAAATGCTTTGTTTTCTGGTGGTCTTTGACAACCCCTCTGACACCCCACTCAGGACCCCCCCCCCCCAGGGGTCCCAACCCCCAGGTTGAGAAATGCTGCACCAGCCAAAGGGGAGCTAGACCTCCCAGAGGAAATAGACCAGTCCTGGGCCATCTTTGGCCCTCCCTCCTGGTGTCTCTACGTCATTCTCTGCATTAATATCATTGACCAAACCATTGCCATCTTGACCCCACTTCTCCTTTCCACCCGCATCTATGTATCCTACCAAAAGCACTGGAGAGAGTGGTGCTAAGAATAATGGACATGAGCCAGCAGTGTGATGCTGCAGCAAAGAAGGCAAATACAACAATGGGTGGATATGTGCCCTTACTTTCCAGACTTTTTTTTCATGTCAGGAATGACTTGAGAAATTGCAAGTTGCTTCTGGTGTGCAAGGATGTTGCCCAGGGAATGCCCGGATGTTTGATGTTTTACCATCCTGTGGGAGGCTTCTCTCATGTCCCTGCATGGGAGCTGCCTGAATTTGAACCACTGACGTTTCGTCAGCAGTCCTGCCCATTGCACCACTGTGGGCTCCATTCAAGACTTAGGCCAGGCATTCTTAGATATGGTTTTGCCAATTCCTTCCCCCATATGGAGCTCACAGGACCTGGGGCTTGTTGTGGCCTCCCATCCAGGGACCAACCAAGGCCGGCCCAGCTTAGCCTCCAAAATCAGGCAGGTTCTGGTGCATTCAGGCGATTTCAACCTATGGATTATTTATTTATTTATTTATTTCAAAGTTTTCTATACCAACCTTCTCACCTCGTTGAGTGACTCACCCCAGTTTCCAACCATAAAAACACATACAAACAGTAAAATATCATAGTTCACAATTACAGTAACACATTTAAAATAACACATATATTTAAAACTACGGTGGTCAGTCGTCATATTAAAATCAAATATACAACATCTTCCATCCAAAATCCTAGGGTGTTGTCTCATTCATTGAAAGCCTGTCTCCACAACCACGTCTTCACCTGTTTCCTGAATGTCAGGATAGACGGGGTGGTTGTGACCTCCGGAGGGAGAGAGTTCCAGAGCCGAGGGGCCACCACCGAGAAGGCCCTGTCCCTCGTCCCCACCAGACGCGCTTGCGAGGCCGGTGGGACCGAGAGCAGGGCCTCTCCAGACGATCTTAATAATCTTGATGGTTCATAGGGGAGAATACGTTCAGAGAGGTAAACAGGGCCGGAGTCGTTTAGGGCTTTATAGGTTAACACCAGCACTTTGAATTGTGCTCGGAAGCTAATCGGCAGCCAGTGGAGCTCAAGTAACAGCGGAGTGGTGTGCTCCCTGTACCCAGCACCCATTAGTAATCTGGCTGCCGAGCGTTGGACTTGCTGCAGCTTCCGGGCAGTCTTCAGAGGCAACCCCACGTAGAGAGCGTTGCAGTAATCTAAGCGGGATGTAACCAAAGCATGGACTACCGTGGCCAAGTCAGGCTTCCCAAGGTATGGTCGCAGTTGGCGCACAAGTTTTAGTTGTGCGAAAGCTCCCCTGACCACTGCCGAGACCTGGGGTTCCAGGCTCAGCGATGAGTCCAGGAGAACTTCCAGACTGCGAACCTGCGCCTTCAGGGAGAGTGTGACCCCGTCCAGCACAGGCTGTAACCCTATACCCTGTTCGGCCTTTCGACTGACCAGGAGTACCTCTGTCTTGGCTGGATTTAGTTTTAATCTGTTGTTCCTCATCCAGTTCGTCACAGCGGCCAAGCACCAGTTCAGGACTTCAACAGCCTCCTTAGTAGCAGGTGAAAAGGAGTGACAGAGTTGGACATCATCTGCGTACAGATGACACCGCACCCCAAAACTCCGGATCCTATCTTAACCTAGATCCTAAGCCTCCAGTTTCCTCACAAATGCACTCTTTCTGGAAAACTCTAACCCACTTGACAGGTCAAGGATCTATGGAGAAAAAACAGGGGTTTTAGGCAGAAGAAGACCTCTCCTTTTAGGGGATGGAAAGACAGGCCAGACAGAAGGGGGAACACAGCCTGGGAGTGGCACCCCCCAAGTGGCTGCTTCTTGCTGGATAACATTGTGAATCTCCTCTTTTTGCTCCTTTTAAGGAATCTGGAAGCAGAACTAATTCAGATATAGATGGAATGTCCAATGATGACATCATTAAAGAACTTGATCACATATTCAAGGTGAGTCTGTCCCCTTCTGTCCCATGCCGGAAATGGGTGCACCGGGCAGACTCCAAAGAGCTCTTTGGACACCAAACCCTGACAACTTTCTCTAGGAATTAAATCCTAGAGATTGAAGGGACCCCAAAAGCCATCTAGCCCACCCCCTGTTGCCAGTCAGGAAGGCACATTCAAATCAGTCCAGAGAGAAGGCCATCCAGCCTCTGCTTTAAAATCCCCAGAGTAAGAAAGAGACCCCACTGGACTCCAAAGCAGGGCATATTCCTTTAGATTAGGAAGGGAATCCCAAGGACAGGAAGACACAATTCATAGAATCATAGAATCAAAGAGTTGGAAGAGACCTCATGGGCCATCCAGTCCAACCCCATTCTGCCAAGAAGCAGGAATATTGCATTCAAATCACCCCTGACAGATGGCCATCCAGCCTCTGTTTAAAAGCTTCCAAAGAAGGAGCCTCCACCACACTCCGGGGCAGAGAGTTCCACTGCTGTATGGCTTTCACAGTCAGGAAGTTCTTCCTCATGTTCAGATGGAATCTCCTCTCTTGTAGTTTGAAGCCATTGTTCTGTTGCGTCCTAGTCTTCAAGGAAGCAGAAAACAAGCTTGCTCCCTCCTCCTCCCTGTGGCTTCCTCTCACATGTTTATACATGGCTATCATATCTCCTCTCAGCGTTCTCTTCTTCAGGCTAAACATGCCCAGCTCCTTAAGCCACTCCTCATAGGGCTTGTTCTCCAGACTCTTGATCATTTAGTTGCATTTTGGTGCTCTCCCAGTAGAAGGCCATCCACCCTCTGGCAAAAGGCTACCTAGGAGTCCAATGGTGTCTTCTTCCCTGGAGGTTATTTATTTATTGTGTCAGGAGCGAACCAAAACAGTTGTATTACATTAAAAAAACAGACAAACAAACAAACAAAACACAAAGTTTGCAAGGCATGGCTTTCTAGTAAATGTCCTTTCATCAGTATCTGGCCACTTGGAGTGCCCCTGGTGTTACTATAAGAAGGTCCTCCATTGTGCATGTGGCAGGGTTCAGGTTGCATTGCAGCAGGAGGTCAGTGGTTTGCTCTTCTCCGCACTCGCATGTCGTGGATTCCACTTTGTAGCCCCATTTCTTGAGGTTGGCTCTGCATCTGGTGGTGCCAGAGCGTAGTCTGTTCAACGCCTTCCAAGTCGCCCAGTCTTCTGTGTGCCCAGGGAGTCCCTCATTTGGTATCAGCCACTAATTGAAGTTCTGGGTTTTAGCCTGCCACTTTTGGACTCTCGCTTGCTGAGGTGTCCCAGCGAGTGTCTCTATAGATTTTAGAAAACTATTTCTGGAGGTTTATAAGCGGAGACTGGGTGACCATCTGTCAGGAGGGTTTCTATTGTGTCTTCTTCCCTGGTAGAAATGGGTTGGAGCAGATGGCCCGCGAGGTTTCCTCCAACCCTAGGATTCTATGATTCCCGTTGCCCCAGAAAAGTACAAATCCCAGAATTCTATTCCTGCCCGACTCTGGAGGGATCCCCTCCCATGCTTGTCTTGCTTGGAAGCCTGCAAATTATCCTCCTTTACAGAATGTGAGCCGGTTTACAGACCCTGCGGCCAAGGTATTTCTCAAAGCCAGGGTGCGGGAAGTCGAAGCCTTTGCCTGCCTGCTGCAAGAAAAAGAGCTACTGCAAAAACAAGAATCCCAAGAGGTGGCCCAGCTCAAGGCTGAGAATGAGCGTCTGCAGCAAGAGCTTGAGGAGGCCAAGAGGAGCCAGAAGACAGGAAACCTACCTTTTACGCTTCCATGGTCTAAAACAGGTGGGTGAAATGGCCCCAGGGCAGATGAAGGGGAGAGATGGGAGCAGGGCCGTAGCCAGAAAAAAATTTCAGGGAGGGTTGAAAATTTGGGGGGGGGAGTTTTGAAAATTTCGGGGGGGGGGGGTTAAAAAAATTTGGGGGGGGGGAGAGTTGAAACCTGCCTCTTAGGTCACGCTGAAGCAAAGAGCACAGCGGGGGGGGGGGGGCAGAGCAGCCTTCAATAGCCTGCAGCTCCGCCCTAGTCAACCACCTCCACCAAGTCTGGCCTCCTTAATGAGAGCATTCAACACCCCCCCCCCCAACATGGTTGCTTTGCTACATCGGCTATTGCTGCAAGTAATGACAGTGTGAATAAATTGTCAATATTTGCTTGAGATTGTGCTTGCATGGAGGGACTTTTAATTTTTTGCGTCTCATAGACTTAGCATGGGGATAAGCCACTGCCAGAAGGGACAGAAAGTTTCATCTATGCTGATGATCGTGCCATTACTGCTCAAGCAGGGAGCTTTGAGATGGTAGAACAGAAGCTTTCCGAAGCTCTAGGTGCTCTTACTGCCTATTCCAGGGAAAACCAGCTGATCCCCAACCCATCTAAAACACAGACATGTGCTTTTCATCTCAAGAACAGACAAGCATCCCGAGCTCTGAGGATCACCTGGGAAGGAATCCCACTGGAGCATTGCAGCACACCCAAGTACATGGGAGTCACTCTGGACCGTGCTCTTACCTACAAGAAGCACTGCCTGAACATCAAGCAAAAAGTGGGTGCTAGAAACAATCATACGAAAGCTGACTGGCACAACCTGGGGATCACAACCAGATACAGTGAAGACATCTGCCCTTGCACTGTGCTACTCTGCTGCTGAGTATGCATGCCCAGTGTGGAACACATCTCACCACACTAAAACAGTGGATGTGGCTCTTAATGAGACATGCCGCATTATCACGGGGTGTCTGCACCCTACACCACTGGAGAAATTACACTGCTTAGCCGGTATTGCACCACCTGACATCCGCTGGAAGTAGCAGCCAATAGTGAAAGGACCAAGGCAGAGACATCTCCAGCTCATCCCCTGTTTGGGTGTCAGCCAGCACGTCAACGACTTAAATCTAGAAATAGTTTTCTAAGATCTACAGAGACACTCGCTGGAACACCTCAGCAAGCGAGAGTCCAAACCTGGCAAGCTCAAACCCAGAGCCTCAATCGATGGCTGATACCAAATGAGAGACTCCCCCCTGGGCACACAGAGGACTGGGTGACTTGGAAGGCGCTGAATAGACTGCGCTCTGGCACCACGAGATGCAGAGCCAACCTTCAGAAATGGGGCCACAAAGTGGAATCCACAACATGCGAGTGCAGAGAAGAGCAAACTACAAACCACCTGCTGCAATGCAACCTGAGCCCTGCCACATACACAATGGAGCACCTTCTTGCGGCAACACCAGAGGCACTCCAAGTGGCCAGATACTGATCAAAGGACATTTAATCAACTACCAAGCTTGCAAACTCTGTCTTTTGTATGTATGTATGTTTGTTTGTTTGTTCTGTAAAAAATGTAACACAACTGTTCGGTTGCCTGGCACGATAAATAAATAACGCTATGGAATTCTGGTAAGTTGTAGTGTGGTGCATGCTGAAGACCTTGCAAAACTACAGCTCCCATGATGCTCAGTTTAAAGGGATGTCAAGCTGCAGCAATTCTACAAGTCTAGGGGCACCCTTAGAAAGGCATATATAAAGGGAACGCTCGTGATTCAATATACCGTATATTCCGGCATATAAGACGACTGGGTGTATAAGACGACCCCCAACTTTTCCAGTTAAAATATAGAGATTAAGACGACTCCCATGCATAAGACTACACCAGCGTATAAGACGACCCCTGATTTTTGAGAAGATTTTCTTGGGTTAAAAAGTAGTCTTATACGCCAGAATATACTGTATATATATATATAGAGAAAGAGAGAGAGAGAGAGAGAGAGAGAGAGAGAGAATCACGAGCGTTCCCTTTAAGAGACAGACTCTCCTTGGCCGGCTCTGCCTTCTTCGCCTGTTCCTGTCAATCAGGCTGGGAAGGGGCGCAAGGCCGAAGGCGATTGGCTAGCTGGAGGGACGCCCCTCCCCGCGCTGCTTCAGAGAAGAGAGAGAGGGGGGAAAGGAGAGGCAGAGATGGCAGCAGCAGAGGCGCACCGGGTGCTGGTCTATGGAGGGCGGGGAAGTTAACCAGTTAACCAAATTCATTACTAAACCAGTTAAAATTAATGAGTAAACCAGGTTTATTTTTTTTTAACCTGAAAAATTTCGGGGGGGGGGGGTGTTGAACCCCCAACCCCCCCCCCCCTCGCTACGGGCCTGGATGGGAGGAGGGCGGACTAAGTGCAGTCCTGGGGCAGTTTGGTTGTGTTGCATTACAGTCTTATCCTGCAGAGCTACTCCAAGGTCAATTTGCACAATAGAATCCCCTCAGAGGCTGCATCTACACTGCAGAAGGAAGGCAGCTTGATCCCACTTTAACTGCCGTTGCTCCATGCGATGGGAACCGGGTTGTTGTCATCTTGCAAAACCCTTATCCTTTCCTGCTCTGTGTTCTGGTGCCTCAATGAACTATAGTCATCATTATTTTTAGGTATTGACAAACTGAGAGCAGGCTTTTTTTCTGCATCTCTGGAGACTGGGATCCAGAGTCATGGTTCCAATCACAGGAAATGAACTTCCCTCTGAAGATTAAGAAGGACTTCCTAATTGTCAAAACAGCTGTCCAACAGTGGAACTCTCTGTCTCAAAGTCCATTGCAATCTCCTTCCCTGGAGGCATTTAAACAGTGGCTGGATGGCCATCTGTGGAACTCTCTGCCCTGTGGAACTCTTTGCCCTCGAGTGTGGTGGAGGCTCCTTCTTTGGAAGCTTTTAAACAGTGGCTGGATGGCCATCTGTGGAACTCTCTGCCCTGTGGAACTCTTTGCCCTGGAGTGTGGTGGAGGCTCCTTCTTTGGAAGCTTTTAAACAGAGGCTGGATGGCCATCTGTGGAACTCTCTGCCCTGTGGAACCCTTTGCCCTCGAGTGGGGTGGAGGCTCCTTCTTTGGAAGCTTTTAAGCGGAGCTGGATGGCCATCTGTCAGGGGTGCTTTGAATGCAATATTCTTGCTTCTTGGCAGAATGGGGTTGGACTGGATGGCTCAGGTGGTCTCTTCCAACTCTAGGATTCTAGGATTCTATCTGTCAAGGCTGCTTTGAGTGTGCTTTTTCTACCTGGAAGAAGGGTTGGACTGGATGGCCCATGGGGTCTTTTCCAGCTCCATGATTCTATGATCCCTCTTTCCTCTCAAAATATGAGACTCAAAGCAGCTACAACTCCTCCCTGGGATCCATACCTTGGAGCTGTGACAATTAAATGGTGTCAAATTACATTTATTCCAAAGTGTAGATGCACCCATAGTCTTCCCTGTGTAATAGGCTGGACTTTGAGGCCATTGGTGGTCAGGAATTGGTAGATCTCATTGCCATCATTATCTATCCGAACTTATCTATCCAAACTGGCCCAACTTATCTATCCGAACGTATCTCAGCCTATCAGCCCACCAGGACCCTAAGATCTTCCGGAGAGTCCCTTCTCTCTATCCCTCCAGCTTCAGAAGTGCGGCTGGCGGGAACGAGAGATAGGGCCTTCTCTGTGGTGGCCCCTCGGCTTTGGAACGCCCTCCCTATAGAGGTACGATCAGCCTCGTCGCTGATGGTGTTTAGGAAGAGACTCAAAACATGGCTATTCAAACAAGCATTCGGCTAATCTGTGGCAATTAAATCGAATCTTGGTGACTATGGACAGGAAATATGGACAACGAACTCTGGATTGTGATTTTAACTTGAGATATATGGGATTATTATTGGTGGCCCAATAATTTGTTATTGTATTTGTATATGTTTTTTAAACTGAGATTGTTTTTAAAATGCTGTAAACCGCAATTGAGTCGCCGTTCTAGGCTGAGAAATTAGCGGTATACAAGTGTACCAAATAAATAAATAAAATCATGTTGGCAGCTCCTTCTGCTTGGGATCTGTCTTGGAGTGATGCCTGGGCAGCTGAGGGTCCAGGGTTCAGAGTTACGCTGAGCTGGCCAAACCCACTGAGACACTCTTTCTCAAGACTCCAAGGAAGGTGACGTCTCCAAAGTGCAGTCTAGGTGCTACTCAAGAACTTTGTCCCTCTTCTCTTCCCCAGATTTCTGTATCCAGGTGCTTGACACTGGGAAGACACTGGGTGGCTGTGAAAAGCAGTTCGTAAAGAAGGTCTCTGACCACCTTTCCGATCATCACATCAACCTCAAGCCAGAGAGGTACCGAGAGGACTCTGGCCACTTCCTGCTGGTCTTCTGCCCAGCGGCTTCCTCAGTGGGCAGCGACATGGACAACGCTCTCAAGGGTCTGAGCAGTAAGTCCAGGCGTGTTGCAGTTAACCAAGCTGCTCCTTTTTGCAAAGTCTTTCCACACATAGCCAACTCTTTTGCATTTCCTCCTTGGGGTGACTATCTGGGTGCCTTTCAGTTGCAGCCTTGGCCTCAGGAGGGCCAGATTTAGGGTATCAGGAGAAACAAGCTTTGGGTGTTAGGTTTAGACAGCAGATCTGCAGCAAACTTTTTTTTGTCATGTCAGAAGCAACTTGAGAAACTGCAAGTCGCTTCTGGTGTGAGCGAATTGGCCATCTGCAAGGACCTTGCCCAGGGGACGCCCAGATGTTTTCCAGGAGTGGGTTTCCTTTCTTCCTTCCAAGGGGGAGATTCTTCTCAATTCCTGTTGTCTCAGCCCCGTACTTAACTAGAAGTTGTTTGTAAGTCGGGTGGTTGTGACTCAGGAACGGCCTGTAGTGCAAGCAGCAACCTCTTTCAGTTTCTTTTCTGAGCATGCACAACACAAACAGCATGTCGGAGCAAAAAAAAGATCAAATAAGCCTGCTTCACCTGCTGATCCCAGTGTGTGTAAACCACAAGGAAAGTGGAAATACCTGTTTTCCTGTCAACCTCTCATAGAAGAGACCGCCAGGGCCACCCAACCTGCCACAAAGGAAGGCACAACCCAAACATTCTCCACAATTTACATTGTTTTTGTGCTTCCAGGTGAGCCAAAGGCCGTCTTGGTGATGTTGCATCACAAACTGAAGGAGATCATCACCCCTGTGGATACCAGGAAGCAGGTGCATCACCCGGCCATTGTGCACACTGTCCACGCTTGCTATTCCCCCAAAAGTGGCATCTACACCTGCCAAATGAATGAAGAGGCCGTGGCCATTGTGGCCAAAATCTTGGAAGACCACTGCAAAGGGAGGAAAGGGGGACTCCACAATCCCTGGCACTCCGCCCAAGTCTCGGGATACTGCTAGCTGCTCAGGATGCTGCTAGCTGCCAGGCTTCTCATTATTGGGAGGGCAAGGATGTTGTTGGCTATTATATTAATTATACTAAAATTATGATTTTATGCTGGGCTCTCTGTAACCACAGATTCAACCATCTATGGCCTGGGATATTTCCAGAACAAATGAAACATTGGTTTTTACCACTTAATATACAGTATCTTAGGTAGACAACAATGCCCAGGATAGGTCTTTTATAAGGATAAAGTCTAATGGGGTCATTCATTGCTGGGTTTTGAATATTATGAATGACCCCATTAGAAAAAGCATAAAGATGTCAATGTTCCCCAAACCCCACCAGTATTCAAAGTTGGCCATATTGAGTATGTGTGCCAAGTCTGGCCCAGATCCAAGTGTTCTTTGGATGTGGGTGAACGATACCGTATATACTCGAGTATAAGCCGACCCGAATATAAGCCGAGGTGCCTAATTTTACCGCAAAAAAAATGGGAAATCGTATTAACTTGAGTATAAGCTGAGGGTGGGAAAAGCAGCAGCTATGGTCCAATTTCAAAATAAAAAATAGATCCCAATGAAATTAAATTAATCAAGGCATCAGGAGGTGAAATGTTTTTGAATTTTACATTAAACTGTAATTTATGTCGAACTGTTCATGAAAAACAAATACAGAACTTCCAAGGTAAAACTCCAAAATTTGAATCATGAATCAAACTAGGCACTTTACACATGAATCCAACTAAATCAAGGATTCCAAGGGCCAGGAAAAATGTCTTGACTCAATTTTAATGTTGCTTCGTCTGAACTATAGATTCTGTACTTGGCATTTTTATCCCCTAATTCTACTCATTGTCCCAAGCAGCCAGGAATGGATTTCGTTTCAGCCTTGACTCTGTTATCAATCTTTCTCTCAGTCTGGTAAAACACCTGAGAGTTTGGTTTGCCTGTGCTGAATAAAAACATGCATTCTATTTACTGGCTCATTAATTTCTGCAGCTGGCCCAAGTGCCCAGCTATTCTCAGGCTCAAAGCCTACCAGTTGCTAGGAATGATGGGAGCTGAAGTCCAAAACACCTGGAAGAAGACTCAAGCTGGCCCGTGCCTGGTCTACAGTCTCTCGAATGGCAACCTTGTTCGCCCCTTTGGCACTCTGCACGCCTTCAGGGGCCCTCTGTGGAAAGAGGGAGAACACACACAGAGAGAGATACACTGCCCTCTTACTTAGGTGATCCCTTGTAGCTTGAGGATGATTGTCTTCCAGATGTGGTGTCTTGGCGGTGGGTCCGTAGGTAGCTGTGGAGCCCTATTCTTGATCCACACGTTCTCCCGCAGTGAGGACATCAGTTTCCAGGTGGAAGGCAGTCCCTGGCAGGATTGGCTTGACATGCCTTTCTCTTGGCACATTTCTCCCTTTCGCCCTCCAGTCATGACTTCAAATTCTGCAGCACTGCTGGTCACAGCTGACCTCCAGTTAGAGTGCTCGAAGGCCAGGGCTTCCCAGTTCTCGGTGTCTATGCCACCATTTATAAGGTTGGCTTTAAGCCCTTCTTTAAGTCTCTTTTCCTGTCCCCCAACATTATGTTTCCCATTCTTGAGTTTGGAGTAGAGTAACTGCTTTGGGAGATGGTGATTGGACATTCAGACAACATTACCCTCTACCTCAGATCCGAGAATGCTTCTGGGACATGGCCAGGCAGCCCTGAAAATGCACAACAACTCAGTGATTCCAGTCAGCCTTTTTAAATTTGCTTTCACTTGTGTTCCAGAAGCATTCTCTCTTGACATTTCACCCGCATCTCTGTCAGGCATCCTCAGAGGTTATGAGGTCTGTTGGGAACTAGGAAAATGGGGTTTATAAACCTCACAAACTCTGAGGATGCCTGCCAGAGATGCAGGCGAAATGTCAGGAGAGAATGCTTCTGAAACATAGCCAGACAGCCCGGAAAACTTACAGCAACCCAGTGATTCTGGCCATGAAAGCCTTAGACAAGACATTTTCTGTCTGTTTGAAGACTTCTGATTGAGGTGTGTTATCATCAAAGACTTTAATTAGCTGTGTGAAGGGAAGACTTCTATTTTGTGTTGACTTGAAGACTGTGTATTCACTTATTTTGGTTGAAGCCCAGGCTTTTTTATTTGCTTTCACTTGTGTTCCAGAATCATTCTCTCCTGGCGTTTTGCCCGCATCTATGTCAGGCATCCTCAGAGGTTGTGGGGTCCGTTAGGAACTAGGAAAATTGGGTTTATAGATCTCATAACCTCTGAGGATGCCTACCAGAGATAAAGATGAAACATCAGGAGAGAATGCTTCTGGAACATGGCCAGGCAGCCCAGAAAACACACAACAACCCAGTGATTCTGGCCATGAAAGCCTTCGACAAGATATTTTCTGTCTTTCTGAAGACTTCTGCTTGATATGTGTTATCATCCAAGACTTTAATTTGCTGCCTGAAGGAAAGACTTCTATTTTGTGTTGACTTGAAGACGGTGTATTCACTTATTTTGGCTGAAGCCAAGCCTTTTCTATTTGGTTCTTCTGGGTTTTTTCAGGCTATATGGCCATGTTCTAGAGGCATTTCTCCTGACGTTTCGCCTGCATCTATGGCAAGCATCCTCAGAGGTAGTGAGGTCTGTTGGAAATAGGAAAATGGGTTTATATATCTGTGGAATGACCAGGGTGGGGCAAAGAGCTCTTCTCTGCTGGAGCTAGGTGTGAATGTTTCAACTGACCACCTTCATTAGCATTTGAAGGCCTGGCTGAGCCTGGGAAAATCTTTTGTTGAGAGGTGTTAAGCTGTGCCTGGTTGTTTCCTCTCTGCTGTTTTGCTGTTGTAATTTTAGAGTTTTTTAATACTGGTAGCCAGATTTTGTTCATTTTCATGGTCTCTTCCTTTCTGTTGAAATTGTCCACATGCTTCTGTGGATTTCAATGGCTTCTCTGTGTAGTCTGACATGGTGGTTGTGAGAGTGGTCCAGCATTTCTGTGTTCTCAAATAAGATGCTGTGTCCAGGTTGGTTCATCAGGTGCTCTGCTATGGCTGACTTCTCTGGCTGAAGTAGTCTGCAGTGCCTTTCATGTTCCTTGATGCGTGTCTTGGGCAATGCTGCATTTGGGTTGATGAACCAGCCTGGACACAGCATATTATTTGAGAACACAGAAATGCTGGACCACGCTCACAACCACCATGTCAGACTACACAGAGAAGCCATTGACATACACAAGCATGTAGATAATTTCAACAGAAAGGAAGAGACCATGAAAATGAACAAAATCTGGCTACCAGTATTAAAAAAACTCTAAAATTACAACAGCAAAACAGCAGAGAGGAAACAACCAGGCACATCTTAACACCTCTCAACAAAAGATTCCCCCAGGCTCAGCCAGGCCTTCAAATGCTAATGAAGGTGGTCAGGTGAAACATTCACACCCAGTTCCAGCAGAGAAGAGCTCTTGGGCCCACCCCAGTCATTCCACAGATATATAAACCCATTGTCCTAATTCCAACAGACCTCACTACCTCTGAGGATGCTTGCCATAGATGCAGGCGAAACGTCAGGAGAAATGCCTCTAGAACATGGCCATATAGCCCGAAAAAAACCCCGAGAACCTAGTGATTCCAGCCATGAAAGCCTTCGACAATACTTTTCTATTTGCTTTCGCTTGTGCTTCTGGAATTAGACTGGACACACCAGTTTGGGCCGCGTCAGAAACTTTTCCCCATGGTTGTGCTGTCGAAGGCTTTCAGGGCTGGAATCCCAGGGTTGGTGTAGGTTTTTTGGGCTGTATGGCCATGTCAGGAGAGAATAGTTCTGGAACATAGCCATACAGCCCGAAAAACTTACAACAACCCAGAGTTGTGATGATGGAACCAGTGAGGGAAGGACATGGCTCATCCAGGAACAAGAGTCCTGGTGCAGAGGGATAGGAGAGAATGAAGGGGCAGGCCTGTAGCGAGGGGGGGGGGGGTTAGGGGTTCAACCCCCCCCCCCGAAATTTTTCAGGTTAAAAAAAATAAACCTGGTTTACTCATTAATTTTAACTGGTTTAGTAATGAATTTGGTTAACTGGTTAACTTCCCCGCCCTCCATAGACCAGCACCCGGTGCGCCTCTGCTGCTGCCATCTCTGCCTCTCCTTTCCCCCCTCTCTCTTCTCTGAAGCAGCGCGGGGAGGGGCGTCCCTCCAGCTAGCCAATCGCCTTCGGCCTTGCGCCCCTTCCCAGCCTGATTGACAGGAGCAGGCGAAGAAGGCAGAGCCGGCCAAGGAGAGCCTGTCTCTTAAAGGGAACGCTCGTGATTCTCTCTCTCTCTCTCTCTCTATATATATATATATATATACAGTATATTCTGGCGTATAAGACTACTTTTTAACCCAAGAAAATCTTCTCAAAAATCAGGGGCCGTCTTATACGCTGGTGTAGTCTTATGCATGGGAGTCGTCTTAATCTCTATATTTTAACTGGAAAAGTTGGGGGTCGTCTTATACACTCAGTCGTCTTATATGCCGGAATATACGGTATATTTATATATGCCTTTCTAAGGGTGCCCCTAGACTTGTAGAATTGCTGCAGCTTGACATCCCTTTAAACTGAGCATCATGGGAGTTGTAGTTTTGCAAGGTCTTCAGCATGCACCACACTACAACTTGCCAGAATTCCATAGCGTTATTTATTTATCGTGCCAGGCAACCGAACAGTTGTGTTACATTTTTTACAGAACAAACAAACAAACAAACATACATACATACAAAAGACAGAGTTTGCAAGCTTGGTAGTTGATTAAATGTCCTTTGATCAGTAGCTGGCCACTTGGAGTGCCTCTGGTGTTGCCGCAAGGAGGTGCTCCATTGTGTATGTGGCAGGGCTCAGGTTGCATTGCAGCAGGTGGTTTGTAGTTTGCTCTTCTCTGCACTCGCATGTTGTGGATTCCACTTTGTAGCCCCATTTCTGAAGGTTGGCTCTGCATCTCGTGGTGCCAGAGCGCAGTCTGTTCAGCGCCTTCCAAGTCACCCAGTCCTCTGTGTGCCCAGGGGGGAGTCTCTCATTTGGTATCAGCCATCGATTGAGGCTCTGGGTTTGAGCTTGCCAGGTTTGGACTCTCGCTTGCTGAGGTGTTCCAGCGAGTGTCTCTGTAGATCTTAGAAAACTATTTCTAGATTTAAGTCGTTGACGTGCTGGCTGACACCCAAACAAGGGATGAGCTGGAGATGTCTCTGCCTTGGTCCTTTCACTATTGGCTGCTACTTCCCGGAGGATGTCAGGTGGTGCAATACCGGCTAGACAGTGTAATTTCTCCAGTGGTGTAGGGCAGACACCCCGTGATAATGCGGCATGTCTCATTAAGAGCCACATCCACTGTTTTAGTGTGTGAGATGTGTTCCACACTGGGCATGCATACTCAGCAGCAGAGTAGCACAGCGCAAGGGCAGATGTCTTCACTGTGTCTGGTTGTGATCCCCAGGTTGTGCCAGTCAGCTTTCGTATGATGTTGTTTCTAGCGCCCATTTTTTGCTTGATGTTCAGGCAGTGCTTCTTGTAGGTCAGAGCACGGTCCAAAGTGACTCCCAGGTATTTGGGTGCGCTGCAATGCTCCAGTGGGATTCCTTCCAGGTGATCCTCAGAGCTCGGGATGCTTCTCTGTTCTTGAGATGAAAGGCACATGTCTGTGTTTTAGATGGGTTGGGGATCAGCTGGTTTTCCCTGTAATAGGCAGTAAGAGCACCTAGAGCTTCGGAAAGCTTCTGTTCTACCATCTCAAAGCTCCCTGCTTGAGCAGTAATGGCACGATCATCAGCATAGATGAAACTTTCTGTCCCTTCTGGCAGTGGCTTATCCCCATGCTAAGTCTATGAGACGCAAAAAATTAAGAGTCCCTCCAGAACTGTAAGCATAATCTCAAGCAAATATTGACAATTTATTCACACTGTCATTACTTGCAGCAATAGCCGATGTAGCAAAGCAACCAAGTTGGGGGGGGGGTGTTGAATGCTCTCATTAAGGAGGCCAGACTTGGTGGAGGTGGTTGACAGGGGAGGAGCTGCAGGCTATTGAAGGCTGCTCTGCCCCCTGCTGTGCTCTTTGCTTCAGCGTGAGCTAAGAGGCAGGTTTCAACTCCCCCCCCCCCAAAATTTTTTAACCCCCCCCGAAATTTTCAAAACTCCCCCCCCCAAATTTTCAACCCTCCCCGAAATTTTTTTCTGGCTACGGCCCTGGCAAGGGGGGGGGGTGTTCTCCACACCCTGGGGGGGGGGGAGGTTGTGAGGGGGTGTCATCTAGGGGAGGGGAAGAGAGGGGAGGGCCCCGATCCCTGGCCTCCTCCTCCTCTTCTTGCCCTGCTTTCGCTTTCCTTCCCGGCCACGGCAGAGGCGGAGATGGAGGTCCCCGACCCAGAGGGCCATCTGTTCTGCCGGCCCGAGAAGGCGAGCCCGGGGGTCTCTCCTCTGGAGCCCCCCCTCGAGGAAGCCTGGGAAGATTTACGTGAGGCGCCTGGGGACCCCCCTCCTGCACAGGTAAGGAAAGGAGCAAGAGGAGCCGGAGGAGGAGGAGGAGGAGGAGGAGGAGGAAAAGAGACCCCCACTTGCCGGCCCTCTGCCCATGCTCAGGGGCTCCCCGGCCCTTTGCTGCCTCCTGAAGGGAAAGAGAGTCCCCCGAGCAAGTGCCAGGCTGGCCTTGGTGCCAAAGGAGCCCCTTCCCTGGGGGGGGGGGGGGGGGGGGAGGAGGAGAGGACCCCAGGCGGAGAAGCCCCCTCGCCCTCATTTCCTGCAAAGGAGGAAGGAAAGGAAAGGAAAGGAAAAGCGAGCCCCAAGAAGCGCCTTCTGGCTTTCCTTCCGGCCGAAGGAGAACTAGATCTCCCAGAGGAAATAGACCCGGCCTGGGCCAACTTGAGCCCTCCCTCCCTCCCGACTTCCCTCCAGGTGTTTTTGGACTCCGAAAAGCAGGAGAGCCCCCCCCCCCTTTTTGCCCTTCTCTGCCTCTCCCTTTGCACAAGAACTCTTGTTCCTGGTGAGCCATGTTCTTCCCTCACTGGTTCCATCATCACAACTATTGTTGGGTTGTTGTAGGTTTTTCGTGCAGGAGGAAGTCCAAAACACCTGGAGGGAGGGGAGGGAAGGAGGGCCCAAGTTGGCCCAGGCCTGAACTAGAACTCTTAAGGATCCATCATAGCCCAGCCAGCAAAGGACAAACCCAGAGGAGTGATGGTGATGATGATGATGGCACCACAATTGAAGAAAGATAGTGAATTCAAGCTGGAATGTGTCCAGAGGAGGGCGACTAAAATGATCAAGGGTCTGGAGAACAATCCCTATGAGGAGCGGCTTAAGGAGCTGGGAATGTTTAGCCTGAAGAAGAGAAGGCTTAGAGGAGATATGATGAGGGCCAGGTATAAATATGTGAGGGGAATATGTTATAAGGAGGAGGGAGCAGGCTTCCTTTCTGCCGCCCTGGAGACCAGGACGCAATAGAACAATGGCTTCAAACTACAAGAAAGGAGATTCCACCTGAACATTAGAATGAACTGGAGCCCCTGGTGGCGCAGCCGGCAGGACTGAAGACTGACAGGTCGCAGGTTCGAATCTGGTGAGAGGCGGATGAGCTCCCTCTATCAGCTCCAGCTCCTCATGTGGGGACATGAGAGAAGCATCCCACAAGTATGATAAAAAAATATCAAATTATCCAGGCATCCCCTGGGCAACGTCCAGCCAATTCTCTCACACCAGAAGCGAATTGCTCCTGACACGACAAAAAAATAAAATAAAAATAGGATGAATTTCCTGACTGTGAGAGAGAGCTGTTCAGCAGTGGAACTCTCTGCCCCGGAGTGTGGTGGAGGCTCCTTCTTTGGAAGCTTTTAAGCAGAGGCTGGATGGCCATCTGTCAGGGGTGATTTGAATGCAATATTCCTGCTTCTTGGCAGAATGGGGTTGGACTGGATGATGGCCCAGGAGGTCTCTTCCAACTCTAGGATTCTACTCATCATAATAACACAATGTAACCAAACTTGGGAAACTTTCTCTTCGCGGCTCAAAAGTGTTTCCTGTTTGATAGTTCAGTCCTGACTTTCCACTTCACAAACAAAGTCAGTTTTGTTTTTGTATCCTTCTGTTTCCTGAAACCTCAAAGTTTGTGACTTTCCTTATTGAAAAGGTGCCATGTTTACCCTTCCAAAATGTCTTTGCAGTTAAATAAACTTTTCCCATGTTTTTTTTAAATGGCAGACCCAACTAGGAAGTGACCTTTCTCACCCGGAGGCAAATACCATCGTGTGACATAGTGATTACTATCTGTACCCGCCAGATGTTGCTATGGCCAACCTTCCCTCCGTCTTTGTCTCCTTCTTCCTTTGGGGGGAGATGTAGTGCATGCACACACACACACATGCATACACATACTGTGTTTTCTGATGGTCTTTGGTGACCCTTCTGACAGCTCCTCATGACCCCTCCAGGGATCCTGACCCCCAGATTGAGAAACGCTATTGACATTTGGGAGTTGTAGTTGCTGGGATTTATAGTTCACCTATACTCAAAGAGAACTCTGAACTCCACCAACGATGAAATTGAACCAATCTTGGCACACAGAACTCCCATCACCAACAGAAAATACTGAAAGGCTTTGGTGGGCATTGACCTTGAATTTGGGAGTTGTAATTCACCTACATCAAGGGAGCACTTTCGGTCAGCAGTCCTGCCGGCACAAGGGTTTAACCCATTGCACCACCGTAGGCTCCATTCAAGACTTAGGCCAGGCATTCTTAGATATGGTTTTGCCAGTTCCTTCCCCCATATGGAGCGCACAGGACCTGGGGCTTGTTGTGGCCTCCCATCCAGGGACCAACCAAGGCCAGCCCAGCTTAGCCTCCAAAATCAGGCAGAGTCTGGTGCATTCAGGCGATTTCGACCTATGGATCCTATCTTAACCTAGATCCTAAGCCTCCAGTTTCCTCACAAATGCACTCTTTCTGGAAAAACTCTAACTCACTTGGCAGGTCAAGGCTCTATGGAGAATAAACAGGGGTTTTAGGCCCAATTTGGACTCAGGCAGAAGAAGACCTCTCCTTTTAGGGGATGGAAGGACAGGCCAGGCAGAAGGGGGGGGGGGGGGGGAGAACCCAGCCTGGTGAATGGCGCACACCCCCTCCCCCCAAGTGGCTGTTTCTTGCTGAATATCATTGTGAGTCTCCCCCTCTTGCTTCTTTAAAGGCACCTGGAAGCAGAACCGGTTCAGACGTAGACGGAATGTCCAAAGACGTTATGGTTGAATATCTGCATTGCAAACTCAAGGTGAGTCTGTCCCCTTCTGTCCCATGTTGAAAATGGGTGCACTGGGCAGACTCCAAAGGGCTCTTTGGGCACCAAACCCTGACACTGTTCACTAGGCATAGAATCCTGGAGATGGAAAGGACCCCAAAGGCCATCTAGTCCATCCCCTGCTACTACTCAGGAAGGCACATTCAAATCAGTCCAGATAGATGGCCATCCAGCCTCTGCTGAAAAATCCCCAGAGAAAGAAAGAGACCCCACTGGACTGCAAGGCAGGGCATATACTTTTAGATTTGGGACTGCCAAGGGCAGGAAGACACAATCGGTGCCCTCCTGACAGATGGCCACCTAGACTCTGGCCTCTAATAATAAATAATAACAACACTTTATTATTATTTCTGCCCTTCTCACTCTGAAGGGGACTCAGGGCAGATCACAGTACATATGCTTGGCAAACATTCAATGTCGCTTTGTATAGACAATAGACAGACAGAACAAGATGGTGGCTGTTGCTCCATCCTCTATGATAGTGGTTCTCAACCTGTGGGTTCCCAGGTGTTTTGACCTACAACTCCCAGAAATCCCAGCCAGTTTACCAGCTGTTAGGAGTTCTGGGAGATGAAGGCCAAAACATCTGGGGACCCACAGGTTGAGAACCATTGCTCTATGACGAAAGGCCATCAGGACTTCCTCCTTCCTTTTGGTCGCCCAGCATTTTCTGGTCTACTTTCTTTATGGCGTCATAAAAAACACCTCCCCCGCTTTTAGCAGTACCTAATTTCTCTAATTGCAGCTAAAGCTGTTTTCGAATTGCTTAGGTAAACAATGAGCTAGGATGACAGTTGGCAGCTCACGCCAGCCTGGGGCTGCGACCTTGCAACCTTTTGGTTGATAGATCTTATGATTGCTGATGATTTACCAGCTGTGCTAAACCTCCGGCCCCTAAGAGTCCAATGGAGTCTCCTTCCCTGGAGGTTTATACGCAGGGGCTGGGTGGCCATCTGTTGGGAGGGTGTAGATTGTGCCTTCCCACATGGCAGCATGGGGCTGGACTGGATATCCCATTGGGTCTCCTCCAACCCTAGGATTCTATTATTCCAGTTGCCCCAGAAAAGTACAAATCCAAGATTCTCTTCCTGCCCCTTCAGCCCCCGGCTCTGGAGGGATCTCCTTCCACACTTGTCTTCCTTGGAAGCCTGCAGATTGTCCTTTTCTTGCAGAATGTGAGCCTGTTCCCAGACCCTGTGGCCAGGGAATTTCTCAAAGACAAGCTGTTGGAAGCCGAAGTCTTTTTCCGCCTGCTGCAAAAAAAGGAGCGACTGCAAGCACAAGAATCGCGGCTCAAGGCTGCAAGTCAGCACCTGCAGCAAGAGCTCCAGGAGGCCAAGAGAAGCCCGTGGATAGGAAAGCTACCTTTTTCAGTTCCAAAATGGTCTAAAACAGGTGGGTGAAATGGCCCCAGGGCAGGTGAAGGGGAGAGGTGGGAGGAGGGCGGACTGAGTGCAGTCCTGGAGCAGTTTGGTTGTGCCGCATTACAGTCTTATCCTGCGGAGCTACGCCAGGGTCAGTTTGCACAATAGAATCCCCTCAGAGGCTGCATCTACACTGCAGAAGGAAGGCAGCTTGATCCCACTTCAACTGCCGTTGTTCCATGCGATGGGGTCCTGGTAGCCTTTACCTTTACACAGTCCTTAGCCTGTTAAAAGTGCTGCTGCCTCAATGAACTATCGTTGTTATGGTTAGATATCAACAAACTATTGCACCACCTGACATCCGCCGGGAAGTAGCAGCCAATAGTGAAAGGACCAAGGCAGTGACATCTCCAGCTCATCCCTTGTTTGGGTATCAGCCAGCATGTCAACGACTTAAATCAAGAAATAGTTTTCTTAGATCTACAGAGACACTCGCTGGAATGCACCAGCAAGCAAGAGTCCAAAAGTGGCAGGCTTAATCAGTGGTTGATACCAAATGAGAGTCTCCGCCCTGGGCACACAGAGGACTGGGCGGCTTGGAAGGCGCTGAACAGACTGCGCTCTGGCACCACGAGATGCAGAGCCAACCTTCAGAAATGGGGCCACAAAGTGGAGTCCAAGACATGTGAGTGCGGAGAAGAGCAAACCACTGACCACCTGCTGCAATGCACCCTGAGCCCTGCCACGTGCACAATGGAGGACCTTCTTGCGGCAACATCAGAGGCAAAGATACAGAATGGGTGACGCCTGGGTCGAGAGCAGTATGTGTGAAAAAGATCTGGAGTCCTCGTGGACAACAAGTTAAACATGAGCCAACAATGTGATGTGGGGCAAAAAAAGCCAATGGGATTTTGGCCTGCATCAATAGGAGCATAGTGTCTAGATCTAGGGAAGTAATGCTCCCCATGCTATATTCCGCTTTGGTTAGACCACACCTGGAATATTGTGTCCAATTCTGGGCACCACAATTGAAGAGAGATATTGACAAGCTGGAATGTGTCCAGAGGAGGGCGACTAAAATGATCAAGGGTCTGGAGAACAAGCCCTATAGGGAGCGGATTAGACATGTTGATTTCTAATCTAAGAGAAGGCTGAGAGGAGATATGATAGCCATGTATAAATATGTGAGAGGAAGCCACAGGGAGGAGGGAGCAAGCTTGTTTTCTGCTTCCTTGGAGACTAGGACGCAATGGAACAATGGCTTCAAACTACAAGAGAGGAGATTCCACCTGAACATGAGGAAGAACTTCCTGACTGTGAGAGCCGTTCAGCAGTGGAACTCTCTGCCCCAGAGGGAGTGTGGTGGAGGCTCCTTCTTTGGAAGCTTTTAAACAGAGGCTGGATGGCCATCTGTCAGGGGTGATTTGAATGCAATATTCCTGCTTCTTGGCAGAATGGGGTTGGACTGGATGGCCCAGGAGGTCTCTTCCAACTCTTTGATTCTATGAGCCATGCCTGAGCGCTGCCACATGCACAATGGAGGACCTTCTTGCGGCAACACCAGAGGCACTCCACGTGGCCAGATACTGCTCAAAGGACATTTAATCAACTACCAAGCTTTGCAAACTTTGTGTTTTGTCTGTTTGTTTGTTTTGTTAAAAATGTAATACAATTATCTGGCTGCTACTGATATGATAAATAAATAAATCAACAAACTTTTCCAAGCAATTAAATGCTAATCAAGGTGGTCAGTTGAAACATTCACACCTAGCTACAGCAGACAAAAGTCCTTTGTCCCACCCTGGTCATTCCACAGATATATAAACCCATTTTCCTACTTCCAACATACCTCACTACCTCTGAAGATGCTTGCCATAGATGCAGGTGAAACGCCAGGAGAAAATGCCTTTAGAACATGGCCATACAGCCTGGAAAACGTACAACAACCCAGTGATTCCAGCTATGAAAGCCTTTGACAATACATTCAACAAACTTTTTCCCCTGCAGCTCTGCAGAGTGGGATTCAGAGGCATGGGTCCAAATTACAGAATAGCAGGTTCCCTCTGGAAAATTAGGAAGGACTTCCTGACTGTAAGAAGAACTTTTCAACAGTGGAACTCTCTGCCTCAGAGTCTACTGGAAGCTCCCTCCTTGGAGGCTTTTAAACAGGCTGGGTGGCCATCTGTTGGGGATGCTTTGATTGTGATTACCTGCCTGGCAGAAGGGTTGGACTGGATGGCCCCCTGGGTCTTTTCCAACTCCATGATTCTACGATCCCACTTTCCTCTTAAAAAATATGGGACTCAAAGCAGCTATAAGCATACCTTGGAGCCATGACAATTAAATGGTGTGAAGCCACATGAGTTCTACAGTGTAGATGCACCCATCATCTGCCCTGTGTGATAGGCTGGGAATTGGGGCCATCCGTGATCAGGAATTGGTGAGATCTCATTGCCATCAAGTGGGCTTCAAGGAGGCCTGTCTGACCCGTGTGGGAACCAAGGACACTGCAAGACCCCTGGCGTGTATTTCCAGGCTCCTCCTGCTTGGGATCGGTCTCAGAGTGATGCATGAGCAGTTGAGGGTCCAGGGTTCAGAGTCAGACTGAGCATCCCCACTGGGGGTCTCGTGTGACGCACAAGACTCTGAGAAAGGTAACATCTCCAAAGTGCAGTCTTGGTGCACCTCAAGAGAGCTTTGTCCCTCTTCTCTTCCCTCCCCCTTCCCCAGATTTCCATATCCAGGTCCGTGTAGCTGGGAAGACTGGTGGCTGTGAAAACGAGTTCTTAAAGAAGGTCTCTGCCCGCCTTGCCTATACATCATATGTACATCATATGTATCTCAAGGTGGAGAGATACCGAGAGGGCTCTCGCCACTTCCTGCTGGTCTTCTGCCCAGTGGCTACCTCAGTGGCCAGCGACATGCGCAACGCTCTCGAGGGTATCAGCAGTAAGTCCAGGCATGCCATGGATTTTTAAATTTATTTTGTATCTAAAGCATTGCATAAATTAGTATAAAACCGATAGAAATAGGAGGAGCACAGGAGACTAAATATTTTTTGACCAAAAACGGGCAACAGCAACCGCATTGCCTGTAGCCTCCAACAATTCTTCCACTGTACATGAGGCAGCGCATAGTGGACAAGCATACAGATGTGAACTTGTCTGTTCTGCTCCACAGTCACATAAGGTGTGGGCAGTGGCGGCCCTAGGTAATTTTCAATGGTAAGCAAACAGTAGTTTGGCGCCCCCCCCAACCAATCATTGATATATATTTTCTGTTCATCGGGGGAGTTCTGTGTGCCATATTTGGTTCAACTCCATTATTGGTGGAGTCGAGAATGCTCCTTGATTGTAGGTGAACTATACATCCCAGTAACTGCAACTCGCATATGTCAAGGTCTATTTTCCCCCAAGAGTGCCTCAAGTGCGCCCCGGGGCAAAATCAACTATAGTGCAAATGTTTACTTTGCGTAATGGGTTGAACTGCCCCTGCGGGGAGGTCAAGCAGCACCCCTCCCCCCTCTCTCTCTCCCCCTCCCCTCCCCATTAAGGGGGGGGGGAGGTCAAGCAGGGCCCCCCTCTTTTTCTGTCTCTCTCTCCTCCTCCCCTCCCCTTAAGGGGGAGGGGGAGGTCAAGCAGCACCCACTTGTCTCTGTGTCTCTCTCCCCCTCCCCTCCCCTCCCCTCCCCTCCCCTCCCATCCGAGGAATACTCCCCTTTTGTCACCCCTTCCCTTGTCCTTTGATAGGTTAGCCTCGAGTGCCCAGTGCACGCGAGGCGCAGGCATCACTCGCCCGCCCGCCCACCCACTTGCACTCTACCTGCCTTGCGCTCCTCTCCTCTTCCCAATCCGCAGGTGGGCCCAGGGGTAAATACACTTGCCGCACTTGTTCCCTTGCCTGGCCCGCTTTGGGTCCAGAGGCGTGCCTGAAGACCCAAAAGTCACCTCTTCTCCTGACTTTCTCCTCAGCCATTGGGACCAAGAGAGAGAGAGACAGAAGCGGAGGTGCCCACCTTTCCTCAAGGTAGGCGCAAAAACAAAGGAGAGAGCTGAGGTGGGAGATACCTCCAGCCAGAGGGGCTCTCTCTCTCTCTCTCTCTTGGTCCAAATGGCTGAGGAGAAAGTCAGGAGAAGAGACAACTTTTGGGTCTTCAGACACACCTCCGGACCCGAAGTGGGCCAGGCAAGGGAGCAAGTGTGGCACAGCAGCTCTGCCCCTTGGCCCACCTGCGGATTGGGGAGAGGAGATGGGTGGAGCGCTGGGAGCAGGAAAGGGAGCCGGTCATGGGGAAGGGATCGAACACAGAACGATTGAGCGCCGGCTCTGCTCGTGCACCCAGTGGCCCGGTGGAGCAGAAATGAGAGGGGCTAGGCGAGGCTCAAGGGCCCGGCCCTCTTCGGGAAGAGGATCGCCTGGCAGTGAGGCAAGAAAGCTGAGTCTCCCCCCAGACTGCTAAGGCTGTTGTGAGCCGAGGGGGCACTCCTCAAGTGGCACCCCTGGCAAAAAAAAAGTGTACTGCGACCGCTTACTTCGCGTAATGGACGAGCCGCCCCTGGGATTCTTTTAGGTCATGCCATTTTGCCAGGTTGTCTTTTGATCTGCCACTCCACTTCTGAGTCTGTTCAGGGACTTCCAAGTTGCCCATTCTTGGTTTGCCCCTGGAGGAAGACCCTTGTGGGGGGGGGCCATCCAGTTGTGATTTCCTGGTCTAGCTGCCCAGAGGGATACCCTTGCTGTTGCTGGGGGGACGCCAAGAGGAGTGGTAGTTCTCATAAAGCTTTCCCTTGATTTGAGTCTACTGGGAGGAGGCTGGTAGCCATGTAGTGGATGGCTTTCACAGTGTTCAACCTTATTTCTCTCACATTTAGCAGCAACTTCCCATCACACATTGGGGTGGGGGGCAATGCCAGCTAGCTTGTAGAGTTTATCAACAAGTGTAGGTTTAAGACATCCTGTGATTATTCTGCATGTTTCGTTCAATGCTATGTTCACCTGGTTTGCATGGAGTGATAGTTCTCATAAAGCTTTCCCTTGATTTGAGTCTGCTGGGAGGAGGCTGGTAGCCATGCGGTGGGTGGCTTTCACAGAGTTCAATCTTATTTCTCTCACATCAGCAGCAACATGGAGGAGGGGGGGTGTTCCGTCAGCCGGGGAGCCCCCATAGAAGTCGTGGTGGGGAAGGGGAGACACGGGAAAGGGAGACCTTTAATTCGGCCTAGGGATCGTAGAACAACTTTAGTAATTCCAAATCGGTCTCCCGATACGGTAAATTGGTGTAACCAGGATGGCGGTCCCTCCGGATTGAAGGTGGTGCTGTTGAACGCCAAATCTGTCAATGGCAAAACAGCCTTCATCCAGGATTTAATCCTGGATGAACGGGCAGATCTGGCGTGCATCACAGAGACCTGGCTGGACGAAGCTGGAGGTGTGAATTTGACCCAGCTTTGCCCGCCAGGTTTCTCTGTGCAGCATCAGCCGAGATCCGGAGGGCGGGGAGGCGGGGTCACAGTGGTCTATAGAGATTCCATCCGTCTGACCAGGGGCCCCATCCTGCAGTCAACAAATTTTGAATGCGTTCACCTGAGGGTGGGTGACCGGGACAGAATAGGGATTCTGTTAGTGTACCGTCCACCTCGCTGCACTACAGTCTCCCTGCCTGAGCTAGCGGGGGTGGTCTCGGACCTGGCATTGGAGTCCCAACGGCTGCTTGCTTCTGCTGGGGGACTTCAATGTCCATGCCGAGGCCGCTTTGTCGGGAGCGGCTCAGGACTTCATGTCTGCCATGGCAACCATGGGGCTGTCCCAACGGGTATCTGGCCCCACTCACAGTGCAGGACATACATTGGACTTGGTTTTCTGCCAGGGATGGGAGGAAGGTGGCAGTGTTGAGGAGTTGGCCATCTCTCCGTTGCCATGGACCGACCACCACCTGGTCAGTTTTAGACTTACTGCACCCCCCAACCTCTGCAGAGGTGGAGGACCCATTAAGCTGGTCCGCCCCAGGAGGCTTATGGATCCTGATGGATTCCTGATGGCTCTTGGGGAATTTCCCGCCACCTCGGTTGGTGATCCTGTTTATGCCCTGGTCGCTCTCTGGAATGGGGAGATGACTAGGGCAATAGACACGATCGCTCCAGAACGTCCCCTCTCAAGTAGCCGAGCTAAACCAGCCCCTTGGTTCACTGAGGAGCTGGCAGCGATGAAGCGAAGGAAGAGGGAACTAGAGAGCGTGTGGCGTTCGGATCCGAGCGAGCCAAATCGAACACGGTTTGTGTCCTTTCTAAGGGCATATGCAGTGGCAATAAAAGCCGCAAAGAAAACTTTCTTTGCGGCCACTATTGCGTCTGCAAAGAACCATCCGGCTGAACTGTTCCGAGTTGTCAGAGGCCTTTTACAACCCACCATGCAGGATGGGAGCCCTGATGACTCGGCAGCTCACTGTGAAGCCTTTGCTCAGTTCTTTGCAGACAAAGATACCATATTAACGGCAGTCTCTGAGGATGTAACATGAGCATCTGCTTGTCCAGTTTTGATGGATTCATTTCAACTGGTGAAACCCAAGGATGTGGACAAGGTGCTGGGAGGAATGAGGGCCACCACATGCATCCTAAACCCCTGCCCATCCTGGCTTCTAAAGGAGGCCAGAGGGGGATTGGCCGAGTGGGTGAAGGTGATGGTGAATGCCTCCCTCCGGGAAGGCAAAATTCCAGCCAGCTTAAAACAAGCTGTAATAAAACCGCTGTTGAAGAAACCATCACTGGACCCCACTCAATTCGTCAACTATCGGCCTGTTTCCAATCTCCCCTTTTTGGGCAAAGTCCTGGAACGTGTGGTGGCCTCACAACTCCAGGCATTCTTGGTAGACACGGATTATCTAGACCCGGCACAGTCTGGCTTTAGACCGGGACATGGTACCGAGACAGCCTTGGTCGCCTTAGTGGATGATCTGCGCTGGGAGCTCGACAGGGGGAGTGTGTCCCTGTTGGTGCTGCTGGACCTCTCAGCGGCCTTTGATACCGTCGACCACGGTATCCTTCTGGGAACGCCTCGCGGGGATGGGTCTTGGAGGTACTGTCCTACAGTGGCTCCGGTCATTCCTTGAGGGTCGGTCCAGAAGGTGTTACTGGGAGACTCCTGTTCAACCCCACAACCTTTGTCTTGTGGGGTTCCTCAGGGCTCAATACTGTCTCCCATGTTGTTTAACATCTACATGAAGCCGCTGGGAGAGATCATCCGGAGTTTCGGAGTGCGATGTCATCTGTACGCAGATGATGTCCAACTCTGTCACTCCTTCCCACCTGCTACTAAGGAGGCTGTCGAGGTCCTGAACCGGTGCTTGGCCGCTGTGACGGTCTGGATGAGGGAGAACAAATTGAAATTGAATCCAGACAAGACAGAGGTACTCCTGGTTAGTCGTAAGGCCGAACAGGGTATAGGGTTACAGCCTGTGTTGGATGGGGTCGCACTCCCCCTGAAGACGCAGGTTCGCAGTTTGGGTGTGATCCTGGACTCATCGCTGAGCCTGGAACCCCAGGTTTCGGCGGTGACCAGGGGAGCATTCGCACAGTTAAAACTTGTGCGCCAACTGCGCCCGTACCTTGGGAAGTCTGACTTGGCCACGGTAGTCCATGCTCTGGTTACATCCCGTTTAGACTACTGCAACGCTCTCTACGTGGGGTTGCCTTTGAAGACGGCTCGGAAGCTCCAACTAGTCCAACGTTCGGCAGCCATGATACTAACAGGAGCGGAGCGCAGGGAGCATACAACTCCTCTGCTGCACCAGCTCCACTGGCTGCCGATTTGCTACCGGGCTCAATTCAAAGTGCTGGCGTTGGCCTATAAAGCCCTAAACGGTTCTGGCCCAAGCTACCTATCCGAACGTATTTCTGCCTATCAGCCCACCAGGACCCTAAGATCTTCTGGGGAGGCCCTGCTCTCTATCCCGCCTGCCTCACAGGTGCGGCTGGCGGGGACGAGAGACAGGGCCTTTTCTGTGGTGGCCCCTCGGCTATGGAACGCCCTACCCATGGAGGTTAGGTCAGCGCCCTCACTAATGGTGTTTCGAAGAAGACTAAAAACGTGGTTGTTCGAACGGGCATTCGGAGAAATAGTGCAATAAATGTGATGACTACAGGAATGAAATATGGACGACGAACTGGATCACGACTTTAGTTATGAGATGTATTGTGTTGTTATGGTTGTGTTAGTACTGGTATAATTGTTTTTAATGGTTTTAATTGTATATTGTTGTTTGATGTTTTACCCTTGTTGTAAACCGCGTTGAGTCGCCTGTTTGGCTGAGAAACTGCGGTATAGAAGTGTAGTAAATAAATAAATAAATAAATAAACTTCCCATCACACATTGGGCCGGGGGGGGGGGGGGGAATGCCAGCTAGCTTGTAGAGTTTATCAACATCAGTGTTAGTATGAGTAGACTGAATCTACCCCTTGGAACTCTATGTGTGATAAAGTAATTCATAAAAGAAAACACAAGAGTCTTCCACTTTAAGTAGAAAAGAAATAAAGTTCTATTCACTACATACAAAACAAAACAGAAGAAATGCTCTCACCAAAAATATAACATAAAACAATCTCTTCGGTGAGTCCTCTTCATTCCACGATGATATGCAGACTTGTAACAACAAACAATATAGAATCTCTCTTACTCAGTTGCACCAAACAAACAAAGGCTTTTCAGCTCAAAACGAGCCCCGAGCAAAGCACAGACCGCAATAATAATAATAATAATAATCATCATCATCATCATCATCATCATCATATTTATTTGTTACCCCGCCACCATCTCCCCAATGGGGACTCGGAGCGGCTTACATGAGGCCAAGCCCAAATAACAATTACAATAAAGAAAACCAAAAACACAAACTGGAAACACGAACAATAAACAATAACATCATAGTTAAATAAAACACATGAATACATAACAATATGAAAAATTAAAAATATGCACAGGCAGTATAATGGGCGGGCAACATGTAGATGCTCAAACACGGAGAATACAATACTCCAAATACAACACAATGCTGTCTCTCACAATACTCTCTAAGTACAACTATATACATGAGATAACAATACACTCAATTAACCCATCAATTAACTGTGTCAGCTGTAATGGAAACATCCCTGATCCTTTCCAGAAATTAGGAAAAGTACGTTGCAAACCTTTAGTAGCAACAATCAACAGGTGTAGGTTTAAGACATCCTGTGATTATTCTGCATGTTTCATTCAATGCTGTGTTCAATGCCATGCTTTTCATGGGCAGACTTGTGCCAAACAGGGCAGGCATACTCAGCAGTTGAGTAACACAAGGCCAGGACTGATGTTCTTACTAATTTTGGGTCTGCACCCCATGTGCTGCCAGTACCTAATTTTCCTATGCAACTGTATTTCGGGTTGCAAAGGTCAACAACAGGCTACACAATTGGTCGGAAGCTCACTCCGACCCGGGCTGGCTTCGAACTCATGACCTTGTGGTCAGAAGTGATCTTAATGCAACTGACACTCATACAGCTGTGCCACAGTCCCGGTGCTTTTGCATTTCCTCCTTGGGATGAAGAGCTGGGTGCCTTTCAGCTACAGGAGGGCGAGGAAGGAGAGAGCAAGAAATAGACTTTGAGTTTTTGGTTGCAACAAGCAAGATATAGCCTGGGTGACACCTGGCTTGCAAACAGTCCATGGGAAAGGGATCTAGGACACTTAGGAGACCACAAGCTGATCAGGAGCCAACTGTGATGCCGCAGCTAAAAAAAAGCCAATGAGGTTCTAGGCTGCACCTACCAGACTCTTCTATCTGGATGGAGGGAAGTCATAGTCCCATTGTTATCTGCTTTGGTCAGACCTCACCTGCAATAATTGGGGATCGGGGTATAGGGTGGCAACCTGTGTTGGACGGGGTTACACTCCCCCTGAAGCCACAGGTCCACAGTTTGGGAGTCCTCCTGGACTTATCACTTACGCTTAAGGTTCAGGCGTTGGCGGTGTCTGGGAGGGCTTTTGCACAGTTGAGACTCGTGCGCCAACTGCGACCGTACCTCGCGAAGGCTGATCTGGCCAGGGTGGTCCATGCCTTGGTCACCTCTTGGACTACTGTAATGTGCTCTACGTGGGGTTTCCCTTGAAAACGGCTCGGAAATTCCAACTGGTCCAACGGGCTGCAGCCAGGATGTTAACGGGGGCTCCTTACAGAGAGAGGTCAACCCTCCTGTTCAAGGAGCTCCACTGGCTGCCATTTATTTTCCAAGCCCAATTTAAGGTGCAGGTGCTTACCTACAAAGCCCTAAACGGTTTGGGACCAGCCTACCTGCGTGACCGCATCTCCGTCTACGAGCCCACGCGCTCATTTCGTTCATCCGGAGAGGCCCTGCTCGTGATTCCGCCTGCGTCGCAAGCGCATTTGGTGGGGACACGAGACAGGGCCTTTTCTGTGGTGGCCCCCTGACTCTGGAACACCCTCCCCAAAGATCTTAGACAGGCCCCTACATTGGCAGTCTTCAGAAAGAACCTGAAGACCTGGCTGTTCCGATGTGCCTTTCCAGAATAGGAAATCTCCAGTACCAAGTCCCAGAAGCACTATAGTAGATCTAAGGATTACCCTATAATCCTTACATATCACCTGTCACATCAGCACTTTTAATCCTGTACCCATTACTCTGGCCTGGCCCAGTTTTATAGTGTCTTGATGTATTGTTTATTGCTTGTTTAATATTGCTTTAACTGTTTTTAATTTGCTTTAGGTGTTGTATTGTTATGTTGTGTTTTGAGGCCTTGGCCTTTGTAAGCCGCATCAAGTCCTTCGGGAGATGCTAGCGGGGTACAAATAAAGATAATAATAATAAAGATAATAATAATAATAATAATAATAATAATAAAGATAATAATAATAATAATAATCCTGTGTCTAGGATATTGCTGGTGACTAGAAAAGGTCAACTACAATGACCAAAGGGGGAATCATTGAGAATCCCTCTGAGGAGTGGCTCGGGGAGCTGAGATGTTTAGCTTGGAGACTTACTTACTTAGGTGACCCTTCGTAGCTTGAGGACAATTATTTTTCAGATGGAAGGCGGTCCCAGTTAGGGTTGGCTTGACGTGCCTTTCTCTTGACACGTTTTGCCTTTTTGCCCTCCATTCATGCCTCTTCGAATTCTACAGCACTGCTGGTCACAGCTGACCTCCGGTTAGAGCACTCAGGGCTTCCCAGTTCTCGGTGTCTATGCCACAGTTTTTGAGGTTGACTTAAGCCCATCTTTACATTTCTTTTCCTTTTTGGAGAAAAGAAGGAGATGTGGGCAGCTGGTTGAAATCCCTGAAAGATGCCATATTGAGGAGTGGCCAGATTGTTTCCTGCTGCTTCAGGGACAAGGGCACAATGGGGCAAAGGATTCAAATGGCAGGAAAGGAGATTCATTTCCCTTGGATAGTAGAATCCAGTGGAGTTTCCTTTCCCAGAGGTTTTGAAACCAAGGATGGATGGATGGATATCAGTCAATCCACAGGGCTTGGCTTGTGTCCTCTTGTGTGACAGAAGGGAATGGACTGGGTGGCCTTTGGGGTTCCCTTCCAACTCTAGGATTCTATGAATGGAAGGCTGTGCAAAAGGCAGTTCATTCTGTTCATAGAATCCTAGAGTTGGGAGGGAACCCCAAAGGCCATCCAGTCCAACCCCTTCTGCCTCCAAAACCGCTTCTGATTCTCCTTCCAGGTGAGCCGAAGGCTGTCTTGGTGATGCTGCATCACAAGCTGAAGGAGAGCACCTCCCCCGTGGACACCAGGAAGCAGGCGCATCACCCGGCCGTGGTGCGTACCCTTCACGCTCGCTACACCCTTGAAAGTGGCTTCTACGCCTGCCCGATGAACGAGGAGGCCGTGGCTGTTGTGGCCGAAGTCATTAAAGACCTCTGCTAATGGGTGAAGGCGGTCTCTGAAACTCCTGGCCCTACAATGGAATCATGAGACTGGCGCCCTTTTAGTAGCTGCAAGGAGTCTCCTTGCTGGGAGAAAGGCAAAAGGAAAGGATCAGGAGGATGATACTCCTGTTGACATTGTTATTACAGTTCACTCTCTGCACCCACAGTTTCCGGGACTTAAAACAGCTATATCTATTCAAGGATCTACGAGGGCTGAATGAAAAGTAATTGTTCCGTCTCCCAGGAGACTGGTTTGCATTGCTTTTTTAGTTGCTTGGAGTGGCTGCCCCTTGCCTTTCTTTCAGAAGTTGCTGCAGCCTTGCAAAGTCTGGAGTTTACAGCCAAAAGGCGGGAAAAGCCAGCCTGCAAACTCTTTGCAATGATTGGCCTAGGGAGCAACTCTTTGAGCCCGCCCCTGCTCCTGGGGAAAGACTTCCATTTTGGAGTCCTCCCTGCCTGTTCAATTCTGAAGAAGGAATCTGATGTGCTGGTGGCCAGACAGGTAGTTCTGACAAACCACTGTAAAAGCAATTGAGAATTGAGAATAGAGAATTGAGAATAGAGAATTGAGAAATTAAGATAGACAGAGAAGTTTATTGAGAAAAATTGAGCTATAGTTAGATAGGATATAAGAGAGTTATAGAGTATAAAGAAAATAGATATTGAGCTTTGAGAATTGAGTTTTATAGAGTCTTATAGAGAGAGAGACTGTATTGCCTTATCTCCAAGGCTAATCTGGAGCTTAGATAGATAGGGAAAGATTTGTTCTTTCTAAAAGGCAACAGCTCTGGATTAGGGTGAAGGATCCCTGGATACCTTTGCCACTTGGGAAAAGGCTGACTCAGTAACTGGTGGAGAAGAGAAAGAAGGAATATCTATTTGGTTTCATCTATTGACTGTTTGTTTGCAACTGTGATGAATTGTGCCAAGTCTTCAAGGGCTTTGAATAAATACATATCCTTTTTTGATGTTCAGAACTTGTAATAGACTCAGTTGCTGAGAATCTCAATCTTCTCAAGAAAAGCACCGGCAGTTCACCCAGACATAGGGAACAGCACATCATAGTTGTGTTTTTAAAGGCGTCTGGGTGTAACGGCACAGTAATGCCTCCACCTTTGTTACTTGGGTTTGGATGGGAATATTTTAATAAATCAAACCCAGAAATAATCCATAGAATGTGCTCTTTATTTATTTATTTATTTATTTATTTATTTATTTCAGGTACTTCTACCCCGCCTTTCTCAACCCCCCGGGGGGGGGGGGGACTCAGGGCGGCTTACAAAAAGGCACGATTCAATGCCTAGACAAGATATACATGCATACAAAACAACAGTTAAAACAATTAGCAAGTTAAAACAGCAGTACATAACACAATCAATAAAACTAATCTCATGTTCAGCGTTCAGAGTTCCATAATTTCATTCCGTTTAGTCAATTCCTGTCCGTCGTCAAGTCCTTTCTTTAGCTGCCAGAATGTCCGAATGCCTGGTCCCAAATCCAAGTTTTCAACTTTTTCCTAAAGGAAAGGAGGGATGTCGCTGATCTAATTTCCCCGGGGAGTGAATACCACAGGTGAGGGACCACCACTGAGAAGGCCCTGCTCCTCGTCCCCGTCAATCTCACTTGTGATAGAGGCGGGGTCGAGAGCAGGGCCTCCCCAGAAGATCTTAGACTCCGAGGTGGGACGTAGAGGGAGATCCGTTCGGACAGATACACTGGGCCAGAACCATATAGGGTTTTATAGGTCAAAAACAGCACTTTGAATTGTGCTTGGAACTGGATCGGCAGCCAGTGGAGCTGACACAACGGGGGTGGTATGCTCCCTGTATGATGTCCCGGTGAGCAGTCTGGCTGCCTCCCGCTGGACTAGTTGGAGTTTCCGAGCAGTCTTCAAAGGCAACCCCACGTAGACTACCACTATTAACTTTTCCACATAATCACCAGACAATTGCATCCATTTCTGCCAATGATGAACAAGTTTTCTGAAGCTGTCACAGAAGAAGTCGACACTCTATTCCCGCAACCAGCATCTCACGGTTCTCTCAATGTCTTCATCAGAAGCATAATGATGTCCTCGCAGATTTTCTTTCTTTATCGGGAACAGATGGAAGTCAGACAGTGCTAAATCTGGACTGTAAGGAGTTCCAACAGACCTCATTACCTCTGAGGATGCTTGCCATAGATGCAGGCGAAACGTCAGGAAAGAATTTCTCTACAACAACCCTATGTAATGTTCATTTGTGGGGTTAACATAACTCCAAAACCACAGGATGAATTGCCGCCAAATTTGGCCACAAGACACCTACTAACCCAAGGAGTGACCATTACTCAAAAAAATTGGTTTTGTCATTTGGGAGTTATAGTTGCTGGGATTTAGAATTAAAGAGCATTCTATTTATTATTTACTAGCTGTCCCCTGCCCTGCGTTGCTGTGGCCCAGTCTGGTGATCTGGAAAATAAAGTAATGAGAAAATGTTGGTTTCTAATATATGTAATTCCTTTATGTTTGTGAGTAAACAGTATTTCTTGTTGTTTCTTTGTCAGTGTGGATGTGGAGAGTGTCTGGTTTGCCTACTCTGAAACATGCAACATATCATAGTCCTTCTTTAAGGGTCTCTTTCAAATCTAGGATACTATATCTGTGTGTATGAGAGAGAATTATCTCTATCTATATCTATGGCTGAGTGGCTCTCTGTCAGGAGGGCTCTGATTACATTTTCTTGCCCTGGTGAAGGGAGTTGGACTGGATGGCCTTAAGTATTTTCTGTTGGTCATGGGGGTTCTGTGTGGGAAGTTTGCCCCATTTCTGTCATTTGTGGGTTTCAGAATGCTCTTTAATTGTAGTGAACTATAAATCCCAGTAACTACAAATCCCAAATGTCAAGGTCTATTTCCTCCAAACTCCACCTGTGTTCATATTTGGGCATATGGAATTTTTGTGTCAAGTTTTGTGTCAAGTTTCCAGATCCATCATTGTTTGAGTCCACAGTGCTTTCTGGATGTAGGTGAACTACAACTCCCAAACTCAAGGTCAATGCCCACCAAACAATTCCAGTGTATTCTGTTGGTCATGGAAGTCCTGTGTGCCATGTTTGGTTGAATTCCATCATTGGTGGAGTTCAGAATGCTCTTTGATTGTAGGTGAACTATAAAGCCCAGCAACTACAACTCCCAAATGTCAAGGTCTATTTCCCTTACTCCATCTGTGTTCATATTTGGGCATTTGGAATATTCGTGCCAAGTTTGGTCCAGATCCTTCATTGTTTGAGTCCACAGTGCTCTCTGGATGTGGGTGAACTATAATTCCCAAACTCAAGGTCAATGTCCACCAAACCCTTCCAGTTTTTTCTGTTGGTCATGGGAGCCCTGTGTGCTAAGTTTGGCCCAATTCCATCTTTGGTGGAGTTCAGAATGCTCTTTGATGGTGGGTAAACTATAAATCCCAGCAACGACAATTCCCAAATGACAAAATCATTTTTTTTGAGTGGAGGACATAAACTGGACTGTTAGGTGTATCGTGTACAAATTTGGTGTCAATTCCTCCAGTGGTTTTTGAGTTCTAATGGTAGCACAAACAAACATTACATTTTTAGTTATATAGATTTGCAGCATTTCTATTCCGTCCTTCTCACCCCATAGCAGGGGACTCAGGGCGGATCACAATGTACACATATATGGCAAACATCCAATGCCAATTTTGACATACAAACATATACAGACATACACAGAGGCTATTTAACTTTTTTCTGGCCACCGGGGAGCTGTCGCTTTCATTGTCCATCTGTGACGCTGATGAAGCACTTCCGCATTCCCCGCATGCTTCCCCGCTGGAATGCTTTCCTGGAGTCTTCTTTACGGCCTCATAAATCAGTTAATTTAGCCTCCCCATACTTTAAGGTGGTACCTAATTTTCCTACTTGACAGATGCAACTGTCTTTCGGGTTGCAAAGGTCGACAACAGGCTACACATAATTGGTTGGAAACCCACACCAACCCGGGCTGGCCTTGAACTCATGACCTTTGGTCAGAGTGATCTTAATGCAGCTGACACTCAGCCAGCTGCGCCACAATCCCGGTGCGATTCTACACTCCACCAATGATGGAATTGAACCCAATGTAGCACACAGGATTCCCATGACCAACAGAAAATACTGAAAGGGTTTGGTGGGCATTGACCTTGAGTTTGGGAGTTGTAGTTCACCTACATCCAGAGAGCACTGTGGATTCAAACAATTATGGATCTGGACCAAACATGGCACAAATATTCCATATGCCCAAATATGAACACAGATGGAGTTTGGGGGGAAATAGACCTTGACATTTGGGAGTTATAGTTCACGTACAATCAAAGAGCATTCTGAACCCCACCAATGACAGAATTGGGGGAAACTTCCAACACAGAACCCCCATGACCAGCAGAAAATACTTAAGGCGATCCAGTCCAACTCCCTTCACCAGGGTAATCAAAGCCCTCCTGACAGAGAGCCATCCAGCCATAGATATAGATAGATATGATTCACACAGAGAGAGATATAGTATCATATATTTGAAAGGGACCCATAAAGAAGGACAATGACATGTTGCATGTTCCATAGTAGGCAAACCAGACACTCTCCACATCAACACCGTCAAAGAAACAGCAAGAAATACTGTTTACCCACAAGCAGAAAGACATTACATAGATTAGAAACCAACGCTTTCTCATTACTTTATTTTCCAGTTCACCAGACTGGGCCACAGCAACGCCTGGCAGGGGACAGCTAGTTAGGAAATAATGACATTTATATGTGTTCTGGAAGGCTTTCACGGCCGGAATCACTGGGCTGCTGTGAGTTTTTCAGGTTGTCTGGCCGTCTTCCAGCAGCATTCTCTCCTGACGTTTTGTTATGAATAACTTTCCCACATTGGAAATGAGTAATCCCACTTCTGACACCCAATTTGTCATGAATTGGGAGGGATAGCCAAGACTCCAGAAGACAGGAGCAGAATTTAAAACAATTTTGACAGATTAGAGAGATTATGGGCCAAAACTAACACAGTGAAGTTCAACAGGGACAAATGCAAGAGACTCCACTTAGGCAGAAAAAAATGAAATGCAAAGAGACAGAATGGGGGAGATGAGGCTTGGCTTGAGAGCAGGACATGTGAAAATGACCTTGGAGTCTTCATGGGCAGCAAGTTAAACATGAGCCAACAATGTGATGTGGCGGCAAAAAAAGCCAATGGGATTTTGGCCTGCATCAAGAGGAGCCTAGTGTGTAGATCTAGGGAAGTCATGCTCCCCATGCTCTATTCCGCTTTGGTTAGACCACACCTGGAATATTGTGTCCAATTCTGGGCACCACAATTGAAGGGAGATGTTGACAAGCTAGAATGTGTCCAGGGGAGGGTGACTCAAATGATCAAGGGTCTGGAGAACAAGCCCTATGAGGAGCGGCTTAAGGAGCTGGGCATGTTCAGCCTGCAGAAGAGAAGGCTGAGAGGAGACATGATGAGGGCAATGTATCAATATGTGAGGGGAAGTCACAGGGGGGAGGAGGGAGCAGGCTTCCTTTCTGCTGGCCTGCAGACGAGGATGCAGTATTTATTTGTCATGTCAGAACAACCAGTCAATTATATTACATTTCTAACAGAACAAAACAAACAGACAGACAAAATACAAAATTTGCGAGGTTGGTAGTGGATTGTGAATGTCCTTTGATCAGTATCTGGCCACTTGGAGTGCCTCTGGTGTTGCTGCAAGAAGGTCCTCCATTGTGCATGTGGCAGGGCTCAGGTTGCAGTGGTTTGCTCTTCTCTACACTCGCATGTCGTAGATTCCACTTGGTGGCCCCATTTCTGAAGGTTGGCTCTGCATCTCGTGGTGCCAGAGCGCAGTCTGTTCAGCGCCTTCCAAGTCGCCCAGTCCTCTGTGTGCCCAGGGGAGAGTCTCTCATTTGGTATCAGCCATTGATTGAGGTTCTGGGTTTGAGCCTGCCACTTTTGGACTCTCGCTTGCTGAGGTGTTCCAGCGAGTGTCTCTGTAGATCTTAGAAAACTATTTCTAGATTTAAGTCGTTGACGTGCTGGCTGATACCCAAACAGGGGACGAGCTGGAGATGTCTCTGCCTTGGTCCTTTCACTATTGGCTGCTACTTCCCGGCGGATGTCAGGTGGTGCAATACCGGCTAAGCAGTGTAATTTCTCCAGTGGTGTAGGGCGCAGACACCCCGTGTCATAATGCGGCATGTCTCATTAAGAGCCATATCCACTGTTTTAGCGTGGTGAGATGTGTTCCACACTGGGCATGCGTACTCAGCAGCAGAGTAGCATAGCACAAGGGCAGGTCTTCACTGTGTCTGGTTGTGATCCCCAGGTTGTACCAGTCAGCTTTCGTATGATATTGTTTCTAGCACCCACTTTTTGCTTGAGGTTCAGGCAGTGCTTCTTGTAGGTCAGACTAGGATGCAGGAACAATGGCTTCAAACTACAAGAGAGGAGATTCCATCTGAACATGAGGAAGAACTTCCTGACTGTGAGAGCCGTTCAGCAGTGGAACTCTCTGCCGGGAGTGTGGTGGAGGCTCCTTCTTTGGAGGCTTTTAAAACAGAGGCTGGATGGCCATCTGTCAGGGGTGCTTTGAATGCAATATTCCTGCTTCTTGGCAGAATGGGGTTGGACTGGATGATGGCCTAACAAGTCTCTTCCAACTCTAGGATTCTATGACAGCCCGGAAAACTCACAGCCACCCAATGACATTTATAGCCCGCGGGGGGGGGATGGGCCATCCTGTCCAACCCCCTGCTAAGAAGCAGGAAAACTGCATTCAAAGCACCCCCGACAGATGGCCATCCAGCCTCTGTTTAAAAGCCTCCAAAGAAGGAGCCTCCACCACACTCTGGGGCAGAGAGTTCCACTGCTGAACAGCTCTCACAGTCAGGAAGTTCTTCCTAATTTCAGATGGAATCTTCTTTCTTGTAGTTTGAAGCCATTGTTCCGCATCCTAGTCTCCAGGGCAGCAGAAAACAAGCTTACTCCCTCCTCCCTGTGACTTCCTCTCACATATTTATACATGGCTATCATATCTCCTCTCAGCCTTCTCTTCTTCAGGCTAAACATGCCCAGCTCCTTAAAGCCGCTCCTCATAGGGCTTGTTCTCCAGACCCTTGATCATTTTAGTCGCCCTCCTCTGGACACATTCCAGCTTGTCAATATCTCTCTTGAATTGTGGTGCCCAGAATTGGACACAATATTCCAGGTGTGGTCTAACCAAAGCGGAATAGAGCATGGGGAGCATGACTTCCCTAGATCTAGACACTAGGCTCCTCTTGATGCAGGCCAAAATCCCATTGGCTTTTTTTGCCGCCACATCACATTCCTGGCTCATGTTTAACTCGTTGTCCACGAGGACTCCAAGATGAAGAGAAGGGCAAAGGGAACTCTGCACGCGCTGGAGAGGGTGGCGTGTGGGGTCGAAGGTGTTGGCGTCGGGAGGGGCCGCGATCCCTGCCCCCTTCTCCTCCCTCCTGGTGCCGTTTTCCTGCCCTCCTCCGGCTTCCCTTCCCGGCCATGGCAGAGGCGGCGGGCAAGAGGGGTCCCGATCTGAAGGCCTCTCTTGGGGGGCGGTCGGGGGCGGAAGGAGACCCCCGGCAGCCCGGCAGGAGGAGCGGGGAGCCCTCCCTCCAGGAGCCCGAGGCGGGTCGTCCTGCGCCCGGGGACCCGCCGCCTGCAAAGGTAAGGAGCGGGAGGAGGAAGAGGTAGAAGAGAGACCCCCACCGGCCCTCTGCACATACTCAGGGGCTCCCCGGCGCCCTTCCTGCCTCCGGGTTCCGCCTTGAAGGGAAAGAGAGACCCTCGAGCATGTGCTAGCCTTGGTGCCAAAGGAGCCCTTTCCCTGGGAGGGAGGAGGAGAGGACACCAGGAGGAGAAGCCCCCTCCTCCTCGCCCTCCTTTCCTGGAAAGGAAAGTGAAAGCTGGCCCGAAAAGGAAGACTAATAATACAACTTTATTTATATCCCAAAAAACATCTCCCCAAGGGGGACTCGGGGAGGCTGACATGACGTGTGTTGGGGGCAGGGATGTTATTGGTCGAACCTTAAAATTTGACTGACACCTGATTTTTTGGTAGGGGGTAGGGCTCACATGTCATATTGCAGTGTTTCTCAACCTGGGGGTCGGGACCCCTGAGGGTGTCGCGAAGGGGTGTCAGAGGGGTCGCCAAAGACCATCAGAAAACACAGTATTTTCTGTTGGTCATGGGGGTTCTGTGTGGGAAGTTTGGCCCAATTCTATCAGTGGTGAGGTTCAGAATGCTCCTTGATTGTAGGTGAACTATAAATCCCAGTATCTACAACTCTCAAATGTCAAAGTTTATTTTCCCCAAACCCCATCAGTGTTCGCATTTGGGCATATTGAGTATCCATGGTCCAGATCCCTCATTGTTTGAGCCCACAGTGCTCTCTGGATGGAGGCGAACTGCAACTCCCAAACTCAAGGTCAATGCCCACCAAATCCTTCCAGTATTTTCTGTTGATCATGGGAGTTCTCTTTGCCAACTTTGGTTCAATTCCATTGTTGGTGGGGTTCAGAATGATCTTTGTTTACATGTTAACTATAAATCCCAACAACTACAACTCCCAAATGACAAAATCAATCCCCCTACCAACCCCACCAGTATTCAAATTTGTACATACCGGGTATTTGTGCGAAATTTGCTCCAGTGAATGAAAACACATCCTGCAGATCATTATTTACATGGCGATTCATAATGTTAGGGTTATGGTTGGGGGTCACTGCAACCTGAGGAACTATATTAAGGGGTCGCGGCATTCGGAAGGTTGAGAACCACTGTTCTAGAGGCATTCTCTCCTGACGTTTCGCCTGCATCTATGGCAAGCATCCTCAGAGGTAGTGAGGTCTGTTGGAACTAGGAAAAAGGGTTTATATATCTGTAGAACGATGTCCCGGGTGGGACAAAGAACTCTTGTCGGTTGGAGTGAGGTGTGAATGTTTCAACTGACCACTTTGATTAGCATTTGATGGCCTGGCAGTGCCTGGGGGAATCTTTTGTTGGGAGGTGATTAGATGTTCCTGATTGTTTCCCTTCTGTTCTTTTGCTGTTGTAATTTTAGAGTTTTTCAATACTGGGAGCCAGATTGTGTTCATTTTCATGGTTTCCTCCTTTCTGTTGAAATTGTCCACATGCTTCTTGTGGATTTTAGTGGCTTCTCTGTGTAGTCTGACATGGTGGTTGTTGGAGTGGTCCAGCATTTCTGTGTTCTCAAATAATCTGCTGTGTCCAGGTTGGTTCCTCAGGTGCTCTGCTATGGCTGATTTCTCTGGTTGAAGGAGTCTGCACTGCCTTTCATGTTCCTTGATTCGTGTCTGGGTAATGCTGCTGCGTTTGGTGGTCCCTATGTAGACTTCTTGTCCACAGCTGCATGGTACATGGTAGACTCCTGCAGAAGTGAGAGGATCCATCTCGTCCTTTGCTGAACGGAGCATTTGTTGGATTTTCTTGGTGGGTCTGTAGAAACACAACATACAAACTATCTACAGACCCACCAAGAAAATCCAACAAATGCTTCGTTCAGCAAAGGACAAGAGGGATCCTCTCGCCTCTGCACGAGTCTACCAGATACCATGCAGCTATGGACAAGAAGTCTACATAGGGACCCCCAAACGCATCAGCATTGCCTAAACACAAATCAAGGAACATGAAAGGCACTGCAGACTAATCCAACCCGAGAAGTCAGCCATAGCAGAGCACCTGATGAACCAGCCTGGACACAGCAGATTATTTGAGAACACAGAAATGCTGGACCACTCTCACAACCACCATGTCAGACTGCACAGAGAAGCCATTGAAATCCACAAGAAGCCATCTAGCCCACCTCCCTGCTGCCACTCAAGAAGGCACATTGAAATAAATCCAGACAGACAGCCATCCATCCTCTGCTTAAAAATCCTCAGAGAAAGAAAGAGACCCCACTAGACAGGGCATATTCCTTTAGATTTGGAAGGGACTCCCAAGGGTAGGAAGACACAATTGGTGCCCTCCCAACAGATGGCCATGTAGCCCTTGGTGAAAGGCTGTGTCTAGGAGTCTAATGGAGTTTCCATTCCTGTTACATTATAAGCAGGGTCTGGGTGGCCATCTGTCAGGAGGGCCTCTTTTGTCGTGGTTCTCAACCTGTGGGTCCCCAGATGTTTTGGCCTTCAACTCCCAGAAATCTTAGCAGCTGGTAAACTGGCTGGGATTTCTGGGAGTTGTAGGCCAAAACACCACAGGCTGAGAATCCTAGAATCCTAGAGTTGGAAGAGACCTCCTGGGCCATCCACTCCAACCCCATTCTGCCAAGAAGCAGGAATATTGCATTCAAATCACCCCTGACAGATGGCCATCCAGCCTCTGTTTAAAAAGCCTCCAAAGAAGGAGCCTCCACCACACTCCAGGGCAGAGAGTTCCACTGCTGAACAGCTCTCACAGTCAGGAAGTTCGTCCTCCTGTTCAGATGGAATCTTTTTTTTTGTGTAGTTTGAAGCCATTGTTCCTTGTCCTAATCTCCATGGAAGTAGAAAACAAGCTTGCTCTTTCCTCCCTGTGGCTTCCTCCCACATATTTATACATAGCTATCATATCTCCTCTCATCCTTCTCTTCTTCAGGCTAAACATGCCCAGCTCCTTAAGCCGCTCCTCATAGGGCTTGTTCTCCAGACCCTTGATCATTTTAATCGCCCTCCTCTGGACACACTGGTCTATTGTGCCTTCCTCCCTGGCAGAAGGGGGTGGACTAGATGGGCCTCGGGGTCCCCTCCAACCCTAGATTCCAGTTGCCCCAGTATAGTACAAATCCCAGGATCCCCTTCTTGCCCATTCAGCTTGAGAGGGATCCCTTTCTGCACTTGCCTTGCTTGGAAGCCTGCAGACTTTTCCTCCTTTGCAGAGTATGAGCAACTTCGAAAACCCTGCAACCAGGGAATTTCTCAAAGCGATGGCGAGGCCAGCCAAAGTTTTTGCCCAACTGTTGCAAGAAAAAGAGCGCCTGTCGCAAGAAAAGGAGCAACTGATGCAGGAAAAGGAGCACCTGATGCGAGAAAACGAGCGCCTTTTGCAAGAAAAGGAGCACCCGTTGCAAGAAAAGGAGCAACTGCAAGCATCCCATGAGACAGAAGTGGCCCTTCTCAAGGCTGAGATTCAGCGGCTGCAGCAGGAGCTCCAAGAGGCCAGAAGCCAGAGGACAAGGAACCAAGTATTTCCATTTCCATGGTTTAAAACAGGTGGGTGAAATGACACCAGGGCAGGTGGAGAGATGAGAGGAGGGTGGTCAAAGTGCAGTCCTGGGGCAGTTTGGTTGTGCCACATCACAGTCTTATCCTGCAGAGCTACTCCAGGGTCAGTTTGCACAATAGAATCACCTTAGAGGCTGTATCTACACTGCAGACTGAAGGCAGTTTGATACCACTTCAACTGCCATGGCTCCATGCGATGGGGTCCAGGTAGCTCTTGTCCTTAAACAGTCCTTAGCCTGTTCTGCTAAAAGCGCTGCTGCCTCATTGTTGTTTTTGTTGTTATTATTATTAGATATCGACAAGCTTGCTTTCTAACAAAATGAAGTTCAACAGGGACAAACGCAAGATGCTCCACTTAGGCAGAAAAAACGAAATGCAAAGATACAGAATGGGGGACGATGAGGCCTGGCTCGAGAGCAGGACGTGTGAAAAAAGATCTTGGGGTCCTCATGGACAACAAGTTAAACATGAGCCAGGAATCTGATGTGGCGGCAAAAAAAGCCAATGGGATTTAGGCCTGCATCAATAGGAGCATAGTGTCTAGATCTAGGGAAGTCATGCTCCCCATGCTCTATTCCGCTTTGGTTAGACCACACCTGGAATAAGGTGTCCAATTCTGGGCACCACAATTCAAGAGAGATATTGACAAGCTTGAATGTGTCCAGAGGAGGGCGACTAAAATGATAAGGGGTCTGGAGAACAAGCCCTATGAGGAGCGGCTTAAGGAACTGGGCATGTTTAGCCTGAAGAAGAGAAGGCTGAGAGGAGATATGATAGCCAGGTATAACTATGTGAGAGGAAGCCACAGGGAGGAGGGAGCAAGCTTGTTTTCTGCTTGCATGGAGATTAGGATGCGGAACAATGGCTTCAAACTGCAAGAAAGGAGACTTCACCTGAACATGAGGAAGAACTTCCTGACTGTGAGAGCTGTTCAGCAGTGGAACTCTCTGCCCCGGAGTGTGGTGGAGGCTCCTTCTTTGGAAGCTTTTAAACAGAGGCTGGATGGCCATCTGTCAGGGGTGATTTGAATGCAATCTTCCTGCTTTTTGGCAGAATGGGGTTGGACTGGATGGCCCAGGAGGTCTTTTCCAACTCTTTGATTAATTCTATGCAGTCTTGGAAACTAGGCCTTGGAGTTCTGGGTTCAAATTACAGGAAACTACACCATCACAATAGAGAAAAAATAACTTTCTCCCACCCTGGACATTCCACAGATATATAAACCTAAATTTCCTAGTTTCCAACAGATCTCACAACCTCTGAGGAAGCCTGCCATAGATGCAGGTGAAACATCAGGAGAGAATGCTTCTAGAACAATGCTTCAAGAGAAAAAAAAATCTGTTTAAAATCCGGTTTCTGCCTCCTGCAGAATTCTGGGGTTTGTAGTTTAATGAGGCTGTTAAAGGCTACTTCCTATGCTGTCAAGCATTTTAGAATGGCTGTGGATAGACCCAAGCCATTGTGGGTTGCCTGGTGAGAAAAAGAAGCCAATATTGCAGAATAAATTTCACCAAGTTGAAGAGAAAGCCACCGAGATGTTTATTTCATTCCAGCTGGAAAGGATGATGATTGCAGTAGCCTGCCAACAAAATTGACATGTCTGCTAGGCAGGTAAATACAGAATATATGGATTTCAGATTCAAAAGTTTCCATGCCCACCCCCTAAGCCAGCTTCGTTGTGATAGGCTGTGACGTCGGCAAGCCAGCAGGAGAGCCAATGGTGGCCTGAGCCCTGCTTTGGCCTCTCAGCCAATGGGGTGGAAGGGAGGCGGGCAACAGGAAAACAACAAAGAAATGTCTAGTTGACTGGATTAAGATGACCAGTGTTTGCTAAATGGCTGGTGAAAATCCTTTAGGCTCTCAAGCCTAGCCTAGGTTATGGTTTTGGTCCTTGGATTCAACATGGTGGTCTGGCCCCTAGGGGCTCGGTCCTTTGTCCTTACAGTCCTGTGATATGGGTTCAATTGATGAAGCAGAGATTGGTTTCAGAGATTGGGATATGACACAGCAGAAGAGGTGGGGACAAATCCCTGGTTCCTTGCAGATGGGGAACCATCCTTTGTGTTGTGTTCAGTATGTCCATAGACTTTTATCTCTCAGATGGGCCAGCCTTTGGCCCATCTGTGGTGATAAGAGCCATTACTTTATTGTTCACGCAAAGAGTTTCTGGTGAGACCTTTGTCTTTACTGGCCCAGGAAATGAGAGAAAGCTTCCTGTAGCCATGGGGTGCTGGATTCCTGAAAAGGGTGGCTTTTTCTTTTTTATTTCATACTAGCCATCCCCTGCCAGGCGTTGCTGTGGCCCAGTCTGGTGATTTGGAAAATAAAGTAATGAGAAAGTGTTGTTTTCTAATATATGTAATTTCTTTATGCTTGTGGGTAAACAGTATTTCTTGTTGTTTCTTTGTCAGTGTGGATGTGGAGAGTGTCTGGTTTGCCTACTCTGGAATATGCAACATATCATAGTCCTTCTTTAAGGGTCTCTTTCAAATCTCCTCTTTTCCCCCAACCTGTTTTTCTTTCAAATCTCTCCTCTAAGGACATTCACCAAGGTCTTCCCCTTTGTGCCCTATCTGATCGTAAGAGGAAAACCAGATTAAGTAATCAATGCTTATTGCAGACCCATCTCAAGACAATAAAGTTAGCTTCTCTGGCAGGTCGATTCAGGACTCGATAAGCTACAGGGCATTAAAACTCCATAATCCACTCAAGAATGCATTGTCTCCCTTCATCCCGCCTCCCTCCCTTCTGATTCGCTGGAGCATTGAGGCAGCAGGAGCCTCCTGATTGGCTCTGGCGCACCGCGAAAGCCCTGTGATTGGCCGTGATGCATGGGGGATGGCCAAGCCTCCTCCCAGCTGTTTGCGTGTCAGCTAATCCCCTTCGAGCTGGCCGGGAGGAGGGAGCGGGAATTTTGAAACTCACAACTCTGTATTTTCTATAAAATGGCCTTTATTTCTGTAACCACATGCTCTGCTTGACGAATGATTGCTGCTTTGCATCCCTTTCAGCTGAATTGCTAAAAAACCTCGGTGGCACTTTCTTCAACTTTGGTGAGATTCTTTTTGGGAACTTAGAGAAAATAAATTGCTTAAAATTAGGCTTCTCTTTGCTCACCAATGTAGCGATCCCTCTTTGGTGGGTCCGCAGGGTCTCTCCTCCTGGGGTAGACCCTTATAAAGTTCCTATCAACTTCAGAACCATTAGGAGAGTCATTAATTCTCTAGCACAGGTGTGTCTCAGATTGAAAAAGTCAAATACTTTTGTGGCATGGTTTTCAGTAATAAATTTATTACCTTCTGCTATAAATATATGAAAATAGGGCATAAAACCTTGATTAAATGTACACACTATCTAACATGGGAAGGATCCTTGTTGTTGTTAGTATCTTTGCAAATTGACCAAGACGTAACCCTTATTAGCCAGTCTGATGTCCTTGTCCTTAGCAAAACTATAAGTTACTATCTTTTATTGGGGGGGGGGGGTCATGTTTGACTTCACCTTAACTATGAACCCCAGAATTCTGCAGGAGGCAGAAACCGGATTTTAAGTGTATTTTTTCTCTAGTGTGATAAGGTCGTGAGGTTGAATCTAAACTTTAGGAAGGTCTTTCTGGCTCTAAGAAGAAGAACTGTTCGACAGTGGAACTCTCTACTTCAGAGTCAATTGGAAGCTCCTTCCTTGGAGGCTTTTAAACAGTGGCTGGATGGCAATCTGTCGGGGGTGCTTTCATGGTGCTTTTCCTGCCTGGCAGAAGGGTTGGACTGGATGGCCCACGAGGTCTCTTCCAACTCCATGATTCTATGACCATGCTTTCCTCTCAAAGCATCTACAACTCCTCCCTGGGTTCCATACCTTGGAGCCGTGACAATTCACATGGTGTCAAGCCACATGAGCTCTACAGTGTAGATGCACTCATAGTCCGCCCTGCAATAGGATGGACTTTGGGGCCATTGGTGATCAGGAACTGGTGAGATTTCATTGCCATCAAGTGGGCTTTGAGGAGGCCTGTCAGACCCACAGGTGGCTGCCCTTCCTTTTGTCCCACGTGGGAACCAAGGACACTGCAAGACCCCTGGGGTGTATTTCCAGACCCCTCCTGCTTGGGATCTGACTTGGAGTGATGCATGAGCAGCTGAGGGTCCAGGGTTCAGAGTCATGCTAAGCTGGCAGAACCCACTGGGGGTCTTACGTGAGGCACACTTTCTCAAGACTCCGAGGAAGGCACGTTTCCAAAGTGCAGTCTTGGTGCACCTCAAGAGAGCTTTGTCCCTCTTCTCTTCCTTTCCCCTTCCCCAGATTTCCATATCCAGGTGCTTGTCACTGGGAAGACTGGTGGCTGTGAAAACGAGTTCTTAAAGAAGGTCTCCGAGCGTCTCTTCAATATCCACCTCAAGACTGAGAGATACCAAGAGGGTTCCAGCCACTTCCTGCTGGTCTTCTGCCCGGTGGCTACTTCAGTGGGCAGCAACATGGCCAATGCTCTCAAGGGTCTCGGCAGTAAGTCTCACCAAGGAAGGGTGGTATGTCCCACAGTAAAGATTTTTTCTGCTAAAATTTTACCCCAACTATTGTATGGAGCCGAAATTTGGGGACAGGGCAATACAAAACAGGTTGAATGTATTCAGAATAAGTTTGCAAGAGCTTTGTTAGCCCTTCCCCCTGGGACTCCAGCTGCCTTGTTAAGGCTGGAATTGGATCTTCCCTCACTTAAGGCCAGAATGCATAAACTTAACATCTTATATGGGAAGAGGCTCCTGGGAATTGAGTATGAGAGTATAACAGTGCAATGCATGATGGAGCAGTATAAGCAGGGAGGATGGGCACAATACTGGCAAGCCTTGCTCCTTCAGTACTTTGATGGGTCAACAAATACCCTAATGCATCTGGACAAGAAGGCGATTAGAGACAAAATCTTTGAGAGGGATGCAGCTGACAACTTACAGATTAGCAAACTGCAAGGTTTCTCTACCTGGTATCCTCGGCTAAAAAGTGACCAATATCGTCAACAATATCTTCAAGACCTAACGTCAGCGGTCCTGAGGAAAGCATTTACAGCCTTGCGATTCCAAACAATGCCATCAAACTGGCTAGAGGGAAGATACAGAGGGATCCCCCATGCCCATCGACTTTGCATTTGTGGCACAGGGGAAATAGAAGACCTAACACACTATTTGCTACGTTGCCCCTTGTAGAATGACCCTAGGAAAAATCTCCTAGGATCACTCTTGGAAGAAAGGGCATCATGGCAACAATCTGCGGTGATCTGCGACTTGCTAGCAGATCATTCTAAAAATATAACACTAAAGGTTGCCACATTCGCAATCGCAGCCCAAAAGATCAGAGCCAAAGTAGCAAAATCCATACTGGGGGTCAGAAATGGAAACGGTTTGGAATGACACAAAGCAGACACTGTCATTGTCATGTTTCTGCTTTCATAATTTTAAAGAACTTGTTTTAGTTTTAATTCTTGTTACATTTTAAGGTTTATATTGGAAAGTGTTTATAAAGTTAGTGTATTACTGATGTCGTGGCCTATGGCTAGTACAATAAACAATTCTTTCATTCATTCGCCAAGGAAGGGAGCGCCACCGAGGTTTATTAGCGATTCAGCTGAAAAGGATGCAAAGCAGCAATCATTCACCAAGCAGAGCATGTCGTTACAGAAATAAATGGCATTTTCATAGAAAATACAGAGTTGCGGGTTTAAATTCTCCCTGCTCCCCACTCTCCGCCTGGCTGAAAGGTGATTGGCTGATGCCCCAACAGCTGGGAGGAGGCTCGGCCGCCCTCTGAGTGTGTGGACCAATCAGAAGGCTCCTGCCACTTCTTCGCTTTGGCGAATCAGGGGGGAGGGAGGCGGGACAAGGGAATACAATGCATTCTTGAGTGGATTAAGGAAACTCAGGAAATGTCCAAATGCCTGGCGAGTCCTAGAAAGGCCTGCAAGCCAGGCTAGTCTATTGTCCTGTGATGGGTGGCAATAAACATAAACCAACATAATCCGGGTTTTCTTTAACAGCACAGACAGGGGAACAATGGGGGCATACTTAGTTGGATGTCTTTAGTGAGAGGCTGAATGGGTGACAGGTTGGGAAGGGGAAACTTTTCGAGGGTTTCCCCTTATCTCATGGAGATATGATTAAGAGTTTGCTAATTGGTGACTTCCTTGGTGGCCAAGTACCTCCGAAGCCAAAGAATATCACCTTTTGTCACTGTCCATGCAAGTCCATGTCTATAGAGAAGAGTTCTTTGTGATGGCTAATCTCTGCCCCTCCAGGATCAGGGCAACTTCCTTACACATTTTTCCTCAAGGAGATGGGAAGGGGCAAAAAGGGTCAGAGCAAGGTCAGATACATGAAGGGAAATATAGAAATACAGGGGAAAATATAAAAATATAGAAATCATAATACAGAGAGTAAATCCAACTACCTTCCCCCAGTGTCCATAGTTCATATTATTCATAGGAAGGTCCATAAAGGGAAATATATCCACGAGGGGGAAAGAGAGTCCCTTGTTTGTGAGATAGGGACCATCAGGAGCCCAGGTGTGTCTCAGATGGAAAAAGTCAAATACTTTTGTGGCATGATTTTCAGTCATAAATTTGTTACCTTCTGCTATAAACACATGAAAATAGGGCATAAAGCCTTGATTAAATGATACACACCAAACTGACCAAGGCTTAACCCTTATTATCCAGCCTAGTGTCCTTGCCCTTAGCAAAACTATAAGTTACTATCTCTTATGGGGGGGGGGGGTCATGTTCGACTTCAAAGGAAGGCACAACCCAAACATTCCCCACAGTTTCCATTGTTTTTGTGCTTCCAGGTGAGCCAAAGGCTGTCTTGGTGATGCTGCATCACAAACTGAAGGAGAGCACTTCCTTTGTGGACACCAAGCTACTGGCGTATCACCCAGCCGTAGTGCGCACCCTCCACGCTCGCTACACCCTTGAAGATGGCTTCTATGCCTGCCCGATTAATGAGGAGGCCGTGGCCATTGTGGCCAAAGTCCTGGAAGACCACTGCAAAGCGGGGAAGGGGGACCCCGCAATCCCTGGCGCTCTGTCCAAGTCTTGGAATATGTAGTGCTTTCAGGATGCTGCTAGCTACCAGGCATCTCATTATTGGATGGAAAAGGACATAAAGGACAAGGATGTTGGTGGCTATTATTATTGTTCAGCCTGTAACTGTGTTTCAGGATCAGGGTGCTTTGGATGTGAGGAATGATGTTAATGAGGTTCAAGATGAGTTTCAAGATGGCAACGGTTTGGTCAGTGATATTGATGCAGAGAATGATCAGGAGATCCCAGTAGTTTCCCATGAGAATGTCCCTGAGGGGTGTGGGGATGATGGTGTGCTTTCTGAATTGTTACCAGAGAGTTCTCATGAGAGAGAACATGAAAATAACTCGGCACCTGGCCTAGCTGCAAAAGTTAACAAGCCGGTCTGAGTCCCTCTACGGAGGTTGAAAAGATCGGGATATAAAAGTTTTAAAGAAATAAATGAAACAAGCAAGTAGATAACGAGCCCAGAGATAGATGAGATTAGTCAAAACAGGAGAGCTGAGCAATGGCTTCGGCGCTCTGCCAGGCTTTGACTGAAACAATAACAAAGCTTCAATTAAAGGGAAACCAATTTCTGACCGCTAGTGACCTACCTAACGAGGGGATAAAAGTCTCAAGTTTGGGATGTGTAGTCAGATGAACCATTGTTTAGAATCACGCCAAGTTCTTGTCCTTGTTTATGGAAGCCTTGCTTTAAAGATTTATGCCAAGATATTTCTTGTTTCAAGGCTTGGGTAAGCAATCATGAAATCCAGGAATCAAAACCATGATTCCTGGATTTCATGATTGCTTACCCAAGCCTTGGATCAATGTATTCCTGACTTTCTGTGTTGTATTAGAGTCATGTGGACTTTGCTTTTATGGGCTTTGCTGAACTTTACCCTGGACTATTTTTGCCCCTGCTTATCTTCTTATCTAATTGGATTTACCTATTTCTTAAAATGCTTTTTGCTTGCTGCTTTTTAATTATCTTCAATAAAAGGATTGTTTTCCCTACTCCACATGTGGTGTTTAAAGCTTTTCCTGTCCTGGAGTACAACAATTATATTAATTATACTAAAATTATGATTTTACGCTGGGCTCTCTGTACCCACAGATTCAACCATCTTTGGCTTGGGATATTTCCAGAACAAATGAAACATTGGTGTTTTCCGCTTAATATACAGTACCTTAGGTACGTAGCAATGCCCAGGATAGGTCTTTCGTGAGGATAAATATTACAAGTAGTCTTTGCTGGGTTTTGAATATTATGAAAAAGCAAAAAGATGTAAAATTTCCCCAAACCCTACCAGTATTCAAAGTTGGCCATATTGAATATGTGTGCCAAGTCTGGGCCAGATCCAAGTGTTCTTTGGATGTGGGTGAACTATAATTCCCAACATCCAAAGGAAATTCCCTCCAAAGTCAATTAGTATTCAAAATTGGTCAAGTTGGGTCTATGTTTCAAGTTTCTGGCAAGTTCGAAGCATTTAAACAGAGGCTGGATGGCCATCTGTCTGGGGTGATTTGAATGCAATATTCCTGCTTCTTGGCAGAATGGGGTTGGACTGGATGGCCCAGGAGGTCTCTTCCAACTCTAGGATTCTAGGCTTCTATTATTTTCTTGGTGGGTCTGTAGGTGGTTTGTATCTCTCTTCCTCTCACAACCACCATGTCAGACTACACAGAGAAGCCATTGAAATCCACAAGCATGTGGACAATTTCAACAGAAAGAAAGAAACCATGAAAATGCACAAAATCTGGCTACCAGTATTAAAAAAACTCAAACATTACAACAGCAAAACAACAGAGAGCAAACAATCAGGCACATCAAATCACCTCTCAACAAAAGATTGCCCCAGGCACTGCCAGGCAATTAAATGCTAATCAAGGTGGTCAGTTGAAACATTCACACCCAGCTACAGCAGACAAGAGTTCTTGTCCCACCCTGGTCATTCCACAGATATATAAACCCTTTTTCCTACTTCCAACAGACCTCACTACCTCTGATGATGCTTGCCATAGATGCAGGCAAAACGTAAGGAGAAAATGCCTCTAGAACATGGCCATATAGCCCGAAATACCTACAACAACCTACTGGGACATGGCCAGACAGCCCGGAAAACTCACAGCAACCCAATGACATTTATAACCCACGGGAGGGAAAAAAACATAGTGATAGAAAGAGAAATGGCTGACCATTAGAAAACATTAGAAAATGTGGACCATTTCCGTTCCCTTGGCAGCCACCTCTCCACCAAAGTCAGCATTGACACTGAAATACAACACCGCCTGAGCTCTGCGAGTGCAGCTTTTTTCCGAATGAAGCAAAGAGTGTTTGAGGACCGGGACATCCGTAGGGAGACCAAGGGGCTTGTATATAAAGCTATTCCCCTCCCAACCCTGCTATACGCCTGCGAAACATGGACTGTCTACAAATGTCACATGCAACTCCTGGAACATGCAATGTCACATGCAACTCTTAGAATGCGCTGCCTCCGGAAAATCCTGCAAATCTCTTGGGAAGACAAGCAGACAAATGTCAGTGTGCTGGAAGAAGCAAAGACCACCAGCACTGAAGCGATGCTCCTATGCCATGATGGTGAACCTATGACATGCGTGTCAGCACTGACACACATGGCTATTTTTGATGACACGCAGACACATGCGGCCACATACAGAGAATCATAGAATCAAAGAGTTGGAAGAGACCTCATGGGCCATCCAGTCCAACCCCTCTGCCAAGAAGCAGGAATATTGCATTCAAAGCACCCCTGACAGATGGCCATCCAGCCTCTGTTTAAAAGCTTCCAAAGAAGGAGCCTCCACCACTCTCCGGGGCAGAGAGTTCCACTGCTGAACGGCTCTCACAGTCAGGAAGTTCTTCCTCATGTTCAGATGGAATCTCCTCTCTTGTAGTTTGAAGCCATTGTTCCGCGTCCTAGTCTCCAAGGAAGCAGAAAACAAGCTTGCTCCCTCCTCCCTGTTGCTTCCTCTCACAAATTTATACATGGCTATCATATCTCCTCTCAGCCTTCTCTTCTTCAGGCTAAACATGCCCAGCTCCTTAAGCCGCTCCTCATAGGGCTTGTTCTCCAGACCCTTGATCATTTGAGTCGCCCTCCTCTGGACACATTCCAGCTTGTCAATATCTCTCTTGAATTGTGGTGCCCAGAATTGGACACAATATTCCAGGTGTGGTCTAACCAAAGCAGAATAGAGCATGGGAGCATTACTTCCTTAGATCTAGACACTATGCTCCTATTGATGCAGGCCAAAATCCCATTGGCTTTTTTTTCTGCCACATCACATTAGAGAAATACACCTTTTAAGAGCCAATCTAATTCCATCCTTAAATTTGTAAAAGGCTCTACAAATTTAACATCTGCACATTTGAGCATTGTTCACTCCATAACTCAGCACGGATTATACATTTTTCTTATTTAAACTATAAATATTGCAAAATTATGGTTTTTTTTCTCAAAGTGACACTCCACCCAAGTTATGCTTAGGTTTTTGGCAAACTTTGACACACCAATCTCAAAAGGTTGCCCATCACTGTCCTATGCCATCAACTCTGCTGGATTGGCCAGGTTGTCTGGATGCCTGACCACCGCCTCCCACAACAGTTGCTCTATTCTGAACTCAAGAACAGCAATGTTGGCGGGCATGAAAAGAGATTGAAAGATGGGCTCAGAGCCAACTGTGCTGTTGCACGCTGGGCCTGTGCATAAGACTGTAGACAGGACATAAATTCTGTGTGCCCAACGGGACGCCGGGGCTGCCTCAGATTAAAGGCCTTTGGATTTCCTTAAAACAGAGTCTTTATATTGCTTAAAGGTTCAACAAAGTTCTTTATTAATAAAAACAAACAGGTACTTCAAGGCTTTCTTAATAGTCTATTGGCTCTCTCTCAATCTTGTCCACAGGGAACAGGCACTATCTTCTTAACTGCAATTTAACTAATGGGGAAATCCTTAACTTCTAATCTGGGCAGTCTGTCTTTGCCTCTGTTGGCGTGGAGCCCCTACACCCGGAACCAACTGCGTCTGGCTTCCGCGAGTGACCCTTACCATGCAGAGCTTTGTAGACTTCCAAGGGAAAAGGAGCTCAGGTTTCGGTGATGGCTGGCTGAAGTCCTTCAGCAAAGGAGCTGTAAGGCTGTATAATCCTCGGCCAAGCTACGGAACCTTTCTCCCCGGCCAAGCTGTAGAAGACGAAGCTTTCTACAGGAGCTCTTGGTATTATGTCCTGCATGGAAAGCTTCTCTGTGTGGACTGAACCCAACTGGCTCCTATTCCCTCCAAAAAACCAAAAAGGGGGCGGGACCAGGGAACCTAACTATAATTGACAGGAGGCTTGCCCTATGATTGCAGCCAAAAGAAGCCGCCTATCTGCAGAGTCCCTGAAACTTAGGACTATAACAAACNGGAGAAGAGCAAACCACTGACCACCTGCTGCAATGCAATCTGAGCCCTGCCACATGCACGATGGAGGTCTCTCTTGCAGCAACACTCCAAGAAGCCAGATACTGGTAAAAAGGACATTTAACCAACTACCAAGTTTGCAAAATCTGTGTTGTTGGTTTTTTTTTTAATCTGTGTGTTTGTTTTGCTCTGTTAGAAATGTAATACAATGATGACACGATAAATAAATGTATTTGTCGTGTGAGGGCAACCAGTCAATTATATTACATTTCTAATAGAGCAAAGCAAACAAACAAACGCAAAATACAAAATTTGTGAGTTTGGTAGTTGATTATTGTAGTTGGTTTGCTCTTCTCTGCACTCGCATGTCGTGGACTCCACTTTGTAGCCCCATTTCTTGAGGTTGGCTCTCCATCTCGTGGTGCCAGAGCGCAGTCTGTTCAGCACCTTCCAAGTCGCCCACTCCTCTGTGTGCCCAGGGGGGAGTCTCTCATTTGGTATCAGCCATTGGTTGAGGTTCTGGGTTTGAGCCTGCCACTTTTGGACTCTCGCTTGCTGAGGTGTTCCAGCAAGTGTCTCTGTAGATCTTAAAAAAATATTTTTAGATTTAAGTCATTGACGTGCCGGTTGATACCCAAACAGGGGATGAGTTGGAGATGTCTCTGCCTTGGTCCTTTCACTATTGGCTGCTACTTCCCGGCGGATGTCAGGTGGTGCAATACCGGCTAAGCAGTGTAATTTCACCAATGGTGTAGGGCGCAGACACCCCGTGATAAAGCGGCATGTCTCATTAAGAGCCACATCCACTGTTTTAGTGTGGTGAGATGTGTTCCACACTGGGCATGCATACTCAGCAGCAGAGTAGCACAGCGCAAGGGCAGATGTCTTCACTGTGGCCCCCGGTGGCACAGTGGGTTAAAGCCCTGTGCCGGCAGGACTGAATCCTAGAATCAAAGAGTTGGAAGAGACCTCATGGGCCATGCCAAGAAGCAGGAATATTGCATTCAAATCACCCCTCACAGATGGCCATCCAGCCTCGGTTTAAAAGCTCCCTCCACCACACTCCAGGGCAGAGAGTTCCACTGCTGAGTGGCTCTCACAGTCAGGAAGTTCTTCCTCATGTTCAGATGGAATCTCCTCTCTTGTAGTTTGAAGCCATTGTTCCGCGTCCTAGTCTCCAGGGAAGCAGAAAACAAGCTTGCTCCCTCCTCCCTGTGGCTTCCTCTCACATATTTATACATGGCTATCATATCTCCTCTCAGCCTTCTCTTCTTCAGGCTAAACATGCCCAGCTCCTTAAGCTGCTCCTCATAGGGCTTGTTCTCCAGACCCTTGATCATTTTAGTCGCCCTCCTCTGGACACATTCCAGCTTGTCAATATCTCTCTTGAATTGTGGTGCCCAGAATTGGACACAATATTCCAGGTGTGGTCTAACCAAAGAAGAATAGAGGGGTAGCATTACTTCCCTAGATCTAGACACTATGCTCCTATTGATGCAGGCCAAAATCCCATGGGCTTTTTTTGCCGTCACATCACATTGTTGGCTCATGTTATTGTCCACGAGGACTACAAGATGTTTTTCACACTTACTGCTCTCAAGCTAGGCATCATCAAATCATCTGGGCATCCCCTGGGCAACGTCCTTGCAGACGGCCAATTCTCTCACACCAGAAGCACTTGCAGTTATATGGCTGAGTGCAAGGCTCCTGAGAAAGAGATTCATTTGGCCCTAGGGAGCTTTCCAACCCCTTCCTAAACCAAAGGGGACAGGCTGTTGAACCTTTGTGCCAGCAGGACTGAAGACTGACAGGTCGCAGGTTCGAATCCGGGGAGATTCGATGGGCTCCTTCTATCAGCTCCAGCTCCTCATGCAGGGACATGAGAGAAGCTAAAAACATCAAATCATCTGGGCATCCCCTGGGCAATGTCTTTGCAGACGGGCAATTCTCTCACACCAGAAACAACTTGCAGTTTCTCAGGTCGCTCCTGACATGACAAAAAAAAAAAAGCCCAACCCCTTGCCAAGAAGCAGGAAAACTGCATTCTAAGCACCTCCAGGGCAGAGTATGTAGTGGAGGCTCCTTCTTTGGAAACTTTTAAACCAGTGGGTTGTTGTAGGGTTTTTTTGGGCTGTATGGCCATGGTCTAGAGGCATTCTCTCCTGATGTTTCGCCTGCATCTATGGCAAGCATCCTCAGAGGTAGTGAGGTCTGTTGGAACTAGGAAAAAGGGTTTATATATCTGTGGAATGACCAGGGTGAGACAAAGGACTCTTGTCTGCTGGAGCTAGGTGTGAATGTTTCAACTGACCACCTTGATTAGCATACAATGGGCTGACTGTGCCTGGGGCAAACTTTTGCTGAGAGGTAATTAGATGTCCCTGCCTGCTTCCTCTCTGTTGTTGTACATTTTATTTGAGAACACAGAAATGCTGGACCACTCTCACAACCACCATGTCAGACTACACAGAGAAGCCATCGAAATCTACAAGCATGTGGACAATTTCAACAGAAAGGAGGAAACCATGAAAATGAAAAAAAAATCTGGTAACCAGTATTAAAAACACCAAAACCAAGGCAGTAAATAAAGAACATCACTCAGAAACAGGCAAATTCC
>NW_026844366.1:352040515-352158212 GCF_025583915.1 Anolis sagrei ordinatus | reverse complement strand
GGGTTGGACTGGATGGCCCATGAGGTCTCTTCCAACTCTTTGATTCTATGATTCTATGATTCTATGACCTTTCATTGGGGGCGGCCGGGGTCGGAAGGAGACCCCCGGGAGCCCGGCAAGAGGAGCGGGGAGCTCTCCCCCGAAGAGCCTGCCCAGGTAAGGAACGGGAGGAGGAGGAGGAGGAGGAGGAAGAAGAGGTAGAAGAGAGGGGCCCCGCCCGCACTCTGCACATGCTCAGGGCTCCCCGGGGCCCTGAAAAGGAGAGACCTCCGAACAGGTGCGGAGCAAAGCAGGAGCTCCTTGGTTCCCTGGCTGGAAGGAGGAGAGGACCCCAGTCGGAGAAGGAGCCCCCTCGCCCCTCATTTCCTGGAAGGAAGGCAAGGAAAGGGAAAGCGGGGCCCAACCAGTGCCCTCTGGCTTGTCCTCCAGCCGAAGGAGAACTAGACCTCCCGGAGGAACCAGACCAACTTGGGCCTTTCCTCCTTCCCTCCAGGTGTTTTGGACTTCAGCTCCCACAAGAACTCCTAAGAGCAGGTAGGGCAGTGTTTCTCAACCTAGGGGTCGGGACCCCTGGAGGGGTTGTGAGGGGGTGTCAGAGGGGTCGCCAAAGACCATCATAAAACACAGTATTTTCTGTTGGTCATGGAGGTTCTGTGTGGGGAGTTTGGCCCAATTCAATCATTGGTAGTGTTCACAATGCTCTTTGATTGTAGGTCAGCTATAAATCCCAGCAACTACAACTCCCAAATGTCAAGGTCTATTTTCCCCAAACTCCATCAGTGTTCACATTTGGGCATATTGAGAATTCATGCCAAGTTTGGCCCAGATCCATCACTGTTTGAGTCTCCCAGTGCTTTCTGGATGTAGATGAACTACAACTCCCAAACTCAAGGTCAATGCCCACCAAACCCTTCCAGTATTTTCTGTTGGTCATGAGAGTTCTGTGTGCCAAGTTTGACTCAATTCCATTGCTGGTAGAATTCAGAATGCTCTTTGATTGTAGGTGGTCTATAAATCCCAGCAACTACAACTCCCAAATGTCAAGGTCTATTTTCCCCAAACTCCATCAGTGTTCACATTTGGGCATATTGAGAATTCATGCCAAGTTTGGCCCAGATTCATCACTGTTTGAGTTCACAGTGCTTTCTGGATGTAGGTGAACTACAACTCCCAAACTCAAGGTCAATGCCCACCAAACCCATCCAGTATTTTCTGTGGGTCATGAGAGTTCTGTGTGCCAAGTTTGACTCAATTCCATTGCTGGTAGAATTCAGAATGCTCTTTGATTGTAGGTGGTCAATAAATCCCAGCAACTACAACAATGGCTTCAAACTACAAGAGAGGAGATTCCATCTGAACATGAGGAAGAACTTCCTGACTGTGAGAGCCGTTCAGCAGTGGAACTCTCTGCCCCGGAGTGTGGTGGAGGCTCCTTCTTTGGAAGCTTTTAAACAGAGGCTGGATGGCCATCTGTCAGAGGTGCTTTGAATGCAATATTCCTGCTTCTTGGCAGAATGGGGTTGGACTGGATGGCCCAGGAGGTCTCTTCCAACTCTTTGATTCTAGGATTCTATGACTGGAAAAGCTGACATGATATAAGGATTTAAAGATCGTAATGCAAAGACTCTGGCACAAGCCAGTCAAAGTGGTCCCAGTGGTGATCGGCACACTGAGTGCAGTGCTAAAGACCTTGGCTTGCCCTTAAACACAATCAGGCTGACAAAATTACCATCTGCCAGCTGCAGAAGGCCCCTTACTGGGATCTGCATGCATTATTTGCTGATACATCACACAGTCCTAGACACTTGGGAAGTGTCCGACGTGTGATCCAATACAACAGCCAGAAAAGTGTCTGCTGTGGACTCATTTTGCAGTGTTTCAAATAATAATAATAATAATAATAATAATAATAATAATAATAATAATAGCCTTTGTTTATATTCCACCCTGTGTATCTCCCTGAGGGGACTCAGGGCAGATTCCAAGAAACAAAAAAGCAAATGTATTGTCGAAGGCTTCCATGGCTGGAATCACTCAGTTCTTGTGGGTTTTTTCGGGCTATATGGCCATGTTCTGAGGCAATTTTCTCCTGACGTTTCGCCTGCATCTATGGCAAGCATCCTCAGAGGTAGTGAGGTCTGTTGGAAGTAGGAAAAAGGGGTTTATATATCTGTGGAATGACCAGGGTGAGACAAAGGGCTTTTGTAAGTTGGGCTAGGTGTGAATCTTTCAACTGACCACCTTGATTAGCATACAATGGGCTGACTGTGCCTGGAGCAAACTCTTCTTGAAAGGTGATTAGATGTGCCTGGTTTTCCTCTCTGCTGTTTTGCTGTTGCAATTTTAGAGTTTTTTAATACTGGTAGCCAGATTTTGTTCATTTTCATGGTTTCCTCCTTTCTGTTGAAATTGTCCACATGTTTGTGGATTTCAATGGCTTCTCTGTGTAGTCTGACATGGTGGTTGTGAGAGTGGTCCAGCATTTCTGTGTTCTCAAATAATATGCTGTGTCCAGGTTGGTTCATCAGGTGCTCTGCTATGGCTGACTTCTCTGGTTGAAGGAGTCTGCAGTGCCTTTCATGTTCCTTGATGTGTGTCTGGGCGCTGCGTTTGGTGGTCCCTCTGTAGACTTGTCCACAGCTGCATGGTATACGGTAGACTCCTGCAGAGGTGAGAGGATCCCTCTTGTCCTTTGCTGAACGGAGCATCCAACAAATGATCCTCAGAGGTAGTGAGGTTTGTTGGAACTAGGAAAATGGGTTTATATATCTGTGGAATGACCAGGGTGGGACAAAGAACTCTTGTCTGTTGGAGCGAGGTGTGAATGTTTCAACTGACCACCTTATTAGCATTTGATGGCCTGGCAGTGCCTGGGGAAATCTTTTGTTGAGAGGTGATTAGATGTCCTTGTTTGTTTCCTCTGCTGTTTTGCTGTTGTAATTTTGTTTATATGAGATTTTGTTCATTTTCATGATTTCCTCCTTTCTGTTGAAATTGTCCACATGCTTCTTGTGGATTTCAATGGCTTCTCTGTGTAGTCTGACATGGTGGTTGTTATCAAGCCACACCAAAGAACTGCCAGGCCACCAAATGCTAATCAAACAATTCACACCTCGCTCCAACAGACAAGAGTTCTTTGCCCCACCCTGGTCATTCCACAGATATATAAACCCTTTTTCCTAGTTGTATGCTCCCTGAGAGCTGCTCCTGTTAGCAACCTGGCTGCCGTTCATTGGACTAGTTGAAGCTTCTGGGCCGTCTTTATTATTTATTTATTATTTGAACTTCTATGCGGCCACTCCCCTTGGGCTCGGAGCGGCTTACAAGAACGGCTAAAATCGAATTTATATTTATACATGGCTCTCATCATGTCTCCTCTCAGCCTTCTCTTCTTCAGGTTAAACATGCCCAGCTCCTTAAGCCGCTCCTCATAGGGCTTGTTCTCCAGACCCTTGATCATTTTAGTCGCCCTCCTCTGGACACATTCCAGCTTGTCAATATCTCTCTTGAATTGTGGTGCCCAGAATTGGACACAATATTCCAGGTAAAGTGGTCTAACCACAGGAGAATACAGCATGGGGAGCATGACTTCCCTGGATCTAGACACTAGGCTCCTATTGATGCAGGCCAAAATCCCATTGGCTTTTTTTGCCACCACATCACATTGTTGGCTCATGTTTAACTTCCTGTCCGCGAGGACTCCAAGATCTTTTTCACACGTCCTGCTCTCGAGCCAGGCATTGTCCCCCATTCTGTCTCTTTGCATTTCGTTTTTCCTGCCAAAGTGGAGTCTCTTGCATTTGTCCCTGTTGAACTTCATTTTGTAAGTTTCGGCCCGTCATCTCTCTAATCTGTCGTGATGGTTTTGAATCCTGCTCCTGTCCTCTGGAGTCTTGGCTTTCCCTCCCAATTTGGTGTCATCTGCAAACTTGATGATCCTGCCTTCTAAGCCTTCCTCTAAGTCATTAATAAAGATCCTGGAGAGGACTGGGCCTAGGACAGAACCCTGCTGATGGCACTCCACTCGTCACTTCTTTCCAGGATGAAGAGGAAGCCTTGGGGAGAATCACCCTCTGGGTTCGTCCATTTAACCAATTCCTGATCCACCTCACCGTAGTTTTGCCTCGCCCACATTGGACTAGTTTGTTTGCCAGAAGGTTCAGACGTAGATGGAATGTCCAATGACGGTATCGTTCAAAATTTTCATTGCACAGAGCCCCCGGTTGCAGAGTGGGTTAAACCCCTGTGCCGGCAGGACTGAAGACTGACAGGTCGCAGGTTCAAATCCAGGAAGAGGCGGATGAGCTCCCTCTGTCAGCTCCAGCTCCTCATGCGGGGACATGAGAGAAGCCTCCCAGAAGGATGATGAAAACATCAAATCATTCTGGCATCCCTTGAGCAATGTCCTTGCAGATGGCCAATTCTCTCACACCAGAAGCGACTTGCAGTCTCTCAAATCACTCCTGACATGACAATAATAATAATAATAATAATAATAATAATAATAATAATAATAATTTGCACATTCAAGGTGAGTACGTCCCCTTCCGTCCCATGCCACAAATGAGTGTTTTGTTTTGTTTTTGTCGTGTCAGGAGCAACTTGAGAAACTGCAAGTTGCTTCTGGTGTGAGAGAATTGGCCGTCTGCAAGGACATTGCCCAGGGGACGCCGGGATGATTTGATGTGGGGTTGACAAATGGGTGCACCGGGCAGACTCCTAAGGGCTCTTTGGGCACCTTTCACTAGGCATAGAATCCTAGTGGTGGAAAGGACCTCAAAGGCCATCTAGCCCAACCCCTGCTGTCACTCAGGAAGGCATCTTAAATCAGTCCAGACAGATTATCTGCTTAAAAACTTCTGGAGATAGAAAAAGACTCCATTTGACTCCAAGGCAAGGCACAATCCTTTACATTGGAAAGGTCTCCCAAGGGCAGGAAGACACAATTGGTGCCCTCCCGACAGATGGCCATCTTGCCTCTAGCGAAAGGCTATCTAGGAGTCCAATGGAGTCTCCTTCCCTGGAGGTTTAGAAACAGAGTCTGTCAGGAGGCTTTCTATTGTTTCTTCCTCCCTGGCAGAAAAGGGTGGACTAGATGGCCCTTGGGGTCTCCTCCAACCCAAGCATTCTATGACTCCAGTTGTCCCAGAAAAGTACAAATCCCAGGATCCTGTTTCTGCTCATTCAGCCCCTGACTCTGGAGGGATCCCTTTCCGCACTTGCCTTGCTTGGAAGCCTGCAGACTTCTCCTCTTTTCCAGAGTGTGAGCCTGCTCCCAGACCCTGTGGCCGTGGAACTTCTCAAAGCCAAGGTGCAGGAAGCTGAAGACTTTACTTTCCTGTTTCGAGGAATGACACTCCTGTTGCAAGAAAAGAAGCAACTGCAAGCATCTCATAAGACAGAAGTGGCCTGTCTCAAGGCTGAGATTCAGTGGCTGCAGCAGGAGCTCCAACAGCAAGCCCAAGTGCCCCGGGAGGTGGCCCGGCTGAAGGCCGAGAATCAGCGTCTGCAGCAAGAGCTTCAGGAGGCCAAGAGAGGCCAGAGGACAGGACACCTACCTTTTAGGCTTCCATGGTCTAAAACAGGTGGGTGAAACGGCACCTGGGCAGGTGAAGGGAAAAGACGGAGGAGGATTTTTATATGTCTATGCATGAATCCAAAGTACTGTACTGGAGCAGTTTGGTTGTGCCGCATTACAGTCTTATCCTGCAGAGCTGCTCCAGGGTCAGTTTGCACAATAGAATCCCCTGAGAGGCTGCATCTACACTGCAGAAGGAAAGCAGTTAGATACCACTTCAACTGCCATGTTTCCATGTGATGGGATGCTGGTAGTTATTGTCTTACACAGTCCTTAGCCAGGGCCGTAGCCAGAAAAAAATTTCGGGAGGGGTTGAAAATTTTGCGGGGGGGGGGGGTTGAAAATTTTGCGGGGGGGGGGGGGTTGAAACCTGCCTCCTAGCTCACGCTGAAGCAAAGAGCACAGCAGGGGGCAGAGCAACCTTCCATAGCCTGCAGCTCCACCCCTGTCAACCACCTCCACCAAGTCTGGCCTCCTTAATGAGAGCATTCAACAGACACACACCCCAACTTGGTTGCTTCATTACATCGGCTATTGCTGCAAGTAATACAGTGTGAATAACTTGTCAATATTTGCTTGAGATAGTGTTTTACACAGTCCTTAGCCAGGGCCGTAGCCAGAAAAAAATTTCGGGAGGGTTGAAAATTTTGCGGGGGGGGGGGGGTCTGAAACCTGCCTCCTAGCTCATGCTGAAGCAAAGAGCACAGCAGGGGGCAGAGCAGCCTTCAATAGCCTGCAGCTCCGCCCCTGTCAACCACCTCCACCAAGTCTGGCCTCCTTAATGAGAGCATTCAACATACACCCCCCCAACTTGGTTGCTTCACTACATCGGCTCTTGCTGCAAGTAATAACAGTGTGAATAACTTGTCAATATTTGCTTGAGTTATTGTCTTACACAGTCCTTAGCCAGGGCCGTAGCCAGAAAAAAATTTCGGGAGGGGTTGAAAATTTTGCGGGGGGGGGGGGGTTGAAAATTTTGCGGGGGGGGGGGGGTTGAAATTTGGGGGGGGGGTTGAAACCTGCCTCCTAGCTCACGCTGAAGCAAAGAGCACAGCAGGGGGCAGAGCAGCCTTCAATAGCCTGCAGCTCCGCCCCTGTCAACCACCTCCACCAAGTCTGGCCTCCTTAATGAGAGCATTCAACATACACACCCCCAACTTGGTTGCTTCACTACATCGGCTCTTGCTGCAAGTAATAACAGTGTGAATAACTTGTCAATATTTGCTTGAGTTATTGTCTTACACAGTCCTTAGCCAGGGCCGTAGCCAGAAAAAAATTTCGGGAGGGGTTGAAAATTTTGCGGGGGGGGGGGGTTGAAAATTTTGCGGAGGGGGGGGGGTTGAAACCTGCCTCCTAGCTCATGCTGTAGCAAAGAGCACAGCAGGGGCAGAGCAGCCTTCCATAGCCTGCAGCTCCGCCCCTGTCAACCACCTCCACCAAGTCTGGCCTCCTTAATGAGAGCATTCAACATACACACCCCCAACTTGGTTGCTTCACTACATCGGCTATTGCTGCAAGTAATGACAGTGTGAATAAATTGTCAATATTTGCTTGAGATAGTGCTTGCAATTCTGGAGGGACTCTTAATTTTTTGCATCTCATAGACTTAGCATGGGGATTTGGTTAACCAGTTAAAATTCATGAGTAAACCAGGTTTTTTAAAAAAATCTGAAACATTTTGGGGGGGGTTGAACCCCTAAAACCACCCCCTCGCTACAGGCCTGTCCTTAGCCTTTTCTGCTTGATGCACTGGTGCATGATTAACAAGGGCGGCTCGTCCATTACGCGAAGTAAGCGGTCGCAGAACACTTTTTTTGCCAGGGGCGCAGAGGCGCCTCTGTAAATGCCCCTCGACCACCACTTGAGGAGCGCCCCTCAGCTCACAACAGCCCTAACAGTCCGGGGGGAGCCTCGGCTTTCTTGCCTCGCTGGCGGGCGATCCTCTTCCCAAAGGGGCCGGGCCCTTGAGCCTCGCCTAGCCCCTCTCGTTCTTGCTCCACCCGGCCACCGGGTGCACGAGCAGAGCTGGACGTTCAATGGTTCTCCACGTTCGATCCCTTCCCCATGACCGGCTCCCTTTCCCGATCCCTCGGTGCTCCACCTGTCTCCTCTCCTCTCCCCAATCCACGGGTGGGCCAAGGGGTGGAGCCGCCGCGCCTGGCCTGCTTTGGGTCCGGAGGCGTGTCTGAAGACCCCAGCGTGCGCACCAAAAGTCGCCTCTTCTCCTGACTTTCTCTTCAGCCATTGGGACCAAGAGAGAGAGAGAGAGAGAGAGAGCCCCTCCGGCTGGAGGTATCTCCCACCTCCGCTCCCTCCTTTGTTTTTGCGCCTACCTTCAGGAAAGGTGGGCATCTCCACCTCTCTCTCTCTCGTCCCAATGGCTGAGGAGAAAGTCAGGAGAAGAGGTGACTTTTGGTGCACATGCCGGGGTCTTCAGGCACACCTCTGGACCCAAAGCGGGCCAGGCAAGGGAGCAAGTGCGGCAAGTGTAGTTACTGGGATGTATAGTTCACCTACAATCAAAGAGCATTCTGAACTCCACCAATGATGGAATTGAACCAAATATGGCACAGAGAACTCCCACGACAAACAGAAAATATATATCAGTGATTGGTTGGGGGGGGGGGCAAAATACTGTTTGCTTACCATTGAAAATTACCTAGGGCCACCTCTGATTATTAGATATTGGAGTGTGGTAGAGGCTCCCTCTTTGGAAGCTTTTAAACAGAGGCTGGATGGCCATCTGTCAGGGGTGCTTTGAATGCAATATTCCTGCTTCTTGGCAGAATGGGGTTTGACTGGATGGCCCATGAGGTCTCTTCCAACCCTATGATTCTATGATTCTACAGCCCTGGAGACTGGGACTCAGAGCCATGGGTTCAAATTACAGGAAAGGAGGTTCCCCCTGAAGATTAATAAGGACTTCCTCATTGTAAAAATAGCTGTCCAAAGGTGAGTCAACTGGAAGGTCCTTCCTTGGAGGCTTTTAAACAGAGGTTGGATGGCCATCTCTTGGGGGTGCTTTGATTCTGCTTTCCCTGCCCGGCAGAAGGGTTGGACTGGATGGCCCATAGGGTCTTTTCAATGATTCTATGACCCCTCTTTCCTCTCAAAATATGACTCAAAGCAGCTACAACTCCCTCCTGGGTTCCATACCTTGGAGCTGTGACAATTCAATGGTGTCAAGTTACATTTATTCTATAGTGTAGATGCGCCCATAGTCTGTCCTGTGTAATAGGCTGGAACTTGGGGCCATTGGTGGTCAGGAATTGGTAGATCTCATTGCCATCAAGTTGGCTTTAAGGAGCTCCATCAGACCCATAGGCAGCTGCTCCTTCCTTTTGTCCCCAAGAACACTGCAAGGCCCCTTGGATGTACTTCCAGACTCTTTGTGCTTGGGATCTGTCTTGGAGTGATACCTGGGCAGCTGAGGGTCCAGGGTTCAGAGTTACACTGAGCTGGGGGACTTCTGTGAGACACTCTTTCTCAAGACTCTGAGGAAGGTGACGTCTCCAAAGTGCAGTCTAGGTGTAACTCAAGAGAGCTTTGTCCCTCTTCTCTTTCCCAGATTTCCATATCCAGGTGCTTGTCACTGGGAAGACTGGTAACTGTGAAGCACAGTTCTTAAAGAAGCTCTCTGACCATCTTTCTGATCATCGTATTAACCTCAAGACGGAGAAGTACCGAGAGGTCTCTGGTCACTTCCTGCTGGTCTTCTGCCCGGTGGCTTCCTCAGTGGGCAGCGACATGACCAACGCTCTCAAGGGTCTCGGCAGTAAGTCCAGTCGTGTTGTAGTGAACCAAGCCTCTCCTTTGTGCAAAGTCCTTCCACACATAGCCAACTCTTTTGCATTTTCTCCTTGGGGTGACTAGCTGGGAGCCTTTGAGCTGCAGCATATGGAAAGTGGAAAGACCTGTTTTCCTGCCAACCTCTCCTAGAAGAGACTGCCAGGGCCACCCAATCTGCCATAAAGGTGCACACCCTCCATGCTCTCTACACCCTTCTCCATGCTCTCTACACCCTTGAGTGTTGGGCTTCAGCCTGCTCTGTGTGAACCTGAGCCCCAATCTCTGTGTGAACCTGATTCTCTGATTGTATTTCCAAATGAGCAAGCCACTGAACAGGTATCTCTCCCTGATAGTGTTGAAACTGTTGTTGATGCAGAGGTCAGTGGCGAGGAAAGTGAAACTGAACAGCCTGATGAAAATGTTTTGGAATCCAGCCATGATAGCTCTCCAGAGGAAATCACACCTGGGTGTTTTTAATGAGGACCAAAAGGAACAGATAGCTAGAGACAGGAGTGATTCACAGTTTCTACGAAGGTCAAATAGATTACAGGAGAGACAGGCCCAGGCTTCAAAGTCAAGGGGCGTTTCAAGGAATAGTTTCTTTGGTTTAAGGGGCCTCCTTCTGGGTGTCTCGTTAGATCAAGCAACGTTTGGGACTGCGGCTGTGCCTTGGCAGAATTCCTGTGTTCTTGTGCTGGTAATCCCAGAGGCTTCTAGTTTTCAAGTACTTGGTTAGTGAGATGCTAACAGGTTCCTGGTTTTTGTATTCTGGTTTTTGGAATTTTGCTCAAACTCAGAGATTTTCCTGACTGCTGTGTTTCTATTGTGGCTCTTTGACTTTGCATTTGCCTTTCTTTTGTAACCAATTTTTCATCAATAAAAAAGGATTGTTTTTCCTACAGTCCAGTGTGGTGGATTTAATCTTATGGTCTCGTTTCCTGATCTGGGATGCAACATTGAAAATGGCTTCGATGCCTGCCCAATGAATGAGGAGGCCGTGGCCATTGTGGCCAAAGTCCCGGAAGACCACTGCAAAGGGGGAAGGGGGACCCCGCAATCCCTGGCGCTCTGTCCAAGTCTTGGAATATGTAGTGCTTTCAGGATGCTGTTACCTGCCAGGCATCTCATTATTGGATGGAAAAGGACATAAAGGACAAGGATGTTGGTGGCTATTATTGTTGGAGTTCAGACTGTGATTGTGTTTCAGGATCAGGGGATTTTGGATGTGAGGAATGATGTTAATGAGGTTCAAGATGAGTTTCAAGATGGCAATTGTTTGGTCAGTGATATTGATGCAGAGAATGACCAGGAGATCCCTGTAGTTTCCCATGAGAATGTCCCTGAGGGGTGTGTGGATGATGGTGTGCTTTCTGAATTGTTACCAGAGAGTTCTCACGAGAGAGAACATGAAAATAGCTAGGCACCTGGCCTAGCTGCAAAAGTTAATGAACAAGTAGTTAACGAGCGCAGAGATAGATGAGAAGAGATTAGTCAAAACAGGAGAGCTGAGCAATGGCTTCGACAGAAAACAATAACAAAGCTTCAATTAAAGAAAAAACAATTTCTGATCGCTACTGACCTAGCTAACGAGGGGATAAAAGTCTCAAGTTTGGGATGTGTAGTCAGATGAAGCATCATTTAGAATCACGCCAAGTTCTTGTCCTTGTTCATGAAAGCCTTGCTTTAAAGATTCATATTTCATGGTTTTGATTCCTGGAGTTCATGATTGCTTACCCAAACCTTGGATCAATGTATTCCTGATTTTCTGGATTGTATTAGAGTCATGTGGACTTTGCTTTTATGGACTTTGCTGAACTTTACCCTGGACTATTTTTGCCCCTGCTTATCTTCTTATCTAATTGGATTTACCTGTTTCTTAAAATGCTTTTTGCTTGCTGCTTTTTAATTATCTTCAATAAAAGGATTGTTTTCCCTACTCCACATGTGGTGTTTAAAGCTTTTCCTGTCCTGGAGTACAACAATTATATTAATTATACTAAAATTATGATTTTACTGGGTTGTTGTAGGTTTTTTTGGGCTATATGGCCATGTTCTAGAGGCATTTTCTCCTGACATTTCGCCTGCATCTATGACAAGCATCCTCAGAGGTAGTGAGGTCTGTTGGAAGTAGGAAAGTAGGTTTATATATCTGTGGAATGACCAGGGTGGGGCAAAGAACTTTTGTCTGCTGGAGCTAGGTGTGAATGTTTCAACTTACCACCTTGATTAGCATTTGATGGCCTGGCAGTGCCTGGAGCAATCTTTTTTGAGAGGTGATTAGATGTCCCTGATTGTTACCTCTCTGTTGTTTTGCTGTTGTAATTTTAGAGTTTTTTCTTTTAATACTGGTAGTCAGATTTTGTTTATTTTCATGGTTTCCTCCATTCTGTTGAAATTGTATGGAAGGCAGCGCAAAAGGCAGTGCATTCTGTTCATAGAATCCTAGAGTTGGGAGGGAACCCCAAAGGCCACCCAGTCCAACCCCTTCTGCCTTCAGAACTGCTTCTGATTCTCTTTCCAGGTGAGCCGAAGGCCATCTTGGTGATGCTGCATCACAAACTGAAGGAGAGCACCTCCCCCGTGGACACCAAGAAGCAGGCGCATCACCCGGCTGTGGTGCGCACCCTCCATGCTCGCTACACTCTCGAAAGTGGCTTCTACACTTGCCCGATGAACGAGGAGGCCGTGGCTGTTGTGGCCGAAGTCCTTAAAGACCACTGCTAATGGGTGAAGGGGGTCTCTGAAACTCTTGGCCCTACAATGGAATCGTGAGACTGGGAGAAAGGCAAAAGGAAAGGATCAGGAGGCTGATATTCCTGTTGGCATTGTTATTACAGTTCACTCTCTGCACCCACAGTTTCCGGGTCTTAAAACAGCTATATCTATTCAAGGATCTACGAGGGTTGAATGAAAAGTAATGCCTCCACTTTCGTTACTTGGGTTTGGATGGGAATATTTTAATAAATCAAACGCAGAAATAATCCTTAGAATGTTCTCTTTAGCTACCACTATTCACTTTCCCACATAATCACCAGACAATTGGATACATTTCTGTCAACAATGAACAAGTTTTCTGAAGCCGTCATGGAAGAAGTTGACACTCTGTTTCCGAAACCCATCATGCACAGATCTTCCGATAGCCAAGCAAAGCCATAATGTCACCCACACGTTCTTGTGAAATGCCGATTATGCTTGAAATTTCTCGCTGACTGATACGACGTTTGTCCTGAATCAATCTGTCAACCTTTTGCTTGTGAAACATGGTGCTTGCTGTCACAGGACGTCCAACTCATTGTCACACAAGTCAAATGTTCCCACCTCAACATCATTAAACCTACTTGCCCAACGACGCACATTACTCACGTCAACACAATCACCACAAACAGCTTGCATTCTCTGATGAATCTCCTTTGTTGTTGTTGTTCATTCGTTCAGTCGTCTCCGACTCTTCGTGACCTCATGGACCAGCCCACGCCAGAGCTCCCTGTTGGCCATCACCACCCCCAGCTCCTTCAAGGTCAGTCCAGTCACTTCAAGGATGCCATCCATCCATCTTGCCCTTGGTCGGCCCCTCTTCCTTTTGCCTTCCACTTTCCCCAGCATAATTGTCTTCTCTAGGCTTTGCTGTCTCCTCATGATGTGGCCAAAGTACTTCAACTTTGTCTCTGGTCTCCTTCCCTCCAGTGAGCAGTCGGGCTTTCTTTCCTGGAGGATGGACAGGTTGGATCTTCTCGCAGTCCAAGGCACTCTCAGAACTTTCCTCCAACACCACAGCTCAAAAGCATCTCTCTTCCTTTGCTCAGCCTTCCCTAAGGTCCAGCTCTCACATCCGTAGGTGACTACAGGGAATACCATGGCTTTGACTAGGCGGATCTTTGTTGCCAGTCTGATGTCTCTACTCTTTACTATTTTATCGAGACTGGACATGGCTCTCCTCCCAAGAAGTAAGCAAAATCTCCTTTGGGATGACACATTCTGCTGTGAAGAGTTCAATGGATGCGCGTTGCTTAAGTCGCATTGACCGACTGTCTGCGCAGGGTTCCATACTTTGCACTTTAACAATATAACAATTCAATGCTAAGGCTTCCCACCAAAATGGAACTGTAGAGAAGAGTCTACTGAACAAGACAGTATACCAGTACTGTCATCTGTTGAGGAGTTACAAAGGTGTTTCTCAACTTTCCTAATGTTGTGACCCCTTAATACATTTCCTCATGTTGTGGTGACCCCCAACCATAAAATTATTTTCGTTGCTACTTCACAACTGCAATTTTGCTACGGCTATGAATCGTCATGTAAATATCTGATCTGCAGGATGCATTTTCATTGCTACAAACTGAACATAAAGCATAGTGATTCATCACAATAACAGTATGTAATTAATATATATTGTGAAATATTTATTTCTAATAACAAATAAATGAAATTTTGACTTCAGGCATGTCGTAGCATGGGTAACAGTCTTAATACAACAGCAGGGAACCCATGAATATGTTTACTGATCAGCCTATTGGTCGAACTCCCATGAGCAACAGAAAATACTGGAGAGGTTTGGGGAAAATAGTGGGAGACATGTGGGGGTTGCAGTAGCTCCTTCAATCAGAGAGCATTCTGAACTGTCCCAACAATGGAGTTCAACCAAACTTGGCATGCAGAACTCCCATGACCAACAGAAGATACTGGAGAGGTTTGGTTAAAATACACTCAGACATGTGGGACTTGCAGTAGCTCCTACAATCAAAGAGCATTCTGAATTCCCCAACAATGGGATTCAATCATACAGAACTTCCATGAACAATAGATTCATCGTAGTTTGTGGCAGCCACACAGAGTTTCTGGAGGAATCATAGAATCATAGAATCAAAGAGTTGGAAGAGACCTCATGGGCCATCCAGTCCAACCCCATTCTGCCAAGAAGCAGGAATATTGCATTCAAATCACCCCTGACAAATGGCCATCCAGCCTCTGCTTAAAAGCTTCCAAAGAAGGAGCCTCCACCACACTCCGGGGCAGAGAGTTCCACTGCTGAACGGCTCTCACAGTCAGGAAGTTCTTCCTCATGTTCAGATGGAATCTCCTCTCTTGTAGTTTGAAGCCATTGTTCCATTGCGTCCTAGTCTCCAAAGAAGCAGAAAACAAGCTTGCTCCCTCCTCCTCCCTGTGGCTTCCTCTCACATATTTATACATGGCTATCATATCTCCTCTCAGCCTTCTCTTCTTCAGGCTAAACATGCCCAGCTCCTTAAGCCGCTCCTCATAGGGCTTGTTCTCCAGACCCTTGATCATTTTAGTCGCCCTCCTGTGGACACATTCCAGCTTGTCAATATCTCTCTTGAATTGTGGTGCCCAGAATTGGACACACCTTTGAACCTGTAAACCCACCAATGTTCTTTATTAGAAAAGATTAAGATAGCAATAGCCAAAAAGGTAAAAAGCATTCAAACAAGTAATAATGAAATCTCCACAAAATAGTCAGTTGAGCAATGTAATAGAATCCAGTCAAAATTTAAATCAGAAAACAGGAAGGTCCCAAAATCCAGTAAACAAATCATCATCATCATCATCTGTAATTTCTTATTAATCGCCCTCCATCCGAGATGCTCCAGGCGATTTACATAGCAGAAATTATACAGGATAAAACACATACATACAAATATTAAAATTAACATGGGTCAAATGCTCTAGTAAAAAGCCAGGTTTTAAGTGCTAGGATAAAATGCCCTGAGTCACGCATGGCTCATCTCAAATAGGGAGGCAAGGAATTCCATAAGGCAGGGGCAGAAATAGAGAAGGCCCTGTGTCTGGTGCTTTCCAAGTGCACTTCCCTAGGACCCGGCATATAGAGCAAATCGCGTTGGGATGGTCGTGGCGACCTCCGATGATGGGAGAAGGAGAGGCGGTCTCTAAGATACAATGGACCCTGGCCATATAAAGTTTTAAAGGTCAGGACCAGCATCTTATACAAACCATGATACTCAATTGGGAGCCAGTGTAGATGCCGCAGCACTCGTGTTCTATGGCATTTCATGGGTGTTTTTGTGAGTAACCTGGCTGCAGCATTCTGGACAATACGGAGTTTTCGGGTCGTAGACATCGGAAGGCCAACATACAAGGCATTACAATAGTCTAGCCTAGATGTGACTGTGGCATGGATGACTGTTGCCAGAGCCTCATCCGACAGGTAAGGTGCCAGTTGCCTCGCTTGTTGTAGATGGAAAAAGGCCTGTTTGCTGGCAGCAGCGACCTGAGCTTCCATCGTCAGCTGCGAATCCAAAGTGACACCTAGGCTCTTAACGGTAGGCGATGGAGATAAAGCAGCGCCATCAAAGGTGGGTAACGGATGGGTCAGACCTATCGGGCGGCCATCTCACAGGATCTCAGTCTTCACCGGATTCACCTTCAGTCTGCTAGCACGTAGCCAGTTCAACAGAGCCTCCAGGCATAAGGTGAAATTGTCAGGTATTGACATTACTCCAGGCTCCAAGCGCAACAGGAGTTGAGTGTCGTCCGCATCGAAATCCATAGAAGTAAAGTCTTTCAGTTCCAAAAGTTTGCAAAGACCAAAGTCCCTTGAAGAAACAAGCAAACTTGAACCAATAAATCCAGATGCAGCAGCTTGAAACCAAGACAAACAACTTACAAAAATTTTAGCATGAACATGAGTCCAAGGCAGAATCTTAGCATGAACAGGAAAGCATGGATATCAGGCATGAAGCAAAAGATATGATTGTGCATGAAAACCAAACATTGGACTCACTGAAGACTATAGATTCACAGGCCCTATATTTATTCACAAAGCCATAGCAAAAGCATTCCATTTCCCTTGGGAAACCTCTCCCTGACCCCTCTTTTCTCTCACCCTTGCGGAGCGGCTCCTCCCTAATTCCAGGTGGCGATCCTGATAAATCTGTTCTTTTCAGTCAAAGCTTGACTCCCTCGGTTTGCCCATTTTTATTATTTATTTATTTATTTAGAATATTTGTACCCCACCCTTCTCAACCCCCTGAGTGGGAGGACGGGGGACGGGACTGTCGCACCTCAGAATAGGTTCACCTTGGCAAAAACACCAAACTGCACACAGCCAGAAGTCTTTATAGTTTATTTAAAAAAAGAAGATAAAAAGTTCTTAAAAGCAAAAATAATGTTTTAAAAGAGCAATACAAAATAACACTTTGCAGCATGACCCAAAAGGGCACCAGCAAAGCAAAATCCCATGAGAACATGACTGAGTCCTGAGACCATGAACACAAGAACTGCAAGATAATCCAAACAAGCAAAATGCAAGCTTCTTGGTTAAACGAAAAGTTGATCTGACAAAGGTTTGGTCCCAAACACACTGTTTAATACCCTTTGCCAAACATGAAGGCATTTCTTTGGCCTCTGACCTCCTTCTTGTTAGCTATTCTCACACTCCTTCGAATTCTGAAATTCAAACGGACGGCATGATCTAAGGTTCCTGTTTCATCAAGGTCAGTCTGTTCGTTAGTGTTATCCAGTTTCCCTTCCTGCTCATTATCAGGCTGAGAACTGTCCTCCTTCTCTGAGTCAATCTGCACCTACACCTGGCTAGTTTCAGTATCAACAAACTCATTTCTTGCTGTGGAAAATTGAACTTCCACACCCTGTTCTTCATTGACCAAAACAGGGACATTTTGAACCAGATTGTGAACCTGAATCCCATCATCCTCATCAGAGACACTCTGTGGTTCCAGCTGAGTCACAACAGGGACTCAGGGCGGCTTCCAATTGGCAGCAATTTGATGCCTCAGTATATACATAATAAAAACAAAGAGTCAATAATTATAAATAGTTAAAAACATTAAAACAATACAATTAAAACTACTAAGAATTACCACTCTGGTGGCCGAAAACTGTGGTTGGATGCTCCATCAAACTTATCCATAATCCATTTCCAAGCCATTGTCAACATTGTTATTGTCATTGTCCGCTTAATTACTCGAAGGCCTGGTCCCACATCCACATTTTTTACTTTTTTCTAAAGGTGAGGAGGGATGAAGATGACCTAACTTCCCTGGGGAGTGTGTTCCACAGCGGGGGGGGGGGGATGATGACGGGGGGGGGGGACACCACTGAGAAGGCCCAGTGCCTTGTCACCGCCAAGTGTGTTTGAGACAAAGGTGGGGCCGAGAGCAGGGCCTCCTCAGAAGGCCTTAAACTCAGAGGTGGGACATAGAATCCTAGAGTTGGAAGAGACCTCATGGGCCATCCAGTCCAACCCCATTCTGCCAAAAAGCAGGAATATTGCATTCAAAGCACCCCTGACAGATGCCCATTCAGCCTCTGTTTAAAAGCTTCCAAAGAAGGAGCCTCCACCACACCCTGAGGCAGAGAGTTCCACTGCTGAACGGCTCTCACAGTCAGGAAGTTCTTCCTCATGTTCAGATGGAATCTCCTCTCTTGTAGTTTGAAGGCATGGCTCCATTGCGTCCTATCAAAACAATATAGCTGAGAAAAAGAACATAGCTGAAGTTCAGACTCAATGAGTGGAATATATCCTGAAAGGAGCACAAAGAAAGTGCAACAATCAAGTAGACAAGGTTGGGAAAACTGTCATCAAAAGTGTTGAGGTAGATGATAAGAGGGCCGACGTAATGTGCTGAACCTCAAGTAGGGACAGGAAAATTACTGATGGAGTGCTTAATCGAAAGCACACAGAACATCCAGGTTTTTAGTTGTCTCTGAAAAGAGGACAAAGTAAGAGCCTGTCTGATCTACCTAGGGAGGGAATTCCAGAGCCAGGGGCCACCACCGAGAAGGCCCTCTCCCTTGTCCCCACCAACCTTGTTTGAGACAGCAGAGGAAGAGAGAGCGGCGCCTTCCCGGATGGACAGTAAGTTAAACATGAGCCAACAATGTGATGTGGCAGCAAAAAAAGCCAATGGGATTTTGGCCTGCAACAATAGGAGCAGAGTGTCTAGATTTAAGGAAGTAATGCTCTCCATGCTCTATTCCGCTTTGGTTAGACCACACCTGGAATACTGTGTCCAATTCTGGGCACCACAATTGAAGAGAGATATTGACAAGCTGGAATGTGTCCAGAGGAGGGCGACTAAAATGATCAAGGGTCTGGAGAAAAAGCCCTATGAAGAGCGGCTTAAGGAGCTGGGCATGTTTAGCCTGAAGAAGAGAAGGCTGAGAGGAGATATGATAGCCATGTATAAATATGTGAGAGGAAGCCACAGGGAGGAGGGAGCAAGCTTGTTTTCTGCTTCCTTGGAGACTAGGACGCGGAACAATGGCTTCAAACTACAAGAGAGGAGATTCCATATGAACATGAGGAAGAACTTCCTGACTGTGAGAGCCGTTCAGCAGTGGAACGCTCTGCCCCGGAGTGTGGTGGAGGCTCCTTCTTTGGAGACTTTTAAACAGAGGTTGGGTGGCCGTCTGTCAGGGGTGATTTGAAGGCAATATTCCTGCTTCTTGGCAGAATGGGGTTGGACTGGATGGATCACCGATAGAGGAAGGCCAATGTAGAGGGCGTTACAGTAGTCCAGTCTTGAGATGACCGTGGCCTGGATCACCGTAACTAGGTCGTCCCTGGACATGGAGGGGGCCAGCCGTCTAGCCTGCCGCAGGTGAAAAAAGGCAGTTGACCATCTGTCGGGGGTGCTTTGAATGCAATATTCCTGCTTCTTGGCAGAATGGGGTTGGACTGGATGGCCCTTGAGGTCTCTTCCAACTCTTTGATTCTATGATCCAGAGTAGGTAAACCAGACACTCTCCACATCCACACTGACAAAGAAACAGCAAGAAATGCTGTTGACCCACAAGCATAAAGAAATTGCATAGATTAGAAACCAACACTTTCTTATTACTTTATTTTCCAGATCAACAGACTGGGCCACAGCAACGCGTGGCAGGGGACCGCTAGTATATATATATACACACAAATATATACACACACATAAACACAGACTGGGCCACAGCAACGTGTGGCAAGGGATGGCTAGTCCTTAACATAAACAGTTTGAAAAGAAAAGGAGGCGCATTTTGCAACACGCCCCCCTTTTCGAAAAGTGTCTCTACCCAGGCTCGGCCGCTTGGGCACTCTGCACGCCCTCTGTGGAACAGAGAGAGAGAGAGAGGCAAGGAGAACTCTGCCCATGCTCCGAGGCGCTGGGTCTGTGCCCGGGGTGTGTGGCGACCAATTAGGAGGGCCTCCCTCCACACCCTCCCACGGGTGTTCTTCCTCTTTCAGTTTCACTTTCTGGGCGGAGATGGGAGCTTGCGACTGGCGCCGGGTCTGTTACTGGTTTTCCTTCCCCTTCATCTGGCTCTGGGACCAGTGCTGCAGAGCGGTCAGTATTATTGGAGGAGGAGGAGGAGGAGGAGGAAGAGGGTTGGGTGGACCCCTTTGCGCCCCTGAGCATGTGCAGAGAGCAGGGCAGGGCAGGACGGGGTGCGAAAGAGGGCCAAGCCAGGGGCGGGGGAGCTTTGCCCTGGTTTCCTAGGAGGAGGAAAGGGAAGTGGGAGCGGGGACCCCTGGGGTGGCCCTCCTGAGTGTGCCTCGCTTTCCCTTCTGTTGGAAACTGACCCCCCCCCCCCGGCCAGGGCTGCCTTGGCCGGAAATGCCCCCGGTGCCAAGTCCCGAGGCTGGAGCCTCCCTGGCCTCCTCCCGCCTTTGGCTTTCTCTTTCGGGTTCCTGAAGCAAGCCTGACCTCCTGAGCAGAATTCAAGATAACAGACCTTGTTGATTGATTGATTTCTCCTATCAGGAGCGAACAGAAGGCAGAGTTCTCAAGTATTTTATTTATTAGGTTCTTGTGGGTTTTTTCGGGCTATAGGGCCATGTTCAAGAGGCATTCTCTCCTGACGTTTCGCCTGCATCTATGGCAAGCATCCTCAGAGGTAGTGAGGTCTGTTGGAAGTAGGAAAACTGGGTTTATATATCTGTGGAATGGCTGGAGTGGGAAAAAGAGCTCTTCTCTGCTGGAGCTAGGTGGGAATGTTTCAACTGACCACCTTCATTAGCATTTGAAGGCCTGGCTGAGCCTGGGAAAATCTTTTGTTGAGAGGTGTTAAGATGTGCCTGGTTGTTTCCTCTCTGCTGTTTTGCTGTTGTAATCAAGGGACATGAAAGGCACTGCAGACTCCTTCAACCAGAGAAGTCAGCCATAGCAGAGCACCTGATGAACCAGCCTGGACACAGCATATTATTTGAGAACACAGAAATACTGGACCACGCTCACAACCACCATGTCAGACTACACAGAGAAGCCACTGAAATCCATAAGAAGCATGTGGACAATTTCAACAGAAAGGAGTAAACCATGAAAATGAACAAAATCTGGCTACCAGTATTAAAAAACACTAAAATTACAACAGCAAAACAGCAGAGAGGAAACAACCAGGCACAGATTAACACCTCTCAACAAAAGATTTTCCCAGGCTCAGCCAGGCCTTCAAATGCTAATGAAGGTGGTCAGTTGAAACATTCACACCTAGCTCCAGCAGAGAAGAGCTCTTTGCCCCACCCCAGCCATTCCACAGATATATAAACCCATTGTCCTAATTCCAACAGACCTCACTACCTCTGAGGATGCTTGCCATAGATGCAGGCGAAACGTCAGGAGAAATGCCTCTAGAACATGGCCCTATAGCCCGAAAAACCCCACAAGAACCTAGTGATTCCAGCCATGAAAGCCTTCGACAATATTTTATTTATTATTTATTTATTTGGGGTGCTTCTACCCTACCCTTCTCAACCCCCTAGGGGGGACTCAGGGCGGCTTACAAAAGGCACATCTCGATGCCCAAAAGTTCACTTAATACAATATACAAAATACAATATAACGACAACAGTTGTTGTTGTTGTTCATTCGTTCAGTCGTCTCCGACTCTTCGTGACCTCATGGACCAGCCCATGCCAGAGCTCCCTGTCAGCCGTCACCACCCCCAGATCCTTCAAGGTCAGTCCAGTCCCTTCAAGGATGCCATCCATCCATCTTGCCCTTGGTCGGCCCCTCTTCCTTTTCCTTCCACTTTCCCCAGCATAATTCTCTTCTCTAGGCTTTGCTGTCTCCTCATGATGTGGCCAAAGTACTTCAACTTTGTCTATAGTATCCTTCCCTCCAGTGAGCAGCCAGGGCTTTATTTCCTGGAGGATGGACTGGTTGGATCTTCTAGCGGTCCAAGGCACTCTCAGAACTTTCCTCCAACACCACAGCTCAAAAGCATCTTTCTTCCTTCGCTCAGCCTTCCCTAAGGTCCAGCTCTCACATCCGTAGGTGACTACAGGGAATACCATGGCTTTGACTATGCGGATCTTTGTTGCCAGTCTGATGTCTCTACTCTTCACTATTTTATCGAGACTGGACATTGCTCTCCTCCCAAGAAGGAAGCGTCTTCTGATTTCCTGGCCACAGTCTGCATCTGCAGTCATCTTTGCACCTAGAAATACAAAGTCTGTCACGGCCTCCACATTTTCTCCCTCTATTTCCCAGTTGTCAATCATTCTTGTTGCCATAATCTTGGGTTTTTTTTATGTTTAGCTGCAACCCAGCTTTTGCGCTTTCTTCTTTCACCTTGATTAGAAGGCTCCTCAGCTCCTCCTCGCTTTCGGCCATCAGAGTGGTGTCATCTGCAGCAATAAAATCATCTTGTGGTCAACGTTCGCCAATTCATAAATCCATAATCCATCCAGCATTGTCATAGTCCTTTCCTACTCTGGTCGTCATTGTCCTTTATCCTTCTGCCAGATTACCCAAAGGCCTGGTCCCATATCCATGTTTTTAGTTTCCTTCTAAAAGAGAGGAGGGATGTCGATGACCTAATTTCCCCGGGAAGTGAATTCCACAGGCGAGGGGCCACCACCGAGAAGGCCCTGCTCCTCGTCCCCACCAATCTCACTTGTGATAGAGGTGGGGCCGAGAGCAGGGCCTCCCCAGAAGATCTTAAACTCCGAGGCGGGACGTAGAAGGAGATGCGTTCGGACAGATACGCTGGGCCGGAGCCGTATAGGGTTTTGTAGGTCAAAACCAGCACTTTGAATTGTGCGCGGAACTGGATCGGCAGCCAGTGGAGCTGACACAACAGGGGGGTGGTATGCTCCCTGTATGACGCTCCGGTGAGTAATCTAGCCACCGCTCGTTGAACTAATTGAAGTTTCTGAACAGTCTTCAAGGGCAACCCCACGTAGAGCGCATTGCAGTAATCTATTCGGGATGTAACAAGAGCGTGGACCACCGTGGCCAGATCAGACTTCCCAAGGTACAGGCGCACCTGGCGCACAAGTTTTAGTTGTGCAAAAGCTCTCCCAGCCACCGCCGAGACCTGGAGTTCCAGGCTTTGGAAACACAAAGTTTAAAAACATGGCATGACACTCAATGTCTTGCTGAAGGCTTTCCTGGCCGGAATCACTGGGTTGTTGTGAATTTTTCAGGCTTTATGACCACGGGTTGTTGTAGGTTTTTTCGGGCTGTATGGCCATGGTCTAGAGGCATTCTCTCCTGACGTTCACCTGCATTTATGGCAAGCATCCTCAGAGGCAGTGAGGTCTGTTGGAACTAGGAAATTGGGTTTATATATCTGTGGAATGACCAGGGTGAGACAAAGGACTCTTGTCATAGAATCCTAGAATCAAAGAATCCTAGAGTTGGAAGAGACCTCCTGGGCCATCATCCAGTTCAACCCCATTCTACTAAGAAGCAGGAATATTGCATTCAAATCACCCCTGACAGATGACCATCCAGCCTCTGTTTAAAAGCTTCCAAAGAAGGAGCCTCCACCACACTCTGGGGCAGAGAGTTCCACTGCTGAACGGCTCTCACAGTCAGGAAGTTCTTCCTCATGTTCAGATGGAATCTCCTCTCGTGTAGTTTGAAGCCATTATTCCCTTGCGTCCTAGTCTCCAGGGAAGCAGAAAACAAGCTTGCTCCCTCCTCCCTGTGGCTTCCACTCACATATTTATACATGGCCCTCATCATGTCTCCTCTCAGCCTTCTCTTCTTCAGGCTAAACATGCCCAGCTCCTTAAGCCGCTCCTCATAGGGCTTGTTCTCCAGACCCTTGATCATTTTAGTCGTCCTCTTTCTCTGGACACATTCCAGCTTGTCAATATCTCTCTTGAATTGTGGTGCCCAGAATTAGACACAATATTCCAGGTGTGGTCTAACCAAAGCGGAATAGAGCATGGGGAGCATGACTTCCCTAGATCTAGACACTGGGCTCCTCTTGATGCAGGCCAACATCCCATTGGCTTTTTTTTTGCCACTGCATTACATTCCTGGATCATGTTCCCCTTCCTCCCCACAAGGACTCCCAAGATCTTTTTCACACGTACTGCTCTCAAACCAGGAGTCCCCCATTCTGTATCTTTGCATTTCATTTTTTCTGCCTAAGTGGAGTATTATATTTATTTATTTATTTGCTTACTTACTTTATTTGTATACTGCTGTTCTCAGCCCGAAGGCGACTCAGAGCAGTTAACAACCAGTAGCAGCCAATAGTGAAAGGACCAAGGCAGAGACATCTCCAGCTCATCCCTTGTGTGGGTATCAGCCAGCACATCAATGACTTAAATCCCGACATAGTTTTCTAAGATCTACAGAGACACTCGCTGGAACACCTCAGCAAGCGAGAGTCCAAAAGTGGCAGGCTCAAACCCAGAACCTCAACCAATGGCTGATACCAAATGAGAGACTCCCCCTTGGGCACACAGAAGACTGGGCGACTTGGAAGGCGCTGAACAGACTGCGCTCTGGCACCACGAGATGCAGAGCCAACCTTCAGCAATGGGGCTACAAAGTGGAATCCTCGACATGCGAGTGCGGAGAAGAGCAAACCACTGACCACCTGCTGCAATGCACCCTGAGCCCTGCCACATGCACCATGGAGGACCTTCTTGCGGCAACACCAGAGGCACTCCACGTGGCCAGATACTGGTCAAAGGACATTTAATCAACTACCAAGTTTGCAAAATTCTGTGTTTTTTTATTATCTGTTTGTTTGTTTTGTTCTGTTAGAAATGTAATACAATGTTCTGGCTGCGGATGACACGATAAATAAATAAATAAATCTCTCTCATCTCTTAAGATTGGTTTGAATTCTGCTCCTGTCCTCTGGAATACTGGGGTCAGGCATGTAGCCGGGGGGGGGGGGGGGTTAGGGGCTTCAGCCCCCCCTGAAATTCTCATGGTGGTTCGCGAAAAGGCCTTATTGGTGCATTACTTAAACTGTTATGTTTATTGATATCATGATGTGATCACCATACTCAATATATCCCATATGCATGGGGTTATTGGGGTAATGATACCCCCCCGAAACTCAGCCCCCCGAAACCCCCCCTGAATCCCCCCCCCCGGAAACGAAATCCTGGCTACGGGCCTGACTGGGGTGGTTTGCCATTGCCTTCCCCAGGGATCGTGCTTGGTCTGACCTCTCCTGTTGTCTCACCCTGTTCTTAACTAGGAGTCATTTGTAAGTCGGATGTTTGCAACTTGGGGACTGCCCATACTCATCTGGCTGGAAAGCCTGTGGCCTTGTCCTCCTTTGCAGGCAGTGAGTGTGTCCTCCAACCCTGAGGCCAAAGGGATTCCTCGTGCCCCATGTAACCTCTGCTCCCCGCTTTCAGGCTGAGTGTCTGCGCCGTTGCCTATGTCATGGAGGGGAGGAAAGGTGGCTGCTGGAAGAACCTCCGGAGGAGATAGGAAGGCAGAAGTGGGAGAAACAAGGAACCTGCTGTATATGCTTTGAAAAAGGTGGGTGAAATTGTTGGTGTTGAGCAAATGCTTATGGCATGGAAGGGTTCAGGGCTGGACTGAAACAATGGGCTAAGCCGTTTGACAATAGCCCACCTTCCTTGAAAGCATGACATAAAGCAGAGGTTTACAAACTGGCTTGCTTAGGTGATCCCTCGTTGTCTGAGTAAGATTGTCCTCTTAAGTGGTGAGTACATAGATGACTGTGGAGCCAAACTTGAACCAAACTTGGCACACAGAACTTCCATGACAAGCAGAAAATACTGGAAGGGTTTGGTGGGCATTGGCCTTGAGTTTTGAGGTTGTAGTTCACCTACATCCAGAGAGCACTCTGGACTCAAACAATGATGGATCTGGCACGGATATTCAGTATGCCCTAATGTGACTATACTTAGCTGATCCCTCGTAGCCCGAGGATGATGTCCCTCCAAGTGTTGCGTCTTGGTGGTGGCTGTGGAGCCCTATTCTTGATCTGCATCTTCTTCCACAGTGAGGTCATTGGTTTCCAGGTGGAAGGCGGTCTCGGTCGGGGTTGGCTTGATGCGCCTTCCTCTTGGCACATTTCTTCCTTTCGCCCTCCATTCATGCCTCTTCAATTTCTGCAGCACTGCTGGTCACAGCTGACCTCTAGCTAGAGTGCTCAAGGGCCAGGGCTTCCAAGTTCTCAGTGTTTATGCCACAGTTTTTAATGTTGGCTTTGAGCCCATCTTTAAGTCCCTTTTCCTGCCCTCCAACCTTTCGTTTTTCATTCTTGAGTAGAGCAACTGCTTTGGGAGACGGTGATTTCTGGGTATCCGGACAATGTGGCCAGTCCAGCGGAGTTGATGGCGGAGGACCATTGCTTCAATGCTGGCTGCCTTTGCTTCTTCCAGCACGCTGACATTTATCTGCCTATCTTCCCAAGAGATTTGCAGGATTTTCCAGAGGCAACACTGATGGAATCGTTCCAGGAGTTGCATGTGACATAGAATCATAGAGCTGGAAGAGACCTCATGGGCCATCCAGTCCAACCCCATTCTGCCAAGAAGCAGGAATATTGCATTCAAAGCACCCCCGACAGATGGTCAACCGCCTTTTTTCACCTGCGGCAGGCTAGACGGCTGGCCCCCTCCATGTCCAGGGACAACCTAGTTACGGTGATCCAGGCCACGGTCATCTCAAGACTGGACTACTGTAACGCCCTCTACATTGGCCTTCCTCTATCGGTGATCCGGAAGCTCAAGTTGGGGCAAAATGCAGCTGCTCGGCTTCTTGCGGGAATTCCGATGAGATGCCACATCACCCCAATCTTACTACAGCTGCATTGGTTACCGATTGAGCACCGGATCACTTTCAAAGTGATGGTACTCACCTTGAAGGCCTTGCATGGTCTGGGGCCGATGTACCTGAGGGACCGCCTTACCCCCTCCCAACCCCAGAGATCCCTCCAATCTGAGGACCAAGATCTATTGGAAGTCCCCAGTGTCAAGACCTTGCGTCTAACAGCAACCAGGCGCAGAGCCTTCACAGCAGTGGCACCATCACTCCGGAATACTCTGCCACCTGAAGTCCGTGCCTTGCGGGACTTATCAGCTTTCCGCAGGGCTTGTAAGACATATCTGTTTCGACAGGCTTTTAATGTTTGATATTGTTGTTTTTAAATTGATTTAAATTGCTTTTACATTTTGTTAGATTTTAGCCATTCTTGTAAGCCGCTCCGAGCCCCAGGGGAGTGGCGGCATATAAGTTTGAATAATAAATAAATAAATAAATAAATAAATAAATAAATAAATAAAAGCCCCCAGAGAAGGAGCCTCCACCACACTCCGGGGCAGACAGTTCCACTGCTGAACGGCTCTCACAGTCAGGAAGTTCTTCCTAATGTTCAGATGGAATCTCCTCTCTTGTAGTTTGAAGCTATTGTGCCATGTCCTAATCTCCAGGGCAGCAGAAAGGAAGCTTGCTCCTTCCTCCCTGTGGCTTCCTATCACATATTTATACATGGCTATCATGTCTCCTCTCAGCTGTCTCTTCTCCATGCTAAACATGCCTGGCTCTTTAAGCTGCTCCTCATAGGGCTTGTTCTCCGACTAAAATGATCAAGGGTCTGGAGAACAAGCCCTATGAGGAGCGGCTTAAAGAACTGGGCATGTTTAGCCTGTAGATAGTCCATGTTTTGCAGGCGTATAGCAGGATTAGGAGGACAATAGGTTTACAAACAAGCACCTTGGTCTCCCTACGGATGTCCCGGTCTACAAACACGTTGTGCTTCAATCACAGCCATCTTAACTGTAGTTTGGGAAGGCCAGCCCCCAATGGTAGAGATTGCAAAAGGCCCTGCTGTTACACTACATTTCCCACAATGCACATCTGCTCAGTAGCCAAATGATGGCTGAAGGACCCAAAATAGCTGTCTGTAGTAGTCTTTGTCTAAATATAAAATAAATTGATTGAATCTACAAAGGAGTCTAAAGAAAGCAAGTGTTGGGGTTCAGCCTGATGCTGATCTGTGTGAACCGGATTCTCTGATAGTTTTTCCAACTGAGCAAGCTCTCCCTGACTCTGACAGTGTGGAATCTGTTGTTGATGCAGAGGTCAGCGGGGATGAAAATGAAACTCAACAGCTGGAGGAAAATGTTTTGGAAGCTAGCCGTGATATCTCTCCACGTGGGTTTTTTAATGAGGACCGAAGAGAACAGATAGTTAGAGACAGAAATGTTTCCCAGTTTCTACGAAGGTCACATCGTTTACAGGAGAGATAGGCCCAGGCTTCAAAGTCAAGGGGCGTTTCAAAGAATAGCTTCTTTGGTTTAAGAGGCCTCCTGCCGGGTGCTTCTTTAGATCAAGCAACATTTGGGACTGTGGCTGTGCCTTGGCAGAATTCCTGTGTTCCATGGCCGGTAATCCCAGAGGCTTAGTTATCAAGTTCACGGTTAGTAAAAGGCTAACAGATTCCTGGTTCTTGTATTGTGGCTTTTGAAATTTTGCTCAAGTTCAGAGATTCTACTGACTGCTGTGTTTTTCTGTGGCTTTTTTACTTTGCATTTACCTTTCTTTTGCAACCAATTTTTCATCGATTAACAAGGATTGCCTTTCCTACAGTCCAGTGTGGTGGATTTAATCTTATGGTCTCGTTTCTTGAACTGGGATGCAACAGCAAGCAATAAACAACTTTTGCAAAGCCAAGAGATCATAAACTGCTTTATAAAAACAATCTTTTTACTTTGGCCTGATTGCCATGAACAAGGCCCTGGGAAAGCTAGCCACAGCAAGTCAACCAGCCAGCCCTTTACAGTCAGTCAGTAAGTAATGATAACATAAATTGATTCATTGCATCTGCAGAAAGGAATCAGCGGATGGATGTGTCTTGAGGGTCTCCTCCAGCTCAGTAGAGGAAGCAAATGGATGTCAGGAGAGTTTGGATGGTGCCTTTCTGCCCAGAAGAAGGGGGTCAGTCTAGATGTCCCTTGATGGGGTCTGTACTATGATTAGAAACCATTAAGGTTTCTAAGACTGAACCACACTTCCAATCATGTTATATTCTAGTAGAGTTTGAAGAGAACACCAAAGGCCATCCAGTCCAACCCCCTTTGGCAGTTCAGGAATGCTCAATCCAAGCCCTCCCAACTGGTGGCCATCCAGCTTCTGTTTTTTTCTTTCTTTCTTTGTGTCACGAGCGACTTGAGAAACTGCAAGTAGCTTCTGGTATGGGAGGCTTCTCTCATGTTCCCACACAAGAAGCTGGAGCTGACAGACAGGAGCTCACCCCACTCCCTAAATTTGAACCACTGACCTTTTGGTCAGCAGTTCTGTTCTCCACCAAATGTAACACAGTTTCTGCCACACAAACAAAGTTTCTGGAGGAGAATGACTACTTTCAAAATAACGACCTCCCAGTGAAACAGGAAATAACACTTCCAAACCAGGAACAGATTTTCTTTATTATGAAAAATGTTTTTTTATAAAATCTTTGAAAATTTACCAAAAATCCATGGATAAGTCAAAGGTTATGAAATTTGGTGAGCTAATAGTAGTCCACGTGTTCTACCACTGTAGCAAGTTTAATCAGGATTGGTCTAAAAATGAAGGAGGGAGAATTCCCTCAATTTTCCCCAGTGCCAGGGCTGTTTTTCGCTACTGTGCATGAGCATCTGCATTAAGAAATTGATTCAGAAGTTTTTGGAAGTTTCGGAAGGTTTTAAAAAGATATTCAGGAGTGGCTTTAGAATTGAACCAACAGTGCCCTCTACTTCCAAACTCAGTTTTGAACCTTTTTTTTGGTTCAATTGAGGCCAATGTAGATGCAAGAGAATGTCGTCCTTCACCCTCTTCTCTTCTCTTCTCTTCTCTTCTCTTCTCTTCTCTTCTCTTCTCTTCTCTTCTCTTCTCTTCTCTTCTCTTCTCTTCTTTTTCCTTCTCCAGAGCTCCCCATCAAGGTCCATGTCACCGGGCAGACTGCTGGTTGTGAGAATAAGTTCTTAATGAAGGTCTCCGACTACCTTTCCAGTCACTTTATCCATCTCAAGAACGATGATTTCTCTGCCCACTTCCTGCTGATCTTCTGCCCGGTGGTTTCTCGGGTGGGCACCGACATGCAGAATGCTCTGGTAGATCTCAGTGGTAAGTCCAGAAAACCTCTCTCCCTTTGAAGCAGTTAGTCTTAAAATTAATTAAGAAAGAAGATAGCGTTGGTTTGGAAGGAATCGGTTAAGCCGCGGATACAGAGGCCCGACAGGCCCCAATATCCGCGGCCTAAGGGATCGAAGTTCCATGCCCTCCTGGGCAGGCCCGTAGCCAGGATTTTGATTCGGGGGGGGGGGGAATTTGGTTCAGGGGGGCTGAGTCCGAGTGAAAGAGGGTCTACCCTAGCAAATCTTTTGTATTGTTACCCCAATACCTCCATGCATATGGGATATATTGAGCATGGTGATCAGATCATGATATGAATAAACATAACAGTTTAAATAATGTAACAGTAAGGCCTTTTTGCAGACCACCATGAGAATTTCGGGGTGGGGCTGAAGCCCCTCAAGCCCCCCCCCCCAGCTACATGCCTGCCCCTGGGATGCCGCTAGAGCAGCGTTTCTCAACCTGGGGGTCGGGACCCCTAGGGGGGTCATGAGGGGATGTTGGAGGGGTCGCCAAAGACGATGAGAAAATACAGTAATTTCTGTTGGTCGTGGGGGTTCTGTATGAGACATTTGGCCCAATTCTATCATTGGTGGGGTTCAGAATGCTTTTTGATTGTAGGTGAACTATACATCCCAGCAACTACAACTCCCTAATGTCAAGGTCTATTTCCCCCAAACTCCACCAGTGTTCACATTTGGGTATATTGAATATTACTGCCAAGTTTGGTCCAGATGCATCATTGTTGGAGTTCACAGTACTCTCTGGATGTAGGTGAACTACAACTCCAAAACTCAATGTCACCAAACCCTTCCAGTATTTTCTGTTGGTCATGGGAGTTCTGTATGCCAAGTTTGGACCAATTCTATCATTGGTGGAGTTCACAATGCTCTTTCATTGTAGGTGAACTGTAAATCCCAGCAACTACAATTCCCAAATGACAAAATCACCTACTCCCCGGCAACCCCAACAGTATTCAAATTTGTGTTTATTGGCTATTTGTGCAAATTTGGTCCAGCGAATGAAAATATATTATGCGTATTGGATATTTACATTATGATTCATAACAGTAGCAAAATTACAGTTCTGAACTAGCAGTGAAAATGATGTGATGGTTGGGGGTCACCACAACATGAGGAACTGTATGAAGGGGTCGTGGCATTTGGAAGGTTGAGAAACACTGCGTTAGAGCATCCCGACTGAGCCAGCGGGGTTTTGCAGCTTGGGGAAGAGAAGATTCAGAGTTGGAGTCAGGAAAGGACACAATGTATCATGCAGAGCTGAAAGTTAGGAAAAAGGATATTTTTGTTAGGGGTTTGTTACAAAGTGGCCAAGGGACCCTGAAAGGGGAAAAATAGTTCCTTGTTGTAGCTGTTGCTGGTGCCACTGTCTGTTGATACTTAGTCAATTCATGCACCTTGGAACTGTGGAACTCCCTGCTGCGGTCAGATCAATTTGAAAGCAGGGGTTTCCATGTTTTGCAAAATAAGTCCTGGCCAGCCCTTCCGCGTTTCCTCCTTGGAATCAGTAACTGAGTACATTTGCATTGTGAGGGCGGTGAAGAACGGGTGGAGAAACAGACTTCGGGTGTTGGTAGCAATTTGCAGCAAAGAATGCGATAAGGCCAGAGCCGGGCATACAGTGGCCTACTGTAGTCAACAGCAAACACTGATACTTGGTTCTTGTGGGTTTTTTCGGGCTATAGAGCCATGTTCTAGAGGCATTTCTCCTGACGTTTTGCCTGCATCCAGTTCACCATGGAAAAAGAAAATGAAGGAAGACTGCCTTTTCTAGATGTCCTAGTCATCCGCAAACCAGATCAACAATTGGGTCACACCGTTTACAGAAAACCCACACACACAGATAGATATCTACATCAAAACTCCAACCATCACCCAAGTCAAAAAAGAAGCACCATTAAAGCCTTGGCAGACCGTGCAAAAAGAATCTGCGAACCCCACCTCCTCCAAGATGAACTGAACCACCTCAACTGGGCCCTCCAGGCCAAGGGAGACTCCACCTCAGACATCAGAAGAGCTGCGAGACCACCGAGAAGAAGCCACGAGAGTCAAGACACAGGTCCACCCAGAGGAAAAGTGTTCTTGCCATACATCAAGGGAACCACTGACCGCATTGGGAAGCTGATGAGGAAACACAACATACAAACAATCTACAAGAAAATCCAACAAATGCTACGTTCAGCAAAGGACAAGAGGGATCCTCTCACAACTCTGCAGGAGTCTACCATATACCATGCAGCTGTGGACAAGTCTACATAGGGACCACCAAACGCAGCGCCCAGACACGCATCAAGGAACATGAAAGGCACTGCAGACTACTTCAACCAGGGAAGTCAGCCATAGCAGAGCACCTGATGAACCAGCCTGGACACAGCATATTATTTGAGAACACAGAAATGCTGGACCACACCAACAACCACCATGTCAGACTACACAGAGAAGCCATTGAAATCCACAAGCATGTGGACAATTTCAACAGAAAGGAAGAGACCATGAAAATGAACAAAATCTGGCTACCAGTATTAAAAAACTAAAATTACAACAGCAAAACAACAGAGAGGAAACAACCAGGCACAGATTAACACCTCCCAGCAAGAGATTTTCCCAGGCTCAGGCAGGCCTTCAAATGCTAATGAAGGTGATCAGATGAAACATTCACACCTAACTGCAGCAGGGAAGAGCTCCTTGCCCCACCCCAGCCATTCCACAGATATATAAACCCATTGTCCTAATTCCAACAGACCTCACTACCTCTGAGGATGTTTGCCATAGATGCAGGCGAAACGTCAGGAGAAATGCCTCTAGAACATAGCCATATAGCCCGAAAAAACATACAACAACCTAGTGATTCCAGCCATGAAAGCCTTCGACAATACAGTGACACTTGGGCATGAAAAATGAGATGGGCCGGAGACCAGAGTACATCACCGGCATTGCCCAGGAGTTGAGGGGCCTCTGCCCACCTGCTTTCTCCCTTCTCCAGCTCTGAGGGCCTCCCTTACCATGGCTCTGTGGCAAGGAGCACACCACCCCGCTGTTATGTCAGCTCCACTGGCTGCCGGTCCACTTCCGAGCACAATTCAAAGTGCTGGTCTTGGCCTATAAAGCCCTATATGGTTCTGGCCCACCTTACTTATCCAAACGTATCTCCCTCTATGTTCCACCTCATACTTTTAAGATCTACTGGGGAGGCCATGGTCTTGATCCCACCGGCCTCGCAAACACATCTGGTGGGGATGAGGGACAGGGCCTTCTCGGTGGTGACCCCCCGCTTGTGGAATTCGCTCCCGAGTGAGATTAGATCGGCGTCCTCCCTCCTTTCCTAAAATCATGGTTTGGGAATCAGGCTTGCAGCTAGTGGACGCAGCAGCACTTTGAACATGGTACTGGACCTGATGACTCTTATGGTAATTGGAAACAGATATGTGATTATGTGATTATATAAAGGAAAAAACTAAACTCGTGGTTTGGGAATCAGGCTTTCGGCTAGTGGACGCAGCAGCACTTTGAACATGATACTGGACTTGACGACTCTTATCGTAATTGGAAACAGATATGTGGGTTGTTGTTGTTCATTCGTTCAGTCATCTCTGACTCTTCGTGACCTCATGGACCAGCCCACGCCAGAGCTCTGTGTCGGCCGTCACCACCCCCAGCTCCTTCAAGGTCAGTCCAGTCACTTCAAGGATGCCATCCATCCATCTTGATATGTGGTTATGTGATCATAAAATTAATTCTTACTGTTTATAACCTTTTATATATTTATGGTTTTATACTGATGTTTATTGATATTGAGGCATCGAATTGCTGCCTGTGTTAGCCGCTCTGAGTGTCCTTCAATTAGATGTCCTTTGACCAGTATCTGGCCACTTGAGTGCCTCTGGTGTTGCTGCAAGAAGGTCCTCCATTGTGCATGTAGCAGGGCTCAGGTTGCATTGTAGCAGGCGGTCAGTGGTTTGCTCTTCTCCGCACTCGCATGTCATGGACTCCACTTTGTAGCCACATTTCCTAAGGTTGGCTCTGCATCTCGTGGTGCCAGAGCGCAGTCTGTTCAGTGCCTTCCAAGTCGCCAAGTCTTCTGTGTGCCCAGGAGGGAGTCTCTCATTTGGTATCAGCCATGGATTGAGGCTCTGGGTTTGATCCTGCCACATTTGGACTCTTGCTTGCTGAGGTGTTCCAGCGAGTGTCTCAGTGGTTCTCAACCTAGGGTCCCCAGATGTTGTTGGCCTACAACTCCCAGAAATCCCAGCCAGTTCACCAGCTGTTAGGATTTCTGGGAGTTGAAGGCCAAAAACACCTGGGGACCCTAGGTTGAGAACCACTGCTGTAGATCTTAGAAAACTATTTCTTGATTTAAGTTGTTGACGTGCAGGGGATGGGCTGGAGATGTCACTGCCTTGGTCCTTTCACTATTGGCTGCTACTTCCCGGCGGATGTCAGGTGGTGCAATACCGGCTGAACAGTGTAATTTCCCCAGTGGTGTAGGGCGCAGGCACCCCGTGATAATGCAACATGTCTCATTAAGAGCCACATCCACTGTTTTAGCATGGTGAGATGTGTTCTACACTGGGTATGCATACTCAGCAGCAGAGTAGCACAGCGCAAGGGCAGATGTCTTCACTGTGTCTGGTTGTGATCACCAGGTTGTGCCAGTCAGCTTTCATACGATATTGTTTCTAGCACCCACTTTTTGCTTGATGTTCAGGCAGTGCTTCTTGTAGGTCAGAGCACGGTCCAGAGTGACTCCCAGGTATTTGGGTGCGCTGCAATGCTCCAGTGGGATTCCTTCCCAGGTCATCCTTCATCTTGAGATGAAAGTGTTTATGTTTTAGATGGGTTGGGGATCAGCTGGTTTTCCCTGTAATAGGCTGTCATGTAAATATCCAATATGCAGGATGTGTTTTCATTCACGGGATCAAATTTGGCACAAATTTCCGATATGCTCAAATTTGGATACTGGTGGGGTTGGGGAGGGGCATTGATTTTGTCATTTGGGAGTTGTAGTTGCTGGGATTTATAATTTACCTATCATCAAAGAGCATTTTGAATGCCACCAATGATGGAATTGAACCAAACATGGCACACAGAACTCCCATGACCAACAGAAAATACTGGAAGGGTTTGGTGGGTATTGGCCTTGAGTTTGGGAGTTGTAGTTCACCTACATTTAGAGAGCACTGTGGACTCAAACAATGATTGATCTTGAACAAACTTGGCACGGATACTCAATATGCCCAAATGTGAACACTGGAGGAGTTTGAGGAAAATAGACCTTGATATTTGGGAGTTGTAGTTGTCAGGATTTATAGTTCACTTACAATCAAAGAGCATTCTGAGCTCCATCAACCATGGAATTGAACCAACAGAAAATACTGAAGTGGACGGTGAAGTGACAGCTCCCTCAGTGGCCAGAATTCATCCTTGTTTGAGTCCACAGTGCTCTCTGGGTGTAGGTGAACTACAACTCCAAAACTCAAGGTCAATGCCCACCAAATCCTTTCAGCCGGAATTCAAACATACCCTCATGAAACTGGAAAGTTAAATAGCCTCTGTGTCTCTGCCTTTATATGTTGTGTGTCTATGCCATTGTATGTTTGCCATGTATATGTGTATTGTGATCCGTCCTGAGTCCCTGTGGAGTGAGAAGAGCGGAATATAAATACTGTAAATAAATAATAATAATAATAATAAGTCTCTGAATTGAAAGTCATAGGAAAGGTTTCCCCACCAACCCCTTGAGGACCTGCGTTGTTCATCTCCTTCCAGGTGAGACGAAGGTCATCTTGGTGATGCTGCACCATATACCAAAGGAGAGCAACCGCTTTGTGGACCCCTACCTGCAGGCACATCACCCAGCCGTGGTGCGCACTGTCCATGCTTGCTACACGCTCGAAGATGGCCTCTTTGCCTGCCAGGTGAACGAGGAGGCTGTGAACACTGTGGCTGAAGTCCTCAAATACCACTGCACAGGGTGAGGGGAGCCCCATGATCTTGGGGTCTGATGGGCATAGAAGAACGGCCATGGGTCTCTGGCATCCACATATGTTACCACTCATGTCTTGAAAACTATATCTATATCTGTATCTAATAAAAGTGACCGTATGTGTATGTTTGTGGCCGATTTCTTATTGGCTCCCACTTTCAGGAACCACTGCGACCCTCACCAATGACAGATCAGAACCACGTTTGACACATAGAACCCCCATAACCAACAGAAAATACTGGAAGGGTTTTTTGGGGGGTGGGGTTGCCCTTGATTTTGGGGAGTTGTAGTTCACTCGCACCCAGAGAGCACTCTGAACACAAATGACAAAGGATCTGTACCAAACTTGGCACACAGGCCCAACATGGCCAAATTTGACTACAGGTGGGGTTTGGGGGTAACTCTCCTTGGATTCTGGGAGTTGTAGTTCATTCACATCCAGAGAGCGCTGAACTCAGCTGATGACAGATCTGGATCAGACTTGGCACACAGATCCAATAGAGCCAACTTTGAATACTTGGGTGGGGTGTGTGTGTGTGACCCATGAATTTGGAAATTGTAGTTCGTCAATAATCAAAGACCACAGTGAACACAGTTGGCAATGGATCTGGACCAAACTTGGCACACATAACCAACATGGCCAAGTTTGAATACCAGTGGGGATTGGGGGGAATTGACCTTGGATTCTGGGAATTGTAGTTCACCTGCATCCAGAGAGTACTGTAAACTCAGCTGGCAACGGATCAGGACCAAAATTAGGACACATATCCAGTGTGGTCAACCGAATGCAGGTAAGGTTGGGGGGGGGGGGTTGACTCACAAATTTGGAAATTGTACTTTACCCACAAACATCACTGGAATTACAATGGATCTGGACCAAACTTGGCACACAGACCCAACATGGCCAACATGCAATTCTGGTGGGGTTTGGAGGGAATTGGCCACGAATTTAAAGAGTTGGAGTTAACCCACATTCAGGTAGCAATGTGAACCAAATGGACAGTAGATCTGGACCAGATTTGGCGCACATACCCAGCGTGCCAAACTGAATATTGGTGGGGTTTCAAGGGGTTGGAAGTTTTAGTTCACCCATATGTACAGCGAGTTATGCATCCAACTGATGATGGTTTTTAACCAAAATTGGCAGAAATACTAATAGTAATAGTTTGACGCTATTGCTCCATTGTGTCCTAATCTCCAGGGCAGCCAAAAGGAAGCCTACTCCCTCCTCCTTAAGACTTCCCCTCACATATTGATCCCTGGCCCTCATCATGTCTCCTCTCAGCATTTCTTTTGCAGGCTCAGCATGCCCACTCTTTAAGCTGCTCCTCATAGGGCTTGTTCTCCAGATACTTAATCATTGGATCCCTTTTAACCATAGAACAATAGAATCAAAGAGTTGGAAGAGACCTCATGGGCCATCCAGTCCAACCCCATTCTGCCAAGAAGCAGGAATCTTGCATTCAAATCACTCCTGACAGATGGCCATTCAGCCTCTGTTTCAAAGCTTCCAAAGAAGGAGCCTCCACCACACTCCCTCTGGGGCAGAGAGTTCCACTGCTGAACGGCTCTCACAGGAAGTTCTTCCTCATGTTCAGATGGAACCTCCTTTCTTGTAGTTTGAAGCCATTGTTCCGCGTCCTAGTCTCCAAGGAAGCAGAAAGGAAGCTTGCTCCCTCCTCCCTGTGGCTTCCTCTCACATATTGATACATGGCTATCATGTCTCCTCTCAGCCTTTTGTCTCACCTTTCACAGGATCCTGCGTATCCTTTGCTGAATGTTACATGAAGAAGAACTTCCTGACTGTCGTCCGACAGTGGAACTCCTCTCTGCCTCAAAGTGTGGTGGAAGGTCCTTCCTTGGAGGCTTTTAAGCAGAGGCTGGATGGCCATCTGTCGGGGGTGCTTTGAATGCGATTTTCCTGCTTCTTGGCCTAATGGGGTTGGACTGGATGGCCCAGGAGGTCTCTTCCAACTCTAGGATTCTATAAGAACTTCATGACTGGGAGAGAGAGAGCTGTCCAACAACAGTGGAACTCCTCTCTGCCTCAAAGTGTGGTGGAAGGTCCTTCCTTGGAGGCTTTTCAACAGAGACCAGATGGCCACCTGCTGGGGGGTGCTTTGATGGTGCTTTTCCTGCAAGAGGGGCGGGGCACGATCCCCCCTCTCTTCCTCCTCCTCCTCCTCTTGTCTCCTTGGCTTTCGCTTTCGCTTTTCCCTCCCTGCGTCCAGCCACCTCTCCTTCGTCCTCCTTTCCTAATTGGGAAGGGCTTCCTTCCTTCCTTCCTTCCTTCCTTCCTTCCTTCCTTCCTTCCTTCCTTCCTTCCTTCCTTCCTTCTTCCTTCCCTTCCTTCCTTCCTTCCTTCCTTCCTTCCTTCCTTCCTTCCTTCCCGAGGTCAGCCTTCTTCCCCGGGGAGGGAGATGCCTTCTCCTCGCGCTGGAGCCAGCTCTCCCGAGAGTGCGCCTGATGTCGGGGTAAGGAAGAGAGGCTCTCTGTGCATGCTCAGGAGCCCCCCTTGGCGCCCTGTCCCAGCAGGGAGGGAGGGAGAGAAGAGCAAGGAGCCCCTGAGCATGTGCAGAGAGCAGGGCGAAACAAAAGCCCTGCTTTCCTGGAAGTCGGGAAGGAAAAGGAAAGAGGGGGACCCCCGAAATAGCACTCCCGTTTTGTGCCTCACTTCCATATCTGCTGGAAACTAGGCATCCCAGGGATGGAAATCCCCTCCCCCCTTGAGCGGCGCCTCCTTGTTTTTGCTGCCAGAGGCCAGAAAAGGGCCAAGAGGCAGCCTGCCAGCTTTTGCTTTCGGATTCCTGGAAGTCAAGAGACTGTCTTTCCAGTGCATGACACTCTCTACCCCCAACAGATGGCCATCCAGCCTCTGCTTAAAAGCTTCCAAAGAAGAAGCCTCCACCACACTCTGGGGCAGAGAGTTCCACTGCTGAACGGCTCTCAGGGTCAGGAAGTTCTTCCTCTGTTCAGGTGGAATCTCCTTTCTTGTAGTTTGAAGCCATGGCTACATTGCGTCCTAGTCTCCAGGGAAGCAGAAAACAAATTCACTCCCTCCTCCTTGTGACCTTCTCTCACATATTTATACATGGTTATCATATCTCCTCCCATCAGCCTTCTCTTCTTCAGGCTAAACATGCCCAGCTCCTTAATCTGCTCCTCATAAAGTCCTAGAATCCTAGAGTTGGAAGAGACCTCCTGGGTCATCCAGTCCAACCCCATTCTGCCAAGAAGCAGGATTATTGCATTCAAATCACCCCTGACAGATGGCCATCCAGCCTCTGTTTAAAAGCTTCCAAAGAAAGAGCCTCCACCACACTCCGAGGCAGAGAGTTCCACTGCTGAACGGCTCTCACAGTCAGGAAGTTCTTCCTCATGATCAGATGGAATCTCCTCTCTTGTAGTTTGAAGCCATGGCTCCATTGCGTCCTAGTCTCCAGGGCAGCAGAAAACAAGTTCACTCCCTCCTCCTTGTGACCTCCTCTCACATATTTATACATGGCTCTCATCATATCTCTTCTCAGCCTTCTCTTCTTCACGCTAAACATGCCCAGCTCCTTAAGCTGCTCCTCATAAAATCCTAGAATCCTAGAGTTGGAAGAGACCTCCTGGGCCATCCTCCAGTCCAACCCCATTCTGCCAAGAAGCAGGATTATTGCATTCAAATCACCCCTGACAGATGGCCATCCAGCCTCTGTTTAAAAGCTTACAAAGAAAAAGCCTCCACTACACTCCGGGGCAGAGAGTTCCACTGCTGAACAGCTCTCATAGTCAGGAAGTTCTTCCTCATGTTCAGGTGGAATCTCCTCTCTTGTAGTTTGAAGCCATTGTCCCTTTGCGTCCTAGTCTCCAAGGAAGCAGAAAACAAGCTTGCTCCCTCCTCCTCCCTGTGGCTTCCTCTCACATATTTAAACATGGCTCTCATTATATCTCCTCTCAGTCTTCTCTTCTTCAGGCCAAACATTCCCAGCCCCTTAAGCCCCTCCTCATAGTGCTTAAGACATTATTTCCGTTGCTACTTCCCCAACCCCACCAGTATTCAAATTTGGGTGTATGGCTATCATATCTCAGCCTTCTCTTCTTCAGGCTAAACATGCCCAGCTCCTTAAGCCGCTCCTCATAGGGCTTAAGACATTTCTGTTGCTACTTCCCCAAGCCCACCAGTATTTGGGTGTATCAGGTACAAATTTGGGTGTATCAGGTATTTCTGCCAGATTTGATCCAGCGAATGAAAAATCCATCCTGCATATCGGATATTTGTTTGTTTGTTTACAATATTTATGTTCAGTCCTTCTCACCCTGTTGGGGACTCAGAGCGGATTACAATGTTTATTATTATTATTTATTTATTTACAACTTTTGTATCCCGATCTTCTCAACCTCCGTAGAGCAATGTTTCTCAACCTGGGGGTTGGGACCCCTGGAGGGGTCACAAGGGGGTGTCAAAGACCATCAGAAAACACAGTATTTTCTGTTGGTCATGGGGGTTCTGTGTGGGAAGTTTGGCCCAGTTCTGCCACTGGTGGGGTTCGGAATGCTCTTTGATTGTAGGTGAACTATACATCCCAGTAACTACAACTCACAAGTGTCAATGTCTATCTTTCCCAAACCCCACCACTGTTCACATTTGGGCATATTGAGTATCCATGCCAAGTTTGGTTCAGATCCATCATTGTTTAAGTCCACAGTCCTCTATCTGGATGTAGGTGAACTACAACTTCCAAACTCAAGGTCCCACCAAAGAGTTTTCTGTTGGTCATGAGAGTTCTGTGTGCCAAGTTTGGTTCAATTCCATCATTGGTGGAGTTCAGAAGGCTCTTTGATTGTAGGTGAACTATAAATCCCAGCAACTACAACTCCCAAATGACAAAATCAACCCTCCCCCCAACCTCACCAGTATTCAAACTTGGGTGTATTGAGTATTTGTGCCCAATTTGGTCCAGTAAATGAAAATACATAAGATATTTACATTACAATTGATATCAGTAGCAAAATGACAGTTATGAAGTAGCAATGATAATGATTTTCTGGTTGTGGGTCACCACAACATGAGGAACTCTATTAAGGGGTCGTGGCAATAGGAAGGTTAAGAACCACTGCCGTAGAGGGACTCAGACCAGCTAACAGCAAAGATTCAATGCTCACAAACAACCTTTAAAACATCATATAGAAACAGTAAGTTTAAAATACATATCAGATAGAAAACATACTAAAACATTTGTCAGGATAAAAACAACGTCCAGCTCAGTCCGCACATTGTGGTCAATACCTTAGTCCATTACCGGTTTCAGCCATCACTCTGCAAATTCCTTGTTCCATAACCAAGACTTCTCTTGCTTCCTAAAGGTGAGGAGGGAGGGGGCAGATCTAATTTCAGTCTGGATAGAGTACCATAGCTGGGGAGCCACCACAGAAAGGGCCCTGTCTCTTGTCCCCACCCGACTGCGAAGGGTTTTATTTTATTTTTATATAAACTTGGCATACAGAACCCCCATGACCCACTCTACATTTAACTTTCCATCTTCATGAAGTTATGCTCAAATTTCAGCCAATGGGGGAGCTGTCACTTCACCATCCACTTGTGACACCAATGGAGCACTTCCTTATTCTTTTGTACTCTGCTGGAGAGTTTCATGGCGTCGTAAATTAGTTAAATTAGCCTCCCTGCATAAAGCGGTACCTACATTTCCTACTTGACAGATGCAACTGTCTTTCGGGCTGCAAAGGTCGACAGCAAGCTAGACAAATGGTCGGGAGCTTGCTCCGACCTGGGCTGGCTTTGGACTCATGACTTTTTGGTCAGTAGTTATTTTAATGCAGCTGACTCCCAACCGGCTGCGCCGCAACCTGATTCCTAACAGGAGCAAAATGACAGTTATGAAGTAGCAACAAAATAAGGTTATGGTTGGGGGTCACCACAACAGGAGGAACTGGATTAAAGCGTCGCGGTATTAGGAAGGCGGAGAGACTCTGCTCTAGAGTCATCCCATTCCACACCTGTGTGGCTTGGAACCCTGCAAACGTTTACTCCTTTGCAGATGGAGAACAAGACCCCAGACCTTGGAAGCGAAGAGCAAGCCCAAGCCATTGATGAGCTGCTGAAAGACCGCCTGCCAGGATCGGTGTCCCAGGAGGCAGAGGCAGGAAAGGCCGGGGCGGAGCAGCAGCCAAAGCAACAGAAGCAAGGGAAGTCTAAAAAAGGTGAGTGGAAAAGGAATGAGGTGGCAAATGTTTCTCTGCACAGATTTGAAGTGTGGTTGTGCTGTCACGCGCTGGGCCTGTGAAAAGGTCTGTAGACAGGATGTGTTCTGTATGCCCAACAGGATGCCAGGGGTGCCTGGGATTAGAGGCCCTTTGGATTTCCCTAAACAAAGTCTTTAGAAACTTGGAAAGTATAACAAAGTTCTTTATTATTGCCTAGGTCTTCAATAAATCGAACAAATACTTCAAGGCTTTGAATCAACTGGTGGCTTTCTTAATCTTGTCCACAAGGGACAGGCAACTATCTTCATGAACTGTTTCTTCACTATCAGGGAAATCCTTGACCTCTACCTGGGCAATCTGTCTTAAGCTCTGCTGGCGTGGGCCCCTACACCCGGTCTAAATTGCGTTATGGCTGCCGCAAGTGGTCCTTACCAAACAGAGTCCTTTTGTAGATTTCCAAGAGGAAAGAAGGTCTTCAATTCCCAGCAAAGGCTGGCTGTAAAGCTGTGGGACTGAATTCCCCCAGCAAAAGCTGCAAAAGACGAAGCTTTCTACAGGTGGAACTGACTCACGTCCTGTACGAAAAGCTTCTCTGTGTGAACTGAACTAGAAGTCCCCTTTTTCCCTCCTTAACCCAGAAAAAGGGGCGGAACTAAAGAACCTATGATGATTGATGGGTCATTGGCCCTATAATTGCAAACCAAGGGAAGCCACCTTATTGCAAAATGCATGGAACCTTGGAATACATGCAAACACTCAAAAAAAGAAAAAGAAGTTGGTGCTCCTGGTACAGCCGTACCAGCACAGTGGTTCTGGGGTGGTTTAGTCGCGTGGTGTTACAATCCTGTGCTGCACACTCGTGCCGCGACAATCTGCACAATGCAGTAGGCTCTCATAGAGTCATAGAATCCTAGAGTTGGAAGAGACCTCGTGGGCCATATAGTTCAACCCCATTCTGCCAAGAAGCAGGACAATCACGATCAAAGCACCCCTAACAGATGGCCATCCAGCCTCTGCTCCAAATCCTCAATAATAACAATAACAATAATAATAATCTTTATTTGTACCCTGCCACCATCTCCTCGAACAGGGACTCGAGGCGGCTTATGTGCGGCCAAGCCCAAACAACTAATTACAATAAAATAAAATACAAATTACAATAAAATAAACACCATTGCAGTAAAGTACAAAACATATAAATGCAATAAACAATATATACAAAATTACTAAAATTACTACAGCAAAACAGCAGAGAGGAAACAACCAGGCACATCTTAACACCTCTCAACAGAACATTTTCCCAGGCTCAGCCAAGCCTTCAAATGCTAATGAAGGTGGTCAGCTGAAACATTCACACTTAGCTTCAGCAGAGAGCTCTCTGCCCCACCCCAGTCATTCCACAGATATATAAATCCATTTTCCTATTTCCAACAGACCTCACTACCTCTGAAGATGCTTGCCATAGATGCAGGCGAAACGTCAGGAGAGAATGCCTCTAGAACATGGCCCTATAGCCCGAAAAAACCTACAAGAACCTAATATATACAAAACATTAAAGATAAAGCAGTAAACCAAACATAATGACAGTGAGCGGTGTGGGCTGGTCCATGAGGTCACGAAGAGACTCAAACGACTGAATGAATGAACAACAACATATAAGGCCATATTCAACAATGTTTGGGGCTGGGCTAGAACTGGCCATTCTCAAAGGCTTGTTGAAACCACCAGGTCTTCAAGCTCTTACGAAAGGAGGGTAGGGATGGGGCCTGTCTTATTTCCCTAGGAAGAGCGTTCCAGAGCTGGGGGGCCACCACCGAGAATGCCCTCTCTCTTGTCCTCACCAACCATACTTGTGATTTCCAAGAGGAAAGAAGGTCTTCAAAAGGAGAGCTTCCCCAGAAGATCTTAGAGTTTGTGCCGGTCCATAGAAAGAGATGCGATCGCGAAGACAGGCAGGGCCCGATCCATTTAGGGCAATGTTTCTCAACCTGGGGGTCGGGACCCCTGTGGGGGTCGCAAGGGGGTGTCAGAGGGGTCGCCAAAGACCATCAGGAAACATAGTATTTTCTGTGGTCATAAGGGTTCTGTGTGGGAAGTTTGGTCCAATTCTATCATTGGTGAGGTTCAGAAAGTTATATCATTGTAGGTGAACTATAAATCCCAGCAACTACAACTCCCAAATGTTAAGGTCTATTTTCGTCAAACTCCTCCAGTGTTCACATTTCGGCATATTGAGTATTTGTGCCATGTTTGGTCCAGATCCATCATTGTTTGAGTCCACAGTACTCTCTGGATATAGGTGAACTACAACTCCAAAAATTCAAGGTCAGTGTCCACCAGATCCAGTATTTTCTCTTGGTCATGGGAGTTCTGTGTGCCAAGTTTGGTTCAATTTCATCATTCGTGGTGTTCAGAATGCTCTTTGATTGTAGGTGAACTATAAATCCCAGCAATTAAAGCTCCCAAATGACAAAATCAGTCCCCTTCCCCAATCCCATCAGTGTTCAAATTTGGGCATATTGGTTATTTGGGATTTGAAAATACACCCTGCATATCAGATATTTACATAACAATTCATAACAGTAGCAATATTACAGTTATGAAGTAGCAATGAAAATAATGTTATGGTTGGGGGTCAGCATAACATGAGGAACTGTACTAAGGAAGGTTGAGAACCACTGATTTAGGGCTTTATAGGTCATAACCTGCACCTTGTATTTGGCTCGGTAATTTATCGACTGCCAATGAAGCTCTTCTAATAGGGGTGTTGTAGGCTCCCTATAGTTTGCTTGCTCCCTCCTCCTTATGACTTCCCCTCACATTTTTATACATGGCCCTCATCATGTCTCCTCTCAGTCTTCTCTTCTGCAGAGTAAACATGCCCAACTCTTTAAGCCGCTCCTCATAGGGCTTGTTCTCCAGACCCTTGATCCTTTGAGTCACCCTCCTCTGGGCACATTCTAGCTTGTCAATATCTCTCAGTTTACCGGAACTCAAGTAACCAACAAAAACAAGCAAACAAGCAAAATAATAACAACAACAAAAATACAATATTTTCCTGCTTCTTGGCCGAATGGGGTTGGACTGGGTGGCCCACAAGGTTTCTTCCAATTCAATGAGTCTGCGATTCTATAATCTTTTAAATACAGGGCTTTTCTAAAAATTGGACCCAACTTGAAATTGCTATTTCTTTGCAACCATGAATAATATTCGTACTCCTTAAAAAGGCAGGGCCTTGACTTTCAAAGGATTGGATTGCTTCCAGATTCCTCAACAGATGGCCATCCAGCCTCTGTTTGAAAAGCTCTAAAGTGGAGCCTCTACTGGTCTCATGAGGCAGAGAGTTCCCCTGCCTCGTCGTCAGTTTGGTCATGTTGGCTTCTTGGGAGAGGCCAGGATCTATGTAGCTCCAGGACATGTGTATGGGTTTTCCTAGCATCCCCAACATCGCTCTCTTCCATCACTGCATTCCCAGTGAGCTCATTTTCTTCCTCTCCGCTTTGTTTACTATCTAGTTTTCACCATCAGGTGTTGAAAGGCAATGGCATGGGCTGTCCAAACATCCTGGCTTGATTCTTTGCTTGCCCTGCAAAATTCAGCCTGCAAAGCTTTCCTTTCCATGCCCAAGGTCTCCAAAGAGTGCCACCCTCACCCTCTCTCCTTCTCCTCTCCTCTCCTGCAGGTTTCACCGTCCAGGTCCTGGTCACTGGGCAGACCGGTGGCTGCGAGGATCTGTTCTTAAAGAAGGTCTCTGACCGCCTTCCCGAGAAAAATCTCAAACCAGAGAGGTACCGAGAGGACTCCGGCCACTTCCTGCTGGTCTTCTGCCCGGTGGTCTCTCGGGTGGGCACCGACATGCAGAATGCGCTGGAACATCTCCAAGGTCAGTCCAGGCGTGCCACGGCTAACCAAGCATCTCTTGTCTTTGCAAAGCACTTTCACACCCAGACGTTGCCTCCTTGGCATGACAGACATACAGATATTATGCAACTACATTGGATTCACAATTGCATGGCTAACAAACAGACAAAGGGGAATTACATTTACACTCAGAATTCATACCATATATACCCGCATTCATCCTCAGGCATTCAAATATTATTATATCCTTTTCTCCCTCCTCGGAGAAGCACCTCTTAGGCCAGACCCTGCTTTCCTGCAGCCTTTCCAACATATAGTCCCCAAACTTTCATAACTTCAAAACTCCAAAATGCCAAGGACCAGATCTCTCTTTTCCATACAGCAGAATCTGACACCCTGCACAAAATCCAAGACTCCAAAAGCGCATTTCTTCCTCTTCCCTTGAGAAAGAAGCCCCAAAGTGACCAGGGTGCTCCAGTGCAGATCTGCCACTCTCCGAATACACCACCTCTCTCCTTCCCCTGGAGCAGAGCATGGCGGGTGAACCAGACTCCTCAGGTCTGCCACACTTTGAGCATTATTAGACTGAGTCTTTTATAGGAATATTCTGCTGATGTTGTCCCTAAGATGCCTTCCATCCTGGCTCCATCTCAGTTTCCTGGCCAGATGTTGATTCTTCTTGATTGGTGTTGATCTTATGTTGACTTCCTTCTTAACATTGTAAACATTTATCTTATCACTGTCCAGTTCTTATCACAGTTTACTTTTTAGTTCTTATTAGCAACTTTTAATTACAGTCTAGCAAGCAGGTAGTTAGTCATTGCAGGCCTTAATATTTTATTGGTGTCTCCAAAATTATTACTTCCGTCCATACATCTTTCCATTCATTCCCACACATCATATTAAATTCACATTTATCAAAACTGCACATTGAATTTCTTATTACATGCCTCTCTGAAAACTCTATCCTAGTCATATCTCACCTGTTCATGCTCAGCATTATTTTTTAAATTTTAATTATTATATTTGGCCCACCCATAGGTTTTAAATGTCGTTGTGTTACTGTTAATGTTTATTGCTTAATTTCTGTTATAAGTTTTATTTTTATTGTTTGTATTACTTGTTGTTATTGCTTTTATTATTGATGTATTGTAGGCTCTGCCTCATGTAAACCGCACCGAGTCCCTTGGGGAGATGGTAGCGGGGTACAAATAAAGTTTTATTATTATTATTATTACTCCACTTTCTGTCTCTGATCATTGGGTTTTGAAAAAAGAGCTTGTTATAGAGAAAAAGCTTCAGTGGAGACCCCTTTCCTCCCATGACTCTTTATTTATTTATTTATTTATTTCGAGGTTTTATATACCGACCCTCTCACCTTCAAAGAGGGATTCGGACCGGTTCACAACATGTGTTAACATACAAAGAATATACAATAACAACACAATGCCACTTCATTACACGATTAAAATATCAGCACCATACACATTAAAACATTATCATCCCAGTTAAAAGAGCCAAATCGTCCGACACCATCACAATCCCATTCATCCTCCTCCTTTCATGTGGGCAAAGAATTAAATCAGTTGTCAAATGCCGCGTTCCACAACCAGGTCTTTGTTAGTTTCCTGAACGTCATGAGGGAGGGGGCAGTTCTGATCTCTAATGGCAGGGAGTTCCAAAGTCGAGGGGCCACCACCGAGAAGGCCCTGTCCCTCGTCCCCACCAGCCGTGCTTGTGCAGGCGGTGGGACCGAGAGCACGGCCCCTCCAGACGATCTTAGTGGTCTTGATGGTTCGTAGGGGAGAATACGTTCGGAGAGGTAAACAGGGCCAGAGTCGTTTAGGGCTTTATAGGTTAACACCAGCACTTTGAATTGTGCTCGGAAGCTAATCGGCAGCCAGTGGAGTTCGAGTAACAGTGGAGTGGTGTGCTCCCTGTACCTACCACCCGTTAGTAGTCTGGCTGTCGCACGTTGTACTTGCTGCAGCTTCCGGGCAGTCTTCAGAGGCAACCCCACGTAGAGAGTGTTGCAGTAATCTAAGCGGGATGTAACCAAAGCGTGTACTACTACTCTTCCAGGAGTGGATTTCCCTTCCTTTCAAGGAGGGGGAGATTCCTTTCACTTTCTGTTGTCTCAGCCCTGTTTTTATCTAGGAGTTGTTTATAAGTCAGATGTTTGCAACTTTGGGATTGCCTATATGTTAAAAAAGCTTAGAAACATTTAGTCCCCAGAGTGGAAATCGTAAGGAAAGTGGAGGCTGGTGCCGAGACCTGTTTCCCTCCAGTCCTTCCTTGGCTTCAGGTATGTGTCTCCTTCCAGGTGAGTCGAAGTCTGTCTTGGTGATGCTGCATCACAAACCGAAAGAATACGACCGCTTTCTGGACACCACGCTGCAGGCGCAACATCCGGCCGTGGTGCGCACCGTCCACGCTCGCTACACACTTGAAGATGGACTCTACGGCTGCCAGGTGAACAAGGAGGCCGTGGCTGCTGTGGCTGAAATCCTCAAGGTCCATCGCAAAAAGGTGAGGAGGCCCTGCCATCCCTGGCCCATTGTCCTGAACCTGGGATCTGCAGTGCTTTGGATGTGCTACTACTTGCAGAAATCTCATTGTTGGAAGAAAGGCTGGTTATGCTATTCAAAAGAGTATGTAACAAGACTTGAAACAGTTTTCTGTTCCTGGTTTGAAAGTGTTCTTTCCTGCATAAATGTGCAATACTTACTTTGAAAGTAGTTGTTCTACTCCAGGAATTTTGTTTTTGTGCCTGCCACAAACTAGGTTGAATTGGTTGAGACTCGATATTTGTTTATTGTGCCAGAAGCAAATTGATGTATGTAATGTATTTAAAAACTCAAACAAAGTTTAAAAACTTGGCATCATACTGGATGTCCTTTGAGAAGAAGCTGGTCACTTGAAGTGCCTCTGGTGTTGCTATGAGAAGGTCCTCCATTGTGCATGTGGCAAGGCTCAGGCTGCATTGTAGGAGATGGTCCGTGGTTTGCTCTTCTCCACACTTGTATGTCGTGGCCTCTACTTTGTGGCCCCATTTTCTTAAGATTAGCTCTGCATCTTGTGTTGCCAGAGCGCAGTCTGTTCAGCGCCTTCCAAGTTGCCCTGTCTTCTGTGTGCCCAAGAGGGAGCCTCTCATTAGGTATCAGCCATAAGTTGAGGTTCTGGGTTTGAGCCTGCCACTTTTGGACTCTTGCTTGCTGAGGTGTCCCTGCCAGTTTCTCTGTAGATCTTAGAAAATTATTTCTTGATTTAAGGCATTGGTGTGCTGGCTGATATCCAAACATGGGATGGGCCAGAGATGTCTGCCTTGGTCCTTTTGTTATTGGTTGCTACTTCCCGGCGGATGTCAGGTGCTGCAGTACCGCCTAAACAGTATAATTTCACCAGTACTCAAATTTGGGCGCATCAGGGATTTGTGCCAAATATGGTCCAGTGAATGAAAATACATCCTGCAGATCAGATATTTACATAATGATTTGTTAACAGTAGCAAAATTAGTTATGAAGAAGCAATGAAAATAATTGTATGGTTGGGGGTCACCACCACATAATGGACTGGATTAAGGGGCCGTGGCATTCGGAAGGTTGAGAAACACTGTCCTAAGTCCAAACAGCTGTTCAAACAGCTCCATGGCTGCCAATAAGTTTCCGGTCCAATACAAACTGCAGGTGATCACCTACAAAGCCCTAAGCAGTTCGGGACTTGCCTGTCTTCGCGATCACATCTTCCCCTAAGAACCAGCACGTACTCTTAAGATACTCTGGAGAGGCTCTCCTCTCGCTCCCACCACTGTCTCAAGTGTGGTTGGTGGGGACAAGGGAGAGCCTTTTCTGTGGTGGCTCCTCAGCTCTGGAAATCTCTTTCTAGGGAAATCAGACAGGCCCCCACTCTCCATTTTCCGCAAGGAATTAAAAACTTGGTTGTTCCATTGTGCCTTTGACTAAGTGGTTCAATTAGGAAAATGGGTTTATATATCTGTGGAATGGCTGGGGTGGGGCAAAGAGCTGTTCTCTGCTGGAGCTGGGTGTGAATGTTTCAACTGACCACCTTCATTAGCATTTGAGGGCCTGGCTGAGCCTGGGGGAATCTTTTGTTGAGAGGTGTTAAGATGTGCCTAGTTGTTTCCTCTCTGCTGTTTTGATGTTGTAATTTTAGAGTTTAACACCTCTTAACACCTCTCAACAATCCCCAGGCTCAGCCAGGCCTTCAAATGCTAATGAAGGTGGTCAGTTGAAACATTCACACCCAGCTCCAGCAGAGAACAGCTCTTTGTCCCACCCCAGCCATTCCACAGATATATAAACCCATTTTCCTAATTCCAACAGACCTCACTACCTCTGAGGATGCTTGCCATAGATGCAGGCGAAACGTCAGGAGAACATGGCCATATAGCCCGAAAAAAACCCACAAGAACCTAGTGATTCCAGCCATGAAAGCCTTCGACAATACATTATTATTATTATTATTATTATTAATAATAATAATAATAATAATAATGATAATATTTGAAACACAACAAGATGAGTCCACAGCAAACAAGATCACTCTGCTGGCTGTTGTATTGGATCACATGTTGGACACTTCCCAAGTGTCTAGGACTGTGTGATGTATCAGCGAATCAGGCGTGCAGATCCCAGTACGGTGGCCTTCTGCGGCTGGCAGATAGTAATCTTGTCATAGAATCATAGAATCAAAGAGTTGGAAGAGACCTCGGGGCCATCCAGTCCAACCCCATTCTGCCAAGAAGCAGGAATATTGCATTCAAAGCACCCCTGACAGATGGCCATCCAGCCTCTGTTTAAAAGCTTCCAAAGAAGGAGCCTCCACCACACTCCGGGGCAGAGAGTTCCACTGCTGAACGGCTCTCACAGTCAGGAAGTTCTTCCTCGTGTTCAGATGGAATCTCCTCTCTTGTAGTTTGAAGCCATTGTTCCTTGTCCTAATCTCCATGGAAGCAGAAAACAAGCTTGCTCCCTCCTCCCTGTGGCTTCCTCTCACATATTTATACATGGCCCTCATTGTATCTCCTCTCAGCCTTCATTGTATCTCCTCTCAGGCTAAACATGCCCAGCTCCTTAAGCCGCTCCTCATAGGTCTTGTTCTCCAGACCCTTGATCATTTGAGTTGCCCTCCTCCGGACACATTCCAGCCATTGTCAATATCTCTCTTGAATTGTGGTGCCCAGAATTGGACATAATATTCCAGGTGTGGTCTAACCAAAGCGGAATAAAAGATTAGCATTACTTCCCTAGATCTAGAAACTATGCTCTTGATGCAGGACAAAATCCCATTGGCTTTTTTTGCCACCACATCACATTCCTGGCTCATATTTAACTTGTTGTCCACGAGGACTCCAAGATCTTTTTCACACGTACTGCTCTCGAGCCAGGCCGCATCGTCCCCATTCTGTATCCCTGCATTTTGTTTTTTCTGCCTCAGTGGAGTATCTTGCACAATTTTCAGCGCCAATTGTGTTTAAGTGCAGGCCAAGGTCTTTAGGCACTGCACCCAGTGTGCCGATCACCACTGGGATCCCCTTGACTGGCTTGTGCCAGAGTCTTTGCAGTTCGATCTTTACATCCTCATATCATGTCATCTTTTCCCGTTGTTTCTCTTCAATCCTGCTGTTGCCTGGGATTGGAACATCAACAATCCATACTTTGTTTTTTAAGACGATCGTGAGGTCAGGAGTATTGTGCTCCAAAACTCTTGTCTGTCTGAATTTGGAAATCTCAGAGGAGTTTGGCGTGTTCATTTTCTGTAACTTTTTTAGCCTTGTGAAAAAGTTACTAATATTATTAGTACTATTATTAGCATTATTATTATGTTTAGGATACTTTTACTGTTGCTCTGGGGGCCTCATTTGGAGTCAGTACCCACCGTGTATGAAGTGGTGAATTAAGCCTTCGACAATATGGTGAATTAAAGTCCATCTCTGTTAAAGGCCTCCCTTGAGGATCTCAGTTATTATTATTATTATTATTATTATAATATTTCTATTTATACCCTGTTTCATCTCTTCCAAAGGAGACCCCCACCAAACTACAAATCCCAGGGTTCCATGACAGCTAAAGCAATTTCAATCTTGGGAACCTCACTCTCTCCCTAAAAGACACTGTCCATGCCACTTCCTGCTCCAGAGTAATCCTACTCCATGCTTGTGTTGTTTGGAAGCCTGCAGACTTCTCCTCCTTTGCAGATGACCAAAGAGCCTTCCGACCCTGCGGTCAAGCGATCTCTCCTGGCCCAATTGGTGCTGCCAAAAAGCAGCCAGCGAAGAGGCAACCCACCAAACTCGGAGCGTCAGTGGCCAAAGCAGAAGCCTCCGGCGGACGGAAGAGGCCAGAGGTTGGAAGACTGGGAGCCAAGGAAGAAAAGAAACTGGTATTCACGTCCCAGGAAAGGTGGGTGAAATAGCATCATTTAGAAATGTTTAGCTGTCATAATGGAAATCTTCAGGAAAGGGAAGTCTGGAGGTGACACCCATTTTCCATGCAACCCTTCCATGGCTGATGCTGTTTCTCTTTCCAGGTGAGACTTGGTGCTGTTCTGTGATCCATCTCTCACAGTCACTTCCCTTCTCCAGACTTTCCCATCCAGGTGCTTGTCACCGGGCAGATCGGGGACTGCGGCAATGAGTTCTTACAGAGGGTCTCTGACCGCCTTCCCAAGATAAAGCTCAAGAGGAAGAGGTACCGAGGGGACTCCAGCCACTTCCTGGTGGTCTTCTGCCCGGTGGTCTCTCGGGTGGGCACCGATATGCAGAATGCGCTGGAGCATCTCCAAGGTCAGTCCAGGCGTGCCACAGCTAACCAAGCATCTCTTGTCTTTGGAAAGGCCCTTTCACAGCCAGACGTTGCCTCCTTGGCATGACGAGCTGAGTGCCTTTCAGCTGCAGCCTTGGCACCAGGAGGGCTATCCTTTGGGTATCGGGAGAGACAGACTTTGGGTGTTGGGTTGCAGAAAGCAATGCAAGAAGGCTTGAGCTGGGAAAGAATTTTGCTCTAGTGAATTCTGCTGTTGCTGAAAATCTATATAAATAAAAATGTAATGTTAGTTTGTGGGATTGACATAACTTAAAACCCACTGAATGAATTGACACAAAATTTGGACACAATACAACTATCAGGACAGCGAGAGACCATCACTCATAAAAACACTGAAAAACACAGTGGAAGGGACTTGAAAAGCCATAAAAATACATGACTATGCAAGCACACATATGTACACACAAACACACATATATGCACAAATATATACACACGCATATATACACACACAAAACACATATACAGAAACTGGGCCACAGCAACGTGCGGCAGGGGACAGCTAGTCTATATAAATAAATATGTAGTTTTAGTTTGTGGGATTAATATAACTAAAAATCCACTGGACGAATTGACATGAAATTTGGACACAAGACACCTGTCAGGCCAATGAGTGACCATCACTCATAAGAATACTGAGAAACACAGCGGAAGAGACTTGAAAGGCAAAATAATTCAAAAAGATGCTACAGGGCGTGCGCAAAACGACTCCCCTGGCAAACAAAACTACAGCTCCCAGCATCCCCTAGACCAGGCTCTTTAGGAGAGGAGGATGATCCAAATGCACTGCTTCCAAGCTGCAAGCTTTCTTCTCTTTGGATTTCTTTGAGAGCATCCCAATCCCTGCACATTTCCAATTTCCTATTCCTGTAGTGCCACTCCCAGCAGTCCTCCAGATAGATAGATTTGTTTATTTATTTATCTATCTATCTATCGTGTCAATAGCAACCATACAATTGTATTACATTTTTAACAATTTTTTAACAGACAGACAAAACAGTGTTTGCAAGCTTGGTAGTGGTTTAAATGTTCTTTGACCAGTATCTGGCCTCTTGGAGTGCCTCTGGTGTTGCCGCAAGAAGGTTCTCCATGGTGCATGTGGCAGGGCTCAGGTTGCATTGCAGCAGGTGGTCAGTGGTGTGCTCTTCTCCGCACTCGCATGCCGTGGATTCCACTTTGTGGCCCCATTTCTGAAGGTTGGCTCTGCATCTCGTGGTGCCAGAGCGCAGTCTGTTTAGTGCCTTCCAAGTCACCCAGTCTTCTGAGTGCCCAGGGGGGAGTCTTTTTTATTATTATTAAACTTTATTTGTACCCCGCTAGCATCTCCCGAGGGACTCGATGCGGCTTACAAAGGCCAAGGACTCAACACACAATATACAATACGAAACCTAAAGCAAATTAAAACAGTTAAAGCAGTATAAACAACAGTCAATAAACAATACCAAAGACACAATAAAACTGGGCCAGGCCAGAGTAATGGGTACAGGATTAAAAGTGCTGATGTGACAGGTGGTATATAAGGCATTTTAGGGCAAGTGCAGTGTGCGGTGTGCAGCAATCTTAATTCAAGTAAAGTGCTTCTGGGACTTGGTGTTGGAGATTTCCTATTCTGGGAAGGCATATCGGAACAGCCAGGTCTTCAAGTTCTTTCTGAAGACTGCCAATGTAGGGGCCTGTCTAAGATCTTTGGGGAGGGTGTTCCAGAGACGGAGGGCCACCACGGAAAAGGCCCTGTCTCGTGTCCCCACCAAGCGCGTTTGCGACGCAGGGGGGATCACGAGCAGGGCCTCCCCAGATGACCGAAGTGAACGCGTGGGTTCGTAGATGGAGATGCGTTCACGCAGGTAGGAGGGTCCCAAACCGTTTAGGGCTTTGTAGGTAAGCACCTGCACCTTAAATTGGGCTCGGAAAATAAACGGCAGCCAGTGGAGCTCCTTGAACAGGAGGGTTGACCTCTCTCTGTAAGGGGCCCCAGTTAGCATCCTGGCTGCTGATCGTTGGACCAGTTGGAACTTCTGAGCCGTTTTCAAGGGCAGCCCCATGTAGAGCGCATTGCAGTAATCCAGTCTGGAGGTGACCAAGGCATGGACCACTCCGGCCAGATCTGCCTTTGTGAGGTACGGTCGCAGTTGGCGCACGAGTCTCAATTGTGCAAAAGCCCTCCCAGACACCGCCGACACCTGAGCCTCAAGCGTAAGCGATGAATCCAAGAAGACTCCCAAACTGCGGACCTGTGGTTTCAGGGGGAGTGTAACCCCGTCCAGCACAGGTTGCCACCCTATACCCCGGTCAGGTTTGCAATCGACCAGGAGGACCTCTGTCTTGTCGGGATTGATCTTCAGCTTGTTCCTCCTCATCCAGATAGACACAGCGGCCAGGCACTCGTCCAGCACCTGAGAGGCCTCCTTGGAATTGGGTGGAAAAGAGCAGTAGAGTTGTGTGTCATCTTCATAGAGGTGGCACCTAGCTCCAAAACTCCGGATGACCTCTCCCAGCGGTTTCATGTAGATGTTAAAAAGCATGGGAGACAGGATAGAGCCTTGTGGGACCCCACAGGTCAAAGGCCAGGGGTCCGAGCTGGCGTCTCCCAGCTTCACCATCTGGGTTCATCCCTCCAGGAAGGATTGGAGCCACGACAAAACTGTGTCTCTCATTTGGTATCAGCCATGGATTGAAGTTCTGGGTTTGAGCCTACCACTTTTGGACTCTCGCTTGCTGAGGTGTTCCAGCAAGTGTCTCTGTAGATCTTAGAAAACGATTTCTTGATTTAAGTCGTTGACGTGCTGACTGATGCCCAAACAGAGGATGAGTTGGAGATGTCTCTGCCTTGGTCCTTTCACTATTGGCTGCCACTTCCCGGCAGATGTCAGGTGGTGCAATACCAGCTAAGCAGTGTAAGTTCTCCAGTTGTGATCCCCAGGTTGTGCCAGTCAGCTTTCGTATGCGACTCCAGATAGATAGATTAGATAGAGAGAGAGAGAGAGAGAGAGAGAGATAGATAGATAGATAGATAGATAGATAGATAGATAGATGGATCAGGAGGACTGCTGGGAGTTTCAATTCAAGAATAGGTAGATAAGGAAGAAAGGGGAGAAAGAAAGGGAAAGAAAAGGTGGGGGGGAAGGAAGGGAAGGGGAAGAGACGGAAGGAAGGAGAGAAGGAAAGAAAAAAAAGGAAGGAAGGAAAGAGGGAGGGAGGGAAGGAGAGAAAGAAAGGAGGAGAGAAAGGGGGAGGGAAGGTTGGCTACAGCAACGTGTACTGGGTAGAGCTAGTAAACAATATAAGGATGACACTTAGGCAGAAAAAAATAAAATGCATGGATATGGGCTGGATGACCCCTGGCTTGGAAACAGTCCGTTGGGAAGGGAGACCAGAAGCTGAACATAGGCCAAGAACAGTGTGATGCAGGAGCTTAAAAAGCCAATGCGATTCTAGACTAATTTAGATTCAGTTTAGACCTAGATTCCTAGCACTTTCTGTTGTCTCAGCCCTGCTTTTGCCCTGCCCTTGCACTGTTCTACTCTGCTGCTGAGTACGCATGCCCAGTGTGGAACACATCTCACCACGCTAAAACAGTGGATGTGGCTCTTAGTGAGACATGCCGCATTATCACAGGGTGTCTGCGCCCTACACCATTGGAGAAATTACACTGCTTAGCCAATATTGCACCACCTGACATCCGCCGGGAAGTAGCAGCCAATAGTGGAAGGACCAAGGCAGAGACATCTCCAGCTCATCCCTTGTTTGGGTATCAGCCATCACGTCAACGACTTAAATCTAGAAATAGTTTTCTAAGATCTACAGAGGCACTCGCTGGAACACCTCAGCAAGCGAGAGTCCAAAAGTGGCAGGCTCAAACCCAGAACCTCAATCAATGGCTGATACCAGATGAGAGACTCCCCCCTGTGCACACAGAAGACTGGGCGACTTGGAAGGCTCTGAACAGACTGTGCTCTGGCACCACGAGATGCAGAGCCAACCTTCAGAAATGGGGCCACAAAGTGGAATTCACGACATGCGAGTGTGGAGAGGAGCAAACTACTGACCACCTGCTGCAATGCAACCTGAGCCCCGCCACATGCACAATGGAGGACCTTCTTGCGGCAACACCAGAGGCACTTCAAGTGGCCAGATACTGCTCAAAGGACATTTAATCAACTACCAAACTCACAAATTTTGTACTTTGTCTGTTTGTTTGCTTTGTTCTGTTAGAAATGTAATATAATAGACTGGTTGCACTGACACGAGAAATAAATAAGCCCTGCTTTTATCTATGAGTTGTTTATAAATTGGATGTTTGCAACTTCGGGATTGCCTATATGTTAAAAAAGCTTAGAAACATTTAGTCCCCAGAGTGGAAATCGTAAGGAAAGTGGAGGCTGGTGCAAAGCCCAATTTCACTCCAGCCCTTCCTTGGCTTCAGGTATGTGTCTCCTTCCAGGTGAGCCCAAGGCCATCTTGGTGATGCTGCATCACAAACCGAAAGAATACGACCACTTTCTGGACACCACGTTGCAGGTGCAACACCCGGCCGTGGTGCTCACCGTCCACATTCGCTACACACTCGAAGATGGCCTCTATGGCTGCCAGGTGAACAAGGAGGCCGTGGCTGCTGTGGCTGAAATCCTCAAGGTCCATCGCAAAAAGGTGAGGAAGCCCTGTCATTCCTGGCCCATCGTCCTGAACCTGGGATCTGCAGTGCTTTGGATGTGCTACTACTTGCAGAAATCTCACTGTTGGAAGAAAGGCTGGTTATGATATTCAAAACACTATGTAACAAGACTTGAAACAGTTTTCTGTTCCTGGTTTGAAAGTGTTCTTTCCTGCATAATTGTGCAATACTTACTTTGAAAGTAGTTGTTCTACTCCAGAAACTTCGTTTTTGTGGCTGCCACAAACTAGGTTGAATCGGTTGAGGCTCGATATTTATTTCTTATGCCAGAAGCAAATTTAGGGTACAGTTTAATGTATTTATAAACACAAACAAAGTTTGAAAACTTGGCATGATACTACTTACTTACTTACTTAGGCGATCCCTCGTCCGAGTAGGATTGTCTTCTAAGGTCGGTGTACTGGCGGTGGGTCCATAGGTGACCTTGGAGCCCTATTCTTGATCTGCATCTTCTTCCGCAGTGAGGGCATTGGTTTCCAGGTGGAAGGCGGTCCCAGTCGGGGATGGCTTGACGCACCTTCCTCTTGGCACGTTTCTCTCTTTCACCCTCAATTCATGCCTCTTCGAATTCTACAGCACTGCTGGTCACAGCTGGCCTCCAGCTGGAAGTTCCTTTTCTTTTTTGGGGTGGTGACCCCACTAGACGCGGCAGTCCAGTCGGGTAAGAAAGGCAGACTATGTTTAGGGCACATTTTCTAGCCCCTTCCCCGTGTGGGGTGAGCAGAGTGGGTCCTTAAAAGGGCTGCTCAGTCATGGATACATCTGCCAAGCTACTCAACTTCCTTGAGGTAGAACGACTGAGTCCGTATCCACCGCCCATGTGCCATTCTGTGACTAGGGGCTTCCAGATTTCACATTAGCTGATTGCCATGGGATTTTTGTTGGTTGGTTTTTATCTTTCTTGGAAGACGCCTGTAAGTGTGTTTTTAATGTGTGGAGGTCAGTGAACAGCTGATCAACACACAGTCTTTGCAAAGTGAGGTTCCACAGGTGGCATACTTTAGCAAGACTGCCGTGGCTTCTCAATCTGTTGCAATTATTTATTTATTTATTTATAAGTTTTATATACTGACCTTCTCACCTCCAAGAGGGACTCAGACCGGTTCACAACATGTGATCATATACTATATACAAAAACCACACAATGCATCATATTACACGTTAACATATAAGTACAATAAAACATTAAAACAACCTTCTTCCGCCTTCACAGCCATTGTAACATGTACAAAGGACTCTTATCTGTTGAAGTTAGGTGTGAATGTTTCAACTGACCACCTTGATTAGGATTTGATGGCCTGAAAGTACCTGGAGCAATTTTTTGTTGAGAGGCAATTAGGTGTCCCTGATTGTTTCCTCTCTGTTGTTTTGCTGTTGTAATTTTAGAGTTTTTTAATACTGGTAGCCAGATTTTCTTCAGCAAAGGATCACCGCCTTGTCGGGGCGCTGGAGCTTGAGCACCTCAATGATGTCATGAGCGAAACCGTGAAGGGCCACCCAAGACGGGACGGTTGTGGCAGAGAGGTCAGACCAAGCGTGATCCCTGGGGAAGGCAATGGCAAACCACTCCAGTATCCTTGCCAAGAAAACTAAATGGACCAGTACAACCAGAGATATGTCGGTATGCCATTGGAAGATGGGACTCCCAGGTCGGAAGATGGCCAAAATGCTACTGGGGAGGAGCAGAGGATAAGTTCAACTAGCCCCAGATGTGATGACGCAGCTAGCTCAAAGCCGAAAGGAAGGCTAGCGGCCGACGGTACTGGAGGTGAACGACGAATCCGATGCTCTAAAGATCAACACACCATAGGAACCTGGAATGTAAGATCTATAAGCCAGGGCAAATTGGATGTTGTTATTGGTGAGATGTCAAGACTAAAGATAGACATTCTGGGGGTCAGCGAACTGAAATGGACTGGAATGGGCCACTTCACATCAGATGACCACCAGATCTACTACTGCGGACAAGAGGAACATCGAAGAAATGGAGTAGCCTTCATAATTAATAAGAAATTCGCTAAAGCGGTGCTTGGATACAACCCAAAAAATGACAGAATGATCTCAATTCGAGTGCAAGGAAAGCCTTTCAACATTACAGTGATCCAAATATACGCCCCAACCACAGCTGCTGAAGAAGCAGAAGTAGATCAGTTCTATGAGGATCTGCAGGACCTACTGGATAATACACCAAAAAGAGACATTATTTTCATTACAGGAGACTGGAATGCCAAGGTGGGAAGTCAAATGACAACTGGGATCACAGGCAAGCATGGTCTGGGAGAACAAAATGAAGCGGGACGCAGGCTAATAGAATTTTGCCAGGAAAACTCGCTGTGTATAACGAATACTCTCTTCCAACAACCTAAAAGACGGCTTTATACATGGACCTCACCAGACGGTCAACACCGAAATCAGATTGACTACATCCTTTGCAGCCAAAGGTGGCGGACATCCATCCAGTCGGTGAAAACAAGACCTGGGGCTGACTGTAGCTCAGATCACGAACTTCTTATTGCCCAATTTAGAATAAAACTAAAGAGATCGGGGAAAATACACAGACCAGTTAGATATGATCTCACTAACATTCCTAGCGAATATACAGTGGAAGTGAAGAACAAATTTGAAGGGCTAGATTTAGTAAACAGAGTCCCAGAAGAACTATGGACAGAAGTCCGTGACATTGTTCAGGAGGCGGCAACAAAGTACGTCCCAAAGAAAAAGAAAACCAAGAAGGCAAAATGGTTGTCTGCTGAGACACTGGAAGTAGCCCAAGAAAGGAGGAAAGCAAAAGGAAACAGGGATAAGGGGAGATATGCCCAGTTAAATGCGCAATTCCAGAGGTTAGCCAGAAGAGATAAGGAACTATTTTTAAATAAGCAATGCATGGAAGTGGAAGAAGACAACAGAATAGGAAGGACAAGAGACCTCTTCCAGAAAATTAGAAACAATGGAGGTAAATTTCAGGCAAAAATTGGTATGATAAGAAACAAAGATGGCAGGGACCTAACAGAAGCTGAAGAGATCAAGAGAAGGTGGCGAGCCTATACAGAAGATCTGTATAGGAAGGATAATAATATTGAGGATAGTTTTGACGGTGTGGTGAATGAATTAGAACCAGACATCCTGAGGAGTGAGGTTGAATGGGCCTTAAGAAGCATTGCTGACAACAAGGCAGCAGGAGACGACGGGATCCCAGCTGAACTGTTTAAAATCTTAAAAGAGGATGCTGTCAAGGTGATGCATGCCATTTGCCAGCAAATATGGAAAACACAAGAATGGCCATCAGACTGGAAAAAATCAACTTATATCCCCATACCAAAAAAGGGAAATGCGAAAGACTGCTCAAACTTCCGTACAGTGGCCCTTATTTCTCATGCCAGCAAGGTAATGCTCAAGATCCTGCAAGGAAGACTCCAGCAATACATGGAGCGAGAGTTGCCAGATGTTCAAGCTGGGTTTAGAAAAGGCAGAGGAACCAGAGACCAGATTGCCAATATCCGCTGGATAATGGAGAAAGGCAGGGAGTTTCAGAAAAACATCTACTTCTGCTTCATTGACTATTCTAAAGCCTTTGACTGTGTGGATCATAATAAATTGTGGCAAGTTCTTAGTGGGATGGGCATCCCAAGCCACCTTGTCTCTCTCCTGAGGAATCTGGACAAGGACCAAGGAGCAACAGTCAGAACTGACCACGGAACAACAGACTGGTTCAAGATTGGGAAAGGCGTACGGCAAGGCTGCATCCTCTCACCCAACCTTTTTAACTTGTATGCAGAACACATCATGCGATGTGGGGGCTTGATGAATGCAAGGCTGGGGTGAAAATTGCTGGAAGAAACATTAACAACCTTAGATATGCAGATGACACCACTCTGATGGCCGAAAGCGAGGAGGAGCTGAGGAGCCTTCTAATCAAGGTGAAAGAAGAAAGCGCAAAAGCTGGGTTGCAGCTAAACATCAAAAAAACCAAGATTATGGCAACAAGAATGATTGACAACTGGGAAATAGAGGGAGAAAATGCGTAGGCCGTGACAGACTTTGTATTTCTAGGTGCAAAGATTACTGCAGATGCAGACTGTGGCCAGGAAATCAGAAGACGCTTACTTCTTGGGAGGAGAGCAATGTCCAGTCTCGATAAAATAGTAAAGAGTAGAGACATCAGACTGGCAACAAAGATCCGCCTAGTCAAAGCCATGGTATTCCCTGTAGTGACCTACGGATGTGAGAGCTGGACCTTAGGGAAGGCTGAGCGAAGGAAGATCGATGCTTTTGAGCTGTGGTGTTGGAGGAAAGTACTGAGAGTGCCTTGGACTGCGAGAAGATCCAACCAGTCCATCCTCCAGGAAATAAAGTCCGACTGCTCACTGGAGGGAAAGATACTAGAGACAAAGTTGAAGTACTTTGGCCACATCATGAGGAGACAGGAAAGCCTAGAGAAGACAATTATGCTGGGGAAAGTGGAAGGCAAAAGGAAGAGGGGCCGACCAAGGGCAAGATGGATGGATGGCATCCTTGAAGTGACTGGACTGACCTTGAGGGAGCTGGGGGTGGTAACGGCCGACAGGGAGCTCTGGCGTGGGCTGGTCCATGAGGTCACGAAGAGTCGGAGACGACTAAACGAATGAACAACAACAACAGCCAGATTTTGTTCATTTTCATGGTCTCCTCCTTTCTGTTGAAATTGTCCACATGCTTCTTGTGGATTTCAGTGGCTTCTCTGTGTAGTCTGACATGGTGGTTGTGGGAGTGGTCCAGCATTTCTGTGTTCTCAAATCATATGCTGTGTCCAGGCTGGTTCATCTGTTGCTCTGCTATGGCTGACTTCTCTGGTTGAAGTAGTCTGCAGTGCCTCTCATGTCCCTTGATTCGTGTTTGGGCAATGCTGCTTTGGTGGTCCCTATGTAGGCTTGTCCAGAGCTGCATGGTATACATTGGTAGACTCCTGCAGAGGTGAGAGGATCCCTCCCTTGGCGGGGTTTTTTTTATTTCTCTTTTCTTTATTTTATTTTTATTCTTTTATTCTTTTTTTTTTTCTTATTTATATCTTTTCTCTTTTTCTTATTATATTTATCTTCTTTTTTTTTTTTTTTTATTCTTAAGTAGTCTGCAGTGCCTCTCATGTCCCTTGATTCGTGTTTGGGCAATGCTGCTTTGGTGGTCCCTATGTAGGCTTGTCCAGAGCTGCATGGTATACATTGGTAGACTCCTGCAGAGGTGAGAGGATCCCTCTTGTCCTTTGCTGAACGGAGCATTTGTTGGATTTTCTTGGTGGGTCTGTAGATAGTTTGTATGTTGTGTTTCCTCATCAGCTTCCCTATGCGGTCAGTGGTTCCCTTGATGTATGGCAAGAACGCTTTTCCTCGGGGTGGATCTTGGTCTTCACTCTTGTGGCTTGTTCTCGGTCTTGCAGCTCTTCTGATGTCTGAGGTGGAGTCTCCATTGGCTTGTAACACCCAGTTTAGGTGGTTCAGTTCATCTTGGAGGAGGTGGGCTTCGCAACATTCAGCAAAGGACAAGAGGGACCCTAGAGTTCCCAAAATGGTGTGGGTTGTTCAGGTAGTCAAATGATGATCATTGGAAGCCTCCCAAAGTTGGTTTCATGTTCAGCACAAGCAAGCAAAACCAAGCCAAAAAGGCTGCCTTTCCTCTTTAAATAAAAGGGAAGCAGCAGGGAGAAAGCAGAGTTTGCTGGGAAAGAGACTGAGAAAGCACAAAATTCTGGTAATTCCACCAATGGTGGAATTGAACCAAACTTGGCACACAGAACTGCCATAACCAACAGAAATACTTGAAAGGGTTTGGGGGGCATTGAGTTTTGGAGCTGAAATTCACCTCCATCCAGAGAGCACTGTAGACTCAAACGATGATGGATCTGGACCAAACTTGGCACAGATACTCAATATACCCAAATGGGAATACTGGTAGAGTTTGGGGAAAATAGATCTTGACATTTGGGAGTTATAGTTGCTGGGATTTATAGTTCACCTACAATCACAGCAAGAGGAGGGCTTTTGGCAGGAGGATTCGCCGTTTGTTTCCAAAAAGGAAGAGAAGGAGAGGCGGAGAGATCTTCAGCCTTCTCTGCCAAAGGGGTTCCTAAAACCATCGGAAATATGTGTCTTCTGATAGTTTTTGGTGACCCCTCTGAAACCCCCTCATGACCTCCCCGGGGTTAGAAACATTGGGCTAACAGAATTATCCATTGAGCTTTCTTGATAACCCGTAGTATTGACGGCAAGTAATGTGGTTTTTGTTTTATGTGTTTCACCTTCTTTATGGACTACAAATCCCAAGTTTTTGCAGACGCAAGCACAAATCTCTCATCTGTCAAGAAGGCTTTGACTGTGTCCTGCTGTCTAGCAGAAGCGGGTTTGACTGGATGTCCTCTTCCAACTCTAAGAGCCTATGAACAGTAGGAAGTTCAAATAGCAAACTGCCTCCTGAATCCCTTTCTGAGCTTGTGCAAGTAGCAAAACAGTGAAAAGATAGGCCCAACTAACCTGTTGGTCACAGTATAAACTTAGATAGGTTTAGCTACCAAAATGGAAATCTTCAGGAAAAGGAAGCCTGGAGGAGAAGCCAGTTTTCCCTGCAACTTTTCCATGGCTGATACTATGTTTCTCCTTCCAGATGAGATCACGCTTCCGTTTCTGGTGAAGGACCGCGACTACTTTGTGGGCAGCAAGCTGCAGGCTCAACACCTGGCCATAGCACATCCAGTCCATGTTGGCAACACGCTTCAAGATGGCGTCATCCAAACTTCAGGAGTCAAAGAGCTTTAGATGTGCTGCTAGCCACCTCGGCGTCTCATGATTGAGGGAAAGGCGGGCGGTCAAGTAGAAGGATGATTGTGATATTATTAGCATTAAAATGATTACAATTGGCCTTTTTCTATTTGCAGATACATCCGTCGATGGCTTTAAATGTTCCAAACACAATGCAAACTTTGATTTGCGGCATTTAATATGCATTTCACTGCAGCATTGTATGGTATATATGGCTGTGTAAGACTATGATTTTTGTTCCTGGCTTATCAGTGTCATTTCCTAATTCGTTCGATCATAAAAACACAGAAAAGGTTTATGAAACTGCAGAAATTTCATTTTTGCATGGCATTCTGGGGGATGCTGGGCTCAATAGCAGGAAGTATGGAAAAGGTCTTAAGAGTCCTTGTGGGGAGGAAGGGGAACATGAGGCAGGAATATTACGTGGCAGCAAAAAAGCCAATGGGATTTTGGCCTGCGTAAATAGGAGTCTAGTGTCTAGATCCAGGGAAGTCATGCTTCCCCGCTTTCCTGCTTCTTGGCAGAACGGGGTTGGACTGGATGCCCCACCAGGTCTCTTCCAACTCTATGATTCTATCCTGCAGCACATTTTGCTCTAGCTCTTCAACGAAGATCTCATGGATTCTCAATCAACTCCACACAATTTGTGGCCCCACAAAAACAAAGTTTCTGGAGCGGAACACCTAATTTCAAAGTAAATACCACACAATCAAACAGGAAACAAACTCAGCCAAGAGTACAAAGTCCAACAAATTCCTCGTTTGCCTTGCAGACAATTTCATGGTCTAGAAGGTAGAAGAGGAAACAAGGGGGTTGGCTACTCATCCTAACAAATGTGGAGGACCTGATCAATGCAGTTTAAGTGGTCAGATCCTTAGGGGCAAGTGACCATGTGCTTCTGCAATTTGAGGTACACATGTAGAGCGGCCAGGTATTCCTGGACAACTTCTTTCCCAATTTGGGGTGGGATGTCCTCTAATCCCTCATCCACTCCGTCTTGCAGAGGTTGAAGATTACTTTCTTTTTGTGAGAAGACCGAGGCAAAGAAGGCATTAAGTAGTTCTGCCTTTTCCCTACTCCGTGTCAGCATTGCCCCATCTTCTCCTCAAAGAGGCTCTATCGCCTCCTTGTTCTTCCTTTTTCTACTGACATAAGAAAAGAAGCCCTTTTTATTGTTTTTAATGTCCCTGGCAAGCCTGAGCTCGTTTTGTGCTTTAACCTTGCGGACCTTTTCCCTATAGGAGTTAGCTATTTGTTTGAATTCTTCTTTGGTGATTTCTCCCTTTTTCCACTTCTTGTACATGTCTCTTTTGTGTCTTAGCACAGTTAGAAGTTCTTTGGACATCCATTCTGGCTTCTTTGCACTTGTTCTATTTTTTCTCTTTGTTGGCACTGTTTGCAATTGTGCCTTGGGTATTTCACTCTTGAAAAACTCCCATCCATCCGTAACTCCCTTGTCTTTTAGTATCTGTGTCCATGGAATGCTGCTCAGTATTTCCTTCATTTTTCGGAAGTCAGCTCTCCTAAAGTTCAAAATGCAGGCTTGACTTGTCTTAATTTCGGCCTTCCTTTGTACCTCAAATTGTAGGAGCATATGGTCACTTGCCCCTTAGGATCTGACCACTTCACCCGCATCGATCAGGTCCTCTGCATTTGTTAGGATGAGATCAAGAGTAGCTGACCCCCTTGTTGCCTCTTCTACCTTCTGGACCATGAAATTGTCTGTGAAGCAAGCGAGGAATTTGTTGGACTTTGTACTCTTGGCTGAGTTTGTTTTCCAGCAAATATCGGGATAGTTGAAATCGCCCATGACTACTACATCTCTTCTCTGTGCCTGTTTGGTCAACTGTTGGCAGAAGACTTCATAGGGCTTGTTCTCCAGACCCTTGATCATTATAGTTGCCCTCCTCTGGACACATTCCAGCTTAGAGTCAACATCTCCCTTCAATTGTGGGGCCCAGAAAGGAGATGTTGACAAGCGGGAATGTGTCCAGAGGAGCGCAACTAAAATGATCAAGGTCTGGAGAGCAAGTCATGCTGGCCACGTGACCTTGGAGGAGTCTATAGACAACGCTAACTCTTTGAAATGGCTTAGAAATGGAGATGAGCGTCAACCACCAACTAAACTTAATGTCAAGGGGAAACCTTTACAATCCAGTGTGAATTACCTAAGGTATAGGATGTGCAACACCTGGCTTGACAAAAGGATCCTGGAGCAGGTTTAACATGGGTCAACTGCGTGATGCAGCAGCTAACATAGCAAATGTGATTCCAGGCTGTATCAATTGAAATCCCTTTTTCTTCTATGATTCCATGGCAGTCTTATCTGCACCTTCTCTCGTTGGGATTAATAGATCCAGACTTCCAATGTTGTACTCAGGGATGCCACAAAAGAGCTTCCAAATCAGGCTGTTTTTTATTAACTACTTGATGCATTTTCATTAATATTCCCAAGAGAGAGAACCCAGCCCTCCTTCCCTCCCTCCCCTACTTCCTCCCCCCCCCCTCATGTACTTCCACCACCATCATCCACAGAATGAACCCAGGAAAGCTCTGCTCTGTATGTAAAAAGTCTCTCATGGAGGGGAAGAAGCCCCTTTTTTGGTCGTGGGAGAGAACCACGGAAAACATAGTTGGCGCAGGTTAAAGCAAGTGTCCTCCTGCTGGGCTGGACTACAACCCCCATCATGCACAGATGGCAATGTGAGCAACTGCATCAGAGAGAGAAAGGGAGGTGGTCATTGCAGATGCTCAAAACCTCAACAAGACACGACCCCTTCTTTTGGGAAGATGGCAAAGTGAAAGAAAGGTTAGAAGAAAAGGTCAGTTTTTAAGCAAAGTAAGTGTAATTAAAAGTTACGGTGAAACACAATGGCCCAAGAAATCTGAGATAGATATATGTCAGAAATTTGATACACACTCACACATACACACACAGAGCGAACCCATGTAAGATGACAGAAGGGGAGAATGGCTTCCATGAAGACAAAGAGCAAGAGGGCTGCCCAAAGAAATCTGCAGGAAGGTGCAAAGTCAAACTTCTGAGTGACATATGTGTGTGTGTGTGTATGTATGTATATATAGGTGTGTGTGTACACACACACACACATATAGGCTATACAAAGCCTCTATATATGTATGTACATGTATGTGTGTATCTGTGTGTGTGTGTGTGTATACACATACATATAATATACACACATATACATACACACAAACATACATACACAAACATAGCTATAGGCTATCCAAAGCCTACAGATATGTAGATGTATGTGCATGTATACATTTAAGAAATGTGTGTGTATGTGTACATACATATATCCATATATATATATAGAGAGAGAGACTATCCAAAACCTCTCTATATATGTGTGTGTGTGCATGTACGTGTATATACACAAATATACACACACATATATATATGTGTGTGTGTGTATATATATATGTGTGTGTGTGTGTGTGTGTATGGAGTTACATTTAAGGAATGTGTATGTATGAATGTATGTATGTATGTATGTGTGACACACACACACATCTATATATATATATATGTATGTGTGTGTGCATGTCTGTGTGTGTGTGTATATATATATATATATATATGCAGTTAGTTAAGAAATGTGTATGTATGTGTATGTGTGTGTGTATGTGTGTATATATATATAGGCTATCCAAAGCCTCTATATATGTGTGCGTGCGTGCATGTATGTGTGTATATATATGTGGAGTTACATTTAAGAAATGTGTGTGTATGTATATATGTGTGTATATACACACACACACATATAGAGAGAGATGGCTGAAGGTGAGAACAGATTCCCAAATGTTACAATGCAACAGAGCTGCCTGAGTCATATGTGAGTAATATACACGCACACACATATATTGCAAACATGGTGGCCAAATGGGAGAACAGTTTTCCAAAAGCCAAAGAAACCTGTCAGTAACATATACGAGGTTTATATTATGTATGTATGAGTATGTATATTAGTATATATATCAGGCCTGGGCAAACTTCGGCCCTCCTCCAGGTGTTTTGGACTTTAACTCCCACAATTCCTAACAGCCGGTAGGCTGTTAGGAATTGTGGGAGTTGGAGTCCAAAACACCTGGAGGAGGGCTGAAGTTTGCCCAGGCCTGATATATAGTGAGTAAAATGACCGAAGGGGAGAACAACTTCCCAGAAGTTATGGCAAAACACAGCTGCCGGAGTCGAAGGCATCTATCTGTGCGCCTTTCGGTCCCAAAAGGACTGCGCTGGGGCCGGGCTCAGCTGTCCCCGTTGATGGACGCCCCTCCGTCCGCGGCCAAGAGTCCTTCCCTGTCTGTCTCGGGACCCGCAGTGCCGGGAGCCCTCTCCCTCCGGCAGGGCAGGCGGTCCATGAGCGGCTGGTGCAGCCCGTTGTAAAGGGCGGCTCCGGCCAGGAGGACGAAGAAGCCCAGGATCTGCAGCCCGTGGAAGACCTCCCAACCCAGGGCCAGGCTGACCGCCCAGACGACCACGGTCCGGAGGCTGTCCAGCACCATGCGGGTGGTGGCGCTGATCTCTTTGGTGACGCTGATCCCGGCGAAGTTGAAGAAGGCGATGCTCTGGATGTTGCCCGCCAGGGCCAGGACGATGAGCGGGCGGTGGCCGATCTGGCAGAAGGCGTCCAGTGCGTCCTCCAGGACAAAGCGGGGCTCGCTGCCGAACTCGCCGGCCGGGATGAAGTACATGGGCACCAGGAGGAGGGAGAGGATGACGAAGCCAAAGAAGCCTGGCCAGAGAGAGAGCGCAAAGATACATACCAAGGTCACATGAGAAGGAAAGAAGCCTCCACACTTGTATATATGGGAAGTCCCCAAGTTACAAACATCTGACGCATAGTGAAGAATGGGGCTGAGACAACAGGAAGTGAGAGGAATCGTCCCCCTAGGAAGGAAGAGAAATCTACTCCTGGAAGAGTTATTATCGGGGGAAAGGAATCTCCACTGAAGGGGTGATTTGAATGCAATATTCCTGCTTCTTGGCAGGGGGTTGGACTGGATGGCCCATGAGGTCTCTTCCAGCTCTAGGATCCTATGATTCTATGAAGCTTTCTCTCTAACCCAGTGTTTCTCAACATTCCTAATGCCGCGACCCCTTAATCCAGTTCTGCAGGAAGGTAACGGCGCTCCATGCAGTCATGCTGGCCACATGACCTTGTAGGTGTCTATGGACAACGCCGGCTCTTCGGCTTAGAAAGGGAGATGAGCACCACACCCCAGAGTTGGACACGACTGGACTTAATGCCAAGGGGAAACCTTTACCTTATGCATACACACACACACACACATGCACACTAGCAGTACCTGCCATGTGTTGCTGTGGCCAACCTTCCTCTTTCTCTCCTTTCTTCCTTCTCTACCTCTTTCCTTCCTTCCTTCCTTCTTTCCTTTGGTCTTTGGTTCCTTCCTTCCTTCCTTCCTTCCTTCCTTCCTTCCTTCCTTCCTTCCTTCCTTCCTTCTTCCTTCCTTCCTTCCTTCCTTCCTTCCTTCCTTCCTTCCTTTCCTTCCTTCCTTCCTTCTTTTTTCTTTCCCTCTCCCTTTCCTTCTTTCTCCACCTTCCTTCCTTCCTTCCCTCCCTCTTTCTTTCTTTCTCTCTTTCTTTCCTTCCTTCCATCTCTTTTTTCTTTCCCTCTCCCTTTCCTTCTTTCTCCACCTTCCTTCCTTCCTCCCCTCTTTCTTTACTTCCTTCCTTCTCTACCTCTTTCTTTACTTTCTTCCTTCTGCTCTTTGGTCCCATCCTTCCTTCTCTCTCTCCTTCCTCCCTCCCTCCCTCCCTCCCTCCCTCCCCTCTTTCCTTCTCTATCTCCTTCCTTCCTTCTTTCTTTCCTTCCTTTCTTTCCTTTCCTTCCTTCCTTCCTTCCTTCCTTCCTTTGCTCTTTGGTCCGATCCTTCCTTTATTCTCTATTTCCTTCCTTCCATCTTTTTTCCTTCTCTCATTCTTTCCTTCTCTACCTTCCTTCCATCCCTCCCTCTTTCTCCCCTTCCTTCCTTCCTTCCTTCCTTCCTTCCTTCCTTCCTTCCTTCCTTCCTTCCTTCCTTCCTTCCTTCCTTCCTTCCTTTGCTCTTTGGTCCGATCCTTCCTTTATTCTCTATTTCCTTCCTTCCATCTTTTTTCCTTCTCTCATTCTTTCCTTCTCTACCTTCCTTCCATCCCTCCCTCTTTCTCCTCCTTCCTTCCTTCCTTCCTTCCTTCCTTCCTTCCTTCCTTCCTTCCTTCCGTCCTTCCTTCCTTCCTTCCTTCCTTCCTTCCTTCCTTCCCCCTTTCTCTCCTTCATTCTTTCCCTCATAGGCCGGAAAAGGGTTGGGCTTGAAGGCAGCACTTGAGAGAGGAGCATCTCTGCACTCTGCAGAGCAAGGGCTCCATAGTTAGTAAGCTGGGCATCTGTGGGAGACTTCCCCTTAACCCAGTTCCTCATGTTGTGGTGACTCCCAACCATAACATTATTATAGTTGCGACTTCATAACTGTCATTTTGCTCCTTTTATGAATTGCAAAAATATCTGATATGCACCCCCTAATGCCGCAACCCCTTAATACAGTTCCTCATCTTGTGGTGACCCCCAACCATAACATTATTATCATTGCAGCTTCATAACTCATTTTCCTTCTGTTATGAATCATAATGTAAATATCTGATATGCAGGATGTATTTTCATTCACTGGGCTCTATCTATCTATTTTCATTCACTGGGCTCTATCTATCTATCTGTCTATCTATCTATCTATCTATCTATCTATCTATCTATCTATCTATATGACACCATTCTCTCTCCGAACTCAGAGTGGCTTAAAAGTAATATGTAAATAATACAATATATTATATTATTACCATAGCACAATATTAGTATTATATATTACTATATTGTACTGTATACCATTATACTATAATATTATTAATAATATTACATGTAATATAAAATATATAATTATAATATCTTATTATTAGTAGTAGTATTATATTGTATCACATTATAGTATTATCAATATCATATGTATACACAATATATCATATTATAATATATTATATTATTAGCACAGTGCAAGAGGCAAGGTGGAACTGTCTTCCTGGCCCCCTTCTCATCATTTTGGTCCTGGTGCTGGGGGGAAGGGCTCCAAACTCCCAATTCTGGCACAAATACCCGATACACCCAAATTTGAATGCTGGTGGGGTGGGGGGATTTTGTCATTTGGGAGTTGTAGTTGTTGGGATTTATAGTTCATCTACAATCAAAGAACATTCCGAACTCCACCAACAATGGAATTGAAACGAACTTGGCACACAGAACTCCCATGAACAACAAAAAATACTGGAAGAGGGTGGTGGGCATTGACCTTGAGTTTGGGAGTTGTAGTTCAGCTACATCCAGAGACCACTGTGGACTCAAACAATGATGGATCTGGACCAAACTTGGCATGAATACTAAATAGGTTCAAATATGGACACTGGTGGAGTTTGGGAAAAAATAGACTTTGACATTTGGGAGTTGTAGTTACTGGGATTTATAGTTCATCTACAATCAAAGAAGATTCTGAACTCCACCAACAATGGAATTGAACCGAACATGGCACACAGGACTCCCATGACCAACAGAAAATACTGGAAGGGTTTGAGTTTGGAAGCTGTAGTTTACCTACATCCAGAGAGCACTGTGGACTCAAACAATGAAGGATGTGGACCAAACTTGGCACAAATACTCACTATGCCCAAATATTAACATTGGAAGAATCTGGGGAAAACAGACCTTGACAATTGGGAGTTGTAGTTGCTGGGATTTATAGTTCACCTACAAAGACCATTCTGAAACCCACCAGCGATAGAATTGGGCCAAACTTTACACACAAAAACCCCATGACCAACAAAAAATACTGTGTTTTCTGATGGTCTTTGGTGACCAACCCGCGAGCCACCCAGGGGTCCCGACCCCCAGGTTGAGAAACACTGATCTAATTGATAAGGACAGAGGGAGCTCCATGAAATTGCAGTGTTCTGGGTTCCCTTCAGCGGGGCGTTTCTGCGCCTTGCTTACCTTCGGTGCCCACTGCCTGGAGGGGGTGGACGTCGTGCTTGTAGACAAACTTCTCCTCCAGCACCATCTGGATGGCCACGATCACCTGAGCCATAATGATGAGAAGGTCACCTGCGAAAGGAGGAGGAGAGACCCTGAGCATGCTGGGAGAGCAACAGGTAGAAGCTGCCCAACAGTGGGGCTCTCTGCCTTGGGAGTCTTTTTTAAGTAGAGGCTGGATGGACATCTGTTGGGAGGGCTTTGATGGGTTGGACTGGAAGGCCTTTGTGGTCTCTTCCAACTCTAGAATTCTGTAGGATCATTATAATTAATGGTTTTAAGGATTATATAGGGCTTAGTCTGGAGACCATGCCCTATGAAGAGCAGCTTAAAGAGCTCGATATGTTTAGCCTGCAGAAGAGAAAGTCAAGGGTGCTTTGAGTGTGCTTTTCCTGCATGAAGGCAGCAGGGGATTGGACTGGATGGCCCACGCAAGAAAAGAAACCGGATGTGAAACTGCAAATGGATTGGGTTATTTCTGGACAAACGTCCCTATTCCACATGGCAGAGGGGTTTGGAAATCATTCCTTGGGACTCGTTGCTATATCTCATTACAGTGTACCAAAGTTACCAATGTACAATAAAGGAGATTCCATCTGAACATGAGGAAGAACTTCCTGACTGTGAGAGCTGTTCAACAGTGGAACTCCCTGCCCTGGAGTGTGGTAGAGGTTCCTTCTTCGAAGGATTTTAAACAGAGGTGGGATGGCCATCTGTCGGGGGTGCTTTGAATGAGATTTTCCTGTTTCTTGACATAATGGGGTTGGACTGGATGGCCCACCACGTCTCTTCCAACTCTTCTATGATTCTATGAAATACTCCTTAGGTTCGTGCTCAGCAGGCAAGAATAGCACAATTACCCTGTTCCCCAATGTGTTGCCATCCTGTGGGAGGTTTCTCTCATGTACCCACACTGGAAGCTGGAGCTGACAGATGGGCAGTTCCTAGGAGTTCAACTGCCAGCATTTCAGTCAGCAGTCATGCCAGGACAAGAATTTAACCTGGTGATCACAACGAGACACAGTGAAGACATCTGCCCTTGCGCTGTGCTACTCTGCTGCTGAGTCTGCATGCCCAGTGTGGAACACATCTCACCACGCTAAAACAGTGGATGTGGCTCTTAATGAGACATGCCGCATTATCACAGGGTGTCTGCGCCCTACACCACTGGAGAAATTACACTGCTTAGCCGGTATTGCACCACCTGACATCCGCCGGGAAGTAGCAGCCAATAGTGAAAGGACCAAGGCAGAGACATCTCCAGCTCATCCCTTGTTTGGGTATCAGCCAGCACGTCAACGACTTAAATCAAGACATAGTTTTCTTAGATCTACAGAGACACTCGCTGGAACACCTCAGCAAGCGAAAGTCCAAAAGTGGCAGGCTCAAACCCAGAACCTCAATCAATGGCTGATACCAAATGAGAGACTCCCCCCTGGGCACACAGAAGACGGGGCAACTTGAAGGCGCTGAACAGACTGCGCTCTGGCACCACGAGATGCAGAGCCAACCTCAAGAAATGGGGCCACGAAGTGGAATCCACGACATGCGAGTGTGGAGAGGAGCAAACCACTGACCACCTGCTGCAATGCAACCTGAGCCCTGCCACATGCACAATGGAGGACCTTCTTGCAGCAACACCAGAGGCACTCCAAGTGGCCAGATACTGGTCAAAGGACATTTAACCAACTACCAAACTCACAAGTTTTGTATTTGTCTGTTTGTTTGCTTTCTTCTGTTAGAAATGTAATATAATGGACTGGTTGCTCTGACATGACAAATAAAATAAAGAGTTTAACCCATTGCGCTGCCAGGGTCTCATTTTTTGATATTTCAAGTACCCTCAAAAATCCTGAAAAATCATGCTAGGATGATGTCCCCCAGCGGTTTCATGTACATGTTATGTACATAGGGGACAATACTGAATCCTGCGGGACCCCACAGGACAAAAGCTACAGGGCTGAGCAGGCGTCCATCAGCAACACATTCTGGGAACGGTCCTCCAGGAAGGACCGGAGCCACTGTAAAACAGTACCTCCCAGCCGCATTCCCATGAGGTGTCCCAGATGGATACTGTACTGTACAGTATCAAAGGCTGCTGAGAGGTCCAGGAGAACTAACAAGGACGCACTCCCCCTCTCCAGTTCCCTACGCAGATCATCTACTAAGGCGACCAAGGCTGTTTTGGTTCCATGTTCCTAAAAAGGGGAGATTGGAAACAGGCCAATAGTTGTCGTATTGAGTGGGGTCCAGTGATGGTTTTTTCAGCAGTGGCTTAGGTGTCATTCCCAAGACTGGAGCACCTACCTGTGATGACCTGGCTGAGTCCGTGGCTCTGCCCATTGCCGCTGAGGAGGTCGGCCAGCCCCACCAGCACCAGGCCTAGGATGGTGACCAGGATGCCCAGCCACTGGCTGAGGGCCAGCTTGCGGCCCAGGAAGGCCACCGAGAGCAGGAGCGAGAGCGGGTAGTAGGGCTGGGCGAGCCAGCGGCAGATCCCCGGCACGGAGTAGAGAGCTGGAAGAGAGGCAAGGAGGGGAGGAACATGAGGAGCCCACCATGAGAAAGACATAGTTTGGGTTGTTTTTCAGGCTATATGGCCATGTTCTAGAGGCATTCTCTCCTGACGTTTCGTCTGCATCTATGGCAAGCATCCTCAGAGGTAGTGAGGATGCTTGCCATAGATGCAGGTGAAACGTCAGGAGAGAATGCCGCTAGAACATGGCCATATAGCCCGAAAAAACCTACAACAACCCAGTGATTCCGGCCACGAAAGCCTTCGACAATACATTAGGACATAGTCTGCCTGGCTCAGCCGAAGGACCGTATTTCCCCCAAGTCTAGTACACCATCCCATCTCATGCATGCTTCCATTTGCAAAATCCTGAAACCTCAAAAAGGATTTACTGCCAAATGTCATGGCCAGCGACAAAAGTGCATTCTTTATAATTTGGCCCACTCTGGCTCTCCTTGTGTAAGGCAGCAATCTCTCAAAATAATAATAATAATAATAATAATAATTATTATTATTATTATTATTATTATTATTATTATTATTATTATTTTAATGTAATATCCTCCATCTCTGAAGCCAAAAAGAGCAGAGCATTTTGTCCTCAATAATAATAATAATAATAATAATAATAGTAATAGTAATAATGTAACGTCCTCCATCTCTGAAGCCAAAAAAGAGCAAGCATTTTGTCCCCCATAATAATAATAATAATAATAATAATAATAATAATAATAATAGTAATAATGTAACGTCCTCCATCTCTGAAGCCAAAAAAGAGCAAGCATTTTGTCCCCCATAACACAACAACAACAACAACAACAATTTTAATGTAATGTCCTCTATCTCTGAAGCCAAAAAGAGCAGAGCATTTTGTCCTCAATAATAATAATAATAATAATAATAATAATAATAATAATAGTAATAATGTAACGTCCTCCATCTCTGAAGCCAAAAAAGAGCAAGCATTTTGTCCCCCATAATAATAATAATAATAATAATAATAATAATAATAATAGTAATAATGTAACGTCCTCCATCTCTGAAGCCAAAAAAGAGCAAGCATTTTGTCCCCCATAATAATAATAATAATAATAATAATAATAATAATAATAATAATGCTACTTTATTTATACCCCGCCCTATCTACCCGGGAGGACTCAGGGCAGTTTCCAATAAAAAAAAGGCAAACATTCAATGCCGTTAATCACAACCAACAAATAAAAAAATAACACAAAAACAATAGAAAAAAATAATCACAACATAAAATGTATAATAATGAATCCCCAAAAAACACAAATTATACAAGTTAATGACTTAAGTAAACAAATTATATTGTCGAAGGCTTTCATGGCTGGAATCACTAGGTTCTTGTGGGTTTTTTCGGGCTATAGAGCCATGTTCTAGAGGCATTTCTCCTGACGTTTCGCCTGCATCTATGGCAAGCATCCTCAGAGGTTGAGAAGGTCCTTCTCAACCTCTGAGGATGCTTGCCATAGATGCAGGCGAAACGTCAGGAGAAATGCCTCTAGAACATGGCTCTATAGCCCGAAAAAACCCACAAGAACCTAAACAAATTATAATACACCACAAACATTTACCATATAATTAACTGGCAATTTAAACATTAAAATATGGATCAACTTTTGGCGACCAAGAGACCTGAGGTAAGATTCCAGTATATAAATGAGGATATACACAAAGATATGCGATTCCTTCTCCTCCTCTCCATACGCCAAAATACAGGCATAAAGCAATGATCCTCCCAACACATGAAATTCTACATCAGATCCTCGTCGATACCAACATCCATGAAAGCTCTAGTCCTGGCATGGGCAAACTTCGGCCTTCAAAGTGTTTTGAACTTCAACTCCCACAATTCCTAACAGCCAGATGTTAAAAATGCCCTTGTTCTGTATCCACGCTTGTACCCTTCTCCATTCCCTATATGATTGCAAGAAAATTATATGGAGAAGAAAGGAAGAGAAAGAGAGGGAGGGAGGGATGGAGGGAGAAGGAGGGAAGGAGAGAGAGGGAGAGGGGAGAGAGGAGAGAGGAGAGAGAAGGGAAAGAGGGGGAAAGGAGAGAGGGGGAGAGGGAAGGGGAGAGAGAGAGGGGAGAGAAGGAGAGGGGAGAGAAGGAGGGAAGAGAGAGAGGGAGAGAGGGGAAGAGAGGGAGGGAGAGAGATAGAAGGATAGAGAGAGAGAGGGTGGGAGGGAGAGAGAAGGAGGGAGAGAAAAGGAAAGAGAGGGAAGGAGAGAGAGGGAGGGAGGGAGAGAAGAAAAGAGGGAGAGAGAAGGAGAGAGGGTGGGGAGAGAGGGGGGAGAGAGAGGGAGAGAGGGAAATAGGAAGGAGAGAAGGAGGGGGAGGGAAAGAGAGTGAGGGAGGGAGAGGGAAGGACAGAGGGGGAGAGGGAAGGAAAAAAGGAAAGGGAGGCAGAGAGGGAGAGGGAGGGGGATGGGAGAGGAAGGGAGAGAAGGGGGAGAGGGAGAGAAGGAAGGAGGGAAAGAGAGGGAGGGAGGGATGGAGGGAGAGGAGAGAGAAGGAGGGGGTTAGAGAGAGAGAGGGAGAGGGGAAGAGAGGAGAGAGAGAAGGAAAGAGGGAGGGAAAAGGAGAGAGGGGGAGAGGGAAGGGGAGAGGAAGGAGAGGGGAGAGAAGGAGGGACAGAGAGAGAGGGAGAGAGGGGAAGAGAGGGAGGGAGAGAGATAGAAGGATAGAGAGAGAGAGGGTGGGAGGGAGAGAGAAGGAGGGAGAGAAAAGGAAAGAGAGGGAAGGAGAGAGAGGGAGGGAGGGAGAGAAGAAAAGAGGGAGAGAGAAGGAGAGAGGGTGGGGAGAGAGGGGGGAGAGGGGGAGAGAGGGGGAGAGAGGGAAATAGGAAGGAGAGAAGGAGGGGGAGGGAAAGAGAGTGAGGGAGGGAGAGGGAAGGACAGAGGGGGAGAGGGAAGGAAAAAAGGAAAGGGAGGCAGAGAGGGAGAGGGAGGGGGATGGGAGAGGAAGGGAGAGAAGGGGGAGAGGGAGAGAAGGAAGGAAGGAGGGAAAAAGAAGAAGAGGGAGGACGAGGAGGAGAGGGAAAGGAGAGAGAAGAGGAGGGGGAGAAAAGGAAAGAGAGGGAGAGAGGGAAGTTGAGAGGGGGAGAGGGGGGAGAGAGAGGGGGGGAGTGAGGGAGGAAGGGAGAGAGGGAAAGAGGGAGAGAGAGACCTGGAGGCACTTACCGACATACATGAGGCTGGTCCCGGTCATGTCGCAGAGGGCCGGGGGCAGGAAGAGGATGGGGTTGAAGGGCTGCGAGGCGGCCATGACGGGCTCTGCCCTGCGACGGTCTCGGCAGCGGAGGAGGTGGAAGACGGCCAGGCAGGAGAACTCCCCCAGGAACATGCCCACCGCCTGCAAAGCACAAAGCCAAGGCAGCCCAGTCAACATCTGGATCTTGGCCTCCTCCATAACGTCATCCTCAGGAAGGTCCCAAAGATGAGACTCCACTCCAGGTTTCAGTCTGAGATTTCAAAATGGGTTTTTCCCCAGGGTGCCAAATTCTGGGGACATGTGGTCTATACTTTCAAAGTTCAGACTAAAACCCCAGAGCTGGGAGAACAAGACACATATCGCTAGCATGCTGTAGAATCAATGCAGTTTGACACCACTTTTAACTATCATGGCTCAAATTGTGGGAGTTGCAATGTTTACAAGGCATTTATTTTCCAGCCTTCTCTGCCAAAGAGTGCTAGTGCCTCACCAAACAATTCCAAAAACATTCCGTTCCTGGTTTGAAAGTGTTATTTCCTGTTTAATTGTGCGGTACTTACTTTGAAAGCAGTTGTTCTACTCCAGAAACTTTGTTTTTGTGGCTGACGGAAACTAGGTTGAGTTGGTTGAAACTCAATGAGATATTCATTGAAAATGATCACAAAATGCAATATAACAGGCTGTCCCTTCCGCAAAAATAAAGTTTTGGCAGTTGAATAAACGTTTTCCATGTTTCTATGATAAAACCAATTTGGAAATGACTTTTCTAACCCAGGAACCCAAATCGTGTTGCATACCCTTACTCCATAGCCTTGAGTCAATGAAGTTAAAGTAGTCTCAAACTGTATGCAAATGCACCATGAGGAGCTCATCAAAGATTTCAGCCTCCATAATGGTCATTATTACCATCTAATGCAAACGCTGCCCTTTTCAATATGCAACAATAAAACAAACAACAGTCATAATAAAAACAAACAAACAAACAAATAAAGAGTTCGTAGAAGTTGTTGTAGGTTTTTTCGGGCTATATGGCCATGTTCTAGAGGCATTCTCTCCTGACGTTTCGCCCACATCTATGGCAAGCATCCTCAGAGGTGGTGAGATCTGTTGGAACTAGGAAAAAGGGTTTATATATCTGTGGAATGTCCAGGGTGGGACAAAGGACTCTTGTCTGCTGGAGCTAGGTGGGAATATTTCAACTGACCACCTTGATTAGCATATAACGGCCTGACAGTGCCTGGGGCAATCTTTTGTTGAGAGGTGATTAGATGTTTGTTCATTTTCATGGTTTCCTCCTTTCTGTTGAAATTGTCCACCTGCTTCTTGTGGATTTCAATGGCTTCTCTGCGTAGCCTGCCATGGTGGTTGTGAGAGTGGCATTTCCAGCATTTCTGTGTTCTCAAATGATATGCTGTGTCCAGGTTGGTTCATCAGGTGCTCTGCTATGGCTGACTTCTCTGGTTGAAGGAGTCTGCAGTGCTACTTCAACCAGAGAAAATCTTCGTTGAAGGTTTCCATGGCCAGAATCACTGGGTTGCTGTGAGTTTTCTGGGCTGTATGACCATGTTCCAGAACAGTGGTTCTCAACCTTCCTAACAATGCGACCCCGTAATACAATTCCTCATGTTGTGGTGACCCCCAACCCTAAAATTATTTTCGTTGCTACTTCATAATTGGAATTCTGCTACTGTTACAAATCATCATGTAAATATCTGATAGGCAGGATGTATTTTCATTCTCTGGTCCCAGTTGTAGTTGCTGGGATTTATAGTTCACCTACAATCATAGAGCATTCTGAACTCCACCAGAGATGGAATTGACCCAAACTTGGCACACAGAACGCCCATGACCAGCAAAAAATAATGAAAGGGTTAGGTGAACATTGGCCTTGAGTTTGGGAGTTGTAGTTCACCTATCTCCAGAAAGCACTGTGGACTCAAACAATGATATATCTGGACTAAACTTGGCACGAATACTCAATATGCCCAAATGTGAACGCTGTTGGGAGTTTGGGGAAAATAGACCTTGACATTTGGGAGTTGAAGTTGCTGGGATTTATAGTTCACCTACAATCAGAGAGCATTCTGAACCCCACCAACGATAGAATTGGGCCAGACTTCCCACATAGAACTCCCATTACCAGCAGAAAATACTGTGTATCCTGATGGTCTTTAATGACCTCCCCCTCCGACACCCCATCGTGACCCCCCCAGGGGTGCCAACCCCCAGGTTGAGAAACACTATTTCAGAAGCATTCTGTGGGTGAAATGTCAGGAGAGAATGCTTCTGACACATGGCCATACAGCCCAGAAACCTCAGAGCAACCCAATAATATTAATAATAATAATAATAATAATAATAATAATAATAATAATAATTGGCTCAAACATTCAATAACAAAAAGAGAAGATAACCTTGGGTGCATCTACATGGTAGAATTAATGCAGCTTGACCCCAGTTTTAACTGCTATAACCCAATGCTATGGACTCCTATGGACTATGGAAAGATACTAGAGACAAAGTTGAAGTCCTTTGGCCACATCATGAGGAGACAGGAAAGCCTAGAGAAGACAATTATGCTGGGGAAAGTGGAAGGCAAAAGGAAGAGGGGCCGACCAAGGGCAAGATGGATGGATGGCATCCTTGAAGTGACTGGACTGACCTTGAGGGAGCTGGGGGTGGTAACGGCCGATAGGGAGCTCTGGCGTGGGCTGGTCCATGAGGTCACGAAGAGTCGGAGACGACTGAACGAATGAACAACAACAACAACATGGACTCCTGAGAATTATGGTTTGGCAGGAAACCAGCCCTCTTTGGCAGAGAAGGCTCAAGACCTTGTCAAACTACAACTCACAAGACCCAATATCCATGGCAGTGGAAGTGGTTGTCAAACTGTGTTAACTCAACAGTGTGGATGTGCCCCATGACTCAGGTAGTGGCTCTGCTTGCCAGAACTTGGAAATGTTCCATTTAAGTGGAGCCTTAACACAGTGACCTTAAAACCTTAACGTTCCCTGCTCTCCTTCCCAGACACTTTCCATCTGCTTACCTGGAGGAAAGGGTGCTGGAAGTTGTGTTCCTCTGTCCCATTGCACCCCACGGCGCTCAGCTTGTCGGCCCACCTGGAAGGCAAAGGACACCCCTTTGAAGAGCCATAGAATCATAGAATCAAAGAGTTGGAAGAGACCTCATGGGCCATCCAGTCCATCCCCATTCTGCCAAGAAGCAGGAATATTGCATTCAAATCACCCTGACAGATGGCCATCCAGCCTCTGTTTAAAAGCTTCCAAAGAAGGAGCCTCCACCACACTCCGGGCAGAGAGTTCCACTGCTGAACAGCTCTCACAGTCAGGAAGTTCTTCCTCATGTTCAGATGGAATCTCCTCTCTTGTAGTTTGAAGCCATTGTTCCGCGTCCTAGTCTGCAAGGAAGCAGAAAACAAGCTTGCTCCCTCCTCCCTGTGGCTTCCTCTCACATATTTATACATGGCTATCATATCCCCTCTCAGCCTTCTCTTCTTCAGGCTAAACATGCCCCGCTCCTTAAGCCGCTCCTCATAGGGCTTGTTCTCCAGACCTTTTATCATTTTAGTCGCTCTCCTCTGGACACATTCCAGCTTGTCAATATCTCTCTTGAATTGTGGTGCCCAGAATTGGACACAATATTCCAGGTGTGGTCTAACCAAAGCAGAATAGAGCATGGGGAGCATTACTTCCCTAGATCTAGACACTATGCTCCTATGATGCAGGCCAAAATCCCATTGGCTTTTTTTGCCGCCACATCACATTCCTGGCTCATGTTTAACTTGTTGTCCACGAGGACTCCAAGATCTTTTTCACACGTACTGCTCTCGAGCCAGGCATTGTCCCCCATTCTGTATCTTTGCATTTCGTTTTTCCTGCCAAAGTGGAGTATCTTGCATTTGTCACTGTTGAACTTCAATTATAGTTTTGGCCCATCTCTCTAATCTGTCAAGATCGTTTTGAATCCTGCTCCTGTCCTCTGGACTATTGGCTATCCCTCCCAATTTGGTGTCGTCTGCAAACTTGATGATCCTGCCTTCTAACCCTTCATCTAAATCATTAATAAAGATGTTGAACAGGACCGGGCCCAGGACGGAACCCTGCGGCACTCCACTCGTCACTTCTTTCCAGGATGAAGAGGAAGCATTGGTGAGCACCCTCTGGAAACACACACCTTTCTAAGTCCACATCACCTTTGCCTTTCAGGACAGAAATGTGGAGCACCATGCATCTTGAGGTTGTTTTCCCCCCTTCGTTTTGCTTTCAAGACCCAGGTTTCTTATTGAACAACAACCCCCATCGCTTCTGATTATCCTCCATACAGATTGGGGATAATGGGAATTGCAAGACTGGGAAATATTTTAAAGTCGGACCTCATACCCGTAAATAAGCCTTATATCTACACCCAAACCCAATTCTCCTGACTAAGCAGATAAATGGCATCCTTCCAGATGTGACTGTATCCCAACTCCCATCAGCTCTAGTCCTGATGTCTTGTGACAAGGAATACAAAAGTTGTAGTCCAGAATCTGGAGGAAGGAGACTGGACACAGCCTGCAGGACTTGACAGACATAATCTCTATATATGAAAATGTTCTGTGCATAATGAGTACCTTAAAAACAAAAGAACCAATGAACAAAATCACACCAAATTTGGCAACAAAACGTCTCACAACACAAGGAGTGACCATCACTAAAAAATGATTTTGTCATTTGGGAGTTGTAGTTGCTGGGATTTATAGTTCACCTATAATCAAAGAGCATTTTGAACTCCATCAATGATGGAATTGAACCAAGACTGGCACACAGGACTCCCATGACCAACAGAAAACACTGAAAGGGTTTAGTGGGCATTGACCTTGAGTTTGGGAGTTGTAGTTCACCTACATCTAGAGAGCACTGTGGACTAAAACAATGATGGATCTGGACCAAACTTGGCACAAATATTCCATATGCCCAAATAAAACACAGATGGAGTTTGGGGGAACTAGACCTTAACATTTGGGAGTTGTAGTTACTGGGATTTATAGTTCACCTACAATCGAAGAGCATTCTGAACCCCACCAATGACAGAATTGGGCAAAACTTCCCATACAGAAACCCCAGATGACCAAAAGAAAATACTGTGTTTTCTGATGATCTTTGGCGACCCCTCTGACACCCTCTTGTGACCCCCCCCCCCCGGGGTCCCAACCCCCAGGTTGAGAAACACTTGAACTAAACATGGCATACAGGACTCCCATGACCAACAGAAAACACTAGAAGGTTTGGTGGGCATTGACCTTGAGTTTGGGAGTTGTAGTTCACCTACATCTAGAGAGCACTGTGGACTCAAACAATGATGGATCTGGACCAAACTTGGCACGAATACTCAATATGCCCAAATATAAATACAGATGGAGTTTGGGGGAAATAGACCTTGACATTTGGGAGTTGTAGTTACTGGGATTTATAGTTCACCTACAATCAAGGAGCATTCTGAACCCCACCAATGACAGAATTGGGGAAAACTTCCCACACAGAACCCTCATGACCAACAGAAAATACTGTGTTTTCTGGTGGTCTTTGGCGACCCCTCTGACACCCCTCTTGTGACCCCCCCCCCCCGGGAGGTCCTGACCTCCAGGTTGAGAAACGCTGGTCTACAGGGACGTGGCATACAGGACTTCCATGACCAACAGAAAACACTAGAAGGGTTTGGGGGGGCATTGACCTTGAGTTTGGGAAGTTGTAGTTCACCTACATCTAGAGAGCACTGTGGACGCAAACAATGATGAATCTGGACCAAACTTGGCACGAATACTCAATATGCCCAAATATAAACAGATGGAGTTTGGGGGAAATAGACCTTGACATTTGGGAGTTGTAGTTACTGGGATTTATAGTTCACCTACAATCAAGGAGCATTCTGAACCCCACCAATGACAGAATTGGGGCAAACTTCCCACACAGAACCCTCATGACCAACAGAAAATACTGTGTTTTCTGGTGGTCTTTGGCGACCCCTCTGACACCCCCTTGCGACCCCCGCCCCAGGGGTGGTCCTGACCTCCAGGTTGAGAAACGCTGGTCTACAGGGACGTGGCATACAGGACTTCCATGACCAACAGAAAACACTAGAAGGGTTTGGGGGGGCATTGACCTTGAGTTTGGGAGTTGTAGTTCACCTACATCTAGAGAGCACTGTGGACTCAAACAATGATGGATCTGGACCAAACTTGGCACGAATACTCAATATGCCCAAATAAACACAGATGGAGTTTGGGGGAAATAGACCTTGACATTTGGGAGTTGTAGTTACTGGGATGTATAGTTTACCTACAATCAAAGAGCATTCTGAACCCCACCAACGACAGAATTGGGGCAAACTTCCCACACAGAACCCCCATGACCAACAGAAAATACTGTGTTTTCTGGTGGTCTTTGGTGACCGCTCAGGCACCTCCCTCACAACCACCCCCCAGGGGTCCCAAACCCCAGGTTGAGAAATGCTGCCTTAAGGCCATCCACTCCCAACTCCCTTCACCAGGGCAAGGAAACATAAAGCCCTCCTGACAAAGAACTATCCAGCCATAGATATAGATAAATAGATATGATTCACACACACACACACACACACGTTTTTATGATAGAACCAATGAGGAAATGACAGGAACAAAAATAGTGTTACGTAATGTTATCGCTCCCTTCGACTTGGAAACAAACTCCTCTTAACGCAGGCCACAATTTGTGGTGCGTCGCCTCTGCCCAGACCTGCCCCAGTCTTGCAGATGCTGGGCCAAAATGCCTGATTTTTTTTTGAGAACCTGAGAACGGGATGTAGCAGAGAGAGGAGCAGCGGAGCGTATTTCGCCATGGATCGGATGCCATGGCTGTCAATCTTCTTTTAAGAGATCTCCAGAGCAGCAGTTGTTAAAACTATGTTGAATGGGAATGCAGAGTCTTAAAGGAACCCTTACAATGCTTTCTGCAACAGGTGTGATCAGAGGTGACCCCCCCCCCTCACCCAGGACTCTGTAAAAGATAGTTCAAAATCAGGGAATTCATACCTTTGCCAAGAACACCAGGCTGGAATGATCCCATAATCCCCTATCTCTCCCCCATGTGGGAACCTAAGGCTTCTTCCATGGCCCCACATGGCAATGCCCCTGTAACCCAAACTAGCATCTGACCAATTTGGCTATTATTTATTAATTGGATTCCTTTTTTATGAATGAAACTCCTGTTTTATGAATGGACTCCGGCTACTCAGTGCTCTTAGGGCCTTCTATACACCCTCATGAACTCTTATTTTTATTTACTTACTTACTTACTATATTTGTATAGCGCTCTTCTCAGTCCTCAGGGTGACTCAGAGCGGTTCACAATAGCAAATACAATACTTAAACATGATAAAAACAGTTAAGAACAATTTAAAAGAATAACATTATAACAATCAATAAACATCATAACATCTCATCTCGTCTCATAGTTAAAATCAACTTGTGGGGTCCCGCAGGGCTCAATATTGTCCCCCATGTTATTTAACATCTACATGAAGCCGTTGGGAGAGATCATCCGGAGTTTCGGGGTGCGGTGTTATCTGTACGCAGATGACGTCCAACTCTGTCACTCCTTCCCACCTACTACTAAGGAGGCTGTTCAGGTCCTGAACCGTTGCTTGGCCGCTGTGTCGGACTGGATGAGGGCGAACAAATTGAAATTGAATCCAGATAAGACAGAGGCACTCCTGGTCAGTCGCAAGGCCGAACAGGGTATAGGGTTACAGCCTGTGTTAGACGGGGTTACACTCCCCCTGAAGACGCAGGTTCGCAGCTTGGGTGTGATCCTGGACTCATCGCTGAGCCTGGAACCCCAAGTTTCGGCGGTGTCCAGGGGAGCATTTGCACAACTCAAACTTGTGCGCCAGTTGCGCCCGTACCTTGGGAAGTCTGACTTGGCCACGGTAGTCCACGCTCTGGTTACATCCCGGATTGATTACTGCAACGCGCTCTACGTGGGGTTGCCCTTGAAGACTGCCCGGAAGCTTCAGATGGTCCAGCGCTCGGCAGCCAGGTTGCTAACGGGAGCGGCACTCAGGGAGCATACCACTCCTCTGTTGAGCCAGCTCCACTGGCTGCCAATCCGCTACCGGGCACAATTCAAGGTGCTGGCTTTAGCCTATAAAGCCCTAAACAGTTCTGGCCCCACTTACCTCTCCGAACGCATCTCCACCTATGAACCGACTAGAACATTAAGATCGTCTGGGGAGGCCCTGCTCTCGATCCCGCCTGCGTCACAGGCGCGTCTGGCGGGGACGAGAGACAGGGCCTTCTCAGTGGTGGCCCCTCGGCTATGGAATGCCTTACCGGTAGACATCAGACAGGCACCTTCGTTGCTGACGTTTCGGAGAATGGTTAAGACCTGGCTTTATGAACAAGCGTTTGGTTAAGCAGTGCAACCAATCAAAGGAAGACGGTAAATGGAACATAGGAATGGCACAAGGATTATGAGAACGGATCTGATTTCAACTGAGGCGTTATGTTATGTTTTGTTTTGTTGACTTGTCTTGTTTCGATTGTTAATTGTTGTGGATTGATGCTGTTGATCCTGTTTGTTGCATTGTTATGTTTTAATTGCACTGACATTGTTTGATAATTTGTACCATGTAAACCGCATTGAGTCGCCTGTTTGGGCTGAAAAATGCGGTATAGAAATAAAGCAAATAAATAAATAAATAAAGATCCAGTCTCATCATCCAAATGTTCCATATTTCTATATTAGTTACACTGCCTATTCAAATGCCTGCTCGAACAACCAGGTCTTCAATTTCCTCCAAAATGCTAACAGGGAGGGGGGCGATCTAATTTCTGTGGGAAGGGTGTTCCACAACTGAGGGGCCACCACTGAGAAGGCCCTGTCTCTCGACCCCGCCAACCGTACTTGTGATGCAGGCGGGACCAAGAGCAGGGCCTCCCCAGACGATCTTAACGTCCTAGCTGGTTCATAGGAGGAGATGCGTTCGGACAGGTAAGCTGGGCCAGAACCATTTAGGGCTTTATAGGCTAAACACCCATGAACTCTTATGGACTTTCCATGAACTTTCATGGACTTTCTAGGAACTTTTATAAACTCTTGCCAAAATTTATGGACTTCGGGGTGTTGATGTGACTTCCCCTTAGACCCTGCATGATTCCCCCTCTTCCTGTGAACTCTGTGTATGCTCCCCTGCCCCATTCCCCATTCCCTATATGTATGTATGCCTATATGAAACATATGAAGGAAAAAGCCACTGTTTTCATAAAATCAGCAACTCATGGCTCTGGAAGCCCCTCCTCACTTCCTGAGTGGAGTATTTATTTATTTATTTACTATGCTTGAACTGTGGTGTTGGAGGGAAGTTCTGAGAGTGCCTTGGACTGTGAGAAGATCCAACCAGTCCATCCTCCAGGAAATAAAGCCCGGCTGCTCACTGGAGGGAAGGAGACTAGAGGGAAAGTGGAAGTCCTTTGGCCACATCATGAGGAGACAGGAAAGCCTAGAGAAGGGAATGATGCTGGGGAAAGTGGAAGGCAAAAGGAAGAGCAAGGGCAAGATGGATGGATGGCATCCTTGAAGTGACTGGACTGACCTTGAAGGAGCTGGGGGTGGTGACGGCCGACAGGGAGCTCTGGCGTGGGCTGGTCCGGGAGGTCACGAAGAGTCGGAGACGACTGAACGAATGAACAACAACATGCTTGTATACCGCCTTTCTCAGCCTTATCAGCAAATCAAGGTGGTTTACAACAAGTCAGCACACATAACAACAAAATACAAATTGAACAATAAAACAGTATAAAACCACAACAGAAGCAATAAAAAGCAGCATCATTATCATCAGTGTGTCCGAGTTAAATAATGTTGTCCAAGTTCCTTTGTCGAGCGATTCCATTTCTTATGTTAGTTACTCTGCATTTGTAAACGCTTGCTCATATCACCATGTCTTGCTCCTATAATCCCCTAACAAAGGATTTCGCCAAGTCCACTTGCATGGACAATAAGTAAATGGCTCTTATCAGACCAGACTTCAGAGGGCAAAGCCAGGCCAACTGAGATGATGGGATCAATGGACATTTTAAATCACTCAACACAAAGGGTGTCTTCCTATCTGCGAGGAACCAGGAATTTCCCCACAGCTTCTCCGTTGTGTCATATCCTGACCTGCCAGAACCAACTTCAGCTTCATCAATGAACCCCATATCCCAGGACTCTAAGACAAAGGACTTAGCCCCTTGGGGGGTACACAAAGATGATGATTCAAAGGACTAACACAATAACTTGGATCCAACTTGAGGTGTCGTTGGGTCGTTGGACAAACATTGGTCACCTTAATCCAGTCAACTAGACATCTCTTCATTGTTTACTTGTTGCCTGCCTCCCTTCTCCTCCTGGCTTGCTGAGGTCACAGCCAATCATAACAAAGCCAGCTGGGAGGGGGTGATAGTAACTTTTGAAACTGAAGGCTGTATGTTTTCAAAGGCTTTCATGGCCGGAATCACTGGGTTGTTGTAGGTTTTTTTGGGCTATATGGCCATGGTCTAGAAGCATTCCCTCTTGACGTTTCGCCTGCATCAATGGCAAACATCCTCAGAGGTAGTGAGGTCTGTTGGAACTAGGAAAATGGGTTTATATATCTGTGGAAAGACCAGGGTGGGGCAAAGGACTCTTGTCTGTTGGAGCTAGGTGTGCATTTGATTAGCATTTGATGGCCTGGCAGTGCCTGGAGCAATCTTTTGTTGAGAGGTGATTAGATGTCCCTGATTGTTTTCCCTCTGCTGTTTTAATTTTAGAGTTTTTTAATACTGGTAGCCAGTATGTGAATGTTTCAACTGACTACCTGATTAGCATTTGATTGCCTGGCAGTGCCTGGAGCAATCTTTTGTTGAGAGGTGATTAGATGTCCTTGTTTATTTCCTCTCTGTTGTTGTGCTGTTGTAATTTTAGAGTTTTTTTAATACTGGTAGCCAGATTTTGTTCATTTTCATGGTTTCCTCCTTTCTGTTGAAATTGTCCACATGCTCCTTGTGTATTTCAATGGCTTCTCTGTGTAGCCTGACATGGTGGTTGTGAGAGTGGTCCAGCATTTCTGTGTTCTCAACTTATATACTGTGTCCAGGTTGGTTATACTACACAAATCATCCAGGCATCCCCTGGGCCATGTCCTTGCAGACGGCCAATTCTCTCACACCAGAAGTGACTTGCAGTTTCTCAAGTCGCTCCTGACACGACAAAAAAAACAAAAACAACCCTCTGAGGATGCTTGCCATAGATGCAGGCGAAACGTCAGGAGAGAATGAACATGGCCATATAGCCCAAAAAAACCTACAACAACCCAGAAGGCTATATATTTTGTATTTCTTGCAGGTTCGAGTCCGGGGAGCAGCATGAGCTCCCGCTGTTAGCCCCAGATTCTGCCAACCTAGAAACCGATGCCCTCACTGCAGGAGACAATGCAGATCAAGAATAGGACTCCACAGTCACCTACGGACCCACCGCCAGGACACCGACCTTGGAGGACTATCATCCTCGGGCTACGAGGGATCGTCTAAGTAAGTAAGTATTCAGCTGTGGGACCCAAAGCACAATTTCCAATCTATTTTAAGTTCAAAAATGAAACCATTTTGTTCATCACTTTGGGTGTGTATCTACTATTTTACTAGGGCAAAATAAATGTGTGTCAGATTATAACTTTTGTATTTAGATTGCAATGCGTTCATATTGCTTTAATTAGGATTGTTTTATATTTATTGGTAGCCACCTCGAGTCCCTACATTGAGAGAAAAGAGAAGTCAGACTAAAGTAAACAATTCAAATACATGCCGGAGAGCGGGTGCTTCTGTCCTCCACGAGATGACAGCCAAGTCCCTCCGTGGCTGTTTCTGAGATTTTGACTGTGGTCAGCAAGAGATCCCAACTGACCCTTGCATGTCTGGCCAGGGCAGAAGGACAGCTCAGACTCACATGGTGGATTTATGGCTCCAGGAAGCAGACAAGCAAGCCTCAGGGCAAACTGGTCAACAGCATGTTTTTCTAAAGCTAATGCAGCAGAATTTCGAGGCACGTGAGCTCTCTTGAAATGTCTCTGGTGGGTCAGGATAGTTAATGCTTACTCAGCCCAAGATAGTGTAAGATAAGTCAAAGGCGGGGAGAAAAACTCAACTGAAAGCCTTTCATTGAAGAGAATCATTAAAAAAAGGAATGCTGCATTTGGTAGCCATATCAAGAAGGATCCATCTTGAGAGATTGTCCCCCTTCATAGAATCATAGAATCAAAGAGTTGGAAGAGACCTCCTGGGCCATCCAGTCCAACCCCATTCTGCCAAGAAGCAGGAATATTGCATTCAAATCACCCCTGACAGATGGCCATCCAGCCTCTGTTTAAAAGCTTCCAAAGAAGGAGCCTCTACCACACTCCGGGGCAGAGAGTTCCACTGCTGAACAGCTCTCACAGTCAGGAAGTTCTTCCTCGTGTTCAGATGGAATCTCCTCTTGTAGTTTGTACACATCTATCCATCCATCCATCCACAACCATTTTTATGCAGCTAGAGAGTGTGTAAAGTTACTTTCAGGTGGGCTACAAATCACAGATTGGGTTGACTCATAGAATCCTAGAGTTGGAAGAGACCTCATGGGCCATCCAGTCCAACCCCATTCTGCCAAGAAGCAGGAATTGCATTCAAATCACCCCTGACAGATGGCCATCCAGCCTCTGTTTAAAAGCTTCCAAAGAAGGAGCCTCCACCACACTCCGGGGCAGAGAGTTCCACTGCTGAACAGCTCTCACATTCAGGAAGTTCTTCCTAATGTTCAGATGGAATCTCCTTTCTTGTAGTTTGAAGCCATTGTTCCCGTCCTAGTCTCCAAGGAAGCAGAAAACAAGCTTGCTCCCTCCTCCCTGTGGCCAAGATACAAATCATAGACTCATAGAATCCTAGAGTTGGAAGAGACCTCATGGGCCATCCAGTCCAACCCCATTCTGCCAAGAAGCAGGAATACTGCCTTCAAATCACCCCTGACAGATGGCCATCCAGCCTCTGTTTAAAAGCTTCCAAAGAAGGAGCCTCCACCACACTCCGGGGCAGAGAGTTCCACTGCTGAACGGCTCTCACAGTCAGGAAGTTCTTCCTCATGTTCAGATGGAATCTCCTCTCTTGTAGTTTGAAGCCATTGCTCCGTTGTGTCCTAGTCTCCAGGGAAGCAGAAAACAAGCTTGCTCCCTCCTCCCTGTGACTTCCCCTCACATATTGATACATGGTCTCTCATCATGTCTCCTCTCAGCATTCTCTTCTTCAGGCTAAACATGCCCAGCTCCTTAAGCCACTCCTCATAGGGCTTGTTCTCCAGACCCTTGATCGTTTTAGTTGCCCTCCTCTGGACACATTCCAGCTTGTCAATATCTCTCTTGAATTGTGGTGCCCAGAATTGGACACAATATTCCAGGTGTGGTCTAACCAAAGCGAATAGAGCATGGGGAGCATTACTTCCCTAGATGTAGACACTATGCTCCTCTTGATGCAGGCCAAAATCCCATTGGCTTTTTTTGCCGCCACATCACATTCCTGGCTCATGTTTAACTTGTTGTCCACGAGGACTCCAAGATCTTTTTCACACGTACTGCTCTCGAGCCAGGCCTCATCGTCCCCCATTCTGTATCTTTGCATGTCGTTTTGTTTCATTTTTCGAAAACGAGGAAAGCCCATAAATGGTTTGTCACTGCATTAATTTCCCTACTTTTCAACTTATCTCCTTTTCTATGCAAGTACAATGAGTACTAAGGTGGAATGTCACATTTCTGAGTAAGGAAACCCAATCTGTGCTGATGGGGCATGTAATTGTCATCATTCATATACATAAAAAGCAAACGGTGTGCGTGTATTTGTGTGTGTGTGTGCATACACACACACACAAATACACACACACACCCTGATTGCTTTTTTCTCTCCACAAAGGAGCCTCAAAACAACTATATATAACATGGAGGGCAGACCGAGATATCTCTATCTCTATCTCTATCTCTATCTCTATCTCTATCTCTATCTCTATCTATCTATCTCTAAATAAATAAATAAATAAATAAATAAATAAATAAATAAATTGTAATGTTCGTTTGTGGGATTAACATAACTTGAAAACCATTGGGCAAACTGACACCAAATTTGGACACAATATACCTATCAGTCCAACACACAAAACACATATACACAGACTGGGCCATAGCAATATGTGGCAGGCAACGGCTAGTGTGTATATATATAGCCCCCCCCCCCCACACACACATATATACACATACACACATGTGTGTGTGTGTGTGTGTTTGTGTGTGTGTATAATGTTTGTTTGTGGGATTAACATAACTCAAAAACTACTGGACAAATTGACACCAAATTTAGACACAATATACCTATCAGGCCAACACATACACACACTCATATATATACATATACACATACACACACGTGTGTGTGTAATGCTTGTTTGTGGAATTAACATAACATAACTACTGGTCAAATTAACACCAAATTTGGACACAATACACATATCAGGCCAATACACATATCAGGCCAACAAGTGATGTTGGGTCATGTAATTGTCATCATTCATATACATAAAAAGCAAGCAAAAGACAGCAGAAGGGACTTAAAAACCAAAAAAGCAAAAAAAATACATTGCAATGCATATGCAAAACACATACAAACATATATGCACACACATATATGCATATATACACACACAAAACACATATACACAGGCTGGGCCACAGCAATGCGTGGCAGGGTACAGCTAATATGTATATATGTATATGTGTGTATACACGCACGCACGCGCACACACACACACACATGCATACAATCACACACATACATACACAGAAGAAGAAGAACTTTGTTTTTCTACCCCTCCTCCATCTCCCCGAAGGGACTCGGGGCGGCTTACATGGGGCCAATACATATATGGCAGCATGGTATAGTGGTTTGAGCACTGGACTCTATCCTCTCATCTTGCGCATCTCTTCAAGCTGAGCATGAGCCAGAAGTGTGATGCGTCTAGAATATAATTCTAGACTAAGTAATAGAATCATAAGATTCTATCTATGGCAAGCATCCTCTGAGGATGCTTGCCATAGATGCAGGCGAAACGTCAGGAGAAATGCCTCTAGAACATGGCTCTATAGCCCGAAAAAACCCACAAGAACCTAGAATCATAGAGTTGTAAGAGACCACAAGGGTCATTCGGTCTGACCCCCTGCCCAGCAGGAGCATAATCAACACGCCTCCAACAGATGGCCATCCAGTTAATGGGCTCTATTGTCTAGACTGAGTCATAGTCTGGCTCTCTTCTGTTTTGCTCAGACCTCTTCACCTGGAATAACCCTGTCTCCAGTTCTGGGCAAAGCAACTCAAGCAGGAATCATAGAATCATAGAATCCTAGAATTGGAAGAGACCTCATGGGCCATCCAGTCCAACCCCATTCTGCCAAGAAGCAGGAATATTGCATTCAAAGCACCCCTGACAGATGGCCATCCAGCCTCTGTTTAAAAGCTTCCAAGAAGGACCCTCCACCACACTCCGGGGCAGAGAGTTCCACTCTTGAATGGCTCTCATAGCAGGAAGTTCAATAGGTAACATTAAAGGACTAAACATCACCCTGGATGATAAGTTAGTATTACTAATGGATGCCACAAAGTTGAATTTAGAAATGGAAAAGAAAGAATTGGTGATTATTTTACTCACAGTGGCAAGACTTATAATTGCAAGGAATTGGAAGATAGTAACCAATCTCATGCTGGAAGCATGGTATGGGGAGGTATGGAATGTAGCCTTAAATGATAAACTATCAATGGAAATGAGGGTGTTCAGGGGGGGGGGGGGATGAGAAGATCAGAGTTTGACTCATATTGGGAGGCTTTCGTTAAATATATCCAATAAATAAATTAATAGAATAAATCATTTCAGTGAGATACCATCCCTTCCAACTCTTGTTATGATTCTCAGATCCTTTTCCCATGGATTGTTTACAAAGCCTGTGTAGACTATGACCCAGCTTGCAGGCATGGGCCCACTTTGGTCCCTCCAGGTGTTTTGGACTTCAACTCCCACAATTCCAGCAGCCTACCGGCTGCTAGGAATTGTGGGAGTTGAAGTCCAAAACACCTGGAGGGAGAACCCAAGTGGGCCCATGCCTGTTCTATAGACTGCAAAGCCCTTTTTGCTGCATGCGCCACCACCATGCATCCTCCAAAGCTCAGTCCTTGCAATCCTCTCCAACTCCCTCTTGGAAAGAGAGACACTGGGAAGCTATGGGTCACTCCCACCCCCCTCGCCCCCCAAGGCAGGGCCCCGATCCGGAGACTCACTTGGCCGAGAGGGTGTTGATGGAACCGGTGACCAGCATAAGGCCGGCTAAGAAGAGCTGGTACTTGGTCCAGGTCGCCATCCTGCCTCCGACACTCGCCCACCAAAGGCCAAGGGACTAGGGAAAGAGGAGGAAGAGAAGGCGGTCACATGACCACTTCAACCAGCTGACTCTTGGGAGGGGGGGGGAGGATAAGGAGGAGGGAGTTGGGGAAGCCCAGCCCAGGTTTTGCAAAACGCGTTTGCTTTGGTTGAGTGTGAAATACTTTGCAAACGTCCAGGTCTGGTCAAAGTCTCTTGATGGGTCTTTAATGGGAAAATGCAATTCCTGAAGTCAATCAGGAATGAAAGAAGGGACCTGGCCTGGTTTTGTAATTTGGGACTACAACTCCCAGCATCCTCCAGCAAAGGAAAGCGATGCCCGGTTTTATCTCATTGTAGAGCTAACGCTTTCTGAGCTCTGCAAGGACAGCATTTGCTCAAAGGGGTTGCTCCTCAACTAGAGCTCACCTTGCTCAAGCACTCACCAGGAAGACAAGCGTGAAGTCTAACATGACCCCTCTCCGCATAAGAGATAGCAACTTACAGTTTTGCTAAGGACAAGGACATCAGGCTGGATAATAGGGGTGAAGTCTTGGTCAAATTGCAAAGACACTGACAACAACAACAGGGACCCTTCCCATGTTACATAGTGTGTAAATTTAATCAAGGTTTTATGCCCTAAATTCGTATATAGCAGAAGGTAACAAATTTATTACTGAAAACCATCCCACAAATCATAGAATCATAGAATCAAAGAGTTGGAAGAGACCTCCTGGGCCATCCAGTCCAACCCCATTCGGCCAAGAAGCAGGAATATTGCATTCAAAGCACCCCTGACAGATGGCCAGATAGCTCAGTGTTTTTAGCAGCTATTCTAGCTGAACACCACCTGTGCTCTGTCTCTTTTCGTCTCTCTAGAAATGTGGGCACTTTCAAACCCTCATCGTCTGATTCTTCTTCTCCCTCCAGTTCCTGAGCACTTCCCTGCTCCCTTCCTCTTCCGAAAATGAGGAATCCCCAGCAATCAGAGAATCATTAGAATCAATAGAATCAAAGAGTTGGAAGAGACCTCGTGGGCCATCCAGTCCAACCGCATTCTGCCAAGAAGCAGGAATATTGCATTCAAATCACCCCTGACAGATGGCCATCCAGCCTCTGTTTAAAAGCTTCCAAAGAAGGAGCCTCCACCACACTCCGGGGCAGAGAGTTCCACTGCTGAACGGCTCTCACAGTCAGGAAGTACTTCCTCATGTTCAGATGGAATCTCCTCTCTTGTAGTTTGAAGCCATTGTTCCATGCCCTAGTCTCCAAGGAAGCAGAAAACAAGCTTGCCCCCTCCTCCCTGTGGCTTCCTCTCACATATTTATGCATGGCTATCATATCTCCTCTCAGCCTTCTCTTCTTCAGGCTAAACATGCCCAGCTCCTTAAGCCGCTCCTCATAGGGCTTGTTCTCCAGACCCTTGATCATTTTAGTCGCCCTCCTCTGGACACATTCCAGCTTTTGACTTTTTCATTTGACTTTTTCCATCTGAGACACATCTGGGCTAGAGAATTAACAGCTCTCCAATTGGTTTCCCATCTCAGTCAAAGACTCACAAACAAAAGGGACTCCCTTTTGAGCTGAGAAACATTTACACATCCATGCTAAAGGTTAGCCAATAAAAACTTTATGCTCTCCATACTTTATGAAATGGACTCTGGGTGGAGGTGGGGAGGGTTGATATGATTTCTTTTCCCTTCTTTATGAATGTATGCCTCATGAACCCCATATATGTCTGGTAGGCTTGGTTGATCCAGTTTGTTAATTTCTTATCACGTTATTAATTCGTTAAATAAATACCTTTAGAAGCGGTATCGACACGATTTGGGAACCCGGAAGTGATCTTGCCATTTTGAAGCCGCGTCCGCCATCTTCCTTACGACTTCCGCCAGTGAATCGTAAATGCTGGGGGCGTGGCCTTCAGGAACAGCTGTTCTTACCCATGCCCACCTCCTTCCTCTTTGCATCGGCGGCTTTGCGAGGTGGTCGCAAAGCCCACCTCGCAAAGCCGCCGATGCAAAGAGGAAGGAGGTGGGCATGGCCAAGCACAGCCCTCCTTGGAGGCCTCCCCCAGCGACCTCCGAGGAGCGCTGTGCTTGGCCATGCCCACCTCTCCCTTCTGCATGATGGACAGCTTGCCAGGAAGGGAAGGAAAGGTGAGAGATTTTAAAAGTGTTAGTTTTAAAATCCCTCACCTTTCCTTCTCTTCCCTGGCAAGCTGTCAGTCATGCAGAAGGAAGAGGTGGGCGTGGCCAAGCACAGCGCTCCTTGGAGGGCGCTGGGGGCGAGGCCTCCGAGGAGGGCTGTGCTTGGCCATGCCCACCTCTCCTTCTGCTTGCAAAGCCGCCGATGCAAAGAGGAAGGAGGTGGGCGTGGGTAAGAACAGCTGTTCCTGAAGGCCACACCCCAGTGACCTCCAAGGAGAGCTGTACTTGGCCACGTCACTGGGGGCAAGGCCTCCAAGGAGGGCTGTGCTTGGCCATGCCCACCTCTCCCTTCTGCATGACTGACTTGCCAGGGAAGAGAAGGAAAGGTGAGCGATTTTAAAAGTGTTCGTTAAAAGGTCGCTGGGGACAAGGCCTCCGAGGAGGGCTGTGCTTGGCCATGCCCACCTATCCCTTCTGCATGGAAGCTCGCCGCAAGGGAAGGAAGGGAAACTGCGAGATTTTAATGGTTCTGGAGGGAGGGAAGGGCACCTTCCATTAACGAAACAAAGGAAGCGATTCGTATTTCCTGGTATTTCTGATCTTTTTTTAAAGAAAATTTTGGAAATAATTTCAAAATCGAACCGCCAGCGCCTCCTATATACGAAACGAGTTTAGAACCATTTTTTTCTTGATCAACCAAGCCTAGTTGTAATATGAAATGCCACCTCTTCGTGACCCCAGCACACCAAAGATCTCAGGAAAATCTTCTCATTTCCTGGGATAGATAATCCCCTGACTGAAAGGACTCAACAGAAACCTCTTGCATGAACAATAGGACAATGGGCACGATATTTCAGATGTCGGAGTTTGCCCATCTGGAGGATGTGCCCCATGGCAAATTCAATCATTCCTTACCACAGGGGACATCCTGCCTAAGGAGGGTATTGATGTCCCCACTGCCTCCTTCTTTGTTGACATTCCTCGGGCTGATACCAGAAGTCAGATGCTATCAATGGAACCATATCTCCGACCCAAGGATTTCAAAGGGTCTGACTTCCGGGTCAGACAAAGATGTATATATTCCATACACTCAGCATAATAGAAGAAGCCTCCTTGAGGACTTAAAAAGTTATCACCGGCGATTGTACAAACATTAAGTCACCTAATCCACTCATTTTTTCCCTCCTGGTTCATTGTTTCCTGCTCAGACCGCCTCCTTGCTCCCCATTGGCCGAGAAGCCAAAGTGGTGCTGGCTTTCTCATTGGCTGAGGTGCACCTAAGCCGACCGCACCTCTCCTCCAGCTGATAACTCCAACCAATCAGCATGAAGCCAGCTAAGGGGCTCTCACAGTCAGGAAGTTCTTCCTCATGTTCAGATGGAATCTCCTTCCATGCGCGTCTGCCATTAACAAAGCGATTCGGAAGTTTCAGAAGTTTCTGAAAATTTAGATTTTTTTTTTAAAAAAATGGAAGTGACTTTAGAATTGAACCACCAGCCCCCTTCATCCAAAACGGAATCACTGGGTTGTTGTAGGTTTTTTTGGGCTGTATGGTCATGGTCTAGAGGCATTCTCTCCTGACGTTTCGCCTGCATCTATGGCCAGCATCCTCAGAGGTAGTGAGGTCTGTTGGAACTAGGAAAAAGGGTTTATATATCTGTGGAATGACCAGGGTGAGACAAAGGACTCTTGTCTGCTGGAGCTAGGTGTGAATGTTTCAACTGACCACCTTGATTAGCATATAATGTGTACCAAGGCCTGGGTAACAACGGAAAAATTTGTTTCTAAAATCGATTCGTTTTTTTGGGGTTTTTTGCGTTTCGTTATTTAAAATAATTACAAAATTTTCCTTTTAAAAAGTTCGATATTTACGAAATTTCGTAAATGTGAAAAAATTACAAAACATTAATGAAACGATTTCCGAAACAATAACGAATCGATTCGTTAATGGCGGACGCGACCGCGCAATACGCTAAAAAACCTCCAAATGGGACAGGGGGAACTTCTGAAGCTTCCCTCTCCCTCTGTTGTTGACTGTTGGTGTGATATTATAATTTTTTTTCACTAATTAAACAAAAAACAACTATAAAACTTGCCCCAGACATGCGGAAATAATAACGAAACGACCTCAAAACGATAACGAAACGAATACATAACGAATTACGAAGCATTTACAAAACGTATTTAAAAATTCATTTTTTTTAGGTTCATTTCCCCACCAGGAGGCAGCCTTGCAGAGCATTTGAAGGCTGATGATTGCCTGAAAAATATTGTAAACTTAGAAAAAGAGCTCCAATCCCTGGGAACACCATTGTGCTGTGCTCTTTCCTTGAGAAAGAGGGGCTGGAAATCCTGTGATGCTTAGAAGGCCTTGGAAAAGGAGGTCTGCATTTAGTACAAAAGTCAAATGGGGCGCACAGTACAGTCCCTTTCTTGCAGACCCAATATTTGTGCTGTGCTTTCACTAACCCATGCGCCAAATAGTATTCCCTCTCTAGGTCCCTCTCTAGATCTAGGGAAGTAATGCTACCCCTCTATTCTGCTTTGGTTAGACCACACCTGGAATATTGTGTCCAATTCTGGGCACCACAATTCAAGAGAGATATTGACAAGCTGGAATGTGTCCAGAGGAGGGCGACTAAAATGATCAAGGGTCTGGAGAACAAGCCCTATGAGGAGCGGCTTAAGGAGCTGGGCATGTTTAGCCTGAAGAAGAGAAGGCCGAGAGGAGATATGATAGCCATGTATAAATATGTGAGAGGAAGCCACAGGGAGGAGGGAGCAAGCTTGTTTTCTGCTTCCTGGAGACTAGGACGCGGAAACAATGGCTTCAAACTACAAGAGAGGAGATTCCATCTGAACATGAGGAAGAACTTCCTGACTGTGAGAGCTGTTCAGCAGTGGAACTCTCTGCCCCGGAGTGTTGTGGAGGCTCCTTCTTTGGAAGCTTTTAAGCAGAGGCTGGATGGCCATCTGTCAGGGGTGATTTGAATGCAATATTCCTGCTTCTTGGCAGAATGGGGTTGGACTGGATGAAGGCCCAGGAAGACTCTTCCAACTCTTTGATTCTATGATTCTATGAAATGGGACGCACAGTACAGTCCCTTTATTGCAGACCCAATATCTGTGCCGTGCTTTCATTAACCCATGCTCCAAATAATATTCCCCCTCTAGGTCTTCCAGTGCAAGCCTATAGTAGTGGAGGCAGAAACAGGGTTTGTATTTCTAGGTGCAAAGATTAGGGCTGGGCGGTTTCGTTTCGTTAATTCGTAATTCGTTAATAATTCGTTAATTTTTTCAATTACAAAACGATAACGAACCATTCTGGAGCAATTATTAAAAAAAACGAATTTTCAAAAACGTTTTGTAAATGCTTCGTATTTCGATATTGTATTCGTTTCGTTATTGTTTTGAGGTCGTTTCGTTATTATTTCCGCATGGCTGGGCCAGTTTTATGGTTTAATTAGTGAAAAAAAATTATAATATCACACCAACAGTCAACAACAGAGGGAGAGGGAAGCTTCAGAAGGTTTTTTAGCGTATTTCGCGGTCGCGTCCGCCATTAATGCAACAGTCAACAACAGAGGGAGAGGGAAGCTTCAGAAGGTTTTGGAGGTTTTTAGCGTATTTCGCGGTCGCGTCCGCCATTAACGAATCGATTCGTTATTGTTTCGGAAATCGATTCGTTAATTTTTTACCATTTACGAAATTTCGTAAATATCGAACTTTTTAAAAGGAAAATTTTGTAATTATTTTAAATATCGAAACAAAAAAAACCCCCAAATACAAATCGATTTTAGAAACAAATTTTTCCGTTGTTACCCAGGCCTAGCAAAGATGACTGCAGACGCAGACTGGCGCCAGGAAATCAGGAGACGCTTACTTCTTGGGAGGAGAGCAAGGACCCATCTCGATAAGATAGTGAAGAGTAGAGACATCACACTGGCAATGAAGATCCGCATCCTTAAAGCAATGGTATTCCCCGTAGTCACCTACGGATGTGAGTGCTGGACCAGAAGGAAGGCTGATCAAAGCAAGAGAGATGCTTTTGAACTGTGGTGTTGGAGGAAAGTTCTGAGAGTGCCTTGGACTGCAAGAAGATCCAACCAGTCCATCGTCTAGGAAAGAAAGCCCGACTGCTCATTGGAGGGAAGGAGAGTAGAGGCCAAGAGGAAGCCCTTTGGTCACATCATGAGAAGAAAGGAAAGCTTAGAGAAGACAATGATGCTGGGGAAAATGGAAGGAAAAAGGAAGAGGGGCCGACCAAGGGCAAGATGGATGGATCCTTGAATCATTGAATCCTAGAGTTGGAAGAGACCTCATGGGCCATCCAGTCCAACCCCATTCTGCCAAGAAGCAGGAATATTGCATTCAAATCACCCCCAACAGATGTCCATCCAGCTTCTGTTTAAAAGCTTCCAAAGAAGGAGCCTCCACCACACTCTGGGGCAGAGAGTTCCACTGATGAACGGCTCTCACAGTCATGTTCAGGTGGAATCTCCTTTCTTGTAGTTTGAAGGGACTGGCTTGACTCTGAAGGAGCTGGGGGTGGTGACGGCCGACAGGGAGCTATGGCGTGGGCTGGTCCATGAGGTCACAAAGAGTCGGAAACGACGGAATGAATGAACAACACAAAAATCTCAGCATTGGGGACTCTATGGGCCATATATTGCATTTTGGTATTTTTCCGCTTGCCTCCTCCAGCTACAGATGTTTGGCTCCAGTGACTCACATACACACAGATTTATGTCTCAGAGATGGCATTGAACACACCAGAATTAAAATCCACACAATAACGGCAAGTGAGGATTAGCAAATATTGCCGTAGAAATTCAAACAGGGACTCAATTAACTCCCAGGTGCGTGCCAGTCCCAGATCATGCAAACGCGGGGAAAGCAAACAGCTTGCAATTCTGCAAACCAGGTTTCAATGAAGGTGGGGAAGATTAATTGGGGAAAATTCATTTGAAGGAGTGTCGTTGCTCCGATAATGGGGGCCAAGAGGGTCTGAAAATCCAGGATTTGAGGGGCAACAGAGGCTAAAGTTGGCTTTCCCCTCACCGAGACAGAAATTTGACAGGGACTGCCCAGATTATGCCTCTGTTATCCCATTTTTTTCAGTTGCTTTTCAAATGTCCCATTTACTTCCTCCTCCTTCCATTTTCCTCCTAGAGCCAGTGGGTTCAACCTCTGTGCTTGCAAGACTGAAGACCAACTGGTTGTAGGTTCGAATCTGGGGGCAGTGTGGATGAGCTCCCCAAGAGTGTGGGTGAGCTCCCTCTGTCAGCTCCAGCTCCTCGTGCGTGGACATGAGAGAAGCCTCCCACAAGGATGGTAAGACATCAAAACATCCAGGCAACATCCCCTGGGTAACGTCCTTGCAGATGACCAATTCTCTCACACTAGAAGCGACTTGCAGTTTCTCAAGTTGCTCCTCACACACACACACACACACACACACACACACAAAATCCCCCCTTTTCCTCAGTTTCCTTCAGCTGCTGCAAACTGAGCTCAAAGTGCAAAAGTAGTTGGAACTCCATTAACTTAAAAGAGGGAGAGGAGAAGAAGAAGAAACTCCTTTCTCAGTTTATTTATTTATGTATTTATTTACAGTATTTATATTCCGCCCTTCTCACCTCGCAGGGGACAGGACGGATCACAGTGTACATATAAATGGCAAACATTCAATGCCATAGACACACAACATATATAGACAGACACACGGAGATTATTTGACTTTCCAGCTTCATGAGGTATGCTTTGAATTCCAGCCACCAGGGGAGCTGTTGCTTCAGCATCCACTTGTGACACTGATGGTGTACTTCCTCATTCTTTTGCACACTGCTGGAGAGTTTTATGGCATTGTAAATTGGATAAATTAGCCTAACCACACAAGCGGTACCTAAATTTCCTACTTGTCAGATGCAACTGTCTTTCGGGCTGCAAAGGTCAACAGCAAGCTAGACAAATGGTCGGGAGCTTACTTGACCCGGGCTGGCTTTGAACTCATTATTGAAGTTGTTTGCAATTTATAATGTAGATTGTGATGCAGCCGGCTGAGTGTCAGCTGCATTAAGATCACTCTGACCAAAAGGTCATGAGTTCGAAGCCAGCCCAGGTTGGAGTGGGTTTCCAACCAATTGTGTGTAGCCTGTTGTCAACCTTTACAACCCAAAAGACAGTTGCATCTGTCAAATAGGAAAATTAGGTACCACCTTAAAAAGTGTGGGGAGGCTAAATTAACTGATTTATGAGGCCATAAAAGAAGACTCCAGCAAAGCATTTCAGCGGGGAAGCATGCGGGAAATGCGGAAGTGCTTCATCAGCATCGCAGATGGACGATGAAAGTGGCAGCTCCCCTGGCGGCCAGAAAAAGTTAAAAATAACCTCTGTGTATATCTGTATATATTTGTATGTCAAAAATTGGCATTGAATGTTTGCCATATATGTGTACACTGTAATCCGCCCTGAGTCCCCTGCGGGGTGAGAAGGGTAGAATATAAAAGCTGTAAATAAATAAATAAATAAATAATAAATATGTTTAAAATGCAGTAGCTATGTGCCGAATGTATTCCCGTGTGGAAAGAGTTAACTGAACCATGGAGGGAACAGCATTCCTAGAGTGGTCATAAATGTAGCGTATAGAACAAGTGGACACATTGTCGTGCGTCGTATGCCATACGTCACTCTGGAATGCAAGAGGTGTGGACTAGTACTGATAACAGTTTTTGTGTTGGCGATGTTACGATTGGATGTGCTGAGTGTTAAGTAGCTTCTGATGTATATAGCTGTAAAATAAAGTAGTTTATAGCCTAAGGTGGCTGCGATCGATAGTGTTTCCTGCCTTGCTGTGCGGCCGATGTCACTGACACTCATGACCTTCGATCAGTGGTGATTTAATGCAGCTGACTCCCAACCAGCTGCGCCACAACCTGGTCCGACAAAAGTTGACTCAGGCAAAAGCAAACTGCTGCAGCCTCTGTTAGCTTGTCTGTTTTTTTCCTCATTAGTACCTTTTGCTATCTAAACCATTTTTTGCTGCATTTGTCCTGGCTGTCATCCATTAAATGCTGATTGGTCTGCACTAGGGCTGGGCGGTTTCGTTTTGTAATTTCGTAATTCGTTAAAAATTTGTTATTTTTTTTATAACGAAGCGATAACGAACCATTCGGGAGCAACTAAAAAACGAAACGAATTTTTAAATTCGTTTCGTAATTGTTTCGAATTCGTTTTGTATTCGTTTCGTTATTGTTTTGAAATCGTTTCGTTATTATTTCTGCATGTCTGGGGCAAGTTTTATAGTTGTTGTTTGTTTAATCAGTGAAAAAAAATTATAAATATCACACCAACAGTCAACAACAGAGGGAGAGGGAAGCTTCAGAAGTTCCCCCTGTCCCATTTGGAAGTTTTTTAGCATATTGCGCGGTCGCGTCCGCCATTAACGAATTGATTCGTAATTGTTTTGTAATTGTTTTGTAATTGTTTCGTATTGTTTTGTAATTTATGAAATTTCGTAAATATCGAACTTTTTAAAAGAAAAATTTCGGAATTCTTTTAAAAATCGAAACGCAAAAACCCCCCAAAAACGAATCGATTTTAGAAACAAATTTTTCCGTGGTTGCCCAGCCCTAGTCTGCACCATTCTAGCTGTTTGCAATTGCATGAAAGTCACAAGCAAAAGGGAATTGGGAAAGATCGTATTTTCCCCTATGAACCATCTAGGTTGTTAAGATCATCTGGAGGGGCCCTGCTCTTGGTCCCACAGGCCTCTCAGGCGCGTCTGGTGGGGACGAAGGACAGGGCCTTTTCGGTGGTGGCCCCTCGACTCTGGAACTCTCTCCCACTGGTGATCAGAACTGCCCCCTCCATTCTGTCGTTCAGAAAACGGGTGAAAACCTGGCTATGGGGTTTGGCTTTTGACGAGTGAATCAATATTTCTGTGATCGGATAGATGACAATGAGTGATGGACAACGAATTCACTATGACGACTGACCATTGTTATTATGTGATTGCATTTTGCTGTTATAACGTTTTAATTGAATATGTTATATGATGTTTTTAATGATTGTTTTGTGATTTTATTGTTGGAAACCGGCCCGAGTCCCCCAATAGAGGGGAGAAGACCGGTATCCAAAATTGCTAAATAAATAAAAATAAATAAATAAATGCATGTACACTGGAGAATGAATGCAGTCTAACACCGCTTTGATGGCCATGGCTCAATGTGATGGAATCCTGGGAGTTGTAGTTTCACACACACACACACAAAAGAGTTAAGAGAATGCACAGAAAAGTATAGACTTCCTGCACCAGAGTCAGAAGTTCGATGTATTTCTCTGCTTATCTTCAGAAAGAGGCTAGACAGCTATGCATTCAGATGCAGATGATGCACACTGTGTTGTGGAAGGCGCATTCAAGCGCAAGGCTAAATGGAGGATTCCCATTTATAGGAACATAGAGAAGAGTCTTATTTTCTGCTGCTCTGCTGAACAGATTGCGTTAAAAGAAGTGAGATCCCAACTAAATGTTAGGGAGAATGTCCTTTCCGATGGTAAGAAAAGTAATAATAATAATAATAATAATAATAATAATAATAATAATAATAATGCCCTGGCAGATGATGGAAAGGCAGTCAAGAACCAACATTGAGGGAAGTCAAGAGTAGAAAACTGCTTCAAATGTAAAAAAACAAAGGGTAAATACCGTAAAAACACAATCCAGAGCAGAAGAGAAAACTGGCAAAAGAAGGCTCTCCATGGGCAGTTCCTGGGAAAAAATTGAGAGCCAAATCAACAAAGAAAAAACATGGCTGTGGCTCACAAATGGAACTCTGAAAAAGGAGACAAAGGAGGGCACGATTCTGGCAGCCCAAGAACAAGCCATTTGAACCAAGGCCATCAGAGCCAGAATTGAAGTCAACGACAGATCCCAAATGTAGACTCTGCAAGGAAGCAGGTGAAACAATACTTCCCATCCTCAGCTGCTGCAAGAAGATTGCGCAGACGGACTACAAGCAGAGGCATAACACCCTTGCTCAGATGATTCATTGGAACTTGTGCCACAAAGACCATCTGCCTGCCACAAAGAACTGGTGGGATCACAAGCCGGAAAAAGTTACAGAGAATGAACACGTCAAGCTACTCTGGGACTTCCAAATTCAGACAGACAGAAGTCTGGAGCACAACACTCCTGACCTCACAATTGTGTTAAAAAACAAAGTATGGATTGTCGATGTCGCAATCCCAGGTAACAGCAGGATTGGAGAGAAACAACTGGAAAAGATGACACGATATGAGGATTTAAAGATTGAACTGCAAAGACTCTGGCAAAAACCAGTCAAGGTGGTCCCAGTGGTGTTCAGTACACTGGGTGCAGTGCCTCAAGACCTTGGCCTGCACTTAAAAACAATCGACACTGACAAGATTACCATCTGCCAGTTGCAAAAGGCCACCTTATTGGGATCTGCGCACATTATTCGCTGATACATCACACAGTCCTAGACACTTGGGAAGTGTCCAATGTGTGATCCAATACAACAGCCAGCAGAGTGTCTAGTGTGGACTCCTCTTGTGGTGTTTCTAATAATAATGATAATAATAATAATAATTTATATTCCGCTCCATCTCCCCGGAGCGACAGATTCCAATCATAAAAGGCAAACATTCAATGCCCAAAAACAACAACAAAATTCATCCATACTAACCAAATTTAAACAACCTGACATATAAAAATGTAACAGGACACACAGCCTGTTACAATGGACATAACATCAAACAGAAACAGCAATTTCCCAGATCCTTGGGGAGAATGGATTGATCATTGCTCAAGATACCTATTGAGCTGGTGGGGTGAGCAGGGCACGGAAACTGATGGTAACTATTAATCAGTGGTGTAATGGTAGTATTACTAACAACAGCTCCTCCTCCTCCTCCTCCTCCTCCTCCTCCTCCTTATAAGCCAGTAAGCAGAGAGATACGTCTCCAGCTGTTTCTTGAAAGTGGAGAGGGAGGGGGGGTCATCTTTAACTCCTTAGGCAGGGAGTTCCAGAGGTGGGGGGCAGCCACCGAGAAGGCCCTTTCTCTCGTTCCCACCAGGGAATGGGGGTGGGACTGAGAGGAGGGTCTCCTCCGATGACCGCAGTGTCTGAGTTGGTCTATAGCAGGAGATGCAGTTTGTCAAATAGACTGATGTGTTTTCTCCAAAGCTGGAGAACTTTCTTCTGCTGGGAGTGTTTAAGCAGAATTTGGACAGCCGCCTCTCATGGATGTCTATTTCTCACTATCTCTGCAATGGTTGGGGCTGGACTAGGTGGCCCTTAGGAATCCCTCACAGTCCTATGATTCTAGGATTCCATGAAAGTGTAGGAAAAGCAATTCCAACTAAACCCCAGGGAGGTGATTAGAGTTATTCAACAGAGGATTGGAGAAATTTCTAAAGAAAGGCTGAGATGCCTTCTGATCTTGGAAGCTAAGCAGAGCCAACCCTGGTTTGAACTTGGATGAGAGAAACCCAATGATTCCCAGGTGCTGGAGGCTCTGTATCAGAGGAAGGAGCTGGCAAAACCACCTCTGACTCTTCCTTGCCTAAGAAAAACCTACAAAATGAATGGGGTCACCATAGGTTGAGTGACAACTTGAAGGCAAATGGACACACAAAAGAACTGTTCAGTGCTCACCTAACAGAGTTATCTTAGTGGTGGGTTTTTGAGCTAGACTGGATGGCCTTTGGTACCCCTACACACTCCATGATTTTGTAAATCTATGGATTCAAAGAACCAGAAGCAGAAGACTTTCCATGGTGTTTGAGGGCAGAATGGACTGCCTTGGATGGAAGTGGATTCCTTCCTTGGAGACCAAGTATCCATCATTCAGAGGTGCTCGCATTGTGTGCCAGAGGATTGGATTAGATGGTCCTTGCGATCCCCTCCAACTCTATGGAAGCAAATTGAATTCCACCTACACATGATGAAGAACCTCATGAGTGAGAACTATTCAATTTATTTATTTATTTATTTATTTACTTTACTTTACTTGTATACCGCAGTTTCTCAGCCTAACAGGCGACTCAACGCGGTTTACAACAAGGATAAAAATCAAACAGTGATATACAATTTCAAACCCTAATAACATGGTATACAATATTGACACAACAATAACAACCCAATGCATCTCATAACTAGAGTCGTGATCCAATTCGTCATCCATTTTTCCATTCCTGTATCATAACATTCATTGCACTGTTGATCCGAATGCCCGTTCAAACATCCAAGTTTTTAATCTTCTTCGAAACGCCATTAGCGAGGGGGCTGATCTAACCTCCATGGGAAGGGCGTTCCATAGCCGAGGGGCCACCACAGAAAAGGCCCTGTCTCTCAACCCCGCCAGCCGCACCTGTGAAGCAGGCGGGATGGAGAGCAGGGCCTCCCCAGAAGATCTTAGGGTCCTGGCGGGCTGATAGGCAGAGATACGTTCGGATAGGTAGGTTGGGCCAGAACCGTTTAGGGCTTTATAGGCCAACGCCAGCACTTTGAATTGGGCTCGGTAGCAAATCGGCAGCCAGTGGAGCTGGTGCAGCAAAGGAGTTGTATGCTCCCTGCGCTCTGCTCCTGTTAGTATCATGGCTGCCGAGCATTGGACTAATTGAAGCTTCCGAGCCGTCTTCAAAGGCAACCCCACGTAGAGAGCGTTGCAGTAGTCTAAACGGGATGTAACCAGAGCGTGGACTACCGTGGCCAAGTCAGACTTCCCAAGGTACGGGCGCAGTTGGCGCACAAGTTTTAACTGTGCGAATGCTCCCCTGGTCACCGCCGAAACCTGAGGTTCCAGGCTCAGCGATGAGTCCAGGATCACACCCAAACTGCGAACCTGCGTCTTCAGGGGGAGTGCGACCCCATCCAACACAGGCTGTAACCCTATACCCTGTTCGGCCTTACGACTGACCAGGAGTACCTCTGTCTTGTCTGGATTCAGTTTCAATTTGTTCGCCCTCATCCAGACCATCACAGCAGCCAAGCACCGGTTCAGGACCTCGACAGCCTCCTTAGTAGCAGGTGGAAAGGAGTGACAGAGTTGGACATCATCCGCGTACAGATGACATCGCACTCCGAAACTCCGGATGATCTCCAGCGGCTTCATGTAGATGTTAAACAACATGGGAGACAGTATTGAACCCTGAGGAACCCCACAAGACAAAGGTTGTGGGGTTGAACAGGAGTCTCCCCATAACACCATCTGGGACCGACCCTCGAGGAATGAGCGGAGCCACTGCAAAACAGTACCTCCAAGACCCATCCCCGCGAGGCGTCCCAGAAGGATACCGTGGTCGACGGTATCGAAGGCCGCTGAGAGGTCCAGCAGCACCAACAGGGACACACTCCCCCTGTCGAGCTCCCGGCGCAGATCATCCACTAAGGCGACCAAGGCTGTCTCGGTACCATGTCCTGGCCTAAAGCCAGACTGTGCCGGATCTAGATAATCCGTGTCTACCAAGAATGCCTGGAGTTGTGAGGCCACCACACGTTCCAGGACTTTGCCCAAAAAGGGGAGATTGGAAACAGGCCGATAGTTGACGAATTGAGTGGGGTCCAGTGATGGTTTTTTCAACAGCGGTTTTATCACAGCTTGCTTTAAGCTGGCTGGAATTGCCTTCCCGAAGGGAGGCATTAACCACCACCTTTACCCACTCGGCCAATCCCCCTCTGGCTTCCTTTAAAAGCCAGGATGGGCAGGGGTCTAGGATGCATGTGGTAGGCCTCATTCCTCCAAGTATCTTGTCCACATCCTCGGTTTCACCAATTGAAATGAATCCATCAAAATCGGACAAGCAGGTGCTCGTGTTACATCCTCAGAGACCGCCGTTAATATGGTATCCAGTCCAGAGCGGATCAAAGCGACTTTGTCTGCAAAGAACCGAGCAAAGGCTTCACAGCGAGCTGCCGAGTCATCAGGGCTCCCATCCTGAATGGTGGGTTAAAAAACCTCTAACAATCCGGAACAACTCCGCCGGACGGTTCTTTGCAGACGCAATAGTGGCTGCAAAGAAAATTTTCTTTGCAGCCTTTATTGCCGCGGCGTATGCCCGAAAGGACACAAACCGTGTTCGATTTGGCTCGCTTGGATCCGAACGCCACACGCTCTCTAGTTCCCTCTTCTTTCGCTTCAACGCTGCCAGCTCCTCAGTGAACCAAGGAGCTGGTTTAGCTCGGCTACTTGAGAGGGGACGTTCTGGAGCGCTCGTGTCTATTGCCCTAGCCATCTCCCCATTCCAGAGAGCGACCAGGGCATCAACAGGATCACCAACCGAGGTGGCGGGAAATTCCCCAAGAGCCGTCAGGAATCCATCAGGATCCATAAGCCTCCTGGGGCGGACCAGCTTAATGGGTCCTCCACCTCTGCGGAGGTTAGGGGGTGCAGCAAGTCTAAAACTGACCAGGTGGTGGTCGGTCCATGGCAACGGAGAGATGGACAACTCCTCAACACCGCCACCTTCCTCCCATCCCTGGCAGAAAACCAAGTCCAATGTGTGTCCCGCTGTGGGTGGGGCCAGATATCTGTTGGGACAGCCCCATGGTTGCCATGGCAGACATGAAGTCCTGAGCCGCTCCAGACAAAGCGGCCTCGGCATGGACATTGAAGTCCCCCAGCACAAGCAGCCGTTGGGACTCCAATGCCAGGTCCGAGACCACCCCTGCTAGCTCAGGTAGGGAGACTGTAGTGCAGCGAGGTGGACGGTACACTAACAGAATCCCTATTCTGTCCCGGTCTCCCACCCTCAGATGGACGCATTCAAAATTTGTTGTCTGCGGAATGGGGCCCCTGGTCAGAGGGATGGAATCTCTATAGACCACTGCAACCCCGCCTCCCCGCCCTCCGGATCTCGGCTGGTGCTGCACAGAGAAACCTGGTGGGCAAAGCTGGGTCAAATTCACACCTCCAGCTTCGTCCAACCAGGTCTCCGTGATGCACGCCAGATCTGCCCGTTCATCTAGGATTAAATCCTGGATGAAAGTTGTTTTTCCATTGACAGATCTGGCGTTCAACAGCACCACCTTCAATCCAGAGGGACCGCCATCCTGGTTTACACCAATTTACCATATCAGGAGACCGATTTGGAATTACTAATGTTGTTGCACGATCCCTAGGCCGAATTCGAGATCTCCCTTTCCCCGTATCTCCCCCTCCCCACCACGACTTCTATGGGGGCTCCCCGGCCAACGGAACACCCTCCCTCCTCCATGACGCAATTAACATCCATAGCTTCAACCCATGCTTCACTGCTGGTCATTTGATTTGTTACAGGTTCAGTTCGCCATAATTTTCCCTTCCAGTCATTTCTCACCCTAACTATGCTATTTCCAGGGCTCTCTAGTTCACTCCACTCCTTATCTCTACCACAGTTAATTAGCAGAAGGGTTAGCAAGTACCAGGGAATCGGTGGCAGCATGGATGATAGATGTTAAAACACTATCAATAGAATTACCCAAAGTTCTTAAAGTGCAAGCAGGTGATTTGTATCAGGCTCACAGATGGTAAAAATGTTATTAAAGTGCAATAGGTTATTAAGTTGATTCTAAAGTGCTAGAATAAGGTGCGTCATGGAGGAACTGCGGATTCAAGTACTAGAAGATTAGAACACTGGGTTAAAGTGCTAAAGCTGAGCAGGTTAATGGACCAATACAGTACAAGGTAATAAGTTAAAGTGCTGGTAGATTAAAGTGCTGGAGTTATGCAGATTAACAGCACCATTCAGTATGTTGGTAAGGATCTTGTCAAAAAAGAGTGTCTGGGGGAAAGAACAAACTTTCCTTCTTTGATACAACAACCACAAAACTTTTTTTATACTGCGCTCTATCTCCCCGAGGGGACTCAGAGCAGTTTCCAAGTGACATCATCAATACATACAAAGAAAACAGCATAAACATACAATTAGCAAGACAATATAAGCATTAAAAAACCACAATAGCACATATATATTTAAAATAATCCTGCCTGATTGTCTTTAGAGAGAGATTGGATGGCCTGAGCTCTGCGAGTGCAGCATTTTTCCAAATAAAACAGAGAGTGTTTGAGAACCGGGACATCCGTAGGTAATACCAAGGGGCTTGTTTATAAAGCTATTGTTCCTCCCAACCCTGCTATATGCCTGAAAAATGTGAACTGTCTATAGATGTCATATGCAACTCCTGGAACGATTCCATCAGCATTGCTTCCGAAAAATCCTGCAAATCTCTTGGGAAGACAGGTGGGGAAATGTCAGCATACAGGAAGAAGCAAAGGCCACCAGCACTGAAGCGATGGTCCTCTGCCATCAACTCCGTTGGACTGGCCATGGTGTCCAGATGGAGAACTGGGAATCCCTGACCTTTGAGCGCTCCAGCTGGAGGTCAGCTGTGACCAGCAGTGCTGCAGGATTTGAAGAGACATGAATGGGAGAAACGTGCCAAGAGAAAGAAGGCGCATCAAGCCAACCCTGACCAGGACCGCCTTCCATCTGGCAGTCCCAGAGGAATTCTACAGCACTGCTGGTCACAGCTGACCTCCAGCTGGAGCACTCAAGGGCCAGTGCTTCCCAGTTCTTGGTATCTATGTCACAGTTTTTGAGGTTCGCATTTAGCCCATCTATAAATCTCTTTTCCTGTTCTCCAACATTCCATTTTCTGTTTTTGAGTTCGGAGTAGAGCAACTGCTTTGGGAGATGGTGGTCGGGTGTTTGAGCAAAATGGCCTTCAGTCCAGTGGAGTTGATGGCGGAGGAGCATTGCTTCAATACTGGTGGTCTTTGCTTCTTCTTCCAGCACACTGACATTTGTCCACTTGTCTTCCCAAAAGATTAACAGGATTTTTCAGAGGCAGCGGTGATGGAATCATTCCAGGAGTTGCATGTGACATCTGTAGACAGTCCACGTTTCACAGGTGTATAGCAGGGTTGGGGGGACAATAGCTTTATAAACAAGCACCTTGGTCTCCCCATGGATGTCTGGCTTCATACTGCCTGGGGGAATCCTTTGTTAGGAAGTGATGAGTTGGCCCTGATTGTTTCTTGAAACATTCACACCTAGCTCCAACACACAAGAGTTATTTCCCCCACCCTGGACATTATTCCACAGATATATAAACCCCACTTTCCTAGTTTCCAACAGACCTCACAACCTCTGTGGATGCCTAGCATGGATGCAGGCAAAACGTCAGGAGAGAATGCTTCTGGAACATGCCCAGGCAGCCTGGCACACTCACAACAACTCAGATTAGACATTTTTGAAGTGATGTAACTGTGCATTGTTTCATGGCAGGGGTTGAATGAGATGCCCTTTGGAGTCTCTTCCAACTCTTGAGAGCCTTATCGAAGGCTTTCATGGCTGGAATCACTAGGTTCTTGTGGGGTTTTTTGGGCTATAGGGCCATGTTCTAGAGGCATTTCTCCTGACGTTTGCCTGCATCTATGGCAAGCATCCTCAGAGGTAGTGAGCATCTATGGCAAGCATCCTCACTACCTCTGAGGATGCTTGCCATAGATGCAGGCGAAACATCAGGAGAAATGCCTCTAGAACATGGCCCTATAGCCCGAAAAAACCCAAAAGAACTTCTTGAGAGCCTGTTTCTAAAAATCCTGCTCCCAATCCAAGAGAGCCATTGATGTGAGTCAGAGCATGAAACAAGGCACTTGAAGGACCCCAAGGTTACGTGGCTAAATATAAGACAGCTCACTACATTCCTGTGTTTCTCATATAAGTTAAACGTCTGTTACAAAAATGAATAAAGGAGAACTGAAAATAACAGAAAGCTGGACGTGAATTAGAAGAGTGATGCAGCAGCCGGAAAGGCCAACGTGATTCTAGTCTGCATTCCTAGGAGTCTAGTGTCCAGATTGAGGGGAGGTCTAGTCCTAAGTCCCATTCTTTTCTGCTTTGGTCAGATTTCACCTGGAATAAGGCTGCATCCAATTCTGGGCAAAGCAATTTGTGGAGGAGATTTATTTGTCGTGTCAGGGCATCCAGTCAATTGTATTACATTTCTAACAGAACAAAACAAACAGACAAAATACAATTTGTGAGTTTGGTAGTTGATTAAAGGTCCTTTGACCAGTATCTGGTCACTTGGAGTGCTTATGGTGTCGCCACAAGGAGGTCCTTCATTGTGCGTGTGGCAGGGCTCAGGGTGCATTGCAGCAGGTGGTCAGTGGTTTGCGCTTCTCCACACTCGCATGTCGTGAACTCCACTTGGTGGCCCCGTTTCTTGAGGTTGGCTCTGCATCTCGTTGGGGCCAGAGTGCAGTCTGTTCAGCGCCTTCCAAGTCGCCCCGTCTTCTGTGTGCCCAGGGGGGAGTCTCTCATCTGGTATCAGCCATTGGTTGAGGTTCTGCCACTTTTGGACTCTCGCTTGCTGAGGTGTTCCAGCGAGTGTCTCTGTAGATCTTAGAAAACTATTTCTAGATTTAAGTCATTGATGTGCTGGCTGATACCCAAACAGGGGATGAGCTGGAGATGTCTCTGCCTTGGTCCTTTCACTATTGGCTGCTACTTCCCGGCGGATGTCAGGTGGTGCAATACCAGCTAAGCAGTATAATTTCTCCAGTGGTGGAGGGCGCAGACACCCCATGATAATGCGGCATGTCTCATTAAGAGCCACATCTACTGTTTTAGCGTAGTGAGATGTGTTCCACACTGGGCATGTGTACTCAGCAGCAGAGCAGCACAGCGCAAGGGCAGATGTCTTCACTGTGTCTGGTTGTGATCCCCAGGTTGTGCCAGTCAGCTTTCTTATGATATTGTTTCTAGCATCTACTTTTTGCTTGATGTTCAGGCAGTGCTTCTTGTAGGTCAGAGCACGGTCCAGAGTGACTCCCAGGTATTTGGGTGCGCTGAATGCTCCAGTGGGATTCCTTTCCAGGTAATAATCCTCAGAGCTCGAGATGCTTGTCTGTTCTTGGAGGAGATGGACAAGATGGAAAGTATCTGGGGAAAGGCAACCAAAATGGCCAAAGGCCTGAGAGCCAAGCATCTGAGGAGCAGCGGAGGGAGCTGGAGACGTTTAGCTTGAAGAAAGGAAGGTGAAGGGAGGCACGAGAGCCATGTTTAAATATTTGAACAGATATCCCATTAACATCAGTGTTTTTTCCGCTCCTAATCTAGGACACAATGGAGCAATGGATTCAAGCTCCAGGGAAAGAGATTCCACTGAAACATTTGCAAGAGTTTTTGGACAGGAAGATCTGAACAGCCTTGGAGAGTGAGAGATGCTTTTTTAAACAAAGGTTGGATGAGCATCTTTAAGGAGAGTTTTAGTTGGATATTCCTGCATCTTGAAGCAAGAAGGGAGTGGACTAGATGGCCCTTGGGGTGCCTTCTGGCTCTAGGGCTCTGCAGTTCTGTGATTCTGAGTCTGGCACCCAAAAAGAAAGCCAGCCCCCAGCCTCGCCTTCCCAAGCTCTGCACAAAACAGCCTTGGCCAAAGACTTTTTGTGTTTTTCCATCTTTCCCCCTCCTCTTCCCTCCCCTCCTGGCCTCCCACGGGTCACGGCTCAAGCAGGGTGGCTGACGTGGAATGGAAAAACCATTTATCTCCAGGCCCTGCCTGGTGGGACGGGGAGAGGAGCAAGAAGAGGGAGGCTGGGGATGCAAGGAAGGCTGCCTCCGCCGCCGCCGCTTCCTCCTCCCCAGCAAACTTGCCACAAGGTTTTGCTCCAGCTGGAAAGCAGCGGCTTCAGAGTCATAGAGTTGGAAGAGACCCCCAAGGGCCATCCAGTCCAACCCCTTTCTGCCAGGCAGCAAGACACATCCAAGCGCTCCTGCAAAATGGCCATCCTTACTTACCTACTTACTTAGGCAATCCCTTGTAGCTTGAGGTTGATTGTGTTCCAGATGTGATGTCCTGGCGGTGGGTCCGTAGGTGACTGTGGAGCTCTATTCCTGATCCGCATGTTCGCCTGCAGTGAGGACATCGGTTTCCAGATGGAAAGCGGTCCCATAGAATCATAGAATCAAAGAGTTGGAAGAGACCTCATGGGCAATCCAGTCCAACCCCCTGCCAAGAAGCAGGAATATTGCATTCAAATCATTCAAGTCGTGCCTTCCTCTTGGCACGTTTCTCCCTTTCACCCTCCATTCGTGCGTCTTCAAATTCTGCAGCACTCCTGGTCACAGCTGACCTCCAGTTAGAGTGTTCAAGGGCCAGGACTTCCCAGTTCTGTGTCTATGCCAAAGTTTTTAAAATTGGCTTTGAGCCCATCTTGAAATCTCTTTTCCTGCCACCAACATTCCCTTTTCCATTCTTGAGTTCGGAGTAGAGCAACTGCTTTGGGAGACGGTGGTCGGGCATCCAGACAACGTGACCGGTCCAGCGGAGTTGATGGTGGAGGATCATCGCTTCAATGATGGTGGTCTTTCCTTCTGAGAGCCACTGTCCCATTTAGATGGTAGAGACTGGCTACCATTTCTATGGTTTCTGACTCAATATGGCAGGGAAATCCAGAAGGATAGAGTGGGGAAAACTATAGAGATGGAAATAGTGTTTGTGGTTTCTGGGCATTTGGGGGCCAAAAAGGAGTGACTCTGAGGGCCACAGTCAGGCCACTTGTGGGACGTTCCTCAATGAATTAGTTCTGTATTGTTTGGCAAGGCTTATGAAGACACATTATTTTCCTTTTTGAAGGCTCTGTTCTGAACCTACTGGAAATCATTGCGTTCAGTCGCACTAAATCTTCATTACTTTCATTCTTGCAGGCAAAAAAAGGGCAATTGAATCAATTCTCTCCCTGCTGGGAGAAAGTCCTTGAAAACTCTCCAGGAACATCCACAGTTCGGTCTTTGAGGACTGCATGCATTTCAGGACTTACTCCAGATTAATCTACACCAGGCATGGGACCACTTCAGCCTTATTTATTTATTTGTTTGTTTGTTTGTTTATTTCGGTCATTTGTACCCCGCCTTTCTCACCCCCTGGGGGGACTCAAGGCGGCTTACATCCGGCACAATTCGATGCCCACAATTACAATAAAATGTAATAGCAATAACACAATAGATTAAAAACAAACAGTTAATACAGTACAATACAACACAATACAATATCAACTAAAACCGCTCTATAGCCCGCGTTCATCGTGTTCTAAAATCCGTCAATCCGTTTAGCATTGCCATAGTCCTTTCCAACTCTAGTCATCATTACCTTGTTACGCTGCCAGACTACCCAAATGCCTGGTCCCATATCCATATCTTCAGCTTTCTCCTGAAGGAGCGGAGGGATGTTGACGACCTAATTTCCCCAGGGAGTGAATTCCACAGGCGAGGGGCCCCCACTGAGAAGGCCCTGTCTCTCGTCCCCACCAGCCTCACTTGTGATAAAGGTGGGGCTGAGAGCAGGGCCTCCCCAGAAGATCTTAAACTCCGTGGTGGGACATAGAAGGAGATACGTTCAGACAAGTACACTGGGCCGGAGCCGTAGAGGGTTTTAAAGGTCAAAACCAGCACTTTGAATTGTGCTCGGAACTGGATCGGCAGCCAGTGGAGCTGACGTAGCAGAGGAGTGGTGTGCTCCCTGTATGACGCTCCGGTGATTAATCTGGCTGCCGCCCGTTGGACTAGTTGAAGTTTCCGAACAGTCTTCAAAGGCAACCCCACGTAGAGTGCGTTGCAGTAATCTATTCGGGATGTAACAAGGGCGTGGACCACTGTGGCCAGATCAGACTTCCCAAGGTACGGGCGCAGCTGGCGCACGAGTTTTAATTGTGCAAAAGCTCTCCTGGCCACCCCTGAAGCCTTCCCTCCAGGTGTTTTGGACTTCAACTACCTCAATTCCTAACAGCCTCAGGCCCCTTCCTTTTCCCCCTCAGTTGCTTAGGAATTGAGAGAATAATAATAATAATAATAATAATAATAATAATAATAATACTTTATTTTTACCCCGCTACCATCTCCCCAAGGGACTCGGTGTGACTTACATGAGGCCAAGGCCACAATACATCAGTTGCAGTATTGGAAAGGAGTTGCAGTCTAAAACACCTGGAGGAAAGGCTGAAGTTGGCCCATGTCGACTCTCTGGCTAAATTATTGTACAGGCAGCTCTGTAACAACAGCAGCAGCATCCTCAGAGGCTGTGAGGTCTGCCTGCCACAGATGCAGGCAAAACGTCAGGAGAGAATGCTTCTAGAACATGGCCAT
>NW_026844366.1:351989623-352037681 GCF_025583915.1 Anolis sagrei ordinatus | reverse complement strand
TTATCCAGCATCCGGATATTGGCAATCTGGTCTCTCATTCCTCCACATCAATGTAACCAACCCCTAATAAAAAGTATCCTTTTTCTCCAACTTTTCTCTTTCCATAGTGATACATTATGTTGTTTTACTGACTCTTAACATTAACTAGCATGAACCTTCCATTTTCCGAGCCGCAGATCCCTGCTGGCTCACCCAGGACTCTCTTACAGTGTCCCAGGGAGACTGAAACTGTGTTCTTTTGAACCGCGGATACGGAAACCCACTGGGTCCCTGTATGCATGGGTCAACCGATCTACTCCAAACCGATGCCAACTTTTACCTGGGACTATTCTAAGATTAACTACTATCTCACTTTCTGCTGAATGGACCCCTGTGCCCCAGAAATCCACCTCATCGGGTGGAACCTCATGTGGGAACCAGAATGCCTCTTTCCACACAGCAGCAACAGTCAGGTCTCCACTTCAACAGCAACAGTCACGTCTCCACTTTTCTGCAACCAGCATCTCACAGTTCTCTTACCATACCCATCTCTGTTGTTGTGCTGTTGTAATTTTAGAGTTTTTTATACTGATAACCAAGAAAATCCAACAAATGCTCAGTTCAGCAAAGGACAAGAGGGATCCTCTCACTTCTGCAGGAGTCTATCGTGTTCCATGCAACTGTGGACAAGTCTACATAGGGACCACCACACGCAGCAGCATTGCCCACACACACAAGGAACATGGAAGGCACTGCAGACTACTTCAACCAGAGAAGTCAGCCATAGCAGAGCACACGATGAACCAACCTGGACACAACATATTATTGGAGAACACAGAAATGCTGGATCACTCTCACAACCACCATGTCAGACTACACAGAGAAGCCACTGAAATCCACAAGCATGTGGACAATTTCAACAGAAAGGAGGAAACCATGAAAATGAACAAAATCTGGCTATCAGTTTTAAAAAACTCTAAAATTACAACAGCACAACAACAGAGAGGAAGCAGGCAGGGACATCTAATTACCTCTCAACAAAAGTTTGCCCCAGGCATAGTCAGGCCATTGTATGCTAATCAAGGCGGTCAGTTGAAACATTCACACCTAGCTCCAGCAGACAAGAGTCCTTTGTCCCACCCTGCTCATTCCACAGATATATAAACCCTTTTTCCTAGTTCCAACAGACCTCACTACCTCTGAGGATGCTTGCCATAGATGCAGGCGAAACATCAGGAGAGAATGCCTTTAGACCATGGCCATATAGCCCGAAAAAACCTACAACAACCCAGGAATATTGCATTCAATATTCTCAGCGGTTGCAAGAAAATTGCACAGATGTACTCTGTGGCCCAAATGATTCATTGGAACTTATGTCACAAGGACTACCTGCCAGCAGTAAAGAATTGGTGGGATCATCAACCCGCAAAGGTCATGGAAAATGAACATGCAAAAATCCTGTGGGACTTTTGAATCCAGACTGACAAAGGCTTGGAACACAATACACAAGACATCACGATTGTGGAAAAGAAAAAAGTCTGGATTATTGATGTCGCCATACCAGGTGACAGCCGCATTGAGGAAAAACAACAGGACAAACTCAGCCGCTATCAAGACCTCAAAATTGAACTGCAAAGGTTCTGGCATCAATCAGTCCAGGTGGTCTCAGTGGTCATGGGCACACTGTGTGCCATGCCAAAAAATCTCAGCCGGCATTTGGAAACAATCAACATTGACAAAATCACGATCTCTCAACGGCAAAAGGCCACCTGACTTGGATCTGCGCGCATCATTCGAAAATACATTACACAGTCCTAGACGCTTGGGAAGTGTTCGACTTGTGATTTTGTGATACGAAATCCAGCACAGAGATCTCGTTTGCTGTGACACACTGTGGTTTTGTCAGTAAAATAATAATAATAATAATAATAATAATAATAATAATAATAATGTTAATAATGGTTTGCCTGTTAGCTGCTGTGCTGTCGCACGCTGAGCCTGTGCATAAGACTGTAGACAGGACATAAATTCTGTGTGCCCAACGGGACGCCGGGGCTGCCTCAGATTAAAGGCCTTTGGATTTCCTTAAAACAGATCTTTAGATTGCTTAAAGGTTCAACAAAGTTCTTTATTAATGAAAACAAACAGGTACTTTAAGGCTTTCTTAACAGTCTATTGGCTCTCTCTCAATCTTGTCCACAGGGAACAGGCACTATCTTCATAAACTGTAAACTAATGGGGAAATCCTTAACTTCTAATCTGGGCAGTCTGTCTTTGCCTCTGTTGGCGTGGAGCCCCTGCACTCGGTACCAACTGCGTCTGGCTTCCGCGAGCGACCCTTACCAAGCAGAGCTTTGTAGACTTCCAGGGGAAAAGAAGGAGTTCAGGTTTCAGGTGATGGCTGGCTGAAGTCCCTCAGCAAAGGAGCTGTAGGGCTGTATAACCCCGGCCAAGCTGTGGGCTGTATATCTCCCCGGCCAAGCCGTAGAAGACGAAGCTTTCTACAGGAGCTCTTGGTATTATGTCCTGCATGAAAGGCTTCTCTGTGTGGACTGAACCCAAAATGGCTCCTATTCCCTCCAAAACCCAAAGGGGGCAGGACCAGGAACCTAACTATAATTGACAGGTGGCTTGCCCTATGATTGCAGCCAAAAGAAGCCACCTATCTGCAGAGTCCCTGAAACTTAGGACTATAACAAACATTAAATGCAAAGCAAACAAAATTGGAGCTCCTGGTACAGCTGTACCTGCACAGCTGCCCTGCTTTTGAATCACGGGGGAAGTAAATTTGGCTCTTGCACCTTTCCCTTGCACCAAAAGGCACTTTAAACATCAACATTTCCCATTTTACAACAAGTAAATCCTAAGGTTTATTTGTTGGGAATGCTGGACAATCAAGGCTTATGGAAGGTTTATCTTTTTTGGAGTATAGAGAAGATGCATTTGGGGGACTACAACTCCTGAGCTGGCTGGGAGATTTGGAGAGTTGTAGCCCTTGCTTTCCACCCAACTGCGCACAGAGACAAGAGCTCAACATTGCTCACAAACAGGGCATTGGGTTTTATTTCATGTTCTGGCAACCAATAGGTCTAGTGGGGAGAAAGGGAAGGATTGGAGTGGTCCCAGTTTCACCCCGGGCTGCCTCCTCCTCTGCATCCCTTTCTCCTTCTTTGGTGTCACCGGAGTGTGCGAATCCGTGTGTGTGATGTGCTCATTTCTCATAATCCCTCATCCGAGATGCAAAGACAAACACAGGGCCGGCTGGAGATTTATAACCAGTGGAAAATAACACAGTGATAAGATCAGCTCCGGGCCTGGCCAGCGGGGATCCATCTGTAGAGGGAGGGAGGGAACGAGGGAACGAGGGATGGAGGGAACGAGAGAACGAGGGATGGAGGGAATGAGCTATGGAAAGGAGGGAGGAGGGCATTTGATTGGTATATGTAGAAGGGTGGATGGAGGGATAGGAAGAAGGGAGGAAAAAGAAAGAATAATGGGTAATATTATATATAATGGATGGATGGACAGAATGAAGGAAGGAAAAGGATGGATGGAAGGATTTTATAGGTGTATATCTACAAGAATGGATGGAGGGATACAAGGAAGAATGGAAGAAGGAAAAGAGAGAGAGAGATGGCTATGTTATAGATGGATGGATGGATGGATGGATGGATGGATGGATGGATGGATGGAAGGATGGAAGGATGGAAGGAGATATTTTTAAGATGTATGTACACAGATGAATGGATGGATGGAAGGAGGGAGAGAAAGAAAGACAGAAAGAAAGAGCTTTTTAGCAAAGAGGTAGAGAAGGAAGGAAGGAAGGAAGGAAGGAAGGAAGGAAGGAAGGAAGGAAGGGGAGAAAGAGATGATGGAGCTGGACCAAACTTGGCAGGAAAACTCAAAATACCCAAATATGAACACTGGTGGAGTTTGGGGAAAATAAACCTTGGCATTTGGGAGTTGTAGTTGCTGGGATGTATAGTTCGCCTACAATCAAAAGGCACTCTAAATCCCACCAACGATAGAATTGGGCCAAACTTCCCATACTGTGTTTTCTGATGGTCTTTGGCAACCCCTCTGACCCCTTTGGCAACCCCTCATGACCCCCCCCCCCCCCGCCCAGGGGTCCTGATCCCCAGGTTGAGAAACACTGTGTTAGGGTTTCTTATGCGACCCTGAACAGGCTTCATGCAGACTGCCCCTTGCAACAGTCGGATGAAGCCTCTGGATGCAAAGAGGAAAGTTAATGTATTGTAGAAGGCTTTCATGGACGGAGGCACTGGGTTGTTGTAGGTTTTTTGGGCTGTATAGCCATTTTCTAGAAGCATTTTCTCCTGACATTTTGCCTGCATCTATGACAGGCATCCTCAGAGGTTGTGAGGTCTGTTGGAACTAGGCAAATGTCACGTTGCTAGGGCTCTACCTTGTTTAGGTAGAGATGAATCAAATTCCCAGTTTTATCAAACAGTTTAATTAAAACAGCACTTACTTGCTGGCTGTTTTAATAGACCAAAATATAAAACACAAAGATAGCACTGAGCTACAGAATAAACAAAAACTGATAGCAAAAATAACTTTGTAGTCAAAAGGGTCCAGTCCAGTGGTCAAATGCCGAGAGTTCAATAACAGAGTCCAGGGATCAAGAGTCTATACCGTAGTCAAAAGCCAGTCCAAAGGTTCAAGGTTCCAGGGTTCCAAGATTACAGGAGACAGGTCAGGATACCGAAAATCCAACAGACCTGGGGGGGGGGGGGAACCAGTAGCATCCACCACCAAAATGCAACAAATACTTTTCTCCCAAAGATCAGACCCAAGGTTAGCTCCTTAAATCCAGTAACACCCAGCTGCAACCCATCTCCTGCACACCTCCATCCCTAATTGCTTTCACCCATGAACTCCCACTTACAGATCACCAAACCCTCTAGAAGTAATACTCACATTAACCCTTCCATCACCAACCACCATCAACTGCAGACCATATGACAGAAAATGGGGTTTATACAGGGGTGGATCTTCCATTACGCAAAGTAAGCGGTTGCGGTACACTTTTTTTGCCAGGGGCGCAGAGGCGCCACTTGAGGAGCGCCCCCTTGGCTCACAACAGCCCTAGCAGTCCGGGGGGAGCCTCGGCTTCCCTGCCTCACTGCCGGGCAATCTTCTTCCCAAAGGGGCCGGGCCCTTGAGCCTCGCCTAGCCCCTCTCATCCCTGCGCCATATCAATGATTGGTTGGAGGGCCCCCGCCAAAATACTGTTTGCTTACCATTGAAAATTACCTAGGGCCACCTCTGGGTTTATATATTTGTGGAATGATGTCCAGGGTGGGAGAAAAAACCCTTGTCTCTTGGAGGGAGGTGTGAATGTTTCAATTGGCTACCTTGATTAGCATTTGATAGCCTGACAGTTTTTAGGTGTGGCTTGTTCCTGCCTGGGGGAATCCTTTGTTGAGATTTGATTAGGTGTTTCTGATTGTTTCTTCTCTGGAGTTCCCTTGTGTTTCAGATTTGATCTTTATTTACTGTCCTTATTTTAGAATTTTCCTAGTTCCCAACAGACCTCACAACCTGCTTGCCATAGATGGAGGCAAAACATCAGGAGAGAATGCTTCTAGAGCATGGCCATACAGTCTGAAAAACCTACAACAACCCAGAGGAAAATTTGCTTCATTCCTTCATTGGTCTCTACAACAGGCATAGGCAAACTTGGACCAGGAACTGTGGAAGTTGAAGTCCAAAACACCTGGAGGGCCCAAGTTTGCCCATGCCTGGATTAGTGTCTTGTATTTCTTTAGAAACCAGCAGCAACAACTCTTTCCCATCGATTGGCACCAGATTGTTTCCTTTGAAAGAGTAGGAAGAAAGTCTGTTATACCTCTGCAACTCCAGCAAACAGTCCCCCATGGCCTTCCATCCTTCCTCCCTAAGAGAACCATCCATCTCCGTCCTAAACAAAAGGAGAGCCGGGTGTCCAAAAGAGGTGTCATGGAAAATCTCCAGGTATCTCTCTGTTCATCTGGCCAGTGTTTCCATGAGAGCTCTGAACCATCAAATCCAATTACATGGCTGTTTCCTGGGTCGGGTGGAAGAGGTGCGGAGATGAAAAGATTGGGACAGTTGCCGTAATGAGCCTCCAAAGGGGATTAATTGCGACCGGGCGGCGGAACCACTGCCCCCAAAATTATAAACAGCCCTCGACATCAAGGCCTCGGCGGAGCTTTTAACATCCAAACAGGTACGGCCAAAGGACACCTGGTTGCTGTCACCTAGACATCGGCAACTGCTCTTTTCAAAGAAATGGAAAAAGAGGTCCTGGAAACGCCAGAAGACAAAAATAGCAGCGAGAAGAAGATGAAAGGTGTTGGAACCCTCCGCTGCCTTACATCTTGTGGCTCAGGCTTCAATGGTTGGAGGCCACAGAGTCCCACAACAATTCACTTTATTTATTGCTTCACTTTATTTCTTAATTAGCCGCTCTCCACCAAGGTGCTGCGAGCAACTTACAATCTAAAATAGCATTTACACAATATAAAAACATTCAACATAAAAACATTCAACAGTGACTATTTGGCAAATTAGATCTGATCACTTTACTTAAATGCACAACCGAACAGCCAAGTCTTGAGTGCTTTTACAAAAGGTTGCAACTCCGACATTGCTCTAATACAGTGGTTCTCAACCTTCCTAATGCTGCGACCCCTTAATACAGTTCCTCATGTTGTGGTGACCCCTAAACCATAACCCTAACATTATGAATCGCCATGTAAATAATGATCTGCAGGATGTATTTTCATTCACTGGAGCAAATTTGGCACAAATACCCGGTATGCCCAAATTTGAATATTGGTGGGGTTGGCGGGGGGATTGATTTTGTTATTTGGGAGTTGTAGTTGCTGGGATTTATAGTTAACATGTAAACAAAGAGCATTCTGAACCCCACCAACAATGGAATTGAATCAAAGTTGGTACAGAGAACTCCCATGATCAACAGAAAATACTGGAAGAGTTTGGTGGGCATTGACCTTGAGTTTGGGAGTTGTAGTTTGCCTACATCCAGAGAGCACTGTGGGCTCAAACAATGATGGATCTGGACCAAACTTGACACGGATACTCAGTATGCCCAAATATAAACACTGATGGGATTTGGGAAAAATAGACTTTGACATTTGGGAGTTGTAGATACTGGGATTTGTAGTTCACCTACAATCAAGGAGCATTCTGAACCCCACCAATGGTAGAATTGGGCCAAACTTCACACACAGAACCCCCATGACCAACAGAAAATATGGCGTTTTCTGATGGTCTTTGGTGACCCCTCTGACACCCCTTTGCGACCCCCTCAGGGGTCCCGACCCCCAGGTTGAGAAACACTGCTCTAATATATGGAGGCAACGAGTTCCACAAAATTGGAGCATAGGTCGGAGCATAGGTTGGAGCATAGGTAGCTTCCAGGTGTCCCTCCCTCCCTAGGGCCCGGGATGTAGAGGAGATTTTCCTGGGTGGATCGAGGTGACCACGGATGGAGAAAAGGAATGAGGCGGTCCCTAAGATATCAAGGTCCTTGGCCATGTTGAGCTCTCAATGTCAGGATCAGGATCTTGTAAGAGATCCGATGTACTATTGGTAGCCAATGCAGTTGTTGCAGAATCGGTGTCATATGGGATCTTAGAGATGATCCCGCTAGCAGCCTGGACCATCCGAATCTTCTGGGTTGTTGACTTCGGAAGGCCGGCATATAAGGCGTTGCAATAGTCCAACCTCGTGGTGACTGTTGCGTGGATTACCATTGCCAATGCTTCTACTGAAAGGTAGGATGCCAATTTCCTTGCCTGGCGAAGATGAAAAAAGGCACAAGAAGACAATGGATTCCCACCAATACAAAAAACACAAATCCACTAAAAGTTGTGGTACATAAATGACAATGGTCGATATTGCCTAACAGTTTGTATATTACAATATTCAACAAACGACAAAATTAAATTGTATAGGCATAACCCAATATATAATGAACAACAATTTTCCCTATAGATCCACTGTCCCATTGTATAAAACACCCGAGGAGGGATTACTATTGTGAAGAACTTGATGTCTCATATATCCACCTGAGGAAGACTCTAGTCGAAACCGGTTGTGGATGTGGATATCCGAAAATTTTCTAAAGCAAGGGATCCTATGCCCTGAAGAGAAGTTGGTTTTACACCAAGAAAGACTCTTTACATTACGCTTACTCTAAAGCAAGGGATCTTATGCCCTGAAGACAAGTTGTCTTTACACCAAAAGACTCTTTATGTTATGTATGTGTAATCTTTGTAAACAACTGGTTGTTGTTCATTATATACTGGGTTATGCCTATACCATTTAATATTGTAATATACAAACTGTTAGGCAATATCAACCATTGTCATTTATGTACCACAACTTTTAGTGGATTTGTGTTTTTTGAAGATGAAGAAAGGCCTGCTTACTCATGGCAGTGATCTGGGCCTCCATCATCAGCATTGAGTCCAACACAACCCCAAGGCTTTTAACAGTGGCAGACGGAACCAGAGCTTCCCCATCGAAATCAGGCAGAGACTGGGTTAATTCTGGCGGCTGGCCAGGCCAGAGGATCTCCGTTTTTGCAGGATTCACTTTTAGTCTGCTCGCTCGCAGCCAACTCATCACTGCTTCCAAACGCAGCCTAAAGTTTTCAGGAATCGCGGTGGTTGTCCCAGGTTCGAGACGCAAGAGTAGCTGGGTATTATCTGCATACTGGTAGCACTCTCTGCCAAAGCTCCGCACCAGTCCAGCAAGTGGCCGGACGTAGATGTTGAATAACATGGGCAAGAGGATGGCACCCTGGGGAACGCACTCCACAGCAAAGGCAGGAGCTCTCCGAGCTTTGGCCTGACCACTCCACCCTCTGTCTCCGATCCCGAAGGAACGAAATGAACCATTTCAGGGCTAAACCTCGTACAGCAGACATAGCCAATCGATGAATCAGCAAGTCATGGTCCACGGTGTCAAATGCAGCTGTGAGGTCCAAGAGTACCAATAACGCTGATCCGCCTCGGTCTAACTGACGACGAATTTCGTCAGTAATTGGTCTGCTCTGTGTTTTGGTCTGAACTTGAAAGCAGCCACATGCACAGGGTACATGTGAAAGAAATCCAGGAATCTTAATAGACACATGAGTCAAGAGAGTAATGAGGCAGCTCAAATCCCCAATGTGATTCTGGACTGCATCGATAGAATTATAGTGTCTAGACCACGTTTCTCAACCTGGAAGTCGTAAGGAGGTGTCAAAGGGGTTGCCAAAGACCATCAGGAAACACAGTTTTTTCTGTTGCTCATGGAGGTTCTGTGCGGGAAGTTTGGCCCAATTCTTTCGTTGGTGGGGTTTAGAGTGCCCCTTGATTGTAGGTGAACTATATATCCCAGCAACTACAACTCACAAATGTCAAGGTCTATTTTCCCCAAACTCCACCAGTGTTCATATTTGAGTATATTGAGTATTCTTGCCAAGTTTGGTCCAGATCCATAATTATTTGAGTCCACAGTGCTCTCTGGATGTAGGTGAACTATAACTCCAAAAGTCAAGGTCAATGCCCACTAAAACTCACCCAGCATTTTCTGTTGATCATGGGAGTTCTGTGTGCCAAGTTTGGTTCAATTCCATCGTTGGTGGAGTTCAGAATATTCTTTGATTGTAGGTGAACTATAAATCCCAGCAACTACAGCTATCGAATGTCAAGGTCAATTTCCCACAAACTCCACCAGTGTTTATATTTGGGCATATTTAATATCTGTGACAAGTTTGGTCCAGATTCATCATTGTTTGTCTCCACAGTGCTCTCTGGATGTAGGCGAACTACAACTCCAAAACTCAAGGTCAATGCCCACTAAAACCCTTCCAGTATTGTCTATTGGTCAAGGGAGTTCTGTGTGCCAAGTTTGGTTCAATTCCATCATTGGTGGAATTCAGAATACTCTTTGATTGTAAGTGAACTATAAATCCCAGCAACTACAACTCTCAAATGACAAAATCAATCTCTTCCCTCAACCCCACCAGTATTCAAATTTGGGCATATTGGGCATTTGTGCCAAATGTGGTCCAGTGAATGAAAAATACATCCTGCATATGGGATATTTACATTACGATTCAGAACAGTAGCAAAATTACAGTTATGAAGTAGCAACGAATATAATGGTTGTTGTAGGTTTTTTCAGGCTATATGGCCATGGTCTAGAGGCATTTTCTCCTGATGTTTTTCCTGCATCTGTGGCAAGCATCCTCAGAGGTAGGTAGTGAAGATGCTTGCCATAGATGCAGGCGAAACGTCAGGAGAAAATGCCTCTAGACCATGGCCATATAGCCCGAAAAAACCTACAACAACCCAGTGATTCCGGCCATGAAAGCCTTCGACAATACAACGAATATAATGTGATGGTTGGGGGTCACCACAACATGAGGAACTGTATTATGGGGTTGCGGCATTAGGAAGGTTTAGAAACACTGGTCTAGTGGAAGCTCCTTCTTTGGATGCTTTTAAATAGAGGCTGGATGGCCATCTGTTGGGAGGACTTTGATTGTGATTTATGGCAGGAAGGGGTTGGACTAGATGCCCCAGGTGATCCCTGCCTGGAAATCATTCCCACACTTACTTCCCCTCCAGCAGGAGCTAGTAATCCCTTGGTAAAATCCACCTCCTGGAGCTGGAAAAGGCCTCTCTCCCCCGTAAGTGACACCACAACATGTCTTTTGAGTGTTGATATTGATTTCCAGCCCACACACTTTTGAGAGAAAATCTTCTTCGCTGCTGGCAATCCAGGCGCATGTGCCTTCCCGCTGCGAGAGCACTCGAGGCGCATGATGAGTTGTGCTCCTCCTTGGGGAGGAAAGAGGCGCCCTGGCATCGGAACCCGGAGCAGCCCTTTCTTCATCCAACTCTGGAATGGACGTGTGGTGGAATAGAGCCCAATGGGAGGGAACCTTGGTCCATTTTTTTTGTTCATTCGTTCAGTCGTCTCCGACTCTTCGTGACCTTATGGACCAGCCCACGCCAGAGCTCCCTGTCGGCCGTCACCACCCCCAGCTCCTTCAAGGTCAGTCCAGTCACTTCAAGGATGCCATCCATCCATCTTGCCCTTGGTCGGCCCCTCTTCCTTTTACCTTCCACTTTCCCAGCATCATTGTCTTCTCCAGGCTTTGCTGTCTCCTCATGATGTGGCCAAAGGACTTCAACTTTGTCCCTAGTCTCCTTCCCTCCAGTGAGCAGCCGGGCTTTATTTCCTGGAGGATGGACTGGTTGGATCTTCTCGCAGTCCAAGGCACTCTCAGCACTTTCCTCCAACACCACAGCTCAAAAGCATCGATCTTCCTTCGCTCAGTCTTCCCTAAGGTCCAGCTCTCACATCCGTAGGTGACTACAGGGAATACCATGGCTTTGACTAGGCGGATCTTTGTTGCCAGTCTGATGTCTCTACTCTTCACTATTTTATCGAGACTGGACATTGCTCTCCTCCCAAGAAGGAAGCGTCTTCTGATTTCCTGGCCAGTCTGCATCTGCAGTCATCTTTGCGCCTAGAAATACAAAGTCTGTCACGGCCTCCACGTTTTCTCCTTCTATTTTCCAGTTGTCAATCATGCTTGTTGCCATAATCTTGGTGTTTTTGATGTTACTGGACCATAAATCCGGGGTGAGCAAAGCATTGCCTTGGGGTCTGTTTGTGACCCTCCCAGAACTTTTTATGTGCCCCAACAGCGCTTCACTATGCTCCAGTTTGGGTTGTTGTCTTCTCATTGGTGCCTTATTATTTATTTTATTTTATTTATTTCATGCATTTCTACCCTGCCCTTCCCACGCTAAGGGGGACTCAGGTCAGCCTCACACAAGCATTATATGATGCTATTAGCATATAAACAATCAAAAATTACATTAAAAATTATTTAAAAACACATTCTACAATTCATTAAACAATAAATTAAACATACCAATTAAAGCCAAATCCAAATCAGGGTAAATCAAATGTTGCAGATAATCCTAAGTTTATTTCCAATTGCTGCTGTCCACTAATTGAATGCCTGGTCCCAAAGCAATTTAAGGTGCTGGTTTTGGCCTACAAAACCCTATACGGTTCCGGTCCAGCGTATCTGTCCGAACGCATCTCCCTCTACGTCCCACCCCGGAGTTTGAGATCATCTGGGAGGGCCCTGCTCTCGACCCCACTGCTATCACAAGTCAGGTTGGTGGGGACGAGGAGCAGGGCCTTCTCAGTGGTGGCCCCTCACCTGTGGAACTCACTCTCGGAGGAAATTAGGTCATCAACATCCCTCCTCTCCTTCAGGAGGAAATTAAAGACGTGGTTGTGGGACCAGGCCTTTGGGCAATCTGACAACTAGATAAGTACAATCAGACGACTAGGACTGACAGGACTGACAAAGTGGAATTGGCAATTGGACTATGAGATGGCGAATGCTGACCGTTAATTAGGTGTAAGTGGTTTTTATTGGTTTTATTGGTTTTATTGTTGTAATGCAGAAACTGTTGCTAACTGTTAATTGCTGCTATGTTGTTTTATGCTACTGTTATGTGATGCCGGCATCGAATTGTGCCTTTGTAAGCCGCCCTGAGTCCCCTCCGGGGTGAGAAGGGCGGGGTAGAAGTAACCGAAATAAATAAAAGCCAAAGTCTTCAGTTGTCTTCTAAAGGACAGGAGGGAGGTGGCCAATCTGATGTCCCTGGGGAGAGAGTTCCACAGACAGGGGGCCACTGCTGAGAAGGCCCTGTCTCTCGTCCCCACCAACCACGTTTGCAAAAGTGGTGAGATCGAGAGCAAGGCCTCTCCAGATGATCTTAAATTTCATGATGGTTCATACCAGGAGATACGTTTGGACAGGTAGTCTGGGACAAAACCATTCAGGGCTTTAAAGGTTAAAACCAGCACTTTGGATTGTGCTCAGAAGCTGATTGGCAGCCAGTGGAGCTGGCGTAACAAAGGAGTTGTACACTCCCTGTACGCCACTCCAGTAAGTAACCTGAAGCTTCTGAGAGGTCTTCAAAGGCAGCCCCACGTAGAGAGCATTGCAGTAGTCTATTTGGGATGTAACAAATAGACTACTCGCTACTTGCTATACATCTGTTGCTCATATCTGTTTCCATTGTGAGTACATCTCTGTATGTGCCAATGGCTGATAGGAGATTGGGGGATCCTGATGTGTGTGTATACAGCTGCACATAAAGCAACCTGTTGAGATTAGAAACCTCCACTGTGAGTCTGGATGAAAACTGAGTCAAAGAATTTTCTTAAACAATGAGCAGGACAAGCCAGGCTGTGCAGTAAAACTCTGCTGACAACTGATAAGGACTCTGCAATGTTTGGGTTTCTTTTTATTGCTTGCCTCTGAGGCAATTAGTCCAGTGCACAGCAAATTTAGGGAGGGTGTGATTGGAAGGCGAAAACTATAAATTATTCATGTATCCCACCTTCAACGTTGCTTTGCCCTCTCACAGAATTGATGGGAGTTGCAGTTCACCAACCCTGGATGCTGTTGAGTAGAGGATGAAAGTGATTAAGAGGTGCCAGAATGCAAATTTAGGGAGGATGTAATTGGAAGGTGAAAACTATAAACTATTCATGTATCCCACCTTCAACATTGCCTTGTCCTCTCACAGAATTGATGGGAGTTGTAGTTCACCAGCTCTGGATGCTGTTGAGTAGAGGATGAAAGTGATTAAGAATTGGTGTCAATGGTAGCAAAGTTATTGAGATGTTTGTTTGCACAAGTTGGGTTCTAAGTTTTTTGGGCTGTATGGCCATGTTCCAGAAGCATTCTCCCCTGACGTTTCACCTGCATCTATGGTAGGCATCCTCAGAGGTTGTGAGGTCACACAGCCTCAGAGGATGCTTGCAATAGATGCAGACGAAATGTCAGAAGAAAATGCTTCTGGAACATGGCCATACAGCCCAGAAAACGTACAACTCAATGATTATGGACATGAAAGCCTTCGACAATACTTTGCAAAGTTGTTTCACGGGGTCTAGGAACATGACGAATGCATCCAGTGGTCAAGGTTTGTCGGGTGCTAGATAAGACTTCATCCAAAGGGGAGGCTGAAGACAACCTTAAGGAAATAAAATATCTCCTTCGAAGGGAGCAAATCAAGGGGAAAGGGGTTCCATTCTCCTTCCTTCCTTCCTTCCTTCCTTCCTTCCTTCCTTCCTTCCTTCCTTCCTTCCTTCCTTCCTTCCTTCCGGCTGAATTCAGCTTGCAATCCAGGCGCTGTGTTTCTAACACGGTTGAATGGCAGAAACAATTCCCTGTTATAACGTTGGAGATTATTTCGCTTGGAGAAAAGGGCATGTGAGGGGAGAGATGATTTATTGCCATGCTAGGCCTTGCGGTTGGTTTTGGCTTCATGCAATCTTCAGTGCATCTACGCTGGAAAACATAGTTTGACAATATAAATCAGGCTGTTAGGAATTGTGGGAGTTGAAGTCCAAAACACCTGGAGGGAGGCCCAAAGTTGGCCCGGGCCTGGGATCATAGAATCATAGAATCCTATTGTTGGAAGAGACCTGGTGGGCCATCCAGTCCAACCCCATTCTGCCAAGAAGCAGGAAAATATTGCTTATATTCAGAGGCGGCCCTAGGTAATTTTCAACGGTAAGCAAACAGTATTTCCCCCCCCCCATATATATATATATATATATATATATATATATATATATATATATATATCCATACACATACATACATACATACATACATACATATCGACTTATATATTTTCTGTTTGTCGTTGGAGTTCTGTGTGCCATATTTGGTTCAATTCCATCATTGGTGGAGTTCAGAATGCTCTTTGATTGTAGGTGAACTATACATCCCAGTAACTACACTTGCCGCACTTGCTCCCTTGCCTGGCCCGCTTTGGGTCCGGAGGCGTGCCTGAAGACCCCGGCGTGTGCACCAAAAGTCACCTCTTCTCCTGACTTTCTCCTCAGGCATTGGGACCAAGAGAGAGAGAGAGAGGTGGAGATGCCCACCTTTCCTGAAGGTAGGCGCAAAAACAAAGGAGGGAGCGGAGGTGGGAGATACCTCCAGCCGGAGGGGGCTCTCTCTCTCTCTCTCTCTCGGTCCCAATGGCTGAAGAGAAAGTCAGGAGAAGAGGCGCCTTTTGGTGCGCACGCTGGGATCTTCAGACACGCCTCCAGACCCGAAGCGGGCCAGGCGCGGCGGCTCCGCCCCTTGGCCCACCCGTGGATTGGGAAGAGGAGAGGAGGCGGGTGGAGCGCCGGGGGATCGGGAAAGGGAGCCGGTCATGGGGAAGGGATCGAACACGGAGAACGATTGAGCGCCGGCTCTGCTCGCGCACCCGGTGGCCGGGTGGAGCAGGAACGAGAGGGGCTAGGCGAGGCTCAAGGGCCCGGCCCCTTTGGGAAGAGGATCGCCCAGCAGCGAGGCAAGAAAGCCGAGTCTCCCCCCGGACTGCTAGGGCTGTTGTGAGCTGAGGGGGCGCTCCTCAAGTGGCGGTCGAGGGGCATTTACAGAGGCGCCTCTGCGCCCCTGGCAAAAAAAAAGTGTTCTGCGACTGCTTACTTTGCGTAATGGACGAGCCGCCCCTGCTTATATTGTTTTGTTTATTTTATGTTTATGTTGTTTACTCTGTATGTATTGATGATGTTACTTGGAAACCGCTCTGAGTCCCCTCAGGGAGATAGAGCGGTATATAAATAAAGTTTTGTTGTTGTTGTTCTTGTTGTTTAAAGGCCTTGGGTTCGAAATGCTCCCTTTCCATCCCTTCATCTGCCATTGTCCGCTAGCTCTTTTACAATGCAGACGGCATGCCCGGATCCCAGCAGGTGAGTGCGACCGAAAGTCCCAAGCAAAAGAGCCCACGTATTTATTCATTCCAAGTCCAGCCAATTTTCCGCCTCGGACGCAGATGGCAGCGGGGGCCGAGACAAACCGAGGACTTCGGACTTCATTACCTGGCACCGCAGCTGGGCTCCTTGTCTCTGGAAAAGAACAGTTTATTGGTTACCGATCTGAACAGATGGTAGCTGCGACTCGGGGTTTATGGGGGCTTTTGTTTTGCTTTCAAACTCTGGTCTTCTCAGAGTTACAGCTTTGTTAATTTTCTACCAAGGGAGGTTCGAGCAAAAGGCAAAAAGTCTCTGCATTGCAAGCCTGGAAAATCGAAACGACGGCAAACAGAATGAAATTCTGAGCAAACTCAATTCATTCCCCAAGAAAGTCTGTTCGGAAAGATTCTTTATTAAGTGGACTTTTCTGGCCCCTTCTACATACTTCTATAAAATTCAGATTATCTGATTTGAACTGGATTTTCAATGTATTGTCGAAGGCTTTCATGGCCGGAATCACTGGGTTGTCATAGGTTTTTTTTGGGCTATATGGCCATGTTCTAGAGGCATTCTCTCCTGACATTTCGCCTGCATCTGGCAAGCATTCTCAGAGGTAGTGAGGTCTGTTGGAACTAGGAAAATGGGTCTATCTATCTATCTATCTATCTATCTATCTATCTATCTATCTATCTGTGGAATGACCAGGGTGGGACAAAGAACTCTTGTCTGTTGGAGCTAGGTTGAATGTTTCAACTGACCACCTTGATTAGCATTTGATGGCCTGGCCGTTGTTTGGTGTGGCTTGTTGGTGCCAGGGGCAATCTTTTGTTGAGAGGTGATTAGATGTCCTTGTTTGTTTCCTCTCTGTTGTTTTGCTGTTGTAATTTTATAGTTTTTTAATACTGGTAGCCAGATTTTGTTCATTTTCATGGTTTCCTCCTTTCTGTTGAAATTGTCCACATGCTTCTTGTGGATTTCAATGGCTTCTCTGTGTAGTCTGACATGGTGGTTGTGAGAGTGGTCCAGCATTTCTGTGTCCTCAGATAATATGCTGTGTCCAGGTTGGTTCATCCACTGGATTATCCGCTGTCCTGGACATGAGGGCTCAAAGCAATGAGTTAAAATACAGGAAAGGAGATTCCACCTGAACATTAGGAAGAACTTCCTGACTGTAAGAAGAACTGTTCAACAGTGGAACTCTTTGCCTCAGGGTCTAATGCAGCGTTTCTCAACCTGGGATTCGGGACCCCTGGTTGTAAGGGAATTTCAGAGGGGTTACCAAAGACCATCAGAAAACATATATTTTTGTTGATTTTAGGAACACCTTTGACAGAGAAGGCTGAAGATCTCTCCACCTATCCTTCTCTTCCTTTCTGGAAACACATGGGGATTGCTCCCACCAAAAGCCCTACTCCACTGTGATTGGTCGGCTTCTCAGCCAAGGGGAGGGCTGTTTCTGAAGTCTTCAACCAGGGGAGGAGAGAGCAGGCATACTCAGCGCATAGCAGCATGAGGCACATGTGTGGGCAACGGAGAGCATTAGAGGGAGGCTCATGCCAGTGAGTCCTGTCAGGCATGGAGGCTTTGTGTGGGAAGTTGGGTTCAGAATGCTCTTTCATTGTAAGTGAACTATAAATCCCAGCAACTACAACTCTCAAATGTCAAGGTCTATTTCCCCAAACTCGACCAGTGTTCACATTTGAACATATTGAGTATTCATGCCAAGTTTGGTCCAGAACTATCATTGTTTGCAGCCACAGTGCTCTCTGGGTGTAAGTGAACTATAACTCCCAAACTCAAGGTCAATGTCCAGTAAGTGAAATACATCCAGCACATCAGATATTTACATTAAGATTCACAACAGTAGCAACATTTCTCTCATCCCAAACTTGCATCCTTGCAAAGTGTCCATATGGAAGGGATCTTGGAGTCTTAGGAGACGATAGTGTGATGCGGCAGCTCAAAAGGCCAATGCGATCCTTGGCTGCGTCAAGAGGAATAGAGTGTCATGCTCCCAGATTGGGATTTACAGTCTCTTCCATCTCTAGTATCCTGCGATTCTGTCCATCAGCCGGAGCGCCATGTGCCTCCATCAAGCAGTCATCTGGAGCTATTTTTAGCCTCTCCTTCTTAAAGAGGCGGCAGCCTGTCAGACAAACCCTGGCTCTCTCCTCTCGAGAGTCGGCCGGCTCATCTGCCTGCAATTTTCTGGCAAACGGAGGAATTTTCAGACTCTTCGGAGAAATCATGCGTGATGCATTGAGTTAAAGTTAGCAGGAAGAGCAGTGACAGCCAGTGGATTGCACGTCTGGGGCACGAGAATCCACTCTGGCTCTTTGGAGGAGTTCTCCGTGGTGCTGAAAAAGGGATGGGACTTCTCAGGACCTTGGATAACACTAGCAAGACACATTTGGTGTCTCAAATGATAGCCCTGTTTCGGGGTATATTTGATCTGTCGATTCCAAAAATGGCACCAGTTTCCCCCTATCAGCTCTATTTTTGGAGATACAGAACATATACCATCTGCCAGTCATCATCTGCTCTCCGATAGAAAACCAAGAAATTAGACCTGGTGGGGGTCTATTCAATGCAATGTTGCAGGATGCTAGTACATGAAGTAATTTATATGACTGTTAAATGAAAAATAATGCCTCCACCTTCATAACTCCTCAACAGATGGCAATACTGATATGCGGCAGGTACTGGCTTGTTCAGTAGACTCTCCTCTAGGCAGAAAAAACGAAATGAAAAGAGACAGAATGGGGGACGATGAGGCCTGGCTCGAGATCTGTACGTGTGAAAAAGATCTTGGAGTCCTCGTGGACAAGAAGTTAAACATGAGCCAACAATGTGATGTGGCAAAAAAAGCCAATGGGATTTTGGCCTGCATCAATAGGAGCACAGTGTTTAGATCTAGGGAAGTCATGCTACCCATGCTCTATTCCGCTTTGGTTAGACCAGACCTGGAATATTGTGTCCAATTCTGGGCACCACAATTCAAGAGAGATATTGACAAGCTGGAATGTGTCCAGAGGAGGGCGACTAAAATGATCAAGGGTCTGGAGAACAAGACCTATGAGGAGCGGCTTAAGGAGCTGGGCATGTTTAGCCTGAAGAAGAGAAGGCTGAGAGGAGATATGATAGCCATGTATAAATATGTGAGAGGAAGTCACAGGGAGGAGGGAGCAAGCTTGTTTTCTGCTTCCCTGGAGATTAGGACGTGGAACAATGGCTTCAAACTACAAGAGAGGAGATTCCATCTGAACATGAGGAAGAACTTCCTGACTGTGAGAGCCATTCAGCAGTGGAACTCTCTGCCCCAGAGTGAGGTGGAGGCTCCTTATTTGGAAGCTTTTAAGCAGAGGCTGGATGGCCATCTGTCAGGGGTGATTTGAATGCAATATTCCTGCTTCTTGGCAGAATGGGGTTGGACTGGATGGCCCATCAGGTCTCTTCCAACTCTTTGATTCTATGATTCTACGGTTACATTTTGGCAGGAAGCCTTAGCATTGAATGGCTGTGTTCTTAAAGTGTGAAGTATGGATCCCTGCGCAATGCAACTTAAGCAACGTGCAGTCACTTAATTCTTGACAGCAGAAGGCGTCACCCCAAATGAGGTTCATCAGAGAATACAAGCTGTTGCTGGTGATTGTGTTGACGTGAGTACTGTGCGTCATTGGGCGAGTAAGTTTAAAGATGTTGAGGTGACACCTTCTGCTGTCAAGAATTCAATGACTGCACGTTGCTTAAGTCGCATTGACCAACCGTCCTCGCAGGGTTCCATACTTTGCACTTTAACAACACAACCGTTGAATGCTAAGGGTTCCCACCAAAATGGAATTGTAGAGGAGAGTGTACTGAACAAGCCAGTATCTGCCACATTCCAGTACTGCCATCTGTTGAGGAGTTACAAAGGTGGAGGCATTACTTTTCACTGAACCCTCGTAGTTTCTAAATCATGACTTCCCTGAACCACTGCATGTTGGATAGGAAGTGTCCCAGAAGCAAGCAAAAATACAGCAGAATCTTAATGTCCTAGTGGATTCATAGGAGGAGATGCGATCAGACAGGTAAGTTGGGCCAGAACCATTTAGGGCTTTATAGGCCAAAGCCAGCACTTTGAATTGAGCCTGGTAGCAGACTGGCAGCCAGTGGAGCTGGCGCAATGTTGGAGTTGTATGCTCCCTGAGTGTCGCTCCTGTTAGTAACCTGGCTGCTAACTGTTGGACCATTTGTAGCTTTTGGACAGTCTTCAAAGGCAACCCCACGTAGAGAGTGTTGCAGTAGTCTATACGGGATGTATCAGAAGATGGACAGCATAATGTGGTGCTTTATGGGTTGGATTTGGACTCTGGAGATGGAGGTTGGAGTCCCTGCTCAGCCATGAAGCCCACTGGTTAACCTTGGGCAAGTCACACTCTCTCAGCTTCAGAGGAAGGCCATGGCAAGTCTCTTGCCATGAAAACCTGTGAGAAGTTTGGCTTAGGAAATAAGAGGAAGGCACACAGCAACAACAAGGGGGTTAGTGCCCTTTCAGCACTTTCCAGCTTTATAGAATGTATACATTTTGGGGAAAATCCTCGCAAGAATCCTTGCAAACCGCCTTCTGCCCCTCTCAGAAGACACCCTCCCAGAATCCCAGAACGGCTTCCGCCCCTCCAGAGGAACCGTGGACATGATCTTCACTGCACGACAGCTCCAAGAAAAATGCAGGGAACAAAATCAACCTCTGTACATGGCATTCATTGACCTTGCAAAGGCATTCGACACAGTGAATCGCAGCGCTCTCTGGACCATCCTCCAAAAAATCGGGTGCCCAACAAATTTGTGAACATCCTGCGGCTCCTCCATGATGACATGATGGCAACAGTTTTGGACAGCAATGGCTCCCAAAGTGACCCATTTAAGGTGGAATCGGGTGTCAAACAGGGATGTGTTATTGCCCCAACTCTATTCTCCATCTTCATTGCCATGATACTTCACCTTGTTGACGGGAAGCTTCCCACCGGAGTGGAAGTCATCTATTGGACAGATGGCAAGCTATTCAACCTCAACAGACTGAAAGCCAAAACCAAGGTTACAACAACATCTGTTATAGAACTCCAGCATGCTGATGACAATGTCGTCTGTGCGCATTCAGAAGAAGATCTACAAGCCACTCTAAACACCTTCGCAGAAGCATACACGAAGCTTGGCCTGTCACTGAACATCGAGAAAACCAAAGTGCTCTTCCAGCAGCCCACCCCTCTCCAATGCCAGAGATACAGCTTAATGGTGTAACATTAGAAAATGTTGACCATTTCCGCTACCTTGGCAGCCACCTCTCCACCAAAGTCAACATCGACACCGAATTACCACAGCTCTGCGAGTGCAGCATTTTCCCGAATGAAGCAGAGAGTGTTTGAGGACGACATCCGTAGGGATACCAAGGTGCTTGTCTATAAAGCTATTGTCCTCCCAACCCTGCTATATGCCTGGAAACGTGGACTGTCTACAGACGTCACATGCAACTCCTGGAATGATTCCATCAGCGCTGCCTCCGGAAAATCCTGCAAATCTCTTGGGAAGACAAGCGGACAAATGTCAGCGTGCTGGAAGAAGCAAAGACCACCAGCATTGAAGCGATGGTCCTCTGCCATCAACTCCGCTGGACCGGCCACGTTGTCCAGATGCCTGACCACCGTCTCCCAAAGCAGTTGCTCTACTCTGAACTTAAGAACGGAAAACGGAATTTTGGTGGACAGGAAAAGAGATTTAAAGATGGGCTCAAAGCCAACCTTAAAAACTCTGGCATAGACACTGAGAACTGGGAAGCCCTGGCCCTTGAGCGCTCCAGCTGGAGGTCAGCTGTGACCAGCAGTGCTGCAGAATTTGAAGAGGCACGAATGGAGGGTGAAAGAGAGAAATGTGCCAAGAGGAAGGCGCGTCAAGCCAATCCCTACCGAGACCGCCTTCCGCCTGGAAACCAATGCCTTCACTGTGGGAGAAGATGCGGGTCAAGAATAGGGCTCCATAGCCACATACAAACCCACAAGGAAACGCATAATGGAAGACCACCTTACTCGTCAAACGAGGGATCGCCTAAGTAAGTAAGTAACATTTTGGGGTCAGTCTTGACCTAGGCATGTTTTGCTGTCTGTTTCCAAAAGAAGGAGGCTTGTCATTGTGAAGGTCTGCTTCGGCAGACCTGGGGCCATCCCTTTCCAGATGGCCCTGCTAAATTGTAGCCAGCCCTGCTTGCGGGCCCAGCAACAGCCCCAAACCCTCATTGAATTATACATTGGGAACAAAACATTGGATGGGATATTGAGCTGGAGAGACGGGAGAAAGTCTGGTTGAAAGGATGAAAAGATAATTTAAGTTTTCATCTGTTATGAAATGATGTATCACAGAATCCTAGAGTTGGAAGGGACCCCCAAAGGGCATCCAGTCCAACCCCCTTCTGCCATTATGCAGGGAAAGCACCATCAAAGCACCCCTGACAGATTGCCATCCAGCCTCCATCACAGTCTAAGGTCACAGCTGAAAATGTGCAAGACATCAAGGCACTTTCGCTCATATAAGACTATGTAACGAAATCTATATAAATAAAAATGTAATGTTCGCTTGTGGGATTAACATATCCCAAAAACCACTGGGTGAATTGCCACCAAATTTGGCCGCAAGACACCTACTAACCCAAGGAGCGACCATCACTCAAAAAATTATGATTTTGTCATTTGGGAGTTGTAGTTGCTGGGATTTATAGTTCACTTATAATCAAAGAGCATTCTGAACTCCACCAGCAATGGATTTGAGCAGAACTTGGCACACAGAGCTCCCATGACCAAGAGCATTCTGAACCCAACTTCCCACACAAAGCCTCCATGCCTGACAGGACTCACTGGCATGAGCCTCCCTCTAATGCTCTCTGTTGCCCACACATGTGCCTCATGCTGCTACTGGGAAATCTGGCCCAATCCTCTCGTTGGTGGCATTCAGAATGCTCTTTGTTTATAAGTGAACTATAAATCCCAGCAACTACAACTCCCATATGTCAAGTTCTATTTTTTCCCAAACTCCACCAGTGTTCACATTTGGACATATGGAGTATCCGTGTCAAGTTTGGTCCAGATCTATCATTACGTGAATCCACAGTGCCCCTCTGGATATAGGTGAACTACAACTCCCAATCTCAAGGTCAAAGCCCACCAAACCCTTCCAGTGTTTTCTGTTGGTCATGGGAGCTCTGTGTGCCAAGTTCTGCTCAAATCCATTGCTGGTGGAGTTCAGAATGCTCTTTGATTATAAGTGAACTATAAATCCCAGCAACTACAACTCCCAAATGACAAAATCCCCTCAGGGGTCCCGACCCCCAGGTTGAGAAACACTGCTCTACAATAATAACCAAAGTTAAAACAATAACAATAAAGAGAACAGATGGCTACTTATATCACTGAAGACAGACAGACGGATATGTTGTTTTGCACCCCTTTCCCTCCTGTCCAGACAGGCCGCGCTGGGTGGAAACCTGATTTCTTCTATTGCATTTGGAAGGCAATGCAGGAGATCCAACTAGCAGCCCTGCTCTCCGGAGAGGCAGCTGGTTCCTGCCTGGGCTCTTTACAACCTGAATACAAATTCACAGCAAAGGCTGCAAATGTAATTACAGAAAGCGAAGGTCCTCCGTGCAAAGGGAAAGATGAAAGGGCCGACGGCCTCATCCGTCTGGAAAGCAAGGTTTATGAATGAGCAGAGGGCCAGCTTGGCATGCCGAGAGAAAAAAAAGTGTATCCATGAGACCCTGTATTGCTTACTCCTGAGATAGAATCCTAGAATGCTAGTGTTGGAAGAGACCCCCAAGGGCCATTCAGTCCAACACTACCATACAGAAAGGCACAATCAAAGCACTCCCGAAAGACAGCCTCTGCAGAAAAGCCTCCATAGAAGGAAAAACGAAATGCAAAGATACAGAATGGGGGATGCCTGGCTTGAGAGCAGTACGTGTGAAAAAGATCTTGGAGTCCTCGTGGACAACAAGTTAAACATGAGCCAACAATGTGATGTGGCAGCAAAAAAAGCCAATGGGATTTTGGCCTGCATCAATAGGAGCATAGTGTCTAGATCTAGGGAAGTCATGCTACCCATGCTCTATTCTGCTTGGTTAGACCACACCTGGAATATTGTGTCCAATTCTGGGCACCACAATTCAAGAGAGATATTGACAAGCTGGAATGTGTCCAGAGGAGGGCGACTAAAATCATCAAGGGTCTGGAGAACAAGCCCTATGAGGAGCAGCTTAAGGAGCTGGGCATGTTTAGCCTGAAGAAGAGAAGGCTGAGAGGGATATGATAGCCATGTATAAATATGTGAGAGGAAGCCACAGGGAGGAGGGAGCAAGCTTGTTTTCTGCCTCCCTGGAGACTAGGACGCAAGGGAACAATGGCTTCAAACTACAAGAGAGGAGATTCCATCTGAACATGAGGAAGAACTTCCTGACTGCGAGAGCTGTTCAGCAGTGGAACTCTCTGCCCCGGAGTGTGGTGGAGGCTCCTTCTTTGGAAGCTTTTAAACAGAGGCTGGATGGCCATCTGTCAGGGGTGCTTTGAATGCAATATTCCTGCTTCTTGGCAGAATGGGGTTGGACTGGATGGCCCAGGAGGTCTCTTCCAACTCTTTGATTCTTTGATTCTATGATTCTATGAAGTGCATTGGACTGGATAGCCTTTGGGGGTTCCCTTCCAACTCTATAATTCTTTTCAAACAAGTGGAGCAAGAGTTGCCCTCTTCTTCTGCAACCGTTACGAAAACTGTCTCTCTCCCGGAGACCAAGGCGGGGCATCCAGGCGACTGGGTTGTGGATGAGAGAGAGCGAGACGATGCCCGCAAGTCGCATCCTCAGATAAGTTCACGCAAGTCGACTGTGATCGCGGCAGCTCATAAAAATAGAAGCCCTCCAGGGCCGATTTGTGCATTTTTAGCATTTGAGGTCAGTGTTCAGGGCAAGAAGCTGGAGAACGGCCCCCCAGTTATTCCTTAATCACTCTTGTAAGCCAACCACATTTGGATGGAGCATTTTAAGGACCTTGAAGGCAACGGTGGGCTGGATGGATACGCACTGGACCTCAAATGCTGGGCAAGAAGAGATGGCCAGGCCTGAGCTTTGAGCACGATGAGCTGTTTCTTGGGTTCAATGAAGGAACAGCAAAGGCTGATCATGGACACATTCAGTGGCATTGCAAAACACCCCGATGCCACTCTTACATGGTTTGCACAGCTGAGCAGAGCAGAAAGGCCAGGGCTATTTTTGCATCGGGCAATCCACGAATTTGCATTTGTTTTGTTTACACGCACGTTATAGTGCAATATGAAATCCATGCCGGCTGCTACTACCATTTGTGCTCAAATGGCTGAGTTTGGGTTTGCATGTTCTCATGTTTCTAAAAAGTATAACTCTGCACAAACCCTTTTGCAGAAGGAAGAGACTCGCTTGTGCAAATGTGTCTTCAAGTCACCTATTAATTTAGGGCAACCCCATGGATGTCCCAGGGCTTTCTTAGGCAAGGAGTGCGTAGAGGTGGTTTTGTCCATTCCTTTAGCTGAAATAGTGACTGGGATTTCTGCGTGGTCTCCCATCCAAGTACTAATCAGGGCTGACCCTGCTTAGCTTCCAAGATCAGGTGGGATATAGTGCCTTTAGGGCTTTAAGGCAAGCAAAGGGAGTTGTTATGGTGTAAATTCACAACAAACTGGATTATGGCTCAGCTCAGAGGTCATTGCTGCAACAGAAAAGACTTCTGTACTTATATTTATCCTGCCTTTCTATGAAATACACACACAAACACAAACCTCATAGTGCTCAAAGCATATAAGAGCACCACTAAACGCAAAGTCAAAAAAGCCACGTGGAAGCAAACAGGACAGTGTGTCTCAACCTGGGGGTCGGGACTCTGTCATTGCTGGGGTTCAAAATGCTCTTTGACTGTAGGTGAACTATAAATTCCAGCAACTACAACTCCAAAATGTTAAACTCTGTTTTCCCCAAACTCCACCAGCATTCACATTTAGGCCCCGGTCTTCCATAAGACAATGGACGATGAACGAAGTTCTTAGCCGCAGACACAAAGCAGGTTCCATAGGAGTGAAAACATCCGTGTCAGGGTCATTGTTAACAGCGAAAGCTGTCTGCTCCTGCTACTGATTTATAGCCCTGAATTCCCCAGGCAGGAGGTGCTAGGGCGTCTTCCAATTAGCTCAGCGTTTTTAGTAGCTATCCTAGCAGACCACTGTCTGTGCTCTGTTTCTTTTCGTCTCTCTAGAAATGTGGGCACTTTCCAACCCTCATCGTCTGATTCTTCTTCTCCCTCCAATTCCTGAGCACTTCCCTGCTCCTCTTCCTCTTCCGAAGATGAGGAATCTCCAAGAATAGCAACATTACAGTTATGAAGTAGCAAGGAAAATAATTTTATTGAGCCTTCCCAGAGTATCGTCCCATTACATACAATGGTGCAGTAGTCAGGGGGCCCTTCCACACAGCCATATAACCCAGAATATCAAGGCAGATAATATACAATATATGCCTTGAACAGGGTTATCTGAGTCCACACTGCCATATAATCCAGTTCAATGTGGATTTATACAACTGTGTGGAAGGGGCCATAGATGCCCAGATTTGGAAGGGAACCCCAAAGATCATCCAGTCCAACCCCATTCTGCCAAGCAGTAACACAAAACCTCCCAAGCCATGGAAGGTGGAATCCATGGATACAAACCACCAACTATATTGCTTGTATTGTTAAGTGACGCACATAATTCATATAATTCATATAATGCATATAATTCAGTTACCAGCCAATCCCTCTCCAATGCCAGAAATTCAGCTTAATTGTATAACAGTAGAAAATGTTGACAATTTCCGCTCCCTTGTTAGCCACCTCTCCACAAAAGTCAACATTGTCACTGAAATACAATACCGCCTGAGCTCTGCGAGTGCAGCATTTTTCCAAATGAAGCAGAGAGTGTTTGAGGAATGGGATATCCATAGGGATACCAAGGGGCTTGTTTATAAAGCGATTCCCCTCCCAACCCTGCTATACGCCTGTGAGACGTGGACTGTCTACAGATGTCACATGCGACTCCTGGAATGATTATCATCAGCGCTGCCTCTGGAAAATCCTGCAAATCTCTTGGGAAGACAAACGGACAAATGTCAGTGTGCTGGAAGAAGGAAAGACCACCAGCATTGAAGCAATGGTCCTCCGCCATCAACTCCACTGGACCGGCCATGTTGTTCGGATGCCTGACCACTGTCTCCCAAAGCGGTTGCTTTACTCTGAACTCAAGAACGGAAAAGGGAATGTTGGTGGGCAGGAAAAGAGATTGAAAGATGGGCTCAAAGCCAACCTCAAAAACTGTGGCATAGACACAGAGAACTGGGAAGCCCTGGCCCTTGAGCACTCCAGCTGGAGGTCAGCTGTGACCAGCAGTGCTGTAGAATTTGAAGGGGCACAAATGGAGGGCAAAAGAGAGAAACGTCCCAAGAGGAAGGCGCGTCAAGCTAACCCTGACCGGGACTGCCTTCCACCTGGAAACCAATGCCCTCACTGCGGGAGAAGATGCAGGTCAAGAATAGGGCTCCACAGTCAACCTATGGACCCACCACCAGGACACTGATCTTGGAAGACAATCCTACTCAGACAACAAGGGATCGCCTAAGTAAATAGTAATTCTGAATAAGGAGAGTTACACTGCAAGAACAAAAGGAGGAAATTAGGTCCTCATGCAATGAATTATCAGCCCGCCTCCCTTCCCTGAAAGCCAGGAAATAATATATCTGTATTGGCCAACAAAAAGGACGGGAAGCGTCTACTGTGTCTGGCTCTCTAAAATAAAGTGTCCTCTTATTTATAGCGCCTGCTAAAAGGTCTTCTGCTATTGTTGAAGACTCATGTCTCACTGACCTTTCCTTGTGAAGGATTGTGTTCCTTTTGTACTTTCCATCCTTTCCTCTCCCTGCACACAAACACAAACATAGCAGCAGTTTAATCATGTACTAGCCATCCCCTGCCACACATTGCTGTGGCCTAGTCTGTGTATATGTGTTTTGTGTGTATATATATATGTGTGTTTATGTGTTTGTATATATTTGTGTATATGTGTATATATGTGTGTTTGTGTGTGTATATATGTGTGTGTATATGTGTGTATACATGTGCATATATATGTGTATTGTGTATATGTGTATGCTTGTGTATATGCATATATGTGTGTATATATGTGTATATGTATATTTGTGCTTGTGTATATGTATGTGTGTATATGTATGTATGTGTGAATGTGTGTGTGTGTGTATTGTTTATTTTGGGGGTTTTTAAAGTCCATTCTGCTGGGGGTTTTTTTGTGTTTTTAGGGGTGATGGACACTCATTGGACTATTAGGTGTATTCATGTCAATTCATCCAGTGGTTTCTGAGTTACGTTTCTCCCACAAACGAACATTACACACACACACACACACACACACACACACACACACACACACACACAGATAGATGATAGATAGATAGATAGATAGAGCCATGACAGTTAAAGTGGGATCAACATGCATCCACTCTACAGTGTAGATGCAGCCCTTGAAGCGTTTAATATCATGCAGAACAATCTATGCAACTATCACGGGGATCCATTGGTTGCAGAAGTGGAATCCACTCTTCCTCCTCTAAAAGTACTCCCAGACTTCCCTTCCAACTACCATCTCACTTACATGTGAGTGAACATGTGATATGGCTGCAGAAAAGGCCAAGGCGATTCTGGGCAGTGTCAATAGGAATAATCTTCACCTGGAATAATAACCCTGTGTGTCCAGTTCTGGGCTAAGCAATTCAAGAAGGAGACGGAGAAGCTGGAAGCTGTCCAGAGAAGGGAAGCCAAAATGGCCAAAGGTCTAGAAACTATGAATCCCTCTGAGGAGTGGCATAAGGAGCTGAGGGTATGTTGTCTAAGGCTTTCATGGCTGGAATCACTGAGTTGCTGTGAGTTTTTTTGGGCTGTATGGCCATGTTCCAGCAGCATTCTCTCATGATGTTTCACCTGCATCTGTGGCAAGCATCTTCAGAGGTTCTGTGAAGCAAGTGGAGTGTATCTATCTATCTATCTATCTATCTATCTTTCTATCTATCCTTCCTTCCCTCCCTATCTTATCCATCCATTCATCCTTCCATCCTTCCATCCATCCATCCATCCATCCATCCATCCATCCATCCATCCTTCCATCCTTCTTTCCATCCTTCCTTCCTTCCTTCCATCCGTCCTTCCTTCCATCCTTCCTTCCTTCCATCCGTCCTTCCTTCCATCCTTCCATCCATCCATCCATCCATCCATCCATCCATCCTTTCTTCCATCCATCCATCCATCCATCCATCCATCCATCCATCCATCTTTCCATCCATCTTTCCATCCGTCCGTCCATCCATCCATCCATCCATCCATCCATCCATCCATCCTTCCTTCCTTCCTTCCTTCCATCCTGGCAACCAGATTTTGTTCTGAACACCAAAGGTCATCCATTCCAACCCCCTTCTTTCTGTCAGACAGGAAGACACAATCCAATCCCTCCCACCAGATGACCAACCAGCCTCTGCTTCAAAAACCTTCAGTAGAGGAGACTTCACTGAACTCCCAAGCAGCTTACATTCCACTCAAGTTAGAAGGGAACCCCAAAGGCCATCCATTCCAACCCCCTTCTTTCTGCCAGACAGGAAGACACAATCCAATCCCTCCCGACAAATGGCCATCAAGTCTCTGCTCAAAAACTTCCAGAGAAGGAGCTTATTTAGAAATCAGTACACTCCAATGCTGAAGAGATCTTCAACTTTGCAAAGCCATCTTGAACCCAACAGCTGGGATTGCAATGCTGAGTGAATAAATACCTTTGGAATAAGAGGGAATTACCACAAGTGGCCATGTGTATGTTTGTTTGTGTGTGAGACAGAGACAACTGATCTTCATTTGGATGGAAAGGACCAGCACCTGTTCTTTGGGGTCAAAAAGACTCGCAGTCCTAGCAATGGACACCCTGTTGTCCCTCCCGCCTGAGCCTCACTGCATTCTTATTGTGCAATTTTGGGTTGCAACCAACAAAAGCATTGAAGTATATGTCCTAAATGCTCAGAACCATTTCGATTTCCGTTCTTTTTGGAATACTTGCATATACAGAATGAGATCTCTTGGAGACGGGATCCAGGTCTCGAGGCGAAACTCATTTGTGTTTCGTATATGCCTTATACACACACCCCAAAGGTCATTTTATGCACAATATATGTATGTGCATGGAACAAATTTTATGTGCAATGAAGCATCAGAAAGCAAAGGTCTCACTGTCTCAGCCGCAAATGGGGAGAAATCTAGAATATTTGGATTTTGGGTAAGGGACACTCAAGCTTCTTGCAGCATATTACATAAGGTGGTGGAGGCTCCTTCTTTGGAGGCTTTGAAACAGAGGCTGGGTGGCCATCTGTCAGGGGTGCTTTGAATGAGATTTTCCTGTTTCTTGGCAGAATGGGGTTGGACTAAATGGCTCACGAGGTCTCTTCCAACTCTAGGATTCGATAATTTCATGATTCTGTGGCTTTTTTGGATAATGTCCAAATTCTGAGAGTTGTAGTTCAAAATAATAGCCCTATTTATTTATTTATTTCCTATACTTGTACCCTGCCCTTTTCACCTTGAAGAGAAAGAATGCAATTTGGAACCCAGGGCTCAAAACTATGGAATCCTGGGAGTTGTAGTTTGACAAGGACTTTAGCCATCTCTGCCCAAAGGTGCCGATGCCTCACCAAACTACAGATCCCAGGATTCCAAACTATTGGGTGTATCTACACCACAAATGTAATGAAGACTGAAACCACTTGAACTACCACAGAATTGTGGAATCTGTAGTTTTAGAATCAGATTCCAGAATTCCATTGCATTGGGTGTATCTACACCATAAATGTAATGAAGTCTGAAACCACTTGAACTGCCACAGGATCGTGGAATCTGTAGTTTTAGAATCCTAGAATCCTAGAGTTGGAAGAGACCTCATGGGCCATCCAGTGCAACCCCCTGCCAAGAAGCAGGAATATCGCATTCAAATAACCCCCAACAGATGGCCATCCAGCCTCTGTTTAAAAGCTTCCAAAGAAGGAGCCTCCACCACACTCTGGGGCAGAGAGTTCCACTGCTGAACGGCTCTCACAGTCAGGAAGTTCTTCCTCATGTTCAGATGGAATCTCCTCTCTTGTAGTTTGAAGCCATTGTTCTGCGTCCTAGTCTCCAGGAAGCAGAAAACAAGCTTGCTCCCTCCTCCCTGTTGCTTCCTCTCACATATTTATACATGGCTATCATATCTCCTCTCAGCCTTCTCTTCTTCAGGCTAAACATGCCCAGCTCCTTAAGCCGCTCCTCATAGGGCTTGTTCTCCAGACCCTTGATCATTTTAGTCACCCTCCTCTGGACACATTCTAGCTTGTCAATATCTCTCTTCAATTGTGGTGCCCAGAATTGGACACAATATTCCAGGTGTGGTCTAACCAAGCGGAATAGAGGGGTAGCATTACTTCCCTAGATCTAGACACTATGCTCCTATTGATGCAGGCCAAAATCCCATTGGCTTTTTTTTGCCACCACATCACATTGTTGGCTCATGTTTAACTTGTTGTCCGCGAGGACTCCAAGATCTTTTTCACACGTACTGCTCTCGAGCCAGGCGTCCCCCATTCTGTATCTTTGCATTTCGTTTTTCCTGCCAAAGTGGAGTATCTTGCATTTGTCACTGTTGAACTTCATTTTGTTAGTTTTGGCCCATCTCTCTAATCTGTCAAGATCGTTTTGAATCCTGCTCCTGTCCTCTGGAGTATTGGCTCTCCCTCCCAATTTGGTGTCGTCTGCAAACTTGATGATCATGCCTTCTAGCCCTTCATCTAAGTCATTAATAAAGATGTTGAACAGGACCGGGCCCAGGACGGAAGCCTGCGGCACTCCACTTGTCACTTCTTTCCAGGATGAAGAGGAAGCATTGGTGAGCACCCTCTGGGTTCGTCCATTTAAGAAGCAGGAATATTGCATTCAAGACTTTATCCTTACCAAGACTTTATCCTTCCCTGACAAAGATTGCCAGTGCTTCACCAAACTACAACTTCCGGGATGCCAAAGCATGGAGCCAGGGCAGTTCTGGGGCGTAGATACACCCAATGCTATGGATTACTGGGAGTTTTAGTTTGACAAGGACTTTAGCCATCTCTACCCAAAGGTGCCGATGCCACACCAAACTACAGATCCCAGGATTCCATCAGATTGGGTGTATCTACACCATAAATGTAAATTAAAGCACTTGAACTGCCACAGAATCATGGAGTCTAGTTTTACCAAGACGTTATCCTTCCCTGACAAAGATTGCCAGTGCTTTACCAAACTACAACTCCCAGGATTCCATAGCAAGGAACCAGGGCAGGTCTAGGGTGTAGATACACCCAATGCAATGGAACACTGGGAGTTGTAGTTTTGCCAAGGCCCTTATTCTTCCTAGTCAGAATCCTGGTGCTTTGCCAAACTACAACTCCCAGTATTCAATAGCATTGCGCCACGGCACTTAGAGTGGGGCCAAACTGCAGTGAAGATGCACCTGAAAAGAGTGAGGTTAGACTGATTCCACTGAGGAAACCTCCAGATGGATCTATACTGCCATATAATCCAGTTCAAAGGATAATCTGGATTCAGAAACTGGATTATATGGCAGTGTAGATGGGGCCTGAGTTCAAAAGACTCAAGCAGATGGGTCTCTTGCAAGTTGTTCTTCCATAGTGATACTATAAATTCAAGTTGACTTATCATAACAAATCATCCATAACTCATCCATAACTCATCAAATAACTCATCCATAACTCATCAAATCATCCAGGTGTCCCCTGGGCAACGTACTTGCAGACGGCCAATTCTCTCACACCAGAAGTGACTTGCTCCTGACACGACAAAAAAATCATAACAAATAAACATCCAACTGAGGTTGCATCTCTACTGCAGAATGAATGCAGTTTGGCACCACTTTCACTGCCAGGGCTCCATGCTATGGGTTCGTGGGAGTTGTAGTTTGGCACAGCCTTGAGCCTTCTCTCCAGGTTCCTTGCCAAACTACAACTCCCAGTATTCAATAGCATTGAGCCACGGCACTTAGAGTGGGGCCAAACTGCTTTCATTCTGCAGTGGAGATGTGCCCTCGAACAAGTCATAGGTTTCCGGCCGCTTCTTGTGCCAACGTGATATCTGTGCCCGGCCTTGGCTGCGATGACCGTGGCCTTTGCAATCTCTGCTCTGCTTTGGGGATCAGGCATCTCACACAATATTTGGCAGCTGAAGCCCCTCTTCCTGCAACAGGTGCCACTGTCTTTTGCATTCGTCCGCACTCGGGACCGGCCTGGGCTTGCTCAATGGGGCATATTTTGGGGTTGAGCCAAAGCCTCGGGTCCAAGCGGGGGGTATTTTTGCTGCCTTTCTCTCTCTCTCTCCCTTGGCCCAAGCCAGCTGCTCAGAGGCTGTTGGCATGGGATGGGTGACTCTCAGCCTGCTTGTCTTCCCTTTTTCCAAAGGAAACCTGAGCCGGGCAGGGACGAAGCTTGACAATAAAAGACGGCCATTGCCAACTGGGCCCCAAATTTAGACTCCAAACAGGTGGCCAGCCCAGGAACAGCATGGAGGCTCTTTGGGGAGGAAGGGATGAGGCTCCAGAGAGGGAGGTCGGTGGCCCCAATGCATCTGCTACTCAGTTAATTCAGCAAATCCTGGAATTGCAAGGGACCCTAAGGGTCATCTAGTCCACCCTTCAGCTGGGGAGGTCTCTTTAGGAATGTGTTATTGGAGATAGGTTCCTAGAACTGCAAGGGGCTCCTAAAGGTCATCTAGCCCACCTCACTGATGCCAGAGTCTTTTTAAAAGTGTGCCATTGGACATAGGATTGTAGAATTGTACGGGACTCTAAGGGTCATCTAGTCCTACCTATTTTAACAGTGTGCCATTGGACATAGATTCCTAGAATTGCAAGGGGCCCTAAAGGTCATTTAGTCCAATCTGCTGCTAGTAAGGTCTTCTAAAGTATGTCACTGGACACAGAATCCTAGAATTGCAAGGGTCCCTAAAGGTCATCTAGTCCACCTCACTGCTGCCAGAGTCTTTTAAGAAATGTGCAATTGAACATAGGATTGTAGATTTGTATGGGACCCTAAGGGTCATCTTGTCTAACCTACCTGTGTCATAGTATTTGGAAAAGTGTACTATTGGACACAAAATCCTAGAATTACAAGGGGCCCTAAAGGTCATCTAGTCCAACCTGCTGCTGACAGGAATTTCTATGTAAAATGCCATTGGACACAGAATATGGAAAGACAAATTTATGCAGAACTCCCAGATCGATTGGACACCATGTTTATTGTAGTTAAGGATTAGGTCATAAGAGGTTTTGACAATTAAAATAACCCCCTTTTGTGTATTTCTGTTTCATTTTGGAAAGTTAACAATGCAAATAGAAAATGTCATATAAAAAAAGTAAATAGTTGAGAATGGTTTCTAGCCTATGTTTATCTTGTAGTGACAACACAGAGCCCATTACATTGAATGTATAAAAGGAAAAGGACGGATGGCAAGCTATTCAACCTCAGCATAACGAAAGCCAAAACCAAGGTTACAACAACATCTGTTATAGTACTCCAATATGTTGATGACAATGTAGTCTGTGCACATTCAGAAGAAGACCTACAAGCCACTCTAAACACCTTCGCAGAAGCATACAAGAAGCTCGGCCTGACATTAAACATTGAGAAAACCAAACTTCTCTTCCAGCAGTCACCAGCCAATCTCTCTCTAATGCTAGAAATACAGCTTAATGGTTTAACATTAGGAAATGTGGACCCTTTCCGCTCCCTTGGCAGCCACCTCTTTACAAAAGTCAACATTGACACTGAAATACAACATCGCCTGAGCTCTGCGAGTGCAGCATTTTCCCAAATGAAGCAGAGAGTGTTTGAGGACCGGAACATCCGTAGGGAGACCAAGGGGCTTGTCTATAAAGCCACTGCCCTCCCAACCCTGCTATATGCCTGTGAAACGTGGACTGTCTACAGACGTCACACTCAACTCCTGCAACAATTCCATCAGCAGTGCCTCTGAAAAATCCTGCAGATCTCTTGGGAAGACAAGTGGACAAATGTCAGCATGCTGAAAGAAGAAGCAAAGACCACCAGCATTAAAATGATGTTCTGATACCATCAACTCCGCTGGGCCCCTGCTATATGCCTGTGAAACGTGGACTGTCTACAAACGTCACACGCAACTCCTGCAACAATTCCATCAGCAGTGCCTCTGAAAAATCCTGCAAATCTCTTGGAAAGTCAAGTGGACAAATGTCAGCATGCTGAAAGAAGAAGCAAAGACCACCAGCATTAAAATAATGTTCCGATACCATCAACTCCGCTGGACCTCTGCTATATGCCTGTGAAACGTGGACTGTCTACAGATGTCACACCCGACTCCTGCAACAATTCCATCAGCAGTGCCTCTGAAAAATCCTGCAAATCTCTTGGAAAGTCAAGTGGACAAGTGTTAGCATCCTGGAAGAAGAAGCAAAGACCACCAGCATTGAAGTGATGCTCCTCCACCATCAAATCCGCTGGACCAGCCACGTTGCCCAAATGCCTGATAACTATCTCCAAAACCATCTCTCTACTCCAAACTCAAGAACTGAAAATGGAATGTTGGTGGACAGGAAAAGAGATTGAAAGATGGGCTCAAAGCCAATCTTAAAAACTGTGGCATAGACACCGAGAACTGGGAAGCCCTGGCCCTTGAGTGCTCTAACTGGAGGTCAGCTGTGACCAGCAGTGTTGCAAAATTTGAAGAGGCACAAATGGAGGGCGAAAAAGAGAAATGTGCCAAGAGAAAGAAGGCGCATCAAGCCAACCCACACCGGGAACACCTTCTGTCTGGAAACTGATGCCCTTACTGTGGGAGATCATGCGAATCAAGAATAGGGCTCCACAGTCACCTACGGACCCACCACCAGGACACCGATCTTGGATGACAATCTTACTCAGACAATGAGGGATCTCCTAAGTATGTAAAGTGTCACATATTTATGACTTAGCTTCTTTAGCATGTCCCTTAAGTTACATGTCATCCCTTAAGTTCCATGCCACTTAACCCTTCAGCGGATGAGTGATCACATATCCATTAGAACTGTATTTTCCACTGATTTTTCACAATAGGGTTACAGTCAATGCATTCCTTTCTAACAGTGCATTGCTATTTAACAGAGAATTGCATTTCCAGTCCATGTACCAGCAGGCTTATATAGGAAGAATACAGCCTCCAAGATGAACCAAGTAGTGATTCCAGGTTTGGACTAGACCTGGGTTTGAACCCTTGATTGGCCATGGAAACCCATTGGGTGACTTTGGGCAAGTTACACTCTCTCAACCTCAGAGGGAGACAGTGATAGGCCTGCCTTAAGGACTAAGTAAGCGGAAGCAACTTGTGTGCTAGCTGCGCCTGTTCCTTGGGAAGTCTGACTTGGCCACGGTGGGTCCACGCTCTTGACTGGGATTGCCTTCCACATGGAAACCGATGTCTTCACAGCAGGAGAATATGCAGGTCAATTATTTTAATTGTTTTGTATTGTATTGTTATTGTGTATTGTTTGTATTGTTGTATTGTGGGCTCGGCCTCATGTAAGCCGCACCGAGTCCCATGGGGAGATGGTAGCGGGGTATAAATAAAGTATTATTATTATTATTAGTAGTAGTAGTAGTAGTAGTAGACTGCTCCAACTTCCGTACAGTGGCCCTTATTTCTCATGCCAGTAAGGTAATGCTCAAGATCCTGCAAGGAAGACTCCAGCAATACATGGAGCGAGAGTTGCCAGATGTTCAAGCTGGGTTTAGAAAAGGCAGAGGAACGAGAGACCAGATTGCCAATATCCGCTGGATAATGGAGAAAGGCAGGGAGTTTCAGAAAAACCTCTATTTCTGCTTCATTGACTACTCTAAAGCCTTTGACTGTGTGGATCATAATAAATTGTGGCAAGTTCTTGGTGGGATGGGCATCCCAAGCCACCTTGTCTCTCTCCTGAGGAATCTGTACAAGGACCAAGTAGCAACAGTCAGAACTGACCACGGAACAACAGACTGTTTCAAGATTGGGAAAGGCGTACGGCAAGGCTGCATCCTCTCACCCAACCTTTTTAACTGGTATGCAGAACACATAATGCGATGTGCGGGGCTTGATGAATGCAAGGCTGGGGAGAAAATTGCTGGAAGAAACATTAACAACTCAGATATGCAGATGACACCACTCTGATGGCCGAAAGCGAGGAGGAGCTGAGGAGCCTTCTAATCAAGGTGAAAGAAGAAAGCGCAAAAGCCGGGTTGCAGCTAAACATCAAAAAAACCAAGATTATGGCAACAAGAATGATTGACAACTGGAAAATAGAGGGAGAAAATGTGGGGGCCGTGACAGACTTTGTATTTCTAGGTGCAAAGATTACTGCAGATGCAGACTGTGGCCAGGAAATCAGAAGACGCTTACTTCTTGGGAGGAGAGCAATGTCCAATCTCGATAAAATAGTAAAGAGTAGAGACATCAGACTGGCAACAAAGATCCGCCTAGTCAAAGCCATGGTATTCCCTGTAGTAGCCTACGGATGTGAGAGCTGGACCTTAGGGAAGGCTGAGCGAAGGAAGATAGATGCTTTTGAACTGTGGTGTTGGAGGAAAGTTCTGAGAGTGCCTTGGACTGCGAGAAGATCCAACCAGTCCATCCTCCAGGAAATAAAGCCCGGCTGCTCATTGGAGGGAAGGAGACTAGAGACAAAGTTGAAGTACTTTGGCCACATCATGAGGAGACAGCAAAGCCTGGAGAAGACAATGATGCTGGGGAAAGTGGAAGGCAAAAGGAAGAGGGGCCGACCAAGGGCAAGATGGATGGATGGCATCCTTGAAGTGACTGGACTGACCTTGAAGGAGCTGGGGGTGGTGACGGCCGACAGGGAGCTCTGGCATGGGCTGGTCCATGAGGTCACGAAGAGTCGGAGACGACTGAACAAATGAACAACAACATCTAACATCAATATTCAACAAGATGACCATGTGATGCTTTTTTATGTGTATCAGCACCAGACAAAATCAATTGTAAATAATATGATTAACAGCTTAAATAAAAACAACAACAAGAGCAACAACAACAACAAATAGTGATGAGAACAGCTCAGCCCAAAGAAAAGCTCTTACGGTAATGGGATGTGGTTTTCCTGGATGTAGAATCTGAGTCTCGATCCACTCCAACGAAGGTGCATTTGGCTATTTTGGGCCCACATTTGCTCAACGCACCGCTGGGTGACATTCAGGGTTTCACAACAATCTCGTTCCTCCCTGCTGGGAAACAAACATCACTTTGCTCTTGCTTGGGAAGACGAGGCTGCGTTTACATTGCAGGATTTAATGCAGTCTGACACGTTTTTACTTCAATGCTATGGCACCCTGAGTTTTGCAAAATCTTGAATCCTCTCTGCTAAAAAGTGCTGGTTCTTCACCAAACTCCAGTTTCCAGGGTTCCAGAGCATTGAGCCATGGCAATTCAAATGGTTTCAAACTGCAATGCAAATGGTTTCGAACTGCAGAGGTACATCCTGGATTTTGGATTTCTGGGGCAACTTGTGCAATATTTTAATTGATCTTTAGTTCTTAATGTTTCCAAATGGTTGTGCATCATCCCCAGTGGCTCAAAATGCAATAGTTAATGGACCTGAGCAATTGATAGATCGATCAATCAATCAGGGATTGATTGATTTGTGCAATAGGTTTAATTGATCTTTAGTTCTTAATATTTCCAAACAGTTGTGCATCATCCCTAGTGGCTCAAAATGCAATAGTTAATGGATCTGAGCAATCAATCAATCAATCAATCGGGGATGGATTTACTTGTGAAATAGTTTTAATTGATCTTTAGTTCTTAATGTTTCCAAATGGTTATGCATCATCCCTGGTGGCTCAAAATGCAATAGCTAAAGGACCTGAGCAATCTATTGATCAATCAATCAATCAATCAATCAATCAATCAATCAATCAGGGATTGATTGATTTGTACAATAGTTTGAATTGATCTTTAGTTCTTAATGTTTCCAAGTGGTTGTGCATCATCCCTAGTGGCTCAAAATGCAATAGCTAATGGACCTGAGCAATCAATCAATCAGAGATTGATTGACTTGTGAAATAGTTTTAATTGTTCTTTAGTTCTTAATGTTTCCAAATGGTTGTGCATCATATCTGGTGGCTCAAAATGCAATAGTTAAAGGACCTAAGCAATCAATTGATCGATCAATCAATCAATCAATCAATTTGTGTAATAGTTTTATTTGATCTTTAGTTCTTAAGGTTTCCAAATGGTTGTGCATCATCCCTGGTGGCTCAAAATCCAATAGCTAAAGGACCAGAGCAATCAATCAATCAATCGATCAATCAATCAATCAATTGATCAATCAATCAATCAATCAATCAGGGATTGATTTATTTGTGCTATAGTTTTAATTGATCTTTAGTTCTTAATGTTTCCTAAAAGTTGTGCATCATCCCTGGTGGCTCAAAATGCAGTAGTTAATGGACCTGAGCAATCAATCAATCAATCAATCAATCAATCAGGGAGTGATTGATTTGTACAATAGTTTTAATTTATCTTTAGTTCTTAATGTCTCCAAATGGTTGTGCATCATCCCTGGTGGCTCAAAATGCAATAGCTAAAAGACCTGAGCAATCAATCAATCAATCAATCAATCAGGGATTGATTGACTTGTGAAATAGTTTTAATTGATCTTTAGTTCTTAATGTTTCCAAATGGTTGGGCATCATCCCTGGTGGCTCAAAATGCAATAGCTAAAGGACCCGAGCAATCAATTGATGGCTCAATCAATCAATCAATCAATCAATCAATCAGGGATATTATCCTCACCCAATAGGCCTTGCTGCATCTTGCCCAGGTCTGCTTCTAAATCCTTCTGTCCAAGGTGCTGAAAAGAATTTGGGGACAGATTTCAGTAATTTGCAGATAAGTTTTCAGCTGCATTGTTTACAGATTCTAAGCTGCCTTTTAGTCCCAGTTTTGTGGATATAAATGGTGATCTCCGCAGCAGTAGCAGCAGCAATGTTGTTTTTGCAATTGAGGCAACTTCCTGTTTACTTCCTCTTTTAGAAATAGAACTCTCAATGGGCAAAGTACATTTGGAAGTGTTCTTTTTGTGAGAGGGTTTTTTGCGTGGTATCTTTTAACCCCTGGGACCTCTAGTTCCTGCAGTCAGGTGTCCAGCTATCAGAGATGTCTGCATATTAATGGAGGTAGGACTAGATCTCTATGCTGGATTTCGTATCACAAAACCACAAGTCGAACACTTCCCAAGCATCTAGGACTGTGTGATGTATTTTCAAATGATGTGTGCAGATCCAAATCAGGTGGCCTTTTGCAGCTGACAGATTGTGATTTTGTCGATATTTATGGTTTCCAAATGCTGGCTGAGATCTTTTGGCATGGCACCCAGTGTGCCCATTACCACTGGGACCACCTGGACTGGTTTCTGCCATCAGAGCCTTTGCAGTTTCGATTTTGAGGTCTTGATAGCGGCCGAGTTTTTCCTGTTGTTTTTCCTAAATGCTGCTGTCACCTGGAATGGCGACATCAATCATCCAGACTTTTTTCTTTTCCACAATTGTGATGTCTGGTGGATTGTGTTCCAAAACTTTGTCAGTCTGGATTCAAAAGTCCTACAGTATTTTTGCATGTTCATTTTCCACTCCCTTTGCAGGTTTATAATCCCTTTACCACTTCACTTCACTTCACTTTATTTCTTAATTAGTCGCTTTCCACCAAGATGCTCCGAGTGACTTACAATCTAAAATAGCATTTCACAATATAAAAACATTCAACATAAAAACATTCAACAGTGACTATTTGGCAAATTAGATCTGATCACTTTACTTAAATGCACAACCAAACAGCAACGCCGACATTGCTCTAACGTATGGAGGCAATGAGATCCACAGAATTGGAGCATGGGTCGAAAAAGCTCTACGATGCCTTGTAGCTTCCATGTGTCCCTCCCTAGGGCCCGGTATATATATGAGATTTTCCTGGGTGGATCGAGGTGACCACGGATGAAGAAAAGGAATGAGACGGTCCCTAAGATATAAAGGTCCTTGACCATTTTATTTATTTATTTATTTATTTATTTGCTGCATTTGTTGACCGCCGCTCTCAGCCCTAGGGCGACTCGCGGCGGTGTACAACATATAAAAACAGTTTACAATAAGGCACAACAAGAAATCAACATATCAATAATACACACTAATCTAAATTACACTAGCTAATCCGCATCGTCACAACATAGAATCATAACCAATCTCGTAATCCGTATACCGTTCCAGTTGTCCTTACCAGTCAATGTAGCACTCAGTTAAATGCCTTCTCAAATAGCCAGGTCTTTAGGCTTTTACGGAAAGCCATAAGGGAGGGCGCCTGTCTGATGTCAACAGGGAGGGTGTTCCACAGCCGGGGGGCCACCACCGAGAAGGCCCTCTCTCTCGTCCCCACCAGACGTGCCTGTGAGGCAGGCGGGATCGAGAGAAGGGCCTCCCCAGACGATCTCAAGGCCCTCGTGGGCTCATAGGCCGAGATGCGGTCCGAAAGGTATTTTGGGCCGGAACCGTTTAGGGCTTTGTAGGATAACACCAGCACCTTGAATTGGGCCCGGTAGCAGATCGGCAGCCAGTGGAGCTGGGACAACAAGGGCGTTGTATGCTCCCTGCGTCCCGCTCCCGTTAGTAACATGGCTGCCGCGTGCTGGACTAGCTGAAGCTTCCGGGCCGTCTTCAAGGGCAGCCCCACGTAGAGACATTTTGAGCTCTAAATGTCAGGATCAGTATCTTGTAAGAGATCCGATGTTCTATTGGTAGCCAATGCAGTTGTTGCAGAATCAGTGTAATATGGCCGCTGCATTTTGGACCATCCGAATCTTCTGGGTTGTTGACTTCGGAAGGCCGGCATATAAGGCATTGCAATAGTCCAACCTCGTGGTGACTGTTGTGTGGATTACTGTTGCCAATGCTTCTACTGAAAGGTCAGGATGCCAATTTCCTTGCCTGGCGAAGATGAAAAAAGGCCTGCTTCCTTATGGCAGTGATCTGGGCCTCCATCGTCAGCGATGAGTCCAACACAACCCCAAGGCTTTTAACAGGGATCATCCGTTGATTTTTCAATCCTGGCCTTAATTGCTTTGGTTCTGCTGGCTTGCTCCTGGGCTGCAAGAATCAGGCTTTCTTCTGTCTCCTTCTTTGGGGTTCCATTTGTGAGCCATCACCAGGTAATAGCAAGATGAGTTCACCACAAACAAGAACACTCTGCTAGCTGTTTTATTGGACCACACATTGGACACTTCCCAAGTGTCTAGGGCTGTGTGATGTATTGGCAAATAATGTGTGCAGATCCAAGTAGGATGGCCAGATGGTAATCTTGTCAGTGGCAATTGCTTAAGCAGCTGAAGGGGAAAAGGAAGGGGCCTGAGGCTGTCAGGGATTATGGGAGTTAAAGTCCAAAGCACCTGTTGGGAGGGCCAAAGTTTGCCCAGGCCTGTCATAGAGTCTCAACCAATTCAACCTAGTTTGTAGCAACCACAAAAACAATGTTTTTGGAGCAGAACAGCTACTTTCAAAGTAAGGATAGTACAAGAAATGACACTTTTGAACCAGAAACATATATTTTGTTTTCAAATTTGGTTACCTAGTGTAATTTGAACATTATGGACCAGCAGCTTCATATCAGCAACCTGAGCAGCGTTCAATATCTCGCATTGCCTCAACTTCACAATTTGAACCCAAAGCTGAAGTTCCTCCAAAGGAGCAATGGCCAGGCAAAGCTCTTTCTCGTGGCCAGCTTCTCTCTTCCTTGGACTGCAAGCAACAAGGCAATCCATGCGCTCTGAGCACTTCAGCAAAACCGGCACCAGATGTTCCCTTAATCAGATCTCCATTTTGCCGCTTTTAACTACGTTATGAATTAAGGTCTCTCTTCTAGGAGGCAAGAACAGATGCCTGGCGCTCGCTGCGTGCAACCGGCATGTGACAGCCCCAGCTGGCAACCTCGCCCGGCCGCAGAGTGACCAAGCCGCTGGCCAGTTCTCCTGTTCCGGCCACACTGCAATGGCTGAAAGGTGGGCGGGAGATGGGGCAAGAATGTGATGTGGCAGCTGAAAAAGCCAATGTGATTCAAAGCTGCATCAAAATGACTATTAATGACTTAGATGAAGGGCAGGCCCGTAGCCAGGATTTTGTTTCGGGGGGGTGGGGGGCTGAGTTTGTTTCGGGGGGGGGCTGAGTCCGAGTGAAAGAGGGTCTAGCCTAGCAAACCTTTTGTATCATTACCCCAATACCCCCATGCATATATTGAGCTTCTTAATGACTTAGATGAAGGGTTAGAAGGCAGGATCATCAAGTTTGCAGACGACACCAAATTGGGAGGGAGAGCCAAGACTCCAGAGGACAGGAGCAGGATTCAAAGGGATCTTGACAGATTAGAGAGATGATGGCCAAAACTAACAAAATGAAGTTCAACAGGGACAAATGCAAGATACTCCACTTAGGCAGGAAAAACAAAATGCAAAGATACAGAATGGGGGGCGCCTGGCTCAAGAACAAAACGTGTGAAAAAGATCTTGGAGTCCTCGTGGACAACAAGTTAAACATGAACCAACAATGTGATGTGGCAGCAAAAAAAGCCAATGGGATTTTGGCCTGCATCAAGAGGAGAATAGTGTCTAGATCTAGGGAAGTCATGCTCCCCTCTCTATTCTGCCTTGGTTAGACCACACCTGGAATATTGTGTCCAATTCTGGGCACCACAATTCAAGAGAGATATTGACAAGCTGGAATGTGTCCAGAGGAGGGCGACTAAAATGATCAAGGGTCTGGAGAACAAGCCCTATGCGGAGCGGCTTAAGGAGCTGGGCATGTTTAGCCTGAAGAAGAGAAGGCTGAGAGGAGATATGATAGCCATGTATAAATATGTGAGAGGAAGCCACAGGGAGGAGGGAGCAAGCTTGTTTTCTGCTCCCTGGAGACTAGGACGCGGAACAATGGCTTCAAACTACAAGAGAGGAGTTTCCACCTGAACATGAGGAAGAACTTCCTGACTGTGAGAGCCATTCAGCAGTGGAACTCTCTGCCCCGGAGTGTGGTGGAGGCTCCTTCTTTGGAAGCTTTTAAACAGAGGCTGGATGGCCATCTGTGAGGGGTGCTTTGAATGCAATATTCCTGCTTCTTGGCAGGGGGTTGGACTGGATGGCCCACCAGGTCTCTTCCAACTCTTTGATTCTATTATTCTAATTCAGAGAGGATCTGAACAAGCTGGAAGGTGTCCAGAGAAGAGGAAACAAATTGTCCAAAGATCTGGAAACTATGAATTGCCATGTAGCAAGGCTATGGAGGCTGAAAATGTTTAGCTTGGAGAAGAGTCCTAGAATCCTAGAGTTGGAAGAGACCTGGTGGGCCATCCAGTCCAACCCCTTTCTGTCAAGAAGGAGGAAAATCACATTCAAAGCACCCCCAACTGATGGCCATCCAGCCTCTGCTTCAAAGCGTCCAAAGAAGGAGACTCCACCACACTCTGGGGCAGGAAGAGAGTTCCACTGCTGAACAGCTCTCACAGTTAGGCTGTTCTTCCTCATGAGACAGAAAAATATATGAGATAGTTGAGACAGATATAAATATAGATATAAATAGATATAGATAGATGAGGTAGACAGATGAGATAGATAGATAGATGAGATATATGATAGATAGATAGATAGATAGATAGATAGATAGATAGATAGATAGATAGACAGATAGATAATAGATAGAGATAATGAGAGATAGATGAGATAGATATAGATATAGATGAGATAGATAGATGAGATAGATAGACAGACAGACAATTAGATGATGATGATGATGATGATGATGATAGATAGATAGATAGATAATGGATAGAGTTAGATGATTGATAGGTACATAGGTAGATAAATAGATAGATGAGATAGACAGATGAGATAGAGAGATGGATAGATAAATAGATTATATAGATGATAGATAGATAGATAGATAGATAGATAGATAGATAGATAGATAGATAGATGATAGATAGATAATAGAGTTAGATGATTGATAGGTACATAGATAGATAAATAAATAAATAAATAAATAGATGAGATAGACATATGAGATAGATAGATAGATAGATAGATAGATAGATAGATAGATAGATAATAGAGTTAAATTATAGATAGATAGATAGATAGATAGATAGATAGATAGATAGATCGATAGATAAGACAGAAATAGATAGATATAGATAGATGAGATAGACAGAGAAATAGATAGATTATAGATAGATGAGATAGAGATAGATGAGACAGGCAGGTGATAGGTAGGTAGGTAGATAATAGATAGTTAGATAATAGATAGATAGATAGATGAGATAAGATAGATAGATAGATAGATAGATAGATAGATAGATAGATAGATAGATGATAGATAGATGAGATAGATATAGATATAAATATAGATATAGGTAGGTAGGTAGATAATAGAGTTAGATGATAGATAGATAGAGATAGATGATAGCTAGATAGACAGACAGACAGATAGAGATAGATGATATTTAACACTATGTAATACAATTTCAAAAAAAAAATCTGTTCCTGGTTTAAAAGAGTTACTTCCTGTTTAATTGTGTAGTCCTTCCTTTGAAAGGAGCCCCTGGCAGTGCAGCGGGTTAAAGCGCTGAGCTGCTGACCTTGTTGACCAAAAGGTCGCAAGTTTGAATCTGGGGAGGGAGGTGAGCTTCCACTACCAAACTAATAGTTCGAAAACATGCTTCTGCCAACCAAGCAATTCAAAAACATGCATTTGTGAATAGATCAATAGGTACCGCTCCGGCAGGAAGGAAATGGTGCTCCATGCAGTCATGCCTGCCACATGACCTTGGAGGTGTCTACGGACAATGCCAGCTCTTCTGTTTAGTAAAGAAGATGAGCACCACCCCCCAGATTTGGACACGACTGGACTTAATGTCAGGGGGGAACCTTTACCCTTTACCTTTACCCTCTTTTGAAAGTAGTTGTTCTACTCCAGAAAAGTCATTTTAGTGATTCAGTTCGTTGAGACTTCATGAGATATTCATTGAAAAATGTGCCGCAAGATGATGTCCCTCCCGAAAAACCAAAGTTTTTACAGTTTAATAAACTTTCCCCATGTTTTTATGATAGAACCAATTAGGAAATGACATTTATAAACCAGGAAAAAATGGTGTTACAGAGTGAAACAGCTGCTCCATAATTTCTGTAGGAAACGGCTTTGCAGAACCGGGGTCAGTGAAGAAGAAAACTAATATTAAATAATGGGGTGATCAATATCAGCAGTGGGCAGCAGGAGAGGACCAGAAATACTCATCAGTCCAATAAGCCAATGAACAATTTCCATCCTAGGAATTTGACGATTTATTCTCATTTTTAGCCATGACCAGAACTTGCAGTTTATAGCATTCTGTGATCGAAACAAAGGCGTCTCTAATAAACATCAGGTGCTTAAGATAAATAAAGGGGTTTGTGAAAAAGGAATGACTTTGTAACCCTGTCTTCCATAGCCGAAAGGTGGTTCGTCAATCACTTCTTTGGGTGCAGAAGCATACGAGAAGCTCGGCCTGTCTTTGAACATCGAGGAAACAAAAGAGCTCTTCCATCAGTCACCAGCCAATCCCTCTCCAATGCCAGAGATACAGCTTAATGGTGTAACATTAGAAAATGTGGACCATTTCCGCTCCCTTGGCAGCCACCTCTCCACCAAAGTCAGCATTGACACTGAAACACAACACCACCTGAGCTCTGCGAGTGGAGCATTCTTCCGAATGAAGCAGAGAGTGTTTGAGGACTGGGACATCCGTAGGGATACAAAGGTGCTTGTTTATAAAGCTATTGTCCTCCCAACCCTGCTATATGACTGCGAGACGTGGACTGTCTACAGACGTCACTTGCAACTTCATCAGCATTGCCTCCGAAAAATCCTGCAAATCTCTTGGGAAGACAAGCGGACAAATGTCAGCGTGCTGGAAGAAGCAAAGACCACCAGCACTGAAGCGATGGTCCTCTGCCATCAACTCCGCTGGACCGGCCACATTGTCCGGATGCCCGACGACCGTCTCTCAAAGCAGTTGCTCTACTCCAAACTCAAGAATGGAAAACGGAATGTTGGTGGACAGGAAAAGAGATTGAAAGATGGGCTCAAAGCCAACCTTAAAAACTCTGGAATAGACACCGAGAACTGGGAAGCCCTGGCCCTTGAGCGCTCCAGCTGGAGGTCAGCTGTGACCAGCAGTGCTGTAGAATTTGAAGAGGCACGAATGGAGGTCAAAAGAGAGAAACGTGCCAAGAGGAAGGTGCATCAAGCCAACCCCGACTGAGATCACCTTCCATCTGGAAACCAATGCCGTCACTGTGGGAGAACATGTGGGTCAAGAATAAGGTTCCACAGTCACCACGGACCCGATCTTGGCAGACAATCCTACTCAGACAACAAGGGATCACCTAAGTAAAGTCTTTGGGTGCATCTACACCAGGCGTGGGCAAACTTCAGCCCTCCAAGTGCTTTAGACTTCAACTCCCACAATTCCTGGCCTCAGGACTCTTCCTTTTTCCTTTCCTCTTCTGCTTCAGTGGCTGAGGGGGAACTAATGCAGTTTGACACCATGCCTCTATGCTATGGAATCACAGGAGCTGTTGTTTGCACTCTTTGGCAGAGAAGACTAAAGACCTTGCAAAAGTACTAGCTCCATGATTCCCTAGCATTGAACGATGGCAGTTAAAGTGGTGTCAAAGTACATTCGTTCCACACCATAAATGCACCCCGAAGTGTTTTATGCAACTCTTCACACACTCTTGCTTGCTATGCATTCTCCTAAAATCCGTGAGAGACATGAAGATGGCAACACATTTTCACCTCCTTCTCAAATGTTGCTTTTTCAGTCTGTCTGGGGAGTGGACACATGGCAGACAGCGTTTTGGGGAGGGACTTCTCCATTCACATTGCTTGAGTTCTCCTTTTTTCTTGCAAGTGTCAGCTACTTTTGCTCCAGGGTCAAAATGAAAAAAGCAGAACCGAACAGGATAG
>NW_026844366.1:351894577-351938522 GCF_025583915.1 Anolis sagrei ordinatus | reverse complement strand
GCCTTTCTCATATCTTGCTGTTAGGTCTTTGCACATGGAAAGTCTCAACAGGAGGTGAGTGCAAATACATTAAGTCTGAGGAGCATCATTACTAAACAATCATTATCCTTTCTCTCTTGCAGTTGTTGCTATTGCCTGGAGCTGTGATTAAGGGATAGGAGGGGAGAAGCCCTGGATGCAACTGGCTTGCAGCAAATGACAAATGGGGAAGGAAGTGGCAAACACTCTGTGAGGTTTGTCAAAGGCGATTTTCTCTTTTTCTGTTCTCAAAATGAGGAACTATATTTGATTGCTCTGCTTTCATCATATTGCTATCCTTCTCTGGAAGTTTTATAAACAGAGGCCGGATGGCCATCTGTCAAGAGGGCTTTGATTGTGTCTTCCTGCCTGGCAGAAAAAGACTGGATGACCTTTAAAAGTCAAGGCTATGGAATCCTGGGAATGGTAGGAGTACAAAGTAATAAGCCTTCTCTGTCAGCGTTTTGATGCCTCAGGAAACTACAACTTTCAGGGTTCCATAGCATTTTTTTTTTCATGTCAGGAGTGACTTGAGATACTGTAAGTCACTTCTGGTGTGAGAGAATTGGCTGTCTGTAAGGACTTTGCCCTGGAGATGTTTTATCATCCTGTGGGAGGCTTCTCTCATGTCTCCATATGGGAAGCTGGAGCTGACAGCTCACCCCGCTCCCTGGATTCGAACCACCAACCTTTCAGTCAGCAGTCCTGCCGGCACAAGGGTTTAACCCATTTCACCACTGTGTGCTCCCTCTCCATAGCATTGAACGAGGGCAGTGTTACTCAACCTGGGATTCGGGACCCCTGGGGGGGGGTCATGAAACGGTGTCAGAGGGGTCGCCAAAGACCACCAGAAAACACAGTGTTTTCTGTTGTCATTGTGGTTTTGTGTTGGAAGTTTGGCCCAATGCTATCATTGGTGGGGTTCAAAATGCTCTTTGATTGTAGGTGAACTATAAATCCCAGAAACAACAACTCCCAAATTTCAAGGTCTATTTCCCCCAAATTCCACCAGTGTTCACATTTTGGCATATTGAGAATTCATGTCAAATTTGGTCCAGATCAATCATTATTTGAGTCCACAGTGCTCTCTGGATGTAGGTGAACTACAACTCAAAAACCCAAGGTCAATGTCCACCAAACCCTTCCAGTATTTTCTGTTGGTCATATGAGTTCTGTGTGCCACGACAGGCTCAATTCCAGCATTGGTGGAGTTCAGAATGCTCTTTGATTGCAGGTGAACTATAAATCCCATATACCAAGGTCTATTTTCCCCAAACTCCACCAGTGTTCAGATTTGGGCATATTGAGGATTCATGCCAAGCTTGGTCCAGATCCATCATTGTTTGATTCCACAGTTCTCTATGGATGTAGGTGAACTAAAACTCCAAAATTCAAAATCAATGCCCGCCAAACCCTGTTGGCCATGGGAGTTCTGTGTGCCAAGATTGGCTCAATTCCATCGTTGGTTGAGTTCAGGATGCTCTTTGATTGTAGGTAAACTATAAATCCCAGCAACTACAACTCCCAAATGACAAAATCATCCCCCCCCCAAACCCCACCAGGATTCAAAATTGGGCATATTCGGTGTTTGTGCCAAATTTGGTCGAGTGAATGAAAATACATCCTGTATCTCAGATATTTACATGAGGATTCGTAACAGGAGCAAAATTACAGTTGTGAAGTAACAACAAAAATAATGTTATGGTTGTGGGTCACCACAACAGGAGGAACTGGTTTAAGGGGTCGGGGCATTAGGAAGATTGAGACCCACTGCTTTAGTTTTTCCATGAATCTCTAATCGAGTCTCAACCAATTTAGCGTTGTTTGTGGCCACAAAAACAAAGTGCCTGGAGTTGGACAACTACTTTCAAAGTAGGGAGTGCACAATTAAACAGGAAATAATATTTTCCAACCAGGAACAGGGCATGTTTTCAAATTTCGTTATGGAGTGCAATTTATGGGTGCCATTTTGCAGGCTCCTTGCCGAAAGGGAGCTCAGAGTTCGCCTCTTGCTAATTTTAGATTTTATGGCCAGGCTGCGCGAGGCACAGGCCGGAATCTGGGAAACGGAAAGATTTATGGCCGCACATGCTTTCCTTGGCCAAGAGTGGCTTCTTCCCATTGGAAGTGTGAAGGGCCATTGTGGGTTGGCGCTCATTGACATGCGTTGATAGGGAGAGAGTGAGCATGACTTGGTGTTGAAACGTCGTAAACCAAAAGGTTAAGGCTGATCTCTTTCCATCCTTGGCTCAGAAACATTTGGTATGCTGTTGCGCCTGGGGGCTATAACTCTTTCCCCCAGGGGATTGCTTTTTGCCTTCCTTTAGAGAACTGGATTTCCCAAGGACCAAAACACTGTAGATAACTCAAAATAGGTTTTATTGTTCACAAAGAGTTATCCCTTTAAGGCAATAAGCTGGAAGTTTCAAAGGGGGTAAAGGAAATATACATTACAGTCTCTGGTTGTCTTGGGTCCAAGGAGATTTGGCAGCTGAGAAGCTTTTCCTGTTCCCTCTTTTCTCAATGGCTGTGAAGGTCGGAACAAACACAACCCCCAGTCCAATGGCCTATGTTGAAGGCACAGAGTCTTCCTTTTGATGCCAAAGGACCGGTTTGAAGGCGCTTGGGTCTCCTCAACATTGTCCAGGGCGATCTGGACATGAAGTATGAGTCCCAAGGGTAAAAACCTTAGAATTGGTGATGAGAGGTAACTTAATTAAGAGCTTTAGAGCCAAGTCTCTTTCTCACGTCTATCTGATAGAAAGTTTGATGGTAGAATGAGAAGAAAGCCCTGCCCTCTTCCCCAGGAAGGGGAGGAGCCAAACAATTAAGCAGGGGAGGCAATTCAACAGATGCAAACAACATTGATAGAAAGCAACAGATAGCCAAACAATTCTACTGTACATCTACAAATCAAGCAAGCTTGGGCATGCTATACACTTTAAACCTTTGCACTCCAAAGTTCCACACACAGGTGGTGCCACTCACGCCGTCACATTTGGAATATGACATTTCTTTGATTCCCAAGCTTTGGATCAGCCTCAGCTAAAAATAGTGTCTCCTTCCACAGGGTTTTGCAACAGAGGCTGAAAGGGGTTGGACTGGATGGCCTTTGGGGGACTCTTCCAACCCTAGTGGGATGTAGATGACCAGGGAGTCTGGACGAGTCTCTTTCTTCACAGGTATCAAAACAAAGGTTTTATGGCAGGCATGGGCAAACTTCAGCTCTCTAGGTATTTTGGATATTGACTCCCATAATTCCTAACAGCTGGGCTGTCTGGCCATATTCCAGAAGCATTCTCTCCTGACGTTTCACCCACATCTATGGCAAGCATCCTCAGAGGTTGGGAGGTCTGTTGCAAACTAGGCAAGTGAGATTAATATAACTGTGGAATAATGTCCAGGGTCGGAGAAAAAACTCTTGCCTGTTGAAGGCAAGTGTGAATATTGCAATTGGCCGGTTTGATTAGCATTGAATGGTCTTGCAGCTTCAAAGCCTGGCTGCTTCCTGCCTAGGGGAATCCTGTGTTGGGAGGTGTTAGCTGGCCCTGAATGTTTCCTGTCTGGATTTCCCCTGTTTTCTGAGTGTTGCTCTTTATGTACTGCCCTGATTTTAGTTTTTCCGGGTTGTATGGCCATGTTCTAGAAGCATTCTTTCCTGATGTTTAGCCTGCATCTGGGGAAGACATCCTCAGAGGTTGTGAGGTCTCAATAAAAGTTTGCTCTAGGCACTGTCAGGCCATTATATGCTAATCAAGGTGGTCAGTTGAAACATTCACACCTAGCTCCAGCAGACAAGAGTCCTTTGTCCCACCCTAGTCATTCCACAGATATATAAACCCTTTTTCCTAGTTCCAACAGACCTCACTACCTCTGAGGATGCTTGCCATAGATGCAGGCGAAACGTCAGGAGAGAATGCCTCTAGACTATGGCCATATAGCCTGAAAAAACCTACAACAACCCAGTTGTGAGGTCTGTTTCAAAGTAGGCAAGTGGGGTTTATGTATCTGTGGAGTGTTCAGGGTGGGAGAAAGAACTCTTGTCTGTTGGAGCTAGTTGTGAATGTTGCAGTTGGCCACCTTGATTAGCATTTGATGGCCTGGCAGTTTTTAGGCGTGGCTTGTTACTGCCTGGGAAATTTCCTTGTTGAGAGGTGACCAGGTGTTCCTGGTTGTTTCTTGTCTGGAGTTCCCCTGTGTTTGAGTGTTGTTCTTTATTGACTGTTATAATTTTAGAGTTTTTTTAATACTGGTAGCCAGATTTTGTTCATTTTCATGGTTTTCTCCTTTCTGTTGAAATTGTCCACATGCTTGTGGATTTCAATGGCTTCTCTGTGTAGTCTGACATGGTGGTTGTGAGAGTGGTCCAGCATTTCTGTGTTCTCAAATAATATGCTGTGTCCAGGTTGGTTCATCAGGTGCTCTGCTATGGCTGATTTCTCTGGTTGAAGTAGTCTGCCGTGCCTTTCATGTTCCTTGATTCGTGTCTGGGCAATGCTGCGTTTGGTGGTCCCTATGTAGACTTGTCCACAGCTGCATGGTATACGGTAGACTCCTGCAGAAGTGAGAGGATCCCTCTTGTCCTTTGCTGAACGTAGCATTTGTTGGATTTTCTTGGTGGGTCTGGAGATAGTTTGTATGTTGTGTTTCCTCATCAGCTTCCCTATGCGGTCAGTGGTTCCCTTGATGTATGGCAGGAACACTTTCCTCTGGGTGGATCTTCATCTTGACTCTCGTGGCTTCTTCTCGGTGGTCTTGCAGCTCTTCTGATGTCTGAGGTGGAGTCTCCATTGGCCTGGAGAGCCCAGTTGAGGTGGTTCAGTTCATCTTGGAGGAGGTGGGGTTCGCAGATTCTTTTTGCACGGTCTGCCAAGGTTTTAATGGTGCTTCTTTTTTGACTTGGGTGATGGTTGGAGTTTTTATGTAGATATCTATCTGTGTGTGGGTTTTCTGTAAACGGTGTGACCCAATTGTTGATCTGGTTTGCGGATGACTAGGACATCTAGAAAAGGCAGTCTTCCTTCATTTTCTTTTTTCATGGTGAATTGGATGTTTGGGTGGATGCTGTTCAGATGGTCCAGGAACCTGTTGAGTTCTTAGTCTCCATGGTTCCAAATGGTGAAGGTGTCATCCACATATCTGAACCATATGTTTGGGTGGATGCTGTTGAGATGGTCCAGGAACCTGTTGAGTTCTTCTTCTCCATGGCTCCAAATGGTGAAGGTGTCATCCACATATCTGAACCATATGTTTGGGTGGATGCTGTTAAGATGGTCCAGGAGCCTGTTGAGTTCTTCTTCTCCATGGCTCCAAATGGTGAAGGTGTCATCCATATATCTGAACCATATGTTTGGGTGGATGCTGTTAAGATGGTCCAGGAACCTGTTGAGTTCTTCTTCTCCATGGCTCCAAATGGTGAAGGTGTCATCCACATATCTGAACCATATGTTTGGGTGGATGCTGTTAAGATGGTCCAGGAACCTGTTGAGTTCTTCTTCTCCATGGCTCCAAATGGTGAAGGTGTCATCCACATATCTGAACCATATGTTTGGGTGGATGCTGTTAAGATGGTCCAGGAGCCTGTTGAGTTCTTCTTCTCCATGGCTCCAAATGGTGAAGGTGTCATCCATATATCTGAACCATATGTTTGGGTGGATGCTGTTAAGATGGTCCAGGAACCTGTTGAGTTCTTCTTCTCCATGGCTCCAAATGGTGAAGGTGTCATCCATATATCTGAACCATATGTTTGGGTGGATGCTGTTCAGATGGTCCAGGAACCTGTTGAGTTCTTCTTCTCCATGGCTCCAAATGGTGAAGGTGTCATCCACATATCTGAACCATATGTTTGGGTGGATGCTGTTAAGATGGTCCAGGAACCTGTTGAGTTCTTCTTCTCCATGGCTCCAAATGGTGAAGGTGTCATCCACATATCTGAACCATATTGTGGGCTTTTTGGTTGCTGTCTCCAGGGCTTGTTTTTCAAAGTGTTCCATGTAGAAATTAGCTATGACTGGGCTGAGAGGGCTCCCCATAGCTACTCCATCTTTCTGTTCGTAGAATTCATTGTCCCACTGAAAGTAACTGGTGGTGAGGCAATGGTGAAACAGAGCTGTGATGTCTTCTGGGAACCTCTGGTTGATGAATCATAGAATCATAGAATCATAGTTGGAAGAGACCTCATGGGCCATCCAGTCCAACCCCATGCCAAGAAGCAGGAAAATTGCATTCAAAGCACCCCTGACAGATGGCCATCTAGCCTCTGTTTAAAAACTTCCAAAGAAGGAGCCTCCACCACACTCCGGGGCAGAGAGTTCCACTGCTGAACGGCTCTCACAGTCAGGAAGTTCTTCCTCATGTTCAGATGGAATCTCCTCTCTTGTAGTTTGAAGCCATTGTTTGCGCATCCTAGTCTCCAAGGAAGCAGAAACAAGCTTGCTCCCTCCTCCTCCCTGTGGCTTCCTCTCACATATTTATACATGGCTATCATATCTCCTCTCAGCCTTCTCTTCTTCAGGCTAAACATGCCCAGCTCCTTAAGCCACTCCTCATAGGGCTTGTTCTCCAGACCCTGGATCATTTTAGTCGCCCTCCTCTGGACACATTCCAGCTTGTCAATATCTCTCTTGAATTGTGGTGCCCAGAATTGGACACAATATTCCAGGTAAAGTGGTCTAACCAAGGCAGAATAGAGCATGGGGAGCATGACTTCCCTAGATCTAGACACTAGGCTCCTCTTGATGCAGGCCAAAATCCCATTGGCTTTTTTTGCCGCCACATCACATTCCTGGCTCATGTTTAACTTGTTGTCCACGAGGACTCCAAGATCTTTTTCACATGTACTGCTCTCGAGCCAGGCCTCATTGTCCCCCATTCTGTCTCTTTGCATTTGATGGGTGCCATGGTGTCTGCTACCGGGACCACGGTAAATAGAGACACCATAGAATCATAGAAGAGTTGGAAGAGACCTCATGGGCCATCCAGTCCAACCCCATTCTGACAAGAAGCAGGAATATTGCATTCAAATCACCCCTGACAGATGGCCATCCAACCCTTGCCAAGAAGCAGGAATATTGCATTCAAATCACCCCTGACAGATGGCCATCCAGCCTCTGTTTAAAAGCTTCCAAAGAAGGAGCCTCCACCACACTCCCTCCGGGGCAGAGAGTTCCACTGCTGAACGGCTCTCACGGTCAGGAAGTTCTTCCACACTCTAACTTGTCAATATCTCTCTTTGGTTGTGGTGCCCAGAATCCAGCCTGTGCTTAGGAGGCTGTGCCATCATCTCAACAGGCGGGTGGAGAAGAAGAGCCTTGCTATCTCTATTCCGTCTGCGGAGGGAGCCTGGCGAGGCCACCCTGGCTTGCTTTGTGGGCTTTCCTCGCGAGAGGAGGGGGCGTGTGCGGCCGGGCTCCTCCTCCTCCTCCTCCTCCTCTCCTCCCTCCCTCCTTGCAGGAGGTGGTGCTGAAGGGACAGCGCCCTCGCCCTGCCTTCCTCCTCCTCCTCCTCCTCCTTCTCCTCCTTCTCCTCCTTCGCCCTGGCCCTTCCTGCTGGTGCTGGTGCCGGGCCGGTGGTTCCTGGTGGAGGAGCAGGAGCAGCACCATGAGCCCGGGCGCCCCGCCTGCCGCCGCCCCGTCCCCGCCCGGGCCCGCCTCGCTGCCGCTGCTGCCTCCTGCTCCTCCTGCTCGTGCTTCTCCTCCTGCTCCTCCCGCTGCTCCTGCTTCTCCTCCTCCTTCTGGGGCGCCGGGAGCATGAAGCGGCAGAACGTGCGGACGCTGGCCCTGATCCTGTGCACCTTCACCTACCTGCTGGTGGGCGCCGCCGTCTTCGACGCGCTGGAGTCCGAGGCCGAGACGGCGGAGCGGCGGAGGCTGGTGGCGAGGCAGGAGGAGCTGCGCAGCAAGTACAACCTCTCCGAGGCCAACTACTGCGAGCTCGAGGGCGTCGTGCTCCGCCTCAAGCCCCACAAGGCCGGCGTCCAGTGGAAGTTCGCCGGGTCCTTCTACTTCGCCATCACCGTCATCACCACCATCGGTAAGGGCGCCTTGGCGGAGGGCCGGCAGGTCCCACGCGGGGAAGTGGGCGCGGGGGGGGGGGAGCCAGCCGGGAATTGGGGAAAACCCACAGCCGCTAATAGGAAATCCACGCGTAGGAGTGGGGGGAACCCACGCGTAAAGTGGGGGCAAACCCACGCGGGAAAATCGTAAAATCCACGCGTGGAAGTGGGGGTGGGCACTGAAGTCTGGATGTAGGTGGAAAGCCGACCCGAAAGTAGGGAAAACCCACTAGAGAAAATTAAAATTCCACGCGTGGAAGTGGGGGAAACCCACGCGGGAAAATTGTAAAATCCACGCGTGGAAGTGGGGGGGGGGCAATGAAGCCTGGATGTGGGTGGAAAGCCCATCTGAAAGTAGGGAAATCCCACTAGAGAAAATTAAAATTCCACGCGTGAAAATAGGAAACTCCACGCGTGGAAGTGAGGGGGGGCAATCAAGCTTGGATGTGGGTGGAAAGCTCATCTGAAAGTAGGGAAAACCCACTAGAGAAAATTGAAAATCCACGAATAAAGTGGGGATAAATCCACGCACGGAAATTTGGAAATCCACGGGTGGAAGTGGGGCCAATCAAGCCTGGATATGGGTGGAAAGCCCACCCGAAACTAGGGAAAACCCACTAGAGAAAATTTAAATTCCACGAATAAAGTGGGGATAAATCCACGCACGGAAATTTGGAAATCCACGGGTGGAAGTGGGGAGCCATTCAAGCCTGGATTTGGATGGAAAGCCCACCCAAAATTGGGAAAAGCTCACTAGAGAAAATTGAAAGCCCACCCGAAAGTAGGGAAAACCCACTAGAGAAAATTAAAATTCCACGTGTGAAAATAGGAAAACCCACGCGCAAATTGGGGGGAAAGTCCACGCCTTAAAAATAGGAAAAATTCACGCTCGGAAGTGGGGGGGCATCAAACTTGGATGTGGAGGAAAACCATACCTCAAAGTGGGGAAAGCCTGCTCGAGCAAATAAAAACCCACGCGTGGAAATGGGCCCACGCGTGGATACAGATCTAGGGGTGGAAATGGAAACCCTGTGCGTCAAAGGTGGAATCCCCGGCCCACGCGTGGAGGGGGTGAAATCCCAACCCCAAAGTGGACGCCCCACGCACGGAGGATGGAGACTCCATCCTTAGGCGTGAAGGATGAGGGTCCCTCTTTATAGGGGTGTAAAGTGCGGAGCTTACTCTTGGGGAGTGGCTCGTGGAGACCCCACTCGTGCAGGGTGGATCTCATCCCCATTCCAGAAAGGGGAAGAAATCCTGGGCCCATGTGTGGAGGGTGACCCACGGGTAAAGAAGGAAAAAGTCCCACTGGCAGGCCTGGACGGTTGAGACTCCACGCGTGGAGGGGGTTAATCTTGGGAGGGGAAAGAACATATGGATCACAGAGCCCCTTCTCTATATGAGAAGGACGTGGAGACCCCTGGGCTTGGAGGGAAATAGCCCTGGCCCCACGCGTGGAAGGAGATAGAGAAGCCCATCTTCAAGTGTGCTAGGTGGAGAGCAGGGAGAGAGGCCGTGGCCTCAGGCGTGGATGGGGGAGACCACGAAGAGAAGGGTGGAGGCCCATTCCCACGCGTGGGAGTGGGGAGGGCTGCAGGACCTCCTCAGTAGCCGGGCATGGTGTGTTCCTCTCCTTTTCCTCTCTGTCCAAACTCCCCCTTGGACTTTCCTCTTCAGTTGGACTCGATCGCTCTTCCTTCCTTCCTTCCTTCCTTCCTTCGTCCTTCCTTCCTTCCTTCCTTCCTTCCTTCCTTCCTTCCTTCCTTCCTTCCTTCCTTCTTTATGTAACCCAATTCCGTGGGGCTCGTGGACACGCGAGTGGGGAGAATGAGAGCCAAGACTTGGCTCAGAAAAGCCTTTGGATCCGCCAGTGTCTTGAGTCTTTCCCTTTTGGAGAGGTTTGCCTTCCTTCCCTTTTGGTGGCGCCCCATCCACCGCCTCTCCCATCACTCTGTACGGCTGGGACTACAACTCCAATCACCCCCAACCAGCGGGTCCGCATCGCTTCTCCCTTCACTCCACGGAGGCCATCGGGCGGGACTACAACTCCCATTCGCCCTGCCAAACAGAAGAAGGCTCCCCTGAGCTGCTCCTTTGTGTTGCCTTTCCTCTACCTTCTACCCGACAAAAAAGGGGGCCTGGACTATGATTCCCCTCATCCACGAGGACTGTTTGGGATGATGGGAGTTGTAGTCCTCGGGAGACAGAGCAAAGCGTGCTTTCTGCTCCCGAACTGAGTCTTTGGGGGTGTGTTTCTGCGCCAAGGATGGAATGCGCGTGGAGAACAATAGAGAAGGGGAAGAAGCGAGCGAGGGGAGGGGAGATGGGGGTCCCCTCTTTGCAAAGCCTCCCTTCCCTTTAATATCCTATCGATCATCCCACGCGAGACCAGGTCCGCTTCCTGATCGCTTTCTCGACGCGGTGGTGTCTCTTTGATGTCTTTGTGCCAAAACCATCTCCGTTTTGGGGACAGGTTTTTGGAGACGTGTTGTCGCTCCGTGGCTGAAGGCGAATGGCTGGGAAATGGCAAGGAAAGGGAAGGAAAACCCTTCCAAACACAGGCAAGAAAGGGCTCCTTCTGCGGGGGACACGCAGGGCAACCGCCGCCCACGCCTGGGGGGCTCCATCCTGTGCGTGTTTTCCTGAGGGAGAGGCCAGAAACACGCGGGGAGGGGCGTGCGCAAAGAGGCGCAATTTGGCGCAATTCTCGCACAGGAGAGCCTTTCTTTCCTTGCTGTTGCTGCTCTTGTTGTTGTTGTTGTTGTTGTTGTTGTTGTTGTTATGTTTCACGGGATAAAGGGAAGGAAGGGGTACGCCTCCTCGCGTGTAAATACATCAGATCCGGCCCAGGGAAAGAATGAGAAGCACTTCAAATAGCCACAGAGAGTGAAGATAAACGCCTGGGAATGGGATGCGTAATGTGGACGTTCAAGGCGAGTTTGACTCCCGAGGAAGCCTGTCATGGATTGCAGCCTCTGGGAGAGTTAGGGGAACCAGTCAGGACTGCGTGGGGAAAAATCCGCGTGGGGCAAAAGGGGGAGGGGAGAGAAAGGTGCCTTTCCCTGGCCTGGAGACCCCTCTCCTCTCCTCATTTTGCCTACCTGCCTTGGAGAGAAAGGGCCTTTGGAGAAGCCTTGGAGGGGTCTGAGAAGAAGAGAGAGATCATAGAATCATAGAATCAAAGAGTTGGAAGAGACCTCATGGGCCATCCAGTCCAACTCCATTCTGCCAAGAAGCAGGAATATTACCTAGCCCAGCACCCCTCCACCTGTTATCCACCTTCCTTCTGGAGTCCCAAAAGTTACTTGCTTTTCATTTTGCAAAAATAAAGGCACCATTTTGGGGTGGGGGTTGCATGGAGAGCTTATCTAGTTTCGAAACTTGCAGAATTGGAAAGGACCCCCAAAGGCCTCCAAAAATTTATTTATTTACTCAGGGCGGCTTACATCTCATAGAATCCTAGAATCAAAGAGTTGGAAGAGACCTCATGGGCCATCCAGTCCAACCCCATTCTGCCAAGAAGCAGGAATATTGCATTCAAATCACCCCTGACAGATGGCCATCCAGCCTCTGTTTAAAGGCTTCCAAAGAAGGAGCCTCCACCACACTCCGGGGCAGAGAGTTCCACTGCTGAACGGCTCTCACAGTCAGGAAGTTCTTCCTCATGTTCAGATGGAATCTCCTTCTTGTAGTTTGAAGCCATTGTTCCTTGTCCTAATCTCCATGGAAGTAGTAAACAAGCTTGCTCCCTCCTCCCTGTGGCTTCCTCTCACATATTTATACATGGCTCATCATATCTCCTCTCAGCCTTCTCTTCTTCAGGCTAAACATGACCAGCTCCTTAAGCTGCTCCTCATAGGGCTTGTTCTCCAGACCCTTGATCATTTTAGTCGCCCTCCTCTGGACACATTCCAGCTTGTCAATATCTCTCTTGAATTGTGGTGCCCAGAATTGGACACAATATTCCAGGTGGTCTAACCAAAGCGGAATAGAGGGGTAGCATGACTTCCCTAGATCTAGACACTATGCTCTTCTTGATGCAGGCCAAAATCCCATTGGCTTTTTTTGCCACCACATCACATTGTTGGCTCATGTTTAACTTGTTGTCCACGAGGACTCCAAGATCTTTTTCACACGTACTGCTCTCGAGCCAGGCATCGTCCCCCATTCTGTATCTTTGCATTCATTTTTCCTGCCAAAGTGGAGTCTCTTGCATTTGTCACTGTTAAACTTCGTTTTGTTAGCTTTGGCCCATCTCTCTAATCTGTCAAGATCGTTTTGAATTCTGCTCCTGTCCTCTGGAGTATTGGCTATCCCTCCCAATCTCGCACAATTCGATGCCATTACGTATAAATAATACATACAGTAATTACATATAAGAACACAGTCAGTTAATTTTAAAATTAGTTTTACAATAAAAAGTACATTAATAAAAAGTGCAATAATACTGGCTGTCTATTATTTATTTACAGTATTTCTATACCGCTTTTCTCACCCCTCGGGGGACTCAAAGCGGTTTACACATAACTGACAAAACTTCAATGCCATACATTGGACACTGGCGTGATGCCAAACCATAATAACCACAATAATAAAACCATAATTAAACATAAATCATAATTAGACAGTACATAAGCAATCATTAAAACAATAAATAATAAAAACAGTCTCACCAGTTGTATTGTCATTCTAGTCCATGTCCTCTAAAACTCTACATACTGTCCGAAGGCCTGATCCCAAAGCCATGATTTTAATTTTTTTCTAAAAGCCAGGAGGGAGGGAGCAGATCTTACCTCATTTGGGAGTGGGTTTCATAGGCAAGGTGCCACCACTGAGAAGGCCCTGTCTCTCGTCCCTGCCAGACACATTTGCGCAATTGACGGGAGCGAGAGCAGGGCCTCTCCGGATGAACTTAGATTACGAGATGGGACGTAGGGGTGGATGCGTTTGGACAAGTAGGCTGGGCCAGAACTGTATAGAGATTTATAGGTCAAAACCAGCACTTTGAATTGAGCTCGGAGATGGACTGTGTGTAGAGCTGGCACAACAGGGGGGGGTGTGTGTGTGCTCCCTGTATGTCACCCCAGTTAGTAATCTGGCTGCCGCCCGTTGGACTAGCTGAAGTTTTCGAACTGTCTTCAAAGGCAGCCCCATGTAGAGCGCATTGCAGTAATCTATTCGGGATGTAACCAGAGTGTGGACGACCATGACCAGATCAGACTTCCCAAGGTACGATCCCAAGTCTGATCCCAAGGTACGAGTTTTAACTGTGCAAAAGCTCCCCTGGCCACCACCGAAACCTGGGGTTCCAGGCTCAGCGATGAGTCCAGGGTCACTCCCAAGCTGAGAACCATCCAACACAGTCTAGCCTTATGTAGAAATAAATTCAGCAAGCACAACACAATCAGAAGCCTATCCTTAGTCCATTTTCCATAATATTATCATCATTGCCATTTAATGTATTGTCAAAGGCTTTCATGGCCGGAATCACTGGGTTGTTGTAGGGTTTTTTGGGCTATATGGCCATGTATATATAGAATGCCTCTAGGACAGTGGTTCTCAACCTTTGYAACACATGCTTCTTCGTGTTGTGGTGACCCCCAACCATAAAATTATTTTTGTTGCTCCTTTATAACTGTAATTTTGCTACTGTTACGAATCGTAATGTAAATATGTGATATGCAGGATGTGTTTTCATTGTTACAAATTCAACATAATTAAAGCATTGTGATTAATCAGAAAAAAATATGTTTGGGGGAGTATGGAAAACAGATGATGGGATTTGCAGTACCTTCAACCGATTCAGCTCTGACTTCCACAGACCACTGAGACTTCCACACAGAACTCCCATGTCAAACAAAAAAAATACTGGAGGGGTTTGGAAGGAATTGACAGTGATTTAGGGGAGATGTAGTTCACCTACATCTGGAGAGCATTGTGAACCCATACAACTATGGATCTGGACCAAACATGGCACGGACACTCAATATGCCCAAATTTGAACACTGATGGAGTTTGGGGAAAACATTTGGGAGTTGCAGTTGCTTGGATGTATAGTTCACCTGCCATCAAAGAGCATTCTGAACTTCATCAACAATTGAATTGAACTAAACTTGGCATACAAGACTCCCATGACCAACAGAAAATACTGGAGACATTTGGGGAAAATAGACCCTGACATTTGGGAGTTGCAGTTGCTTGGGAATATAGTTCCCCTGTCATTAAAGAGCATTCCGAACTCCGACACTCATGGAATTGATCCAAACATGGCATACAGAACTCCCATGACCAACATAAAATACTGGAGGAGTTTGGGGAAAATATACATACCTTGACAATTGGGAGTTGCTGTTGCTTGGTGTATTTTGAAGTCTGGGCCCAGATCCGGCAGGGAGGCTCCTGCCTCCAGCAAGCCCGGCAGGCGGCGAGAGCCGGGCACAGGAGAATCCCCCACGCGGCCTAGCCTTACATGGAGCCTTTTGGTGCTGGCCAGCGGGAGAGCAATTGAGGTGAGGGAGGCCTTGCCTAGATCGCACTCCTGCCAGCCGGCTGGCAGGGGCGTGGGTCAGGTGAGGGCCACTTTGCGCAAGGCTTTGTTCCTCATGTTGTGATGACCAGAGGTGGGGGGCCACCACCGAGAAGGCCCTGTCCCTCGTCCCCACCAAGAGTGTTTGCGCCAAAGGTGGGGCTGAGAGCAGGGCCTTCCCAGAAGTTCTTAAACTTTGAGGTGGGATGTAGAGGGAGATATGTTCGGTGTTTGTGACCTTACTTGTGACGGAGGTGGGAGTGAGAGAAGGGCCTCCCCGGAGGATCTTAGAGTTTGCGCCAGTTCATAGATGGAGATTCAATCGCGAAGATAGGCAGGGCCCAAACCGTTTAGGACTTTATAGGTCGTGACCTGCACCTTTAATTTGGTTCGGCAACTTATCAGCATTAAAACAATGAAGCTGTTTTAATAGGGGTGTTGTATGCTCCCTACAGTTTGCTCCAGTAAGGAGCCTGGCTGCTGCCCATTGTACCAGTTGTAATTTTCAGGCCGTCTTCAAGGGCAGCCCCATGTAGAGTGCATTGCAGTAGTCCAATCTGGATGTAACCAAAGCGTGGACCACCCTGGCCAAATCAGACTTCACGAGGTATGGTCGCAGGTGGTGCACAAGTATGAGTTGTGCAAAGGTCCTCCGAGCCATGGCCGACACCTGGACATTCGAAAACACACAACAGCCCAGTGATGAAAGCCTTCGACAATACATTAAACATAGATATCCCTAAAAGTGACACTCTGTCCACACTCCAGGCATGTCGAGGGTTTCTCCCCAGTGTGAGTTATTTGACGTGGATGTAGCTGTCCCCTCGGAGTGAAGCCCCCGAGCCCACCGCCAACAATGGCGCGTGTTTTGAGGACAAACGTTTGACGCGGGAAGAGGAAGGGATCAGTTTAATCCCCGAACCCTCGCTCGCAATCAGATTAAAATCCTGATTTGTGCCACGGCTGCGCTGGAAACGGGCAGAGTTGTTCTGGCCAAAGGCTTCCAAATTATTCCTCAAATCTCCGACTCTTAAAAGCTCTCTTCGCAGGGGTAATACGGCATTTGCTCCCCGACGCCTGGCTTTATTTTTAGATAGTTCTCTCAGCTTCTGAATATTGTGCTCTTTCAAAAGGAGCCAAATCTGCAGAAAACCACAGGGTGTATCTACACTGTGGAATTAAGCCGCTCCTCATAGGGCTTGTTCTTCAGTTTGGAGATATTGAGACTGCCACTGTTCAAGGCTATTGAACTCTGGGATCTGTAGTTTGGTGAGGCACCAGCACTCTTTGGTAGAGAAGGCTAAAGACCTTGTAAAACTGCAACTCCCCGGATTCCATAGCACTGAGCCATGGCGAAGTGGTATCAAACTGCATCAGGCATGGGCAAACTTGGGCCCTCCAGGTGTTTTGGACTTCAACTCCCACAATCAAAGCACCCCCAAAAGATGGCCACCCATATGTTCTCTGCAGGAATCTCTAGGGCAGCGTTTCTCACCCTGGGGGTCGAGACCCCTGGAGGAGTCACGAGAGGGGTGTCAGTGGGGTCACCAATGACCATCAGAAAACACAGTATTTTCTGTTGGTCATGGGGGTTCTATGTGGGAAGTTTGGCCTAATTCTATCCTTCTTGGGGTTCAGAATGCTCTTTGATTGTAGGTGAACTACAAATCCCATCAAATATTACTTCCAAATGTCAATGACTATTTTCCCCAAATTCTACCAGTGTTCACATTTGGCCATATAGAGTATTCATATTAAGCTTGGTCCAGATGTATCTGGATGTGGGTGAACTACAACTCCCAAACTCAAGGTCAATGCCCACCAAACCCTTCCAGTATTTTCTGTTGGTCATGGGAGTTCTGTGTGCAAAGTCTGGTTCCATTCTATCATTGGTGGAGTTCAGAAGGTTCTTTGATTGTAGGTGAATTATAAATCCCAGCAACTACAACCCCCAAATGTCAATCAAGGTCTATTTTCCCCAAACTCCACCAGTGTCCACATTTGGGCATATTGAGTATTTGTGCCAAGTTTGGTCCAGATCCATCATTGTTTGAGTCCACAGTGCTCCCTAGATGGAGGTGAACTACAACTCCAAAACTCAAGGTCAATGCCCACCAAACCTTCCAGTATTTTCTGTTGGTCATGGGAGTTCTGTGTGCCAAGTGTGGTTCAATTCCATTGTTGGTGGAGTTCAGAATGCTCTTTGATTGTAGGTGAACTATAAATCCCAGCAACTACAACTCCCAAATGTCAAGGTCTATTTTCCCCAAACTCCACCAGTGTCCACATTTGGGCATATTGAGTATTTGTGCCAAGTTTGGTCCAGATCCATCATTGTTTGAGTCCACAGTGCTCTCTAGATGGAGGTGAACTACAACTCCAAAACTCAAGGTCAATGCCCACCAAACCCTTCCAGTATTTTCTGTTGTTAATGGGAGTTCTGTGTGCCAAGTGTGGTTCAATTCCATTTTTGGTGGAGTTCAGAATGCTCTTTGATTATAGGTGAACTTTAAAATCCCAGTAACTACAACCTGAAAGTTGAAGCTATAGTCAACTTGAGGTTTGGACTATAACCCAAAACGGATTTACCCCTCCAGTTATGGAAGCATCCCAAAACTTCAGCCCTCCAGGTATTTTGGATTTCAACTCCCCACAATTCCTTGCCTCAGGAAGTTTAAGCGGCTGAGGAGGAAAAGCAAGGAGCCCGAGGCCAGGAATTGTGGGAGTTGAAGTCCGAAACACCTGGAGGGCCGAGGTTTGCCCATGCTTAATCTACACTGTAGGATGCAAGAATATCTTGGAGGCTGTTGGATTCTCCATCTTTGGAGGACCTTTAAGCGGAGATTGGCTGGGCATCTTGTGGGAACGCTTTGTTTGTGTACTTCCTCCACAGCAGAGGGTGGGACTAGATGTCCTTGGGAGGTCACATCAATTTCGTGATGCTATAATTCGGGCGATGCCGTTGCCATTTTGCTCTTGCAGAGGACACCGGATGAATCCCCGCCGCAGCCGATGCCTCCAAATCCTCGCATGTCAATTGGTCCGGTCCCCTTAATCCAGCGAAAGCTGATGGAGGCTGGATTTGAAACCAAATGTGAAAAGAGAGATGTAGAGAAAGGGATGGAGGGAGAGATTAGGTGGGATTAGGGAGTGATGGGGAAAGAAGGAAGGAGGAGGAAGAGGAGGAGGAGGAGGAGGAGGAGGTCAAGGGCTGGCAAAAAAGCCCAGCGGTGAAGATGGAGGGGTGCTTGAGTCATGCACAAAGCTTAAGTTGCAGAAAGAGGGAGAGAGAGAGAGAGGGAGAGGGAGGTTATGACCTCCTGGGGCTGATTCATACTTTGCTTTCTCAACTCTGAAGGTCAATTGCACACATTTTGCCCTCTCATTGGTGACGAAGAGACAAACAAGGAAAATGGGTGGGTTGCTGTGTGGTTTTCGGGCTGGATGTCCATGTTCCAGTAGCATTCTCTCCTGATGTTTCACCTGCATCTTTGGCTAATGGCATCCTCAGAGGTTTGTTCAGAGGTCTGTTGGAAAGGAGGCAAGTGGAGTGTGTATACACCTGTGGAATAATGTCTAGGGTGGGAGAAAGAACCCTTGTCTGTTTGAAGCAAGTGTGAATGTTGCAATTAGCTAGCTTGATTAGCATTGAGTAGCCTTTGTTGGAGTTGTGTCTCAGAATCAGGGTGCTTTGTATGTGGGGGATGATGACAATGAGGTTCAAGATGGCAATGGCTTGGTCAACCTGAGGGTCGGGACCCCTGGGGGGGGGGTCATGAGGGGGTGTCAGAGGGGTCGTCAAAGACCATCAGAAAATACAGTATTTTCTGTTAGTATGGGCCAATTCTATTGTTGGTGGAGTTCAGAATACTCTTTGATTGTAGGTGAACTATAAATCCCAGTAACTACAACTCTCCAATCTCAATGTCTGTTTTTCCCAAACGCCACCAGTGTTGACATTTGGACATACTCAGCACTTGTGCCAAGTTTGGTCCAGATCCACCATTGTTTGAGTCCACAGTGATTTCTGGATGTAGGTGAACTACAACTCCAAAACTCAAGGTCAATGCTCACCAAACTCTTCCAGCATTTTCTGTTGGTCATGGGAGTTCTGTGTGCCAAGTTTGGTTCCATCATTGGTGGGGTTCAGGATGCTCTTTGATTGTAGGTGAACTATAAATCCCAGCAACTACAACTCCCAAATGACAAAATCAATCCCTTCCCCCACCAATCTCACCAGTATTCAAATTTGGGCATATCAGGTATTTGTGCCCAGTTTGGTCCAGTGAATGAAAATAAATCCTGCATATCAGATATTTACATTATGATTCATAACAGTAGCAAAATGACAGTTATGAAGTAGCAATGAAAATAATGTTATGGTTGGGGGTCAGCACAACATGAGGAACTTTATGAAGGGGTCATGGCATTCAGAAGGTTGAGAACCACTGGTTTGGTCAGTGATATTGATGCAGAGAATGACAGAGAGACACCTGTTCAAAGTGTAGTTTCCCATGAGAATGTTCCTACAGGGTATAACGATGATGGTTTACTCCCTGAATTGCTCCCAGGGAGTTCCTAGGATTTGGGGCTTGAAAACAACTCGGCACCTAAAGAATCTAATGAGCATATAGATAGGTGGGCAGAAATCAGTCAAAACTGACAGGCCGAGCAAGGCCTTTGGTGTTCTGCCAGGCTTCATGTCACGTTGCTAGGGCTCTACCTTGTTTAGGTAGAGATCAATCAAACTCCCAGTTTTATCAAACAGTTTAATTAAAACAGCACTTACTTGCTGGCTGTTTTAATAGACCAAAACATAAAGCATAAAGATAGCACTCAGCTACAGAATAAACAAAAACTGATAGCAAAAATAACTTCGTAGTCAAAAGGGTCCAGTCCAGTGGTCAAATGCCGAGAGTTCAATAAACAAAGTCCAGGGATCCAGAATCTATGCCGTAGTCAAAAGCCAGTCCAAAGGTTCAAGGTTCCAGGATTCCAAAGATTCAGGAGACAGGTCAGGACACCGAAAAATCCAACAGACCTGGGGGGGGGGGGGGGGGGGGGGGGGGGGGGAACCAGCAGCATCCACCACCAAAATACAACTGATACTTTTCTTCCAAAGATCACTTCCAAGGCTCACTCCTTATATCCACAAACACCCAGCTGCAACCTATTAATTGCTTTCACCCATGAACTCTTACTTACAGATTACAAAACTCTTTACAATTAATGCTTACATTAACCCTTCCATCACCAACCACCATCAACTGCAGACCATATGACACTTCAACAGAAAAAGATAAGGGCCGCACAAGGAAAGCGAAACCAGTTTCTGAGTGCTTGGAAAGGCTTAAAAGTTCCAAGCATGGAAAAGACAGGCAGAAGAAGCATAGTTTAGAATCCTGCTGAGTTCTTGTCCTTGTCTCATAGAAGCCTTGCCTGGAAGATTCATGCTTAAGGATTTCTTGTTCCCTGATTTGGTATTTTGTCTCTTGTGATTACCTGCTCATGCCTTCGATCAATGTTTCCTCGTTCTTTGGATTTTATTAGGGAGTTGTGGACTTTGTTTTTGGACGTTGCTGAACTCTACCTTGGACTAATTTGTTTCTGCTTATCTCTTTACCTAATTGGATTTACCTATTCCTTTAAAGTCTTTTTCACTTTGCTGTTTTTACTTATCTTCAATAAAAGGATTGCTTTCCCTAGTCAGCATGTGGTGCTTTAAAGTCAGAGGGTTATTCTTGTTCTGGAGTGCAACAGCCTTGCTGTTACAAAGTCAATCAGTGTGGGTATTTGTCAGCTGTTGTTGCCTGGAGGCATCCTGTGTTTGGGAGGTGTTAACTGGCACTTGATTGTTTGCTGTCTGGAATTCTCCTGTTTCTGAATGTTGTACACCAAAGCAGGGTCACCTCTGACCTTAAACACCACACCAGCTTGGTAAAATCAGCAAGCAGTTTATTGAAGAGTATATGTAGGCAAAGCAGTAAAATTAGCAAAAACTGTAAAGGTCCAATACAAGTGAAATTGTCCGTAAGCCTCAAAGGAAAACAAGATCCAAAAGTACATAAAACCCATGAAACTAGGCACTAAAATCCATTAAACCAGAGAGCAGGACAAATCGCATAAACAAAACTGGAGCTTGGCAAGAACTAGGTACATGAAACTAAGAGCACTTGAAAACAAGACCATGATCAATTTCCAGCATTGACCCAAATGAGGCAACTCTTTCCCATGCATTAATATAATGCTTTTCCAAGTTCCAAAACTTTCAAAAGTAGCCAAATCCGCAGAAAACCGCAGGGTGCATCTGCACTGTGGAATTAAGCCGCTCCTCATAGGGCTTGTTGTTCAGTTTGGAGCCATTGAGACTGCCACGGTTCAAGGCTATTGAACTCTGGGATCTGTAGTTTGGTGAGGCACCAGCAGTCTTTGGTAAAGAAGGCTAAAGACCTTGTAAAACTACAACTCCCTGGATTCCGTAACATTGAGCCATGGCAAAGTGGTATCAAACTGTATCAGTTCTACAGTGTAGATCAGGCAGGGGCAAACTTGGGCCCTCCAGGTGTTTTGGACTACAACTCCCACAATTCCTAACAGCTGGTAGGCTGTTAGGAATTGTGGGAGTTCAAGTCCAAAACACCTGGAGGGCCCAAGTTTTCCCATGCCTGGTGTAGATCCTTCCAAAGTCATAGATCAATAGCTTTGATCCTTCAGGTCCAATCCTTTATTTTACTCACTTGGAGCCTTTTAAAGGGTATCGATATGCTATTGATATTGATATTTCATTGCTAGGTATTGATATACTGCATCCTGACATTCGATAAGGCCTTCAACAAGGTCCCTCATGACCTTCTGGCAAACAAACTAGTCCAATGTGGGTGAGGCAAAACTATGGTTAGGTGGATCTATAATTGATTAAGGGAACGAACCCAGAGGGTGATTCTCCCCAAGGCTTCCTCTTCATCCTGGAAAGAAGTGACAAGTGGAGTGCCGCAGGGTTCCGTCCTGGGCCCGGTCCTGTTCAACATCTTTATTAATGACTTAGATGAAGGGCTAGAAGGCAGGATCATCAAGTTTGCAGACGACACCAAATTGGGAGGGAGAGCCAATACTCCAGAGGACAGGAGCAGAATTCAAAATGATCTGGACAGATTAGAGAGATGGGCCAAAACTAACAAAATGAAGTTCAACAGTGACAAATGCAAGATACTCCACTTGGGAAGAAAAAATGAAATGCAAAGTTACAGAATGGGAGATGATGCCTGGCTCAAGAGCAGGATGTGGGAAAAAGATCTTGGAGTCCTCATGGACAACAAGTTAAACATGAGCCAACAATGTGATGCTGCAACTCAAAAAGCCAATGGGATTTTGGCCTGCATCAATAGGAGTCTAGTGTTTAGACCCAGGGAAGTCCTGCTCCCCATGCTCTATTCTGCCTTGGTTAGACCACACCTGGAATACTGTGTCCAATTCTGGGCACCACATTTGAAGGGAGACTTTGACAAGCTGGAATGTGTCCAGAGGAGGGCGACTTAAACAATCAAGGGTCTGGAGAACAAGCCCTATGAGGAGAGGCTTAAAGAGCTGGTCATGTTTAGCCTGAAAAAGAGAAGGCTTAGAAGAGACATGATAGCCATGTATAAAGATGTGATTCTATGACCTTGTTACCAGATAGTGGTTTGTTATCTTTCTTTTGCTGTAAGCTAATAGACCGTTTGAGTCTTTGCAGACTCTGTCTCTGTTTACAGAAACTTTGCTTTATGTCTAAGCTCTCATTATCAGCTCTCTCTGAGCTCTCATTGTTTTCTGCACCCTACAAATTATTTTCAGACAGTTGTTCTGGTTGAGGCTCTGAAGGGCCCCTCTCAAGAATGTGTCCTTGGGAATCTTCCTCTGCCTGAAACAGCTCAGGCCTCTTGTCTGAGCTTAACTCAGGCCAAAGCAAACTCTCATACCCAAAGCCACCATCAGGAACATCATTCCCATTCCCATCATGAACATCAACATTAACATGAACATCAGACACAATCACAGGCAATAAATAAGGAAGACCTTTCAGAAACAGGGAGATTCCAGACAACAAACAATCAAGTGCCAGTTAATACCTCCAGGCAACAACAGTGAACAAATACTCACACTGATTGACTTTGCAACTGCTCAGTGTCAGGAAGGCCCCTGAGCATTATAGTTTGCAAGAACGGCCCCCATCCTATGGCAGAGAATGTTCCCTATCCACGGCATCTCTGTTTTGGCCTTGACGGTGTGGCGCCACTCGGCTGCCTTGCTCTCCGGCTGAAATTTGCCCTTGGCGTCATGCAGTCAGGCCATGGGAATCTCCCTAAACATTTCTGGATCCAATTCCTAGAAGGCTGAGGAAATCTCCACTGGAAGATGAGCTTCCCGACAAGGCCTCGGCATCTATTTTTGAGTCCAGAATCACAATTTGGTGCGCCAAGGACATGCGGTGCTTGTCCAGAGGAAGCGCATCTCTCCTAAACAGAAATGCTCTCTGAATGCTTTCTCAATGCCCAGGGAAGAAGCTCTTTTTAGCAGTACTTGGGCAAGTTGTTTTCTTCTTCTTCTCCAAATCAACCAATTAATCAACGGATCATTATCTTTATACAGTCTACTGGCTGTTCGGAATTGCGGGAGTTATTGTCCAAAACACCTGGATGAAGGCCAAAGTTTCTCCATGCCTGTTCTAGTGAGAAGTTACAGTTGGCTTGGGCATAGAATCATAGAATCAAAGAGTTGGAAGAGACCTCATGGGCCATCCAGTCCAACCCCATTCTGCCAAGAAGCAGGAATATTGCATTCAAATCACCCCTGACAGATGGCCATCCAGCCTCTGTTTAAAAGCTTCCAAAGAAGGAGCCTCCACCACACTCCGGGGCAGAGTGTTCCACTGCTGAACGGCTCTCACAGTCAGGAAGTTCTTCCTCATGTTCAGATGGAATCTCCTCTCTTGTAGTTTGAAGCCATTGTTCCTTGCCCTAGTCTCCAAGGAAGCAGAAACAAGCTTGCTCCCTCCTCCCTGTGGCTTCCTCTCACATATTTATACATGGCTATCATATCTCCTCTCAGCCTTCTCTTCTTCAGGCTAAACATGCCCAGCTCCTTAAGCCGCTCCTCATAGGGCTTGTTCTCCAGACCCTTGATCATTTTAGTCACCCTCCTCTGGACACATTCCAGCTTGTCAATATCTCTCTTGAATTGTGGTGCCCAGAATTGGACACAATATTCCAGATGTGGTCTAACCAAAGAAGAATAGAGGGGTAGCATTACTTCCTTAGATCTAGACACTATGCTCCTCTTGATGCAGGCCAAAATCCCATTGGCTTTTTTTGCCGCCACATCACATTGTTGGCTCATGTTTAACTTGTTGTCCACGAGGACTCCAAGATCTTTTTTCACACGTACTGCTCTCGAGCCAGGCATCCCCCATTCTGTATCTTTGCATTTCGTTTTTCTGCCAAAGTGGAGTATCTTGCATTTGTCACTGTTGAACTTCATTTTGTTAGTTTTGGCCCATCTCTCTAATCTGTCAAGATCGTTTTGAATCCTGCTCCTGTCCTCTGGACTATTGGCTCTCCCTCCCAATTTGGTCGTCTGCAAACTTGATGATCCTGCCTTCTAGCCCTTCATCTAAGTCATTAATAAAGATGTTGAACAGGACCGGGCCCAGGACGGAACCCTGCGGCACTTCCACTTGTCACTTCTTTCCAAGATGAAGAGGAAGCATTAGTGAGCACTCTCTGTGTTCGTCCACTTAACCAATTACAGATCCACCTCACCGTAGTTTTGCCTAGCCCACATTGGACTAGTTTCCTTGCCAGAAGGTCATGGGGGACCTTGTCGAAGGCCTTACTGAAATCCAGGTACGCTACATCCACGGCATTCCCCGCATCTATCCATAGAGTGCTCCTCCAGTGCCACATATTTCTAGCGTGTTGCTTTCCTTCCTCTCTGCCCCCTTTACTTTCAAGCATCTCCCAAACATTTGGCACAATCTTGAAAGAGTTAATCATGTCTGAGAACAACCAACAATGAACACAGAGCATTTGAATGTCCGAAAGGTCTCAAACACCAATGTTCTTAGGGAACTTTGCATGCCTTCTTACTTATTTCTACAGAATTGCAACCAGTTGAGTTCTACTCTCCCCTGTCCTCACTTAGCTGGGCTTAGCTCAGCACCCATTGAGACCCATTTGAAGGGACAAAATCCCCAAAAGAAAACATTTTCTAAAAGGAACCCCATTTTCCGATACCATTGATATATCATGGGTCTTGAACATCCATGGATTTTGGGGGCGTCCTGCAAACATACTACAGTAAATACCAAGAACCCACTGCATCTCATTATTGGGTGCATCTATATCAGTGTTTTTCAACCTGGGGGTCGGGACCCTCAGGGGGGTGGGTTGCAAAAGGGTGTCAGAGCAGTCACCAAAGCCCATCAGAAAGCACAGTCTTTTCTGTTGGTAATGGGGGTTCTGTGTGGGAAGTCTGGCCCAATTCTATCCTTGCTGGGGTTTAAAATGCTGTTTGATTGTAGGTGAACTATAAATCCCAGCAAGTACAACTCCCAAATGTCAAGGTCTATTTTCCCCAAACACCACCAGTGTCCACATTTGGGCATATTGAGTCCTGAATCAATCTGTCAACCTTTTGCTTGTGAAACTCGGTGGTTGCTGTCACAGGATGTCCAACTCTTTGTCACACAAGCCAGATGTTCCCACCACAACATCTTTAAACGTACTTGCCCAATGACGGATAGTACTCACATCCTCATAACCAGCTTGCATTCTCTGCAGATCTTGGAGTCCTCGTGGACAACAAGTTAAACATGAGCCAACAATGTGATGTGGCGGCAAAAAAAGCCAATGGGATTGTGGCCTGCATCAAGAGGAGCCTAGTGTCTAGATCTAGGGAAGTCATGCTCCCCATGCTCTATTCCGCTTTGGTTAGACCACACCTGGAATATTGAGTCCAATTCTGGGCACCACAAGCTGGAATGTGCCCAGAGGAGGGCGACTAAAATGATCAAGGGTCTGGAGAACAAGCCCTATGAGGAGCAGCTTAAGGAGCTGGGCATGTTTAGCCTGAAGAAGAGAAGGCTGAGAGGAGACATGATAGCCATGTATAAATACGTGAGAGGAAGCCACAGGGAGGAGGGAGCAAGCTTGTTTTCTGCTTCCCTGGAGATTGGACATGGAACAATGGCTTCAAACTACAAGAAAGGACATCCCACCTGAATATGAGGAAGAACTTCCACATGTATCCTAGACCCCTGCCCTTCCTGGCTGGTAAAAGAAGCCAGAGGGGGTTTGGCAGAGTGGGTAAAGGTGGTGGTCAATGCCTCCCTTCGGGAAGGCAAGATTCCAGCCAGCCTAAAACAAGCTGTAATTAAACCGCTGTTGAAAAAACCATCACTAGACCCCACTCAATTCGTCAACTTTCGGCCATTTTCCAATCTCCCCTACTTGGGCAAAGTCTTGGAACGTGTGGTGGCCTCGCAACTCCGGGAATTCCTGGTGGACACGGACTATCTAGATCCGGCACAGTCGGGCTTTAGGCCGGGACATGGTACTGAGACAGCCTTGGTCGCCTTAGTTGATGATCTGCGCCGGGAACTGGACAGGGGGAGTGTGTCCCTGTTGGTTCTACTGGACCTCTCTTCGGCCTTCGATACCGTCGACCACGGTATCCTTCTGGGACGCCTCGCGGGAATGGGTCTTGGGGGTACTGCCTTGCAGTGGCTCCGGTCCTTTCTCGAGGGTCGCTCCCAGAAGGTGTCACTAGGGGACTCCTGCTCGACTCCTCGCAGGGCTCAATACTGTCCCCTATATTGTTTAACATTTACATGAAGCCGCTGGGAGAGATCATCCGGAGTTTTGGGGTGCGATGCCATCTGTACGCAGATGATGTCTAACTCTATCACTCTTTTCCACCTACCACTAAGGAGGCTGTTCAGGTCATGAACCGGTGCTTGGCCGCTGTCTCGGACTGGATGAGGGACAACAGATTGAAACTAAATCCAGACAAGACAGAGGTACTCCTGGTCAGTCGTAAGACCGAACAGGGTACGGGGTTACAGCCTGTGCTGGACGGGGTCACACTCCCCCTAAAAGCACAGGTACGCAGTCTGGGAGTTCTCCTGGATTCATCGCTGAGCCTGGAACCCCAGGTTTCAGCGGTGGTCAGGGGAGCATTCGCACAATTAAAACTTGTGCGCCAGCTGCGTCCGTACCTTGGGAGGGCTGACTTGGCCACGGTAGTACACGCTTTGGTTACATCCCGCTTAGATTACTGCAACGCTCTCTATGTGGGGTTGCCTTTGAAGACTGCCCGGAAGCTGCAGCAAGTCCAACGCGCGGCAGCCAGATTACTAACGGGGGCTGGGTACAGGGAGCACACCACTCCGCTGTTACGCCAGCTCCACTGGCTGCCAATTAGCTTCCGAGCACAATTCAAAGTGCTGGTGTTGACCTATAAAGCCCTAAACGACTCCGGCCCTGTTTACCTCTCCGAACGTATTCTCCCCTACGAACCATCAAGATTATTAAGATCATCTGGAGAGGCCCTGCTCTCGTTCCCACCGGCCTCACAAGCGCGCCTGGTGGGGATGAGGGACAGGGCCTTCTCGGTGGTGGCCCCACGACTCTGGAACTCTCTCCCTCTGGAGGCCAGAACCGCCCCATCCATCCTGACATTTAGGAAACGGGTGAAGACGTGGCTGTGGAGTCAGGCCTTCGAGGAATGAGACAACACCATGGGACTCTGGATGGAAGTGGATATAGATCCACTGTAGTTTTATATTTAGTGTTTTTAAAGTTGTTTTGCAATTTGTGATATATGATATTTTAATGAATGTATATGTTTTTATGGCTGTAAACCAGGCTGAGTCCCTCAACGAGGTTGAGAAGCTCGGTATACAAAACTGTGAAATAAATAAATAAATAAATAAATAAACTTCCTGGCTGTGAGAGCAGTTCAGCAGTGGAACTCTCTGCCCTGGAGTGTGGTGGAGGCTCCTTCTTTGGAAGCTTTGAAACAGAGGCTGGGCGGCCTGGGGTTCCAGGCTCAGCGATGAATCCAGGAGAACATTTTGGCAGAATGGGGTTGGACTGGATGGCCCATGAGGTCTCTTCCAACTCTTTGATTCTATGAATCTCTTTTGGGGTGACACCTTCTGCTGTCAAGAATTCAATGACTGCATGTTGCTTAAGTCGCACTGACCAACTGTCTGGGCGGAGTTCCATACTTTACACTTTAACAACACAACCGTTCAATGCTAAGGCTTCCTGCCAAAATGGAACTCTAGAGGAGAGTCTACTGAACAAGCCAGTACCTGCCGCATACCAGTACTGCCATCTGTTGAGGAGTTACGAAGATGGAGGCATTACTTTTTCTGTTAAGGCTTCCCACCAAAATGGAACTGTAAAGGAGAGTCTACTGAACAAGCCAGTACCTGTTGCATAATAGTACTGCCATCTGTTGATGAGTTACGAAGGTGGAGGCATTTCTTTTTATTCAACCCTTGTATATCTATACATTTCATTTGTTTTGCCAAATGTCATACTATACATTTCTCACTCTCCTTCTGGCCAAATGGAGATTCTCTCTCTCCCTTTGGCACTGATTTTGGCAAGTGGGGACGGAGGTCCCTCTGCAGCGCTGCCAGCTGGGAAGTTTCCCCCATTGATGTGACATTCCAGCCTTCTTTGGCCAGAGCTCTCTTCCTGGGCCAGACTCTGGGGTTTCTCTACAAGCATCTGCTTGGAAAACCAATATACAGGTGAAATGCGGATTGCTAGATCGGGAGGCAGCACAAGGAAATAGGACGGCTCCAATATGAGCATTTGGAAGCCTGGTGTTTTGGTGTGCAAATCACGCTGCAAGTGCACCAAACTGCCTTGTGGGGAGGCATCACTCAGGGCATGATTTCCATGTTCAAAGAGCCAGGTGCACTGGGCCTGGGAGCATGGGGAGGAATGCGTGCCGTTCCCATTTGGATGAGAACTTACCCCAGTTGCTGTTCCCGAACAGAGCTGCAATGCGCCATAGGCATGCAGAGCAAAACGAAGGCATTGGACCCCCACATCGTCATGCTGCAATTTCCCCATATGGAGGTCTAGCAATCCACATTTCACCCATATATCGGTTTTCCAAGCGGACGTATTTTCCCCAATTTCTTACATTGCATAGAGTGGAACACTGACACTCTTCTCTGCCAAAGATTGTTGTTACCTTTTCAAACTACAACTCTCAGGATTCCATAGCATTGAGCCAAGGCAATCAAAGGGGTGCCAAACTGCATTAATTTCACTACCTCTGAGGATGCTTGCCATAGATGCAAGCGAAACGTCAGGAGAAATGCCTCTAGAACATGGCTCTATATCCCGAAAAAACCCACAAGAACCTTGCATTAATTTTGCAATGTAGATGCACCTTCCAGAATTGCTAATAATCAATAGCTATGGTTCTCAGGGATATTCACATTTCTTCCATTAGCATGCTAGTCTGGGATAACTTTCCCCATATACTCTTTGATGCTGTCCTCCCAAAACAAAGCAAGTGCTCAGACCCCATTTCCCTCTGGACTGGATGGCCTTTGGAGGTCCCTTCCAGTAAAATATGGACCTCCTAGGAATCTGGTGGAGTCCCTTTTGAAGGTTTTTAAGCCAGGCCTGAATGACCTTCTGTGAAGTCATCTGTCAGGCCAGGGGGTTGGACTGGATGATCTTTGGGGGTACCTTCCAACTCTAGGATTCTAGGTATGACTTGGCTATGAATCTGTAAAGGCTAACCAATATTGAGATACAAAACACTGTCATTAGAGAGTGACACCAGGACCAGCCAAGGACTTTGCGGAGAACGACAACACCAAAAAGATGACCAGGGTTGTATTCCTCTCTCATTCTCAAGGACACATTTCAAGTGTGTTTTCTCATAGTCAATAACATATGAGGCTGGAGGCCCAACATGGGCTTGCAATAGTAATGCATGAATCCAAATAATAAAGAAGCAGAAAACAAACTCATTCTGTCTCACCCAGAGCAGTACGGGTGAAAAAGATCTTGGAGTCCTTGTGGACAACAAGTTAAACATGAGCCAACAATGTGATGTGGCGGCAAAAAAAGCCAATGGGATTTTGGCCTGCATCAAGAGGAGCATAGTGTCTAGATCTAGGGAAGTAATGCTACCCCTCTATTCTGCTTTGGTTAGACCAAACCTGGAATATTGTGTCCAATTCTGGGCACCACAATTCAAGAGAGATATTGACAAGCTGGAATGTGTCCAGAGGAGGGCGACTAAAATGATCAAGGGTCTGGAGAACAAGCCCTATGAGGAGCGGCTTAAGGAGCTGGGCATTTTTAGCCTGAAGAAGAGAAGGCTGAGAGAAGATATGATAGCCATGTATAAATATGTGAGAGGAAGCCACAGGGAGGAGGGAGCAAGCTTGTTTTCTCCTTCCTTGGATACTAGGACGCAGAACAATGGCTTCAAACTACAAGAGAGAAGATTCCATCTGAACATGAGGAAGAATTTCCTGACTGTGAGAGCCGTTCAGCAGTGGAACTCTCTGCCCTGGAGTGTGGTGGAGGCTCCTTCTTTGGAAGCTTTTAAACAGAGGCTGGATGGCCATCTGTCGGGGGTGATTTGAATGCAATATTCCTGCTTCTTGGCAGGGGGTTGGACTGGATGGCCCATGGGGTCTCTTCTCTTTGATTCTATGATTCTAGGTGCATCTACTCTGGATGAGTGCAGTTTGACACTACTTTAAACCATCCTGGCTCAATGCTATCGGATGATGGGAGTTGTAGCGAGGCACAAGCGTTCTTTGGCAGAGAAAGTTCAAAACCTTGCAAAACTACAATTCCCAGGACTCCATACTATGGAACCACAGCGTGGTGTCAGACTATATTAACTTTAGAGTGTAGATGCACCCTAAGCTGCACGTTCTCCAGATGTTCCTCAAGAAATGGCCTTAGGCCTTGCTGTCCAGATGGACGCTTGACCTTTTCGGAAGAGATGATGACGAAGCTCCACTTGGCTTCGAAGCAACAACCTTCAAGGAAGAGCGGCGGTGCTTTGCGCATTATGTTTGCTCCAAGGTGCATCTGTCACCTCGCTTGACCTCATTCTCCGTGGAATTTGGCTGGATAGGTTTTACGGACTTGAGCGTGATGTTGTCAGGGCTGGGTTTTTCCCATTCTGTATGCAACTTTGCAAGTTCAACTTGGGTGGATTGGATTCATATGGTCTCTTTAAGAAACTATAGATCCTCCATTGTGATTGTGGTCCAAGACTAGCAGAAGCTGACCATAGAAAGACCTATGATTCTATGGCATCCCATGTCAATGGGTACATCAATCCACTCCGAGTATTTGTTCCAAACTTAATGCATCCACTCAAATTTGGCACTTTGGAAAGTTCTGACTAAAGCCCGAAATGGATTCCCCGCCCCACTGACCCAGAAGCAACCAACTTGCTGTTGGTTTTGAGCCATTGTAACAGGGGTGGTGAAACAAAAGTGGACATGAGCATGTGCAGAGTGCATTTCAGCCAATGCCTCTGATGTCTTTCAAGGGAATAGAGCTCTTGCATCTCAACTAAGGCAAGCGGCACACGGCTGGAGTGGATTAATTTCAGCTCTTCCTCTCCAAAGCGTTCATTGAATATGGAGCATCTGTGTGGCATTGTCAGCTTGTGCATGCATCTGCCACTGTCTCTCAACAGGGTTTTTGTGGAATCCCACAGGGCTGAAATGCTTTGAATGCACCAGATTATTGAAGCTAAGCAGGGTCTGACCTGGTTAAGACTTGGATGGGAGACCACCTCTTATTTCAGAGGAAATAATTGGCAAAAATCACCTCTGAACATTCCTCACTTGCCATAAGTCAACAGATCCCATATAATTTTGGATGCTAAGCAGGGCCAGCCCTGGTTAGAACTTGGATGGGAGGCCGGCAATGGATACAGGGTGCTGCACACTCTTATTTCAGAGGAAAGAACTGGGGAAAATCACCTCTGAATATTCCTTACTTGCCATAAGTCAAGGAGACTTGGAGGCACTTGTCAGATCGCAAATAATTTTGGATGCTAAGCAGGGCCAGCCCTGGTTAGAACTTGGATGGGAGACCGGCAATGGATACGGGGTGCTGCACACTCTTCTTTCGGAGGAAAGAATTGGGAAAAATCACCTCTGAACATTCCTCACTTGCCATAAGTCAACAGGAGACTTGGAGACACTTGTTAGATCCCATATAATTTTGGATGCTAAGCACACACAGGTTCGAATTCAGGGAGCTGGGTGAGCTCCCGCTGTTAGCCCCAGCTTCTGTCAACCTAGCAGTTCGAAAACATTATTACTTTTTACTATCACAGTTTTAAGGAGCTCCCGATGGCACAGTGGGTTAAAGCGCTGAGCTGCTGAACTTGCTGACCGAAAGGTCACAGGTTCGAATCCAGGGAGCAGGGTGAGCTCCTGCTGTTAGCCCCAGCTTCTGCCAACCTAGCAGTTCGAAAACATTATTACTTTATATTATCATAGTTTCAAGGAGCCCCCGATGGCACAGTGGGTTAAAGCGCTGGGCTGCTGAACTTGCTGACCAAAAGGTCACAGGTTCTAATCCAGGGAGCAGTGTGAGCTCCCGCTGTTAGCCCCAGCTTCTGCCAACCTAGCAGTTGGAAAACATTATTACTTTTTATTATCATAGTTTTAAGGAGCCCCCGGTGGCATAGTGGGCCAAAAGGTCACAGGTTCGAATCCAGGGAGCAGGGTGAGCTCCTGCTGTTAGCCCCAGCTTCTGCCAACCTAGCAGTTCGAAATCATAATTACTTTTTATTATCACAGTTTCAAGGAGCCCCCGATGGCACAGTGGGTTAAAGCGCTGAACTGCTGAACTTCCTGACCAAAAGGTCACAGGTTTGAATCTATGGAGCAGGGTGAGCTCCTGCTGTTAGCCCCAGCTTCTGCCAACCTAGCAGTTCAAAAACATTATTACTTTCTATTATCACAGTTTTCAGGAGCCCCCAATGGCGCAGTGGGTTAATGTGCTGAGCTGCTGAACTTGCTGACCAAAAGATCGCAGGTTTGAATCCAGGGAGCAGGGTGAGCTCCCACTGTTAGCCCCAGCTTATGCCAACCTAACAGTTTGAGAACATGCAAATGTGAGTAGATCAAGAGGTAGCGCTCCGGCGGGAAGGTAACAGCACTCCATGAAGTCATGCTGGCCACATGACCTTGGAGGTGTCTATGGACAACGCCGGCTCTTCGGCTTCGAAGTGGAGATGAGCACCACCCCTCAGAAATGGACCCGACCGAATTTAATCTTTCGAAAGCTTTATAGGCAGAGGCTGAAGGGTTAAAATACTCTGTTTCCTTCTCCGTTGCCATTTGCAAAGCCGGCCTCGCCTGGATGCTGAATCATGCAGAAAATGCCTGTGCTGAAAAATGTGAATGGGATCGTAAATCATTCCTTGTTTGAGCGATGGATGCAAATATCGACAGTCTGCTGAAAGGAAGTCGGGGCTCCCAATGTACGTATTTATGGATTGCAACCTCCCTAGATGTGATTTGTGAGCTGACATGAGTTTCGCATTTCCACGAAAGGACAGGGGAAAGCAAATTTTCAACTGGTGGAACTCACCGCCACTTGGGTTTCAGCTACCCTGTAGAAATAATGCAGTTTGATGCTACTTTAACTGTCATGGCTCCATGCTATCAAATCCAGGGAGTTGTAGTTTGGGTGGGGGAGGGGGTACTTACATCTTTGGCAGAGGAGGCTCAAGACCTTGTCAAACTACAACTCCCAGGATTCTATAGCATTGAAACATTGCATTAAAGGAGAATCAAGCTATACTCATTCTACATTATAGATCAGGCCTGTGCAAACTTTGGCCCTCCAGGTGTTTTGGACTCCAACTCCCACCTAGGAAGACATCATCAAAGCCCTCCTGACAGATGGCCATCCAGCTTTGGTTTAAAGATCTCCAGAGAAGGAGGCACCACCAGGCCTGTGCAAACTTTGGCCCTCCAGGTGTTTTGGACTCCAACTCCCACAATTCCTAACAGCCCCAGGCCCTTTTCTTTCCCCCCTCAGTTTCCTAGGAAGACAACATCGAAGACCTCCCGACAGATGGCCATCCAGCTTTGGTTTAAAGACCTCCAAAGAAAGAGGCACCACCAGGTCTGTGCAAACCTTGGCCCTCCATGTGTTTTGGACTCCAACTCCCACCATTGCTAACAGCCCCAGGCCCCTTTCTTTTCCCGCTCAGTCTCCTAGGAAGACAACATCGAAGCTCTCCCGATAGATGGCCATCCAGCTTTTGCTTAAAGACCTGCAAAGAAGGAGGCACTACCAGGCCTGTGCAAATTTGGCCCTCCAGGTGTTTTGGACTCCAATTCCCACAAGTCCTAACAGCACCAGGCCCCTTTCTTTTCCCCCTCAGTCTCCTAGGAAGACAACATTGAAGCCCTCCTGACAGATGGCCATCCAGCTGTGGCTTAAAGACCTCCAGAGAAGGAAGCACTATCAGGCCTGTGCAAACTTGGCCCTCCAGCTGTTTTGGACTCCAACTCCCACCATTCCTCACAGCCTCTGGCCCTTTCCTTTTCCCCCTCAGCCGCTTAAGCGGCTGAGGGGGAAAAGGAAAGGGCCAGAGGCTGTGAGGAATGGTGGGAGTTGGAGTCCAAAACAGCTGGAGGGCCAAGTTTGCCCATACCTGTCATATATGGACCCTTGGAAGCCTTTCATTCATAGCATTAACTGTTCCTAGATCCCATGTCAATGGGCACGTGGATCCAGCTCCATTCATCCATCCAACCACCTTCAAAGTTCGGACTAAAGTCAGGAACGGATTCTCCTCTCCATTGACCCAGAAGCAACCACTGGTTACTAAATGCCATGTCTTTGGGGTCATGAATCCACTTCAGGTTTTTGATTCCACCTTTACTGTATCTATCCAATTTTGGAACTAGGCTCTAACACTTTGGACAAATCCTTTAAAGTTCTGACTAAAACCCGGAACGGATTCCCCGCTCCACTGACCCTGGAGCAACCAACTTGCTTTTGGTTTTGAGTTGTTGTACACAAAGGTGGAAATGAGCATGTGCAGAGTGTGTTTCAGCCAATGCCTCTGATGTATTTCAAGGGAACTGAGCTCTTGCATCTGAACCAAAGCAAGCGGTACACGGCTGGATTAATTTTAGCTCTTCCTCTCGAAAGCGTGCATTGAATATGGAGCATCTGTGTGGCATTGTCAGCTTGTGCGTGAACCTGCCGCTGTCTCTCAATTTTTGTGCTATCCCACAGGGCTGAAATGCCTTAAATGCACCAGGCCTTTGAAGCTAAGCAGGGTCAGACCTGGCTAAGACTTGGATGGGAGACCACCAGAGGATGCTAGGTGCTGCACACTTATTTCAGAGGAAAGAATTGAGGAAAATCACCTCCAAACATTCCTTACTTGCCATAAGTCAACAGGAGACTTGGAGGCACTTGTTAGATCCCATATAATTTTGGATGCTAAGCAGGGCCAGCTCTGGTTAGAACTTGGATGGGAGACCACCAATGGATATGGAGTGCTGCACACTCTTATTTCAAAGGAAAGAAATGGCAAAAATCACCTCCAAACATTCCTTACTTGCCATAAGTCAACAGAAGACTTGGAGGCACTTATTAGATCCCATATAATTTTGGATGCTAAGCAGGGCCAGCCCTGGTTAGAACTTGGATGGGAGACCGGCAATGGATACAGGGTGCTGCACACTCTTATTTCAAAGAGAAGAATTGGCAAAAATCACCTCCAAACAGTCATTACTTGCCATAAGTCAACAGGAGACTTGAAGACACTTGTCAGATCCCATATAATTTTGGATGCCCAGTAGGGCCAGCCCTGGTTAGAACTTGGATGGGGGACCACCAATGGATACACTCTTAATTCGAAGGAAAGAATTGGCAAAATCGCCTTCGAACATTCCTTATTTACGATAAGTCAACAGGAGACTTGGAGGCACTTGTCAGATCCCATATAATTTTGGATGCTAAGCAGGGCCAGCCCTGGTTAGAACTTGGATGGGAGACCACCAACAAATCCCATATGCTATAGATAACATTTCTGGGAAGGAAACTGCCCAAACCACCTCTGAGCATTCCTTCCTTAAGAAAACCCATGATGTTTGTCCCTCCCTCCGGATGTTTTGGACTTCAACTCCCACAATTCCTAACAGCCGGTAGTCCAAAACACCTGGAGGGTCGAAGTTTGCCTATGCCTGTATTAGACTCAATCGCCCGGAGTCGGTGGATGCTCCTGGAATAAATGCATACCAATGCCGAGGATGATGTGTCCCTCTCTGACAACGCTTGCCAGAAGTGACTATTTTTAATTAATTGCATTCCTCGCCTGCCACTCTTGGATCTCAGCGCAGGGGAGTTATTTAGAAGCTCAGGCATGAATGTCATTGGAAGCGCTTGAAGCCGGGGAGCGGGGAAAGTGTTTTGTGTCCCGTTGAGATAGTAATCCCATCTGATATGGAGTCTTTCCCCCTTTTTCATCCTTCAAAACCACTGCTCCTGACTTGATTATAGAGTTGGAAGGGACCCCAAAGGTCATCCAGTCCAACCCCCTTCGGCCAGGCAAGAAGACACAACCCAAGCCTACCCAACAGATGGCCTTCCAGCCTCTGTTTCAAGATCTTCCAGAAAAGGAGACTCCATCTGACTCCAAGGCAGTCTACACTCCACTTGAGTTGGAAGGGACCTCCAAAGGCCATCTAGTCCAACCTGCCAGGCAGGAAGAAACAAATAAAGCACTCCTAAGAGATGGAAACAAAATATTTGTTGAAAGGCCTCCAAGGAAGGAGAGTCCACCACTATTTGAGGAAGTCCTTTGTGGGTTTCTCCAAGAGTCCTTTGCAATATTTAGAGCAGGCATGGGCAAACTTTCTAACTGGGGGTCCGCATGCCAATACTCCCTGCTGGGAGTACTGGTTTCCCAGTGAGGGAAGGAAGGAAGGATAGAAAGAAGGAAGGGAAGGAATGAAGGAAGGAAACAAAGAAAGAAGAGGAAGGAAGGAAGGAAGGAAAGAGAAAGAAGGAAGGAAGGAAGGAAGGAAGAGAAAGAGGAGAGAGGGAAGGAGGGAAGAAAGAGGGAAGGAAGGAAGAAAAAGGAAAAGAAGGGAAAGAGAAAGAAGGGAGGAGGAGAGAGAGAAGGAAGAAGGAAAGGGAAGGAAGGAAGAAAAAGAGGAAGAGAAGGAAGGAAGGAGGAGGGAAGAAGAAGAAAGGGAGGGAGGGAGGGAAGAAGAGAAGGAGAAGAGAGAGAGGGGAAGGAAGGAATGAAAAAGGATGGAAAGGAAGGATGGAAGGAGAAAGAGGGAGGAAGAGGAAGGAAGAGGGAGAGAAAGGAAGAAGGAGAAGGAAGAGAAAGAGGGAGAGAGGAAGAGGGAGGGAAGAGGGAGGAAGGAAGACAAAAGGGAAGAAGGAAAAGAAAGGAAAGGAGGGAGGAAGAGAAGGAGGAGGGAGGGAAGGATAAAGGAAAGGAAGAAAAAGGAGAAAGAGAGAGAGGAAGGAAGGATGAAAGGATGGAAGGGAAGGATGGAAGGAGAAAGGGGGAGATAAAGAGGAAGGAAAGAGGGGAGGATGAAAGGGAGGAAGGGAAGAATGGAAGGAGAAAAATGGAGAGAGGGAAGGGCAGAGGGAAGGAAGGGAGGGAGGGAAGGAAGGATAAAGGGAAGAGAGAAGGAAAGAAAGACAAAAGGGAAGAAAGGAAAGAGGACGGAAAGAGAGAAGGAAGGAAGGACAAGATGGTGAGAGAGAGGAGGGCCTGAGGGCATCTGGTACCCCGGGCCTGGGTTTATTCATAGCTGGTTTAGAGGCATTATTGGGATGACCCAGGTATTGACTCAACTGGTTGCAGTCTTGTTGCATCTTGGAGACTAATCCAGAGCAAGACACCGATTGCTTTCATAGACGAAGGGTGCATTTACGCCATAGAATGAACAATGTTGGACATCATTTTGAACTCTCATGGCTCACGGGCATCGTAGCTTCATGTTCTAATCTCTGGGCTATCCATTCTTTCTATCTTCTTTATGGCATCCTTATTGATGACTGTATTATAGCATGCTCCAGTCTCCTCTTCACTTGGGAGGAAACTTCTCCAGATCTTCTTCACCTGGAATAATACTGTGTCCTGTTCTGGTTACCCAGAATCATAGAATCATAGAATCATAGAATCAAAGAGTTGGAAGAGACCTCATGGGCCATCCAGTCCAACCCCATTCTGCCAAGAAGCAGGAATATTGCATTCAAAGCACCCCTGACAGATGGCCATCCAGCCTCTGCTTAAAAGCTTCCAAAGAAGGAGCCTCCACCACACTCCGGGGCAGAGAGTTCCACTGCTGAACGGCTCTCACAGTCAGTAACTTCTTCCTGACTGTGGAAGAATATTGATAAGCTGGTCTGAGTGTGACAGTCAAAAGGAAGCTTTTCCCATGTTCCAGAAGTTCCAATCTGCAGCATATTTGACCTAGGAACAGGGACCTAGGTCAGATAGATAGATGGATGGATAGATAGATAGATAGATGTTAGAAATATAACATTGTTGTTGTTGTTGGTGGTGGTGGTGATGGTGGTGGCGTCTCCAAGTCACTTGTCGATGTATGTATGTATGTATTTGTTTGTTTATTTACCACATTTATATACTGCCTCTCTCAGCCCAGAGGTGACTCGGAGCGGTTCCCATATAGTAACTGAGTTAATTTCATGATGTTTTCTTCAACAAGGAATCCTCAGGTGTGATTTTGCCACTTCCTTCCTCTAACAAATCCCCTCTGGTAACTGGTATTCCTTGGCAGTCTCCCATCCAAGTCTTAACCATGGCTGGCCCTGCTTAGCCTCCAAGATCAAACAAGATCTGTATCTCCACTGAGTTCAGGCACCTGGGTTTCAAGCTCAGCGATGACAAAAAAAGTGCCAGTGCTTTCTTTGAACGAGATCTCTGAATTTGAGGGTGTGCTTACATTGCAGTATTATTAATACAGTTTGACTTCACTTGAACAGCCATGATCTCAGTGTTATGGAATCATGGAATGTGCCATTTGGTGAGGTCAGCAAAAAAGGCAAAAGATCTCATGAAACTAAAACTCTATATGATGGGTTAGAAAGCATGATCATCAAGTTTGCAGGTGACACCAAATTGGGAGGGATAGACTCCAGAGGACAGGAAGTCACAGGGATGAGAGATCAAGCTTCTTTTCTGCTTCCCTGGAGACTAGAACGCAAGGGAACAATGGCTTCAGACTACACGAGAGGAGATTCCATCTGAACATGAGGAAGAACTTCCTGACTGTGAGAGCTGTTCAGCAGTGGAACTCTCTGCCCCAGAGTGCGGTGGAGGCTCCTTCTTTGGAGGCTTTAAACAGAGGCTGGATGGCCATATGTCAGGGGTGATTTGAATGCAATTTTCTTGCTTCTTGGCAGAATGGGGTTGGACCGGATGGCCCATGAGGTCTCTTCCAACTCTATGATTCTATAATTCAGCATATACTTTATTTGAACTATTACCATCTGGCAGGCGGTACAGGGTGACAAAAGCAAGGACAAGCAGACTGAGATATAGTTTTTATCCAAGATCTGTAACTATATTGAACATAATGACTTCATATTGATGTGGCATTAGGGGCTGTGCAGTGGTGGCCAGACTGTGGAGGGATGGGGGTGCTGTTTTGTGTTGTGATTTGTGCTGGGGAAAGTGTTGGATTTCGTTGTACAATGTACAATGACAATAAAGTTATTCTAATTCTAATGTGAGAGTTATTGCAAAAGGGTGCATCAGCCATTGTTCCTTACTGATGACTTAACAGCAGGTGGCTAAATAAGGAGGATGAAAGAATCCACCTTTCTCTCTCCTGTGTGACTCAGTCTGAGTATCTACCTGTGTTGTATATGACTATTTGATTACTCTGATTGTTTACAAATACAAGGAACGTGGATCTGCATATCCTGTTTGATTATTTGTATATATTTTAATGGTGAAGATTAAAGCAATGTATTGTGGAAGGCTTTCATGGCCGGAATCACTGGGTTGTTGTGGTTTTTTTCAGGCTATATGGCCATGGTCTAGAGACATTCTCTCCTGCCGTTTCGCCTGCATCTATGGCAAGCATCCTCAGAACTAGTGAGGTCTGTTGGAACTAGGGAAAAGGGTTTATATATCTGTGGAATGACCAGGGTGGGACAAAGGACTCTTGTCTGCTGGAGCTAGGTGTGAATGTTTCAGCTGACCACCTTGATGAGCATATAATGTCCTGACAGTGCCAAGAGCAAACTTTTGTTGAGAGGTGATTAGATGTCCCTGTTTGTTTCCTCTCTGTTGTTGTGCTGTTATAATTTAGAGTTTTTTTTAATACTGGTAGCCAGATTTTGTTCATTTTCATGGTTTCCTCCTTTCTGTTGAAATTGTCCACATGCTTGTGTATTTTCATGGCTTCTCTGTGTAGTCTGACATGGTGGTTGTGAGAGTGGTCCAGCACTTCTGTGTTCTCAAATAATATGCTGGTCCAGATTGGTTCACCAGGTGCCTCCGAGTCACTGTATGAGGGGCTCGACTTCTCTGGTTGAAGTTAGTCTGCAGTGCTCTTTCATGTCACGGGATATGAGTCCGTGTGTCTCTGGGCAAAGCTGCCTGCGTTTATCATCGTGGGTCGCCTATGTAGTAACTTGTCCACAGGCTGCAAGACAAGACGAGAACAAGCCACAGAGTGAGAAATCCCCCCAGAGGAAAAGTGTTCTTTGCCCATACATCAAGGGAACCACTGACCGCATAGGGAAGCTGATGAGGAAACACAACATACAAACTATCTACAGACCCACCAAGAAAATCCAACAAATATGTTCAGCAAAGGACAAGAGGGATCCTCTCACTTCTGCAGGAGTCTACCGTATACCATGCAGCTGTGGACAAGTCTACATAGGGACCATTTGTATATTTTGGATGAAAACCCAAATTTGTAAGTTTACTAAACATTGCATGTAGATAAGGTCAGATGTTGGGAGTTGGATTCTGCTGATAGACAAGGCTGAAGCACATGTTTTTGCTGTGAAAGGACTCTGCTGTACTTTTGCTTGCTTCTGGGACACTTGCTATCCAGTTTACAGTAGTTTGGGAAGATCGTGATTTGGAAACGATTATATTCTGTGGTGCAATGTTGTGGGTTTTTTGGGATTTGTACCTTGGTGATGTAGTTCGTGGTCCTTTTGGAAAGAGAAGGTTAAAGACCTTAGAGCAGTGTTTCTCAACTTTCCTAATGCTGTGACCCCCTAATCCAGTTCCTCATGTTGTGGTGACCCCCAACCATAACATTTATTATGGTTGGGGGTCACCACAACCTCTGAGGAAGCTTGCCATAGATGCAGGCGAAACGTCAGGAGAAATGCCTCTAGAACATGGCCATATAGCCCGAAAAAACCCACAAGAACTGAGCATAACATTATTGTCGTTGCTACTTCATAACTGTAATTTTGCTACTGTTATGAATCATAATGTAAATATCTGATATGCAGGACGTATTTTCAAATCCCAAATACCCGATATGCTCAAATTTGAATACTGGTGGGATGGGGGTGATTGATTTTGTCATTTGGGAATGTTGGAGTTGCTGGGATTTATAGTTCACCTAAAATCAAAGAGCCTTCTGAACTCCACCAATGATGGAATTTAATCAAACTTGGCACACAGAATTCAATTCCCATGACCAAGAGAAAATACTGGGGAGGGTCTTGTGGACATTGACCTTGAGTTTTTGGAGTTGTAGTTCACCTACGCCCAGGGAACACTGTGGACTCAGACAATGGTAGATCTGGACCAAATTTGGCACAAATACTCAATATGCCCAAATGTGAACACTGGTGGAGTTTGGGGAAAATAGACCTTAACATTTGGGAGTTGTATGTTGGGATTTATAGTTCACCCACAATGAAATAGCATTCTGAACCCCACCAATGATAGAATTGGACCAAACTTCCCACACAGAACCCCCATGACCAACAGAAAATACTATGTTTTCTGATGGTCTTTGGCGACCCCTCTGACACCCCCTCGTGACCCCCACAGGGGTCCCGACCCCCAGGTTGAGAAACACTGCCTTAGAGTAATAGAATAATAGAGTTCGAAGAGACCACATGGACCATCTAGTCCAGTGGTTCTCAACCTTCCTCATGCCGTGACCCCTTATACAGTTCCTTAATGTTGTGGTGACCCCCAACCATAACATTATTTTCATTGCTACTTCACAACTATAATTTTGCTCCTGTTATGAATCATCTTGTAAATATCCGATATGCAGGATGTATTTTCATTCATTTGGCACAAATACTCAATATGCCCAAATTTGAATACTGGTGGGATTGAGGGGAGGATTGATTTTGTCATTTGGGAGTTGTAGTTGCTGGGATTTATAGTTCACTTATAATATCAAAGGGCATTCTGAACTCCACCAGTGATGGAATTGAACCAAACTTTGGACACTAGAAGTAGTTGGTGGGCACTGACCTTGGGTTTTGGAGTTGTTGTTTACCCACATCCAGAGAACACCGATGCATCTGGACCAAGCTTGGCATGAATACTCAATATGCCCAAATGTAGACACTGATGCGGTTTGGGGAAGATAGACCTTGACATTTGGAAGTTTTAGTGGCTGGGATTTATAGTTCACATATAAACAAAGAGCATTCCGAACTCAGCCAGCTATGGATTTGAACTGAACTTTGCACACAGAGCTCCCACGATCAAAAGAAAACACTGGAAGAGTTTGGTGGGCATTGACCTTGAGACTGGGAGTTGTAATAGACCTTGACATTGGGGAGTTGTAGTTGCTGGGATTTATAGTTCACCTACTACCAAAGAGCATTCTGAAGCCCACCAACAATAGAATTAGGCCAAACTTCCCACACAGAACTCCCATGACCAACAGAAAATACTGTCTGTGATGGTCTTTGGCAACCCCTATGACACCCCCTCACGACCCCTTCAGGAGTCCCGACCGCCAGGTTGAGAAACACTGCCTTAGAGTCATAGAATAACAGAGTTGGAGGAGACCACACGGGCCATCTAGTCCAACCTCATGACATGCAGGAAAAGCTCAATCAAAGCACTCCAGACAGATGGCCATCCAGCGTCTGTTTCAAAGCCTCCAAGGAAAGAGATCCTACCAGACTCCGAGGCAGATAGTTCCATTGCTGAACAGCCTAAGATGTTCAGGTGGAATCTCCTTTCCTGCTATTCGAACTCATAGCTCAATTGGTAGGACAGATGCAGTTCGGTGTGTGTTTGGCCATTGCTGTTGTACCCTTCTCGGCTGCCCTTCCCGCCCAGGTATGCACATTGCGTTGCCCCCATGCGCCCGTGCCTCCTAAGCAGATTTCCTCTCCGGTTGGTGTAGATGTGCCTCGTCGCTAATGCCACTGACGTCAGTGGGGACCTGAGGGTGAACCGCCTCCGATGTCTCTGGCGGAGACCAGATGGGTCCAGCACGTGAGAGGGGCCTCTCTGCCCCGGCATCCCCGGGTGTGGCTGATCCCCGAGACGGGATCACGCGGAGAGATTAACACTCACCCCCATCATAACATGATTAAATCACATTCAACGTCGTCATCGTTGTTGGGAACAGCAGCAGGCATGGGCGAACTTTGGCCCTCCCTCCAGGTGTTTTGGACTACAACTCCCACAATTCCTAACAGCCTACCGGCTGTTAGGAATTGTGGGAGTTGGAGTCCAAAACACCTGGAGGGAGGGCCAAAGTTCGCCAATGCCTGGCACATTATTCATACAATGCAGCTGAGATTTAAACCTAAGACCATTTAATACAGAGAGACTTTGGTTTCACATCCTCTATTTCCCATGGCTTTGGACTATTTCAGTTGTCTTACGGAGCCAAGTAGAGCTGCACCAAATGAGGGAAATCATAGAATCATAGAATCAAAGAGTTGGAAGAGACCTCATGGGCCATCCAGTCCAACCCCATTCTGCCAAGAAGCAGGAATATTGCATTCAAATCACCCCTGACAGATGGCCATCCAGCCCCTGCTTAAAAGCTTCCAAAGAAGGAGCCTCCACCACACTCCGGGGCAGAGAGTTCCACTGCTGAACGGCTCTCACAGTCAGGAAGTTCTTCCTCATGTTCAGATGGAATCTCCTCTCTTGTAGTTTGAAGCCATTCTTCCGCGTCCTAGTCTCCAGGAAGCAGAAAACAAGATTGCTCCCTCCTCCCTGTGGCTTCCTCTCACATATTTATACATGGCTATCATTTCATGGCTATCATATCTCCTCTCAGCCTTCTCTTCTTC
>NW_026844366.1:351698810-351893335 GCF_025583915.1 Anolis sagrei ordinatus | reverse complement strand
CCCCCCCCCCGGCTACATGCCTGCCACCCAACACTAGAATAGAAGAGCAATAGCAACAATGGTGGTGTAAAAGAATGGGCTTTGTACCATGGTACAAGATGAAAGCATCAGTGGTGGATATTTGCCATGGGAACACTTGACTTCTTAAGCACTTGATTTATAATGCCTCTCAACACATGAGAAGTGAACTAGGAAACTCAGGAAACCTCCGCTAAGTTATTCCCAATGCATACTAAGGATAATACAAACCAGAACTCATGCACCCCCAGTGAATTTGTGCTAATGGAAATGATGCTAGAAGCAAAGAGCTTTAAAAGCACATTGCATTCCAGACTCAAGCTTCCCTGCCTGTTTAACCCACCAGCCCTGTCTATTTCTTTACCAGATTTTCAATATTAGCAGGACTAGTAGGATTTTAGGATCTTTTAAAAAAAATGGGTGGCTGCTCCTACATGAGCAGTTCTCTATGATGTTGGTGTCTGGAGAACAATGGCACTAAATTTATTCACAAGCAAGAACTTCCATAAGTAACCACATAGGACTACTATTCTAGCTAATGTTCAGGTTTTTTTTTTTACTTCAATGTGTGATCAGATCATAATCTGTCGCCACTAGAGGGAAAGACTTCATTGATACTAATAAAATCACAGTATAATGAGAAAACTTCGGGTTGTTCAGAATTTTCAAACAGTGCAGATGCTCACTGGAAATATATTGTAATACTTTTATCTCAATATACTAAAGAAGTAAATTTGGCATATTTCAGTCACAATGTCATTTAATACAAACAAATGGATTTCTTGATATTTCTCCAACCTTGAACCTTAAACTCCAACTCCTCCCATCTGTCTGACAACTGAAATTGCTCTGACACACCACTGATGGCAAGAAGATGGGTAACCATACAAACAGGATTGGGAATTCATCTTAAAATAAGCAATGGTTAAACTTCCATAGGTACTACCGAAGTGTCATAGTGCCCCGTCCTACCACAAACATGCACCATTTACTTTCAGACTCATTGAGAAATTGCTACAGAATATGACATGCTTTCCACCTCCTCCCTCTTCTTCTAATTTTTAGTGTTGTTTGCTGCCATCAAGTCGATTTCCATTTATGGTGACCCAATGAATGAGAAATCTCCAAGTCTATCATCAATAGCCCAGTGTTTATGTCTTTCAGACCTCGTGTTTCTCTCTATCTGGAATGCAGTATTCCTCTTTTCCAATTGCCTTCCATCTCACCATGCATTACTGTCTTGGCTAGTGGATCATGTCTTCTTGTAATATGGCAAAGTAGTACAACAATCTCAGTTTATATCTCACCCTGAACACGACCAATCTTATCTGAACAATCTCAGTTTATTCATTTTTGGCTTCTAAGTGGAATTCAGGATTTGCTTTATGACCCTTTATTTGTTTTTTAGCAGTCCATTGTATCCATAGAACTATTCTCTACCATCCCTTTTCAAATTATTTTTAATTTCTTCTCTTCAACTATTTTTTTTCTGCTCAGCTTTCACAACAATACATAGAAACAGGGAAAAATTAGGGAGCATAAAATGTACAGTACTCTGAACAGCAGTCTGAAACTAAACCATTCATTCTAAAACCTGAGAACTCTAGCAGCTCAAATCAATTTTATTTCACTATACACCAAGTTTGGGCTTCAGTTTGAATGAGTTACCACAAACACAACAAATAGTGAAAATGGTGCTCTTGAATAGACAAGGGGGCCTTTCAAACTACACAATTTTAGCACTGTAGTTCCACTTTAATTTAATGGCTTCATCTTATGGAATTCTGGGTTTTTACTGTAGTGATGCACTAGAACTCTTTGGATGACAATTCTAAAGGACCTTCCCTAAGCTGCAAATCCCATGATTCCAGAATATGTTGTCATGGCAATTAAATCGAAATCACAGCCCTATAATTGTGTAGTATAAACTAATGCTAAAGGCTGATTGTGTAAACCAACCCCAAACTCTCATAATTTTATTGCATGAGTCAGTGCACTTTATTTTAAATATTACTAGGGGCTAAAAGGAAATGAAAAAACCACATACTCTAGAGTCATTTTCAGTGGTCTCCTTGAAATGGAGGAGAAAACCCCTTAGGTTCTACCACTTCCACCTGTACTTGTCTGCCCCAACACCAGCTTTATTTTTGTATTGGAAAACACACATCCATTGGAGGTGTTGGGTATGATGATTTAATCTGGTAAACATGACATAAGAAGACTGCTGTTACAAATATCTGCTACAAGCATTTTAATAAAATTAAGTTACTCTGGTGCAGACTTTCTAATTCTAAACAAAATTTCAATAAATGTATTTCATAAGGCATTTGAAATAACAAATTTGAAGAATAACAAATTTGTTTCCAGTAACAAAGGCATAATTAGATTTCATGTTGATTATAACTTAATGAGGGATAATATCACTCATTTTGAAATGCAAGTATAACTTTCAGTCAATTTTATAGTTACAAGGTGTGGCCTTACTAATTAATAGCGCAAGAATATCCCATGGTTCAAGTGCTGGCTGGTCTTTTGCCTCATGCTGCTGCCTCGGGGAATGACAAAGTAGATGTGTTTTGTTCCACAAATTAACATCCAAATTATATATTTTTCAAAGTAACGATTAACTATTCAATGATTTTTTCAGGAATTAGAAAGTACAAACATGACAGTAGCTAATTATTGGCTTAGAATTGTAACTTAAACTAACCTAAGGCTGCCATATCACCTAGATGGCAGGGAGCCTAGTCGTGTTACCTAGTGCCTATTTGCACCATCATTTGATTTTGATTCCAACCTATCATTTAAAAAAAATAAATCTCTTGTCCCAGCTGCACCTATTTCTTGGGAAGTGTGATTGGTTATGGTTATGGTGACACATGGCCTTGTAACATCCTGATTGGATTACACTAATACACACTTTGTGGAGATGTCTTTGAAAAGTATTTGGAAATTTCAACCAGTCCAAAGAGCCAGATTGGTAACAGGTGCTAGTTAAAGAGAACACACAATCCCCTTGTTGCAACAGCCCCAATGGCTACCAGTCCGTTTCTGGATACAATTCAAAGAGTTGGGTTAGACCTATAAAGTCTTAAGACATGTCATTCCCAGGCTATTTGAATGGCTGTGCCTTCCATATGAGCCTGCCCAAGCTATAAGATCTGCAGGGAAGGCACTTTTCTTTGTCTCATCGCCATCAAAAGCACAGCTGAAAGCAACATGGGAGAAGAACTTCTATGTGGCTGCTCCTACACTTTGGAAGCTTGTTTGACTCCTTCTTTGTTGTCCACTCAGCAGCAGCCTTCTTTCTTTTCCAGCAATCCTTTCAAAACTAATTTTTAACAAAGGGCTTTTATGGTGCTATTCTGCTTTTAATTTTTCTTTTTGTTAAAAATAATTTTAATTCTGCTGTTTTTAATACTGTTTTCAACTGTGTGTATTTCTAATGTATTTTAAGTTTTGCATAAGCCACTTGGCTCCTTGCCTGAGAGAAGGGTGGAATATAAGTAAAAGGATAGCTGTGTGGGTAAGGCATGGGCTGAAGGGCAAGATGGAGTACAAAAGACAGGTGATCAAGTGATGTATTTATTTTATTTATTTATTTACTGTATTTGTATACAGCTAGGTGGTCAGTTGAAACATTCACACCTAGCTCCAGCAGACAAGAGTCCTTTGTCTCACCCTGGTCATTCCACAGATATATAAACCCTTTTTTCCTAGTTCCAACAGACCTCACTACCTCTGAGGATGCTTGCCAGAGATGCAGGCGAAACGTCAGGAGAGAATGCCTTTAGACCATGACCATATAGCCCGAAAAACCTACAACAACCCAGTGATTTCGGCCATGAAAGCCTTCGACAATACCACAGAGTTTGATGCATGCACCATGTCCAACCATAGCAAAAATTTAATATTGCTTTTTATTTGTACTATATTAGGAGTGTGCACATCCACTTTATTTGGTTACCATTTCTTTGTTAATCCCAATGACAATCCTGTAATGTTGTTTTCATAAGAAGTAGATGTGGCCTATAGTCATGAAGCAAAGGTTTGAACTCGGATCTCCCTTGTTCCAAGACCAGCACCTTCAACATTATGCTGATTCTCTCAGATCAGTTGTAACTATAACAATGACTTTAAGTTTGGAAACATAGTGGGGGAATTATTGAAAGTGTATAATTAGAATATTTATTTATTTATTTATTTATTTATTTATTTATTTATTTACTATACTTGTATACCACCCCTCTCAGCCCAGAGGCGACTCGAGGCGGAATAAAAATCATACTAATATGCATATGTGGAATAATTAAAATAATTTACATATAATGCAAGTTAGGTATCTGAATTTGAGAAAGAGGAATGTGGCAATCCTAAATTGGGCCCTGGGCTATTTGAGCTGGTCCCCGACCGCCTGGCCCTCCACCATCTTCCATCACCTGCTGGGCAATGTAATGTGTAGACCTCTTTGTGCTGACCTTATGTGTTGACCGAAATTGTGTAGATCTTCATGTGCTGTCCTTTGCTCTGTGTTGATCGATATTGTGATAGACCAATTGTGCTGACCACAGCCGTGTTAACCATCTCCGGAAGACTGAAGAGCTATCCGCTGTCTAACACCAGCCATCCATAGATTACACCTTGAATCATAAGAACCCTATTTAATGGTTATCGCTGTCAACCTCTTATAGTGTGTTTACATATTACCAACATAGTACGTTCGTTGTTTGCCTTCCGCTGTTAATTGGTATAAGAACGCAAGATAGCACTAAGGCGCCTGCCTATTTGCTGCTAAAACAAGCTTGCTCCCTCCTCCCTGTGGCTTCCTCTCACATATTTATACATGGCTATCATATCTCCTCTCAGCCTTCTCTTCTTCAGGCTAAACATGCCCAGCTCCTTAAGCCGCTCCTCATAGGTCTTGTTCTCCAGACCCTTGATCATTTTAGTCCCTCCTCTGGACACATTCCAGCTTGTCAATATCGCCCTTCAATTGTGGTGCCCAGAATTGGACACAATATTCCAGGTGTGGTCTAACCAAAGCGGAATAGAGCATGGGGAGCATGACTTCCCTAGATCTAGACACTAGGCTCCTATTGATGCAGGCCAAAATCCCATTGGCTTTTTTTGCCGCCACATCACATTGTTGGCTCATGTTTAACTTGTTGTCCACGAGGACTCCAAGATCTTTTTCACACGTACTGCTCTCGAGCCAGGCATTGCCCCCCATTTTGTATCTTTGCATTTCGTTTTTCCTGCCAAAGTGGAGTATCTTGCATTTGTCACTGTTGAACTTCATTTTGTTAGTTTTGGCCCATCTCTCTAATCTGTGAAGATCGTTTTGAATCCTGCTCCTGTCCTCTGGAGTATTGGCTCTCCCTCCCAATTTGGTGTCGTCTGCAAACTTGATGATCATGCCTTCTAGCCCTTCATCTAAGTCATTAAAGATGTTGAACAGGACCGGGCCCAGGAGGGAACTCTGCGGCACTCCGTCAACATCTTTATTAATGACATTCTATAAAGTTGGAAAGTATTGAGAGGACTCAATGCAACTTAAGCAACGTGCAGTCATTGAATTCTTGACAGCAGAAGGTGTCGCCTCAATATTTTTAAACTTTCTCGCCCAACGACGTACACTACTCACATCTTGAATTGTGGTGCCCAGAATTGGACACAATATTCCAGGTGTGGTTTAACCAATGCAGAATAGAATCTCCTGGTTGTGTGGCTGGCAAGATTGTTTGAAGCATCTCTTTGCCTTTTACTACTGAAGCAGTACCTATTTATCTACTCACATCTGCATGTTTTTGAACTGCTAGGTTGGCAGGAGCTGGAGCTGACAGATGGGAGCTCACCCCGTCTTGCGAATCCGCGCTGCCAACCTTCAAGTCAGCGGTTCAGCAGCACAACGGTTTAGCCCATTGCTCCACCATGGCCCCAAAGTGTTTTTCCCTCCTGCAAAAATAACGTTTTTGTATTTTAATAAAGCTTTTCCATGTTTTTATATCAGAGCTAGGCTATAAATGTCAATTAGGAAATGACATTTATAGCCCAGGAACAAAAATCATGTTACAAGTGTCATCATTGTCGTCGTCATCATCATGGGAGTTGTATTTTGGTGAGGAGCTAGCAGAGAAGGCTCAAGACCTCTCCAAACTACAACTGCCAGGACTTCATAGCATTGTGCCATAGTAGTTCATGTGGGGTCGAAATGAGTTTTTTCCACAGTGAGGATGGAGCTTCAGGTCCCTTCTGCACCACCATATAATCCAGGGAGCGTTTCCCCCTAAACCTCCCACCTTCTTCCCATGATCTGCCTCTGGCTCCCCTTTTGCTTTTCCCGTCAGGAAAGCGCCCATGAATGATTCATGGGCAGCAGATCCAAACCTTCCCCTGAAATCCAGGCCCAGACAATGACAGCCACTCCCGGCACGAAAGCCGCTTGATAAATATTTAATTGAATTCATCAATCAAGCGCCAGCCGCAGCCGCACGAGGAGGCGCTTAGCAAAGGCTTTTTGCATTGGCCAATTTGGACGCCAGTCTGAAACACATTTGGCAACTCTGGAACACACACAGGCCAGCCATTCCCTTCCCAAAAAAGGTGTTTTCAGGAGGACGTTGGTGGATGCCATGTCAGTGGGAACAGTGGACTCTATCTATCTATCTATCTATCTATCTATCTATCTATCTATCTATCTCATCTATTTATTTCATCTATCTACAACTCATCTATCTACTATATCTGTCTATCCCATCACTCTATCTATCTATAGAAAAATCTATATATCTATCCATCTCTATCTATCCATCTATCTATCTATCTATCTATCTATCTATCTATCTATCTATCTATCTATCCATTCATCTATCTCTATCTGTCTGTCTGTCTTTCTCATCTGTTTATCTCATCTATCTTATCTATCTCTCTCTTTATCTATCTATCTATCTGTCTGTTTGTCTGTCTGTCTATTTAATCTATCTCCTCTATCTATCTTATCTATCTATCTCATCTATTTATCTGTCTGTCTCATCTGTCTGTCTGTCCTATCTATCTATCTATCTATCTATCTATCTATCTATCTATCTATCTATCTATCTATCGATAAATCTATATATCTATCCATCCATTATCTATCCTATCTATCTATCTATCTATCTATCTATCTATCTATCTATCTATCACTATCTATCTTATCTTATCTATCTATCTATCTATCTATCTATCCATTCATCTATCTCATCTATCTCTGTCTGTCTTTCTCATCTATTTATCTCATATATCTTATCTATCTATCTGTCTATTTCATCTATCTATCTATCTATCTATCTATCTATCTAATCTATCTCATCTATTTCTATCTATCTATCTATCTGTCTTATCTATCTATCTATCTATCTATCTATCTATCTATCTATCTATCTATCTATCTATCATCCATCTATCTATCTATCTATCTATCTATCTATCTATCTATCTATCTATCTATCTATCTATTTCATCTTATCTAGCTATCTATCTTATGCAACCATCCATCCATCTATCTCATCTATCTATCTCATCTATCTATTAGGCCTGGGTAACAACGGAAAAATTTGTTTCTAAATCGATTTGTTTTTGGGGGTTTTTGCGTTTCGATTATTTAAAATAATTACAAAATTTTCCTTTAAAAAAGTTCAATATTTACGAAATTTCGTAAATGTGAAAAAAATTACAAAACATTAACGAATCGATTTCCGAAACAATAACGAATCGATTCGTTAATGGCGGACGCGACCGCGAAATACGCTAAAAAACCTCCAAAAACTTCTGAAGCTTCCCTCTCCCTCTGTTGTTGACTGTTGGTGTGATATTATAATTTTTTTTCACTAATTAAACAAAACACTTGCCCCAGACATGCGGAAATAATAACGAAACGACCTCAGAACAATAACGAAACGAATACAATAACGAAATACGAAGCATTTACAAAACTTTTTAAAAATTCGTTTTTAAAAAAATTGCTCCAGAATGGTTCGTTATCGTTTTGTAATTGGAAAAATTAACGAATTATTAACGAATTACGAATTAACGAAACGAAACCGCCCAGCCCTATTATCTATCTATCTTATCTATCAATCTATCTTATTAATCTATCTCCATCTATCTATCCATCTCCTCTATCTATCTCCTCTATCTATCTCATCTGTCTCGTCTATCTATCTATCTATCTATCTATCTATCTATCTATCTATCTACCTACCTACCTATTCTATCTATCTAATCTATCTATCTATCTATCTATCTATCTATCTATCTATCATCTCTCCTTATCTGTCTATCTATCTCACCTGTCTTATCTATCTGTCTTATCTATCTATCGATTGATCGATCTCAGGTGTCCACAAACTTTTTAAACAGAGGGCCAGGTCACCGTCTCTCAAACTGTTGGAGGGCCGGATTATAATTTGAAAAAAAATGAATGAATTCCTATGCACACTGCACATATCTTATTTGTAGTGCAAAAACCACTTAAAAAAATACAATAATTAAAATGAAGAACAATTTTAACAAATATAAATTTATTAGTATTTCAATGGGAAGTGTGGGCCTGCTTTTGGCTGATGAGATAGGATTGTTGTTGTTGTTGTTGTTGTTGTGTGCTTTCAAGTCATTACAGACTTAGGTTGACCCTAAGCAAGGGCCGGGTAAATGACCTTGGAGGGCCGCATTCGGCCCCCGGACCTTAGTTTGAGGACCCCTGATCTATCTATCTCATCTGTCTCATCTATCTGTCTTATCTATCTATCTAATCTATTTATAGTATTTATCTATCATCTTATCTATCCGTCTCATCTTTTGCTCTATTTATCCCATCTAGCTATAGTATCTATTTATCACATGTATCTGTCTATAGTATCTATCTATCTATCTCATCTATCAAACAATCAATCAACCAACCTCATCTGTCTTTCTGTCTGTCCATCCATCCATCCATCATGTCTACCTTTATCTAATCTCATCTATATATCATCTATGTATCTATCTATGAGGAAGCCACAGGGAGGAGGGAGCAAGCTTGTTTTCTGCTTCCTTGGAGACTAGGACGCGGAACAATGGCTTCAAACTACAAGAGAGGAGATTCCATCTGAACATGAGGAAGAACTTCCTGACTGTGAGAGCCGTTCAGCAGTGGAACTCTCTGCCCCGGAGTGTGGTGGAGGCTCCTTCTTTGGAAGCTTTTAAACAGAGGCTGGATGGCCATCTGTCAGGGTGATTTGAATGCAATATTCCTGCTTCTTGGCAGAGGGTTGGACTGGATGGCCCAGGAGGTCTCTTCCAACTCTTTGATTCTATGATTCTATGATTCTATCTGTTTGCCAGGTGTCCTCTTTCAGGTAGGAATGCTTTCCCTTTCCTGTATCAACTGAGGGAGATGCTTAAAGACTATTTATACATTTATCTGGCAAAATGCATGTTCTGGGCCGTTCAGCGCCAATTTATTGCATTTTTGGGCCACAAGACCTTCATTTTAATAGGGTTATCTGCACATCCACGTAGAATATCCCAAAGATACAGGCGCGGTGCTGTATATTAACACCTGCTGTGCTGCAAATGGGGTCGGGGGCTCTCTTGGACACTTGCTTCTTGAAAATAATATCATTTCTTTCCATTTGCGAAAGAGGTGGCATCGCGCAACTGACCCACAGCAGTGTGGGCATAAAGTTACACTCTGTGTCCTTGTTCCCTTTCTCTGTAGAAAAGGAGCAACAGGGAAGAAAATGTTTTTAAGAAACAAGATGTGACATGTAGAGGTCGGAAGTTGTGTTGTGGTTAAGTTCAAAGGTTGTGGTTAAGCGCAGAGTCTGCAGGTACAAGAAGGTACTTTCCATCAAAAGGTCAAGGGAGAGGGGCTGGAAAGAGAGTACTTTCCATGACCTATTACTTGAGTATAAAAGTCAGCAGAAAAGAGGAGGGGCGCGGCAGTCACTTGAAGGGTAGCATCTGCGTATGCTGCCAGGCTGTCCGTCTTCTTCATGAAGAAACTAAAATAAACCTTGTTTTTTTATCTTTTTTTTGGGACTGTCTCCTTCCTTACGTGTTCCCGTGATGTGGACCTAAGAAGACCCAATTTAGGGTCTCTAAAGAATCCAATACAACAGCCAGCAGAGTGGCGTTTCAAATAATAATAATAATAATAATAATAATAATAATAATAATAATAATAATAATGATAATAATTTTGTAAGTCTGGGACTAGAAAGCCGACCTCTTCCACTGTATTTATTACAGGTGGAGTCACATCACCTGACCCTCATCAATTTGGGACAAATGGGCACATTGGCTTCTGAGATGCCATCCTTGCCAGGCGCCTCATCCGTTCTAAGCCCGTTTCCCTTCCAGAGCCCGCATTTAGCAAACATTAATCAGCCTATTCCTCCAGGGAGGTCAATTGGCAAATATTTTCTCTCTCTTGTGTGCAGATATTTGTCTAATCTTATATATATATATATATATATATATATATATATATATATATATATATATATATATGAATGCTACTAGACACTTAGGGAAAGGCTGTGCAACAGCTCAAGGTGGCAATTTTCTGTGCAAACAAGCGCCCGCCCCCACAATCCTGCAAAAGGTCACCTGTTTAATGCAGAGCCCTTTCGGATGACTCCTTTCCAAAACACAGAAATGTGTGCCGGAGTAAAAGATACTGGGTTTGGATGAAGCGGAGGAGCAAGGCAAACAACTCCAGTTTGAATATGGAACCATTACTCTGTTCACAGAGCAGCACAACTGTAACCTTAAAGATGACTAAAATGATCAAGGGTCTGGAGAACAAGCCCTATGAGGACCGGCTTAAGGAGCTGGGCATGTTTAGCCTGAAGAAGAGAAGGCTGAGAGGAGATATGATAGCCATGTATAAATATGTGAGAGGAAGCCACAGGGAGGAGGAGGGAGCAAGCTTGTTTTCTGCTTCCCTGGAGACTAGGATGCAATGGAACAATGGCTTCAAACTACAAGAGAGGAGATTCCATCTGAACATGAGGAAGAACTTCCTGACTGTGAGAGCCATTCAGCAGTGGAACTCTCTGCCCCGGAGTGTGGTGGAGGCTCCTTCTTTGGAAGCTTTTAAACAGGCTGGATGGCCATCTGTCGGGGGTGATTTGAATGCAATATTCCTGCTTCTTGGCAGAATGGGGTTGGACTGGATGGCCCATGAGGTCTCTTCCAACTCTTTGATTCTAGGATTCTATGATTTCCAAGCCAAGGAGCCTGTGTTGCCTGTAGACACCTCCTGGTCGTGTGGCCAGCATGGCACATGGAGCATCTTTTTGCCTTTTACCACCGAAGCGGTATTTATTGATCTATTCACATTTGCGTGCTTTTGAACTGCTAGGTTGGCAGGAGCTAGGGCTAACAGCGGGAGCTCAGCCTGTCTTGCGGATTTGAACTAACTTCAGGCCAGCAGTTCAGCAACACAAGGGTTTAACCCATTGTGGCCCCACGGCCCCTACTGCACCACCGAGGTGAGGAATGATGGGACTTGTGATCCAACAGCCAAAGGGCCACTCATTGTCCATGCAACTGTTTAACAGTGGAATCTGCTAATCGAGCTTCCTTCTGTGTAGGATTTTGAACAGAGGCTGGGTGGCCATCTATTAGGAGGGTTTGAATTGTGTATTGCCTTATTACAATGACATACACTTAGACACAAACACACAGGCAAAGGCTTCTCCTTTCATTTCTGGCTTCTGGAGGTGGTGCTCATCTCCAGCTCTGGGGAGGTGCTTTTCTCCATTTCCAAGCCAAGGAGCCTGCGTTGTCCGTAGACACCTCCTGGTCGTGTGGTCGGCATGGCGCTTGGAGCATCTTTTTGCCTTTTACTACCAAAGCTGTATCTATTGATCTATTCACATTTGCGTATTTTTGAACTGCTAGATTGGCAGAAGCTAGGGCTAACAGCGGGAGCTCAGCCTGTCTTGTGGATTTGAACTGCCAACCTTCAGGCCAGCAGTTCAGCAGCACAAGGGTTTAACCCATTGTGGTCCCACAGCCCCTACTGCATCACCGAGGCAAGGAATGATGGGACTTGTGATCCAACTGCTAAAGGGCCACTTGTTACCCACAATAGTGGAACCTGCTAATTCAGCCTCCTTCTGTGGAGGATTTTCAACCTAGGCTGGGTGACCGTCTATCAGGAGGGTTTCAATTGTGTATTGCGATGTGTCACAATACAGTTGAACTAGATGTTCTTTGGGGTTCCCTTCCAACTCTAGGATTTTAGCCTGACACCAGAAGAACATGCTCAATGAATACCTACACATTATGCACATTCATGCGTGTTGGGTTTCATTCCTGGACTGCACAAGTTTTTGTGTGATCAAGTTTGTGGTCCTCAATGAGTAACTACACTAAAGACAGTGCTAAGCTCGGGGATTCATTTCCCCACATTCCTATGCATGTTTCCCAAAGTCTCTAGCCATTGACTCCTCCCCTTTTGATGACATCATAATAGGATTCTGTGAGGAAACTTCTTCTTAAGTTTGAATTTGCCCCGGGAAAGGCCGTGCAATCTCCACCATTCTTCTTCTGCTTTTTTTTCCTCCGGTGAGGACGCATTTTGCCTCTCTGTAGGCAAAATGTAGCTGCATGGACTTTTTTTTTACCTTTTACTTTCTTTTGAAGATGAGATTTAGCAAGATAGTTAGGAAAGTGGGAGATAAATATAATAACAACAATAGGATTCTCTCTGAGATGGGACAGTTAAGCTTGCTTAATGCAATTCCAGAAAAGTATTATTTTTTTATTTATCGTGTCAGGGCAACCAGTCAATTATATTACATTTCTAACAGAACAAAGCAAACAAACAGACAAAATACAAAATGTGTGAGTTTGGTAGTTGATTAAATGTCCTTTGACCAGTATCTGGCCCCTTGGAGTGCCTCTGGTGTGGCCGCAAGAAGGTCCTCCATGGTGCATGTGGCAGGGCTCAGGTTGCATTGCAGCAGGTGGTCAGTGGTTTGCTCTTCTCCACACTCGCATGTGAGGATTCCACTTTGTAGCCCCATTTCTGAAGGTTGGCTCTGCATCTCGTGGTGCCAGAGCGCAGTCTGTTCAGCGCCTTCCAATCGCCCAGTCCTCTGTGTGCCCAGGGGGGAGTCTCTCATTTGGTATCAGCCATTGGTTGAGGTTCTGGGTTTGAGCCTGCCACTTTTGGACTCTCGCTTGCTGAGGTGTTCCAGCGAGTGTCTCTATAGATCTTAGAAAACTATTTCTAGATTTAAGTCATTGACGTGCTGGCTGATACCCAAACAGGGGATGAGCTGGAGATGTCTCTGCCTTGGTCCTTTCACTATTGGCTGCTACTTCCTGGCAGATGTCAGGTGGTGCAATACCGGCTAAGCAGTGTAATTTCTCCAGTGGTGTAGGGCGCAGACACCCGTGATAATGCGGCATGTCTCATTAAGAGCCACATCCACTGTTTTAGTGTGGTGAGATGTGTTCCACACTGGGCATGCATACTCAGCAGCAGAGTAGCACAGCGCAAGTGCAGATGTCTTCACTGTATCTGGTTGTGATCCCCAGGTTGTGCCAGTCAGAAAAGTTATAGCAAAGTAGTCAAGAGCATGAAGTCTCAAGATTGCATCTTCTACATTGTTGTGTGAATGCATTTTTTGAAACCACTTCAACTTCTACGAGTCAATGCCATGGAATCCTGGAAATTATAGTTTTACAAGGTGCGTCACCAAATTACAACTCCCATGATTTGAGAGCAACTGAAATGAGCTAAGCACAAATGGGAGGAGAAGGGAAAAACCGGGACGTTTTGAAAACATCTGGAGAAGTTGGGCAGCAGAGGATTAATCCAGATTCTCTTTGCCAAATTGGGAGAGTTAGAACAAGCACAGTTTTGCTTGTTTGCAAATCTAATGTCTCTTTCTTTCCAATGTAATGTATGTCTCTTTCTTTCGTGTATTCGGCACACAGAATTCCATCACAATTTTGTCTCGGGAAGAACTTTTGCCAGACTGTTACGTAACGCAATGTCTGATTTAATCATAAATCGAGCTTCCAAATTTAGCACCAGTATATGACTTATTAAGTCCAAATGGGCTCAGAACCAAGTTTTCAGTACTTTCAATCTTTTTTCCTGGCTGCTTTGTTTTGCTCCATTTGCTGCGCCTCCGGAACTTGTCTTGTTCATGCAAAAACGAAAAAACAACAACAACAATTTTAATGTATTGTGGAAGGCTTTCATGGCCGGAATCACTGGGTTGTTGTAGGTTTTTTCGGGCTGTCTGGCCATGTTCCAGAAGCATTCTCTCCTAATGTTTTGCCTGTATCTATGGCAGGCATCCTCAGAGGTTGTGAGGTCCATTGGAAACGAGGCAAGTGGAGTTATATATCTGTGGAATGATGTCCAGGGTGGGAGAAATAACTCTTGTCTGTTTGAGATGGGTGTGAATGTTACAATTGGCCACCTTGATTAGCATTTAATGGCCTTGCAGTTTCAAGGTTTGGCTTCTTACTGCCTGCTTGGCTCAGATAATTTCCTAGTTTCCAACAGACCTCACAACCTCTGAGCATGCCTGCTGTTCTGTCACGCACTGGGCCTGTAATAATTGTCTTTTGAAATAGGACGTGCACCTTGTGCCCAGCGGGAAGCCAGGGCGCCATGAAAGAGGCCCTCAAGGATTTTCCTGAAGAAATGGTCTTTAGATGGCTTGAAAGGTTAAACAAAGTCCTTTATTATTGAACAAATTAAACAGATATTTCTCAAATCTTCAATGAGTCAAACAAATGCTTCAAGGCTTTAAATCAACTGGTGGCTTTCTTAATCTTGTCCACAAGGGACAGGCAACTGTCTTCGTTAACTGTTCTTATACTTTGAGAGGAAAACCCTTTTTTAACCTCTCCCAGGCTGTCTGTTATCTAAGTTTTGTTGGTGTGGGATCTACTACCGATTCCAAACTGCGTCTTGGTACCGAGTAAACCTACCAGACAAAGCTTGTAGATTCTCCAGCTGGAGTTCTTTGGGTCTGTAAAGCTGTTTTCCCTCTGGAATTTCTTTAAGACTTTAGGGCTGTTTCCCTCAGATGCTGTAAGGCTGAGAGGCTGCAAGCTCCCAGCCAGAGCTTTGGGAATTTCCCCCCAGAATGTCTTGAGAAATGAAGCTTTTCTGCAGGTGAAGCTTGTCCACGTCCTCTAACTTAGCTTTCCTCACTAAGACTAACTAAAAATGGCCCCCTCTTCCCTTCCCATCTCCCTGGGAGAAGGGGCGGATTCAAACTTAACAATGATAGACAGGTGGCTTGCCCTATGACTGCAAACCAAAGGAAGCCATCCTTTTGTAGAATCCCTGAAACTTTGAAAGGTGTGCAAACACTTAATAGAAAGAAAATGAAGTTGGAGCTCCTGGTACAAGTGTACCAGCACACCTGCCATATAGATGCAAGCGAAATGTCAGGAGAGAATGCTTCTGGAACATGGCCAGAAAGCCCGGAAAACTCACAACAACCCAAAGTTTTTGCAGTTTAGTAAATTTTCCCCATGTTTTTATGATAGAACCAATTAGAAAATGATATTTATAACCCAGGGACAAAAATCATGTTAGAGTGTAATGCAGCCATATCAACTCCACACGGGACCTGATGCACCTTGCATGTCATACCATGTCATCCCTCACTCGCTTTCTTATTACCCTCTCCTTTCTGTGGTCTTCTCTCTCTCATTTTCTGCTCTGTTTGCATCCAAACTCTGCATTTCTCTCTCTGACCCCAAGCTGTGAGCTTGCGCGGCCTCCTCCGTGGCTTCCTTCCCATATATGGGATATTTGTGGCAGAATAAACAGGAAAGCCATGCTCACTTGACACAAGAGACTCTTGCCGCCTCTCGGTTCCTCTCGCTTTCTGACTCTCTCTCCCCTTCTTTGCTTCTCTGCACCAAATCTCACCTGCAAAAACGTCCCCAAAGAGGCTTCTTTTTGAATATTCCACGGCAGCATAAAAGTTTAGCCGAAGGCAAAACAGGCAAAGATGTTCATGCTGGGGATACAAATTGGAGCGTTTCCCATTCATGTATGCAAGGCAGAATGGTTGCAGCATTTTTTCTCCTCTCGATCCTGCAAGAATCAAATGGTTTCTGTCCAGTTTTCAAGCAACATTTGTACTTTGTGGCCTTGGAGGGGAAATTCATAGAAGTTCACAGGCATTTCCTTGGCAAAAACCTATATAAAATGCCAGTGTTTTGGGCAAAAAGATGGTGTATTTGGGGCAAAAAAGAAGGGTTGGTATTCAGTGTCATAGGATGCATCTACACCAGGCAAACTTTGGCCTTCCAGGTGTTTTGGACTCCAACTCCCACAACTCCTAACAGCCTCCGGTACCATCCTTTTGGACTCCAACTCTCACAATTCCTAACAGCCTCAGACCCCTTCCCTTTGGACTCCAACTCCCACAACTCCTAACAGACTCAGGCTCCTTCCTTTTGGACTCCAACTCTCACAATTCCTAACAGTCTCAGGCCCCTTCTTTTTGGACTCCAACTCTCACAACTCCTAACAGTCTCAGGCTCCTTCCTTTTGGACTCCAACTCCCACAACTCTTAACAGTCTCAGGCCCCTTCTTTTTGGACTCCAACTCCCACAACTCCTAACAGTCTCAGGCTCCTTCCTTTTGGACTCCAACTCCCACAACTCCTAACAGCCTCAGGCCCCTTCTTTTTGGACTCCAACTCTCACAACTCCTAACAGTCTCAGGCTCCTTCCTTTTGGACTCCAGCTCCCAGAACTCCTAACAGCCTCAGGCTCATTCCTTTTGGACTCCAACTCTCACAACTCCTAATTCCTTTTGGACTCCAACTCCCACAACTCCTAACAGCCTCAGGCCCCTTGCTTTTGGACTCCAACACCCACAATTCCTAACAGCCTCAGGCCCCTTCCTTTTGGATTCCAACTCCCACAACTCCTAACAGCCTCAGGCTCCTTCCTTTTGGACTCCAACTCCCACAACTCCTAACAACCTCAGGCTCCCTCCTTTTGGACTCCAACTCCCAGAACTCCTTACAACCTCAGCCCCTTCCTTTTGGATTCCAACTCCCACAACTCCTAACAGCCTCAGGCTCCTTCCTTTTGGACTCCAACTCCCACCATTCCTAACAGCCTCAGGCCCTTTCCTTTTCCCCCTCAGCCGCTTAAGCAGGAAAAAGGAAAGGGCTTGAGGCTGTTAGGAATAGTGGGAGTTGGAGTCCAAAATACCTGGGAGGCCAAAGTTTGCCCAAGCTTGTTGTGCATTGGTGGTCTCCCATCCAAATACTAACCAAGGCTGACCCTGCTTAGCAGAGATCGGGTGCCTCCAAAATATTCTTTTAAAGCATTGTTGCAAATATATACATAAACACAGCATGCAAATTGGATGGAAGTCTTAACACTAAGAAGCAAATAAAACAAGCTCGTTGTTCATTGGCGGTCTCCCATCCAAATACTAACCAAGGCTGGCCCTCCTTAGCCTTCAAAAAAATTAAGCATTGTTATAAAAACGTATACAGCATTCAAATCGGATGGAAGTGTTGACACTAAGAAGCTAATAAAACAAGCTTCTAAAAGGATCAAGAGCAACATTCAAAAGTCTCAACAAGTCTAAGACCCAATTGAAACATAAACTTCAAAAAGGATCAAAAGGCAATAAAAAAGAGCATAACGCTTAACTTCCTTTCCTTAAAAGCTTTCTAGGCTGAAAGTGTTTATGAAACAAATGGAGGGGATGTTAGGCCCGCTTCTACACTGCCATATAAAATCCAGATTATCTCCATTGAACTGGATTATATGGCAGTGCAGACTACTATAATGTTGGAAATTTGCAACTTTCCAAAACTCCACTAACTGTTTGTAAATGTACATAATTATTAGCCTATACTGTATGTGCGAGAAGCGCCTGGTGGCGCAATGGTTTAAACCGCTGAGCTGCTGAACTTGCTTATCGAAAGGTCACAGGTTCGAATCCAGGGAGCAGGGTGAGCTCCCAATGGTAGCCCCAGCTTCTGCCAACCTAGCAGTTCGAAAACATGCAAATGTGAATAGATCATAAGGTGGAAAGGTAAGGGCGCTCCATGCAGTCATGCCGGCCGCATGACCTTAGAAGTGTCTATGGACAACGCTGGCTCTTCAGCTTAGAAATGGAGATGAGCACCAGAGTCCCAGAGTCAGACACAACCTTTACCTTTCCCTTTCCCTTAATGTAAACAGAGATCATTTCCTTTAGAGTTAATCTAGTTTCTGATCAGCAGATGCTGACGGATATAAACAGACGTAAACATTTATCTTATCACTGTCACAGTTCTTATCACAGTTTCCCATTTCAGTTCTCATTAGCAACTTTTAATTACAGTCCAGCAAGCAGGTAGTAAATGATTTAGTCATTGCAGGCCTCAATCTTTTAGAATGGTGTCTCAAAATTATTGATTATTCTTATTATTATTATTAATTAAAGGGAGAGGAAGGAAGGAAAGAAAGAGGGAGGGAGGGAAGGATGGAGAGAAAGAAAGGAGAGAAAGAGGGGTGGAAAGTTGGCCACAGCAACATGTGGCAGGTACTGGTAGTACCATATAAAATATTAAATCCATATTTCTCAAATCTGCACATTATACGAGGGTTGAATGAAAAGTAATGCCTCCAACTTCGTAACTCCTCAACAGATGGTAGTACTGGTATGCGGCAGGTACTGGCTTGCTCAGTAGACTCTCCTCTACAGTTCCATTTTGGTGGGAAGCCTTAGCATTGAACGGTTGTGTTGTTAAAGTGTGAAGTATGGAACCCTGCACAGATGTTCGGTCATTGAATTCTTGACAACAGAAGGTGTCACCCCAGAGAAGATTCATCAGAGAATGTAAGCTGTTTATGGTGATTGTGTTGATGTGAGTACTGTGTGTCATTGGGCAAGTAAGTTTAAAGATGTTGAAGTGAGGGCTTTTTCGGTGGCAGCCCCTCTACTCTGGAACTCACTCCCCAAGGATATCAGGCATGCCCCAACTCTTTAGGAGGAGCCTGAAGACATGGTTGTTCCAGTGTGCCTTCCCAGAATAAGGAAACTCCTAGCAATATGTCCCTAAATGCACTTTATCAATGATTTATTTATGTATTTATTTATTTTTATTTACAGTATTTATATTCCGCCGTTCTCACCCCGCAGGGGACTCAGGGCAGATTACAGTGTACATATATGGCAAACATTCAATGCCAATTTTTAACATACAACATATACAGACATACACAGAGGCTATTTGACTTTCTGGCCGCCAGGGGAGCTGTCACTTTCATTGTCCATCTGCGACACTGATGAAGTACTTCCGTATTAGGTTCTTGTGGGTTTTTTCGGGCTATAGAGCCATGTTCCAGAGGCATTTCTCCTGACGTTTCGCCTGCATCTATGGCAAGCATCCTCAGAGGTTGAGAAGGTCTGTTGGAAGTAGGAAAAATGGGTTTATATATCTGTGGAATGGCTGGGGTGGGGCAAGGAGCTCTTCCCTGCTGCAGTTAGGTGTGAATGTTTAGCTGATCACCTTCATTAGCATTTGAAGGCCTGCCTGAGCCTGGGAAAATCTGTTGCTGGGAGGTGTTAATCTGTGCCTGGTTTTTTCCTCTCTGTTGTTTTGCTGTTATAATTTTAGAGTTTTTTAATACTGGTAGCCAGATTTTGTTCATTTTCATGGTCTCTTCCTTTCTGTTGAAATTGTCCACATGCTTGTGGATTTCAATGGCTTCTCTGTGTAGTCTGACATGGTGGTTGTTGGTGTGGTCCAAGGAAGAGACCATGAAAATGAACAAAATTTGGCTACCAGTATTAAAAAACTCTAAAATTATAACAGCTAAACAACAGAGAGGAAAAAACCAGGCACAGATTAACACCTCCCAGCAACAGATTTTCCCAGACTCAGGCAGGCCTTCAAATGCTAATGAAGGTGATCAGCTAAACATTCACACCTAACTGCAGCAGGGAAGAGCTCCTTGCCCCACCCCAGCCATTCCACAGATATATAAACCCATTTTTCCTACTTCCAACAGACCGTCTCAACCTCTGAGGATGCTTGCCATAGATGCAGGCGAAACGTCAGGAGAAATGCCTCTAGAACATGGCTCTATAGCCCGAAAAAACCCACAAGAACCTAGTGTTTCCAGCCACGAAAGCGATGAAGTACTTCCGCATTCCCCGCATGCTTTTTGCTGGAGTGCTTTGCTGGAGTCTTTTTTATGGCCTTGTAAATTAGTTAATTTAGCCTCCCCACACTTTAAGGTGGTACCTAATTTTCCTACTTGACAGATGCAACTGTCTTTCGGGTTGCAAAGGTCGACAACAGGCTACACAATTGGTTGGAAACCCACTCCAACCCGGGCTGGCTTCGAACTCATGACCTTTTGGTCAGAGTGATCTTAATGCAGCTGACACTCAGCCAGCTGCGCCACAATCCCGGTGCCCACAATCCCGGATTGTCTGCACACTCCTTTCCTCTCCGAAATTCTATCCTAGTTATATATTTCACCTGGTCATGCTCAGCATAATTTTTTAAAAAAATAATTATTACATTTGGCCCAGCCATAGGTTTTTAATACGTTGTTGTGCTATTGTTAATGTTTACTGCTGATTTTTGGTTATGAGTTTCATATTGTTTTGTAATGCTGTTGTTGTTGTTTTTGCTGGTGTATCGTGGGCTCGGCCTCATGTAAGCCACACCAAGTCCCTTGGGGAGATGGTAGCAGGGTATAAATAAAGTTGTTATTATTATTATTATTATTGTATTGTCGAAGGCTTTCATGGCTGGAATCACTAGGTTCTTGTGTTTTTTCGGGCTATATGGCCATGTTCTAGAGGCATTTCTCCTGACGTTTCGCCTGCATCTATGGCAAGCATCCTCAGAGGTAGTGAGGTCTGTTGGAATTAGGAAAATGGGTTTATATATCTGTGGAATGACTGGGGTGGGGCAAAGAGCTCTTCTCTGCTGGAGCTAGGTGTGAATGTTTCAACTGACCACCTTCATTAGCATTAGAAGGCCTGGCTGAGCCTGGGGGAATATTTTGTTGAGAGGTGATAAGATGTGCCTGGTTGTTTCCTCTCTGCTGTTTATTATTATTATTTATTGAAGTGACACCTTCTGCTGTCAAGAATTCAATGACTGCATATTGCTTAAGTCACATTGGCTGACTGTCTGTGCAGGGTTCCATACTTCGCACGTTAACAACACAACCATTCAATGCTAAGGCTTCCCACCAAAATGGAACTGTAGAGGAGAGTCTACTGAACAAGCCAGTACCTGCTGCATACCAGTACTGCCATTTGTTGAGGAGTTACGAAGGTGGAGGCATTACTTTTCATTCAACCCTTGTATTACTTGTGACATCCTTTCCAACTCTAGTGGAATAATATAGACTACCTGGAAGTCCAATGGGTTCTCCTTCTCTGGAAGTTTAGAAAGAGGGCGGCCATTTCTTGGGACTGTTTTGTTTGTTTATCTCTACGTAAGCAGAATGGGGTTGGACCGCATGGCCTTTGGGGTTCCCTTCCCATTCCAGGGTGGAAGGAGGGAGGAGAACTTCGGGCCCTTGCTGTCAAATCAGGACAATTGGAAGGAGCCTGCTTTGAAATGCTGGAATCCTTCCCGAAAAGGAAAGTGCCCTTGGAACTAGTTGGCTGGCTGCGCATTTGGATGCCGGATGAGTCACGGATTCTTGAGTCAGGAAAAAGGAAAATCATCCTTGATTTCCTCAATGAGGCTGAACTTTCTTTTGGAAGGAACTGGTGTCAAAACTTTTAGCTTCTTATCTCCTTTCCTTTGTACTGGCAAAGGCACCAATGCATCGATATGGAGTCGCTCTGGATTCCTGCCCTGGTTGGATCAAGGGGGCATCGACACTGTCGAACAGGCATGGGCAAACTTTGGCTCTCTGAGTGTTTTGGACTCCAACTACCACCATTCCTAACAGTCCCAGGCCCTTTCCTTTCTCCCCTCAGCTACTTAAGAGACCCAGAGAGCCAAAGTTTGCCCAGGCCTGGTACTTACTTACTTACTTACTTACTTACTTCATTGTCCAAGTAGGATTGTCTTCGAAGATCGGTGTCCTGGCGGTGGGTCCGTAAGTGACCGTGGAGCCCTATTCTTGACCTGCATGTTCTCCCACAGTGACATCGGTTTCCAGGTGGAAGGCAGTCTCGGTCGGGGTTGGCTTGATGCGCCTTCCTCGTGGCACGTTTCTCTCTTTCTCCCTCCATTCATGCCTCTTCAAATTCTACAGCACTGCTGGTCACAGCTGACCTCCAACTGGAGTGCTCAAGGGCCAGGGCTTCCCAGTTCTCAGTGTCTATGCCAGAGTTTTTAAGGTTGGCTTTGAGCCCATCTTTCAATCTCTTTTCCTGCCCACCAACATTTCGTTTTCCATTCTTGAGTTCGCAGTAGAGCAACTGCTTTGGGAGACAGTGGTCAAGCATCCAGACAACATGGCCGGTCCAGCGGAGTTGATGGCAGAGGACCATCGCTTCAATGCTGGTGGTCTTTGCTTCTTCTTCCAGCACACTGACGTTTGTCCGCCTGTCTTCCCAAGAGATTTGCAGGATTTTCCGGAGGCAGTGCTGATGGAATCGTTCCAGGAGTTGCATGTGACGTCTGTAGACAGTCCACGTCTCACAGGCATATAGCAGGGTTGGGAGGACAATAGCTCTATAAACAAGCACCTTGGCTCCCTACGGATGTCCCGGTCCTCAAACACTCTCTGCTTCATTCGGAAAAATGCTGCACTCGCAGAGCTCAGGTGGTATTGTATTTTAGTGTCAATGTTGGAAGAGACCTCCTGGGACATCCAACCCCATTCTGCCAAGAAGCAGGAATATTGCATTCAAATCACCCCTGACAGATGGCCATCCAGCCTCTGTTTAAAAGCTTCCAAAGAAGGAGCCTCCACCACACTCCAGGGCAGAGAGTTCCACTGCTGAACGGTTCTCACAGTCAGGAAGTTCTTCCTCATGTTCAGATGGAATCTCCTTTCTTGTAGTTTGAAGCCTAGTCTATTTCGCATCCTAGTCTCCAGGGATGCAGAAAACAAGCTTGCTCCCTCCTCCCTGTGGCTTCCTCTCACATATTTATACATGGCTATCATATCTCCTCTCAGCCTTCTCTTCTTCAGGCTAAACATGCCCAGCTCCTTAAGCCGCTCCTCATAGGGTCTGGAGAACAAGCCCTATGAGGAGCGGCTTAAGGAGCTGGACATGTTTAGCCTGAAGAAGAGAAGGCTGAGAGGAGATATGATAGCCATGTATAAATATGTGAGAGGAAGCCACAGGGAGGAGGATGTCAGTGTTGACTTTGGTGAAGAGGTGGTTGGCAAGGGAGCGAAAATGGTCCACATTTTCTAATGTTACACCATTAAGTTGTATTTCTGGCATTGGAAAGAGGTTGGCCGGTGACTTCTGGAAGAGCACTTTGGTTTTCTCGATGTTCAATGACAGGCTGAGCTTCTTGTATGCTTCTGCGAAGGTGTTTAGAGTGGCCTGTAGGTCTTCTTCTGAATGCGCACAGACAACCTTGTCATCAGCGTATTGGCGTTCTATAACAGATGTTGTTGTAACCTTGGTTTTGGCTTTCACTCTGCTAGGGTTAAACAGCTTGCCATCTGTCCGATAGATGGTTTCCACTCCAGTGAGAAGCTTCCCATCAACGAGATGAAGTATCCTAGTGATGAAAACGGAAAATAAGGTTGGAGCAATAACATATCCTTGTTTGACACCTCATTCCCCCTGAAATGGGTCACTTTGGGAGCCAATGCTGTCCAAGATTGTTGCCATCATGTAATCCCAAGCCTGGTGGTGCCTCCTTCTCTGGAGGTCTTTAAGACAAAGCTGGATGGCCATCTGTAAGGAGGGCTTCGATGGTGTCTTTCTGAGAAATAGACTGGACTGGATGTCCCTTCTAACCTGTGATTCTGTGATCTGTTTGCTTGTTGGCATCGCTGCAAGGAGCAATTGGATTAGGTGGCGGGTCTGTCGCTCTTGTTCCCTCTCTCTCCTTATCTCTTCGAAAATGTGATTAGCAATTAGAGCCCATTGTTTTCCCTGAGATGCAGATCCTTGATAGATCAAAGCTGCCAGGCAAATTGGTTTATTTGCAAGCCAATTAAACCTGCCTGGCAGGCCAGGGCCCTGCATTTAATTACCTTGCAATGGGCACGGGTTAGGTCAAGGCCATCGTTTAATGGGCTTGGCAAGGGGAAAGCGAGAGGGAGGAGGCCCAGGTGAGGGAGGGTGCAAGTTAATTAAAAGAGTTCGTTAAGTGTATGGCACCTTCCAGCCCCCGAAAGGCCTTTGCTGCCTTGGGATCAGCCTTGCTAGACCTGAGTGGCCAGGCACCTGAATTGCAAGAAGCCCTGACTTAGCTGAATGGTATGGAACACCTATACCATCCTATACGATTAGTATGGAGCACCTATACAATCCTCATATATACAGGTAAAGATATATACATATATATATGTACACATATGTACATGTATGTATATGTGTTTGTGTGTATATACACATGACTGGTAAGTAACACCTATACAATCCTCATATGATTGGTATGGAACACCTATACAATCCTCATATATACAGGTAAAGATATATACATATATACATGTACACATATGTACATGCATGTGTGTGTGTGTGTGTGTGTGTGTATACACACATGACTGGTAAGGAACACCTATACAATGCTATATGATTGGTATGGAACACCTATACAATCCTCATATATACAGGTAAAGATATATACATATATACATGTACACATATGTACATGCATGTGTGTGTGTGTGTGTGTGTGTGTATACACACATGACTGGTAAGGAACACCTATACAATGCTATATGATTGGTATGGAACACCTATACAATCCTCATATATACAGGTAAAGATATATACATATATACATATACTCATATGTACATGTATATGTGTGTTGTTGTGTGTGTGTTGTTGTACATGTACTCATATGTACATGTATATGTGTGTTGTGTGTGTGTATACACACACACATATATACATATACATATATATACATACATATATACATGTAGGCCTGGGCAAACAAGTTCTCCAGGTGTTTTGAACTCCAACTCCCACAATTCCTAACAGCCTCAGACCCCTTCCACACAAATACACAGTCATATCTACATTGTATGTATGGATACACGCACACATACTGTATATGTGTGTATACAACTTTACTAAGGTTTTCCCTTGACATTAAGTCCAGTCATGTCTGGACTTAATGTCCATTTCTAGGCCGAAGAGCCAGTGTTGTCTGTAGACACCTCCAAGGCCATGCGGCCTGTATGACTTTCACGGAGCGCTGTTATTATGCATTGTAAATAGGGTTTAATGGTTTCAATGTTGTCATTTTAGGTTTAATTCTATTTTTCATGTTTATCACCTTGTGGCTTGTCAATTGCATACTGTATTATGTTTATTTACGCTTCTAGTATCGTGTAGACTGCTTGCGAGTCCAGTGGAGTCATCTTATCAGGAAGTCTGTGAGATCAGGTAGCTCTCTGTAAGGATTGTGCCTTCCTGCCTGGTTGAAGGGGGTTGGACTGGATGGCCTTTGGAGATCCCTTTCAACTCTAGTACAGTGTAGATTACTTGAAAGTCCAATGGAGTCATCTTCTCAGGAAGTCTTTGAGACCAGGTAGCTCTCTGTTAGGAGGACTTGGATTGTATCTTCCTGCTTGGCCGAAGGGGGTTGGACTAGATGGCCTTTGGAGATCCCTTCCAACTCTGGTATAGTGTAGACTACTTGGGAGTGCAGTAGAGACATCTTCTCAAGAAGACTTTGAGACAGGTGTCTCTCTGTCAGGAGGGCTTGGATTGTGTCTTACTGCTTGGCAGAAAGGGGTTGGACTGGATGGCCTTTGGAGATCCCTTCCAATTCTAGTACAGTGTAGATTACTTGGGAGTCCCATGGAGTCATCTTCTCAGGAAGTCTTTGAGATCAGGTGGCTCTCTGTCGGGAGGACTTGGATTGTGTCTTCCTGCCTAGCCGAAGGGGGTTGGACTGGATGGCCTTTGGAGATCCCATCCAACTCTAGTTCAGTGTAGACTGCCTGGGAATCCGATTGAGTCATCTTCTCAGGAAGTCTTTGAGATGAGACGGCTCTCTGTCTGGAGGCTTTGGATTGTGTCTTCCTGATAGCAGAAGGGGGTTGGACTGGATGGCCTTTGAGGGTCCATTCCAACTCTAGAACAGTGTAGACTACTTGGGTTTCCAGTGGAGTCATCTTCTCAGGAAGTCTTTGAGATAAGACAGCTCTCCGTAAGGATTGTGTCGTCCTGCCTAGCCGAAGGGGGTCGGATTGGATGGCCTTTGGGGATCCCTTCCACCTCTATTATAATATAGACTGCTTGAGAGTACAGTGGAGTCATCTTCTCAGGTAGGCTTTGAGATTAGGTGGCTGTCTTTCAGGAGGCTTTGGGTTGTGTCTTCCTGATAGCAGAAGGGCGTTGGATGGCCTTTGAAGATCCCTTCCAACTCTAGCATAGTGTAGACTGCATAGTGTAGACTGCTTGGGAAGGGGGTTGGACTGGGTGGCCTTTGAGGGTCCCTTTTGACTCATGTATCGTGTAGACTGCTTGGGAGTCCAGTGGAATCATCTGCTCAGGAACTGTTTGAGATCAGGTGGCTCTTTGTAAGGATTGTGTCTTCCTGCCTGGCCCAAAGGGGTTGGACTTGATGGCCTCTGGATAGCAGAAGGGGGTTCGACTGGATGGCCTTTGGTGATCCCTTCCAACTCTGATACAGTGTAGACTGCTTGGGAGTCCAGCGGAGTCATCTTCTCAGGAAGGCTTTGAGACCAGACGGCTCTTTGTCAGGAGGCTTTGGATTGTGTCTTCCTGAGAGCAGAAGGGGGTTGGCCTAGATGGCCTTTGGAGATCCCTTCCAACTCTAGTACAGGGTAGATTACTTGGGAGTCCAGTGGGGTCATCTTCTCAGGAAGTCTTTGAGACTAGGTGGCTCTCTGTCAGGAGGGCTTGGATTGTGTCTTCCTGATAGCAGAAGGGGGTTGGACTAGATGGCCTTTGGGGATCCCTTCCAACTCTAGTATAGTGCAGACTGCCTGGGAGTCCAGTGGAGACATCTTCTCAGGAAGGCTTTGAGACTAGGTGGCTCTCTTTCAGGAGGCTTTGGATTGTGTCTTCCTGATAACAGAAGAGGGTTATACTGGATGGCCTTTGGAGATCCCTTCCAACTCTAGTATAGTGTAGATTACTTGAGAGTCCAGTGGAGTCATCTTCTCAGGAAGGCTTTGAGACTAGGTGGCTCTCTGTCAGGAAGCTTTGGATTGTATCTTCCTGATAACAGAAGGGGGTTGGACTGGATGGCCTTTGGGGATCCCTTCCAACTCTAGTATAGTGTAGACTGCCTGGGAGTCCAGTGGAGACATCTTCTCAGGAAGGCTTTGAGACTAGGTGGCTCTCTGTCAGGAGGGCTTGGATTGTGTCTTCCTGATAGCAGAAGGGGGTTGGACTGGATGGTCTTTGGGGATCCCTTCCAACTCTAATACAGCGTAGACTACTAGGGAGTCCATTGGAGTCATCTTCTCAGGAAGGCTTTCAGACTAGGTGGCTCTCTATCAAGAGACTTTGAGTTGTGTCTTCCTCATAGCATAATGGTGTTGGATGGCCTTTGGAGATCCCTTCCAACTCTAGAACAGTGTAGACTACTTGGGAGTCCAGTGGAGTCATCTTCTCAGGTAGGCTTTGAAACTATGTGGCTCTCTCTCAGGCTTTGGGTTGTGTCTTCCTGAAAGCAGAAGAGGGTTGGATTGGATGGCCTTTGGGGATCCCTTCCAACTCTAGTATAATGTAGACTGCTTGGGAGTCCAGTGAAGTCATCTTCTCAGGAAGTCTTTGAGAATAGGTGGCTCTCTTTCAGGGGGACTTGGATTATGTCTTCCTGATAGCAAAAGAGGGTTGGACTGGATGGCCTTTGGAGATCCCTTCCAACTCTAGTATAGTGTAGACTACTTGGGAGTCCAGTGGAGTCATCTTCTCAGGAAGTTTTTGAGACTAGGTGGCTCTCTGTCAGGAGGGCTTGGATTGCGTCTTACTGCCTGGCCGAAGGGGGTTGGACAGGATGGCCTTTGGAGATCCTTTCCAACTCTAATACAGTGTATATTACTTGGGAGTCCAGTGGAGTCATCTTCTCAGGAAGGCTTTGAGATTAGGTAGCTGTCTTTCAGGAGGTTTTGGATTGGATCTTCCTGATAGCAGAAGGGAGTTGGACTGGATGGCCTTTGGAGATCCTTTCCAACTCTAGTATAATATAGATTGCTTGGGAGTCCAGTGGAGTCATCTTCTCAGGAAGGCTTTGAGACCAGATGGCTCTTTGTCAGGAGGCTTTGGATTGTGTCTTCCTGAGAGCAGAAGGGGGTTGGCCTAGATGGCCTTTGGAGATCCCTTCCAACTCTAGTACAGGGTAGATTACTTGGGAGTCCAGTGGAGTCATCTTCTCAGGAAGTCTTTGAGACTAGGTGGCTCTCTGTCAGGAGGGCTTGGATTGTGTCTTCCTGATAGCAGAAGGGGGTTGGACTGGATGGCCTTTGGAGATCCCTTCCAACTCTAGTATAGTCTTGACTGCTTGGGAGTCCAGTGGAGTCACCTTCTCAGGAAGTCTTTGAGATCAGGAGTCCAGTGGAGTCATCTTCTCAGGTAGGCTTTGAAACTACGTGGCTCTCTCTCAGGCTTTGGGTTGTGTCTTCCTGATAGCAGAAGGGGGTTGGATTGGATGGCCTTGGAGGGTCCCTTCCAACTTTGAGACCAGACGTTCTTTGAGACCAGACGGCTCTCTGTCAGGAGGCTTTGGATTGTGTCTTCCTGATAGCAGAAGGGGGTTGGATTGGATGGCCTTGGAGGGTCCCTTCCAACTTTGAGACCAGATGTTCTTTGAGACCAGACGGCTCTCTGTCAGGAGGCTTTGGATTGTGTCTTCCTGATAGCAGAAGGGGGTTGGATTGGATGGCCTTGGAGGGTCCCTTCCAACTTTGAGACCAGATGTTCTTTGAGACCAGACGGCTCTCTGTCAGGAGGCTTTGGATTGTGTCTTCCTGATAGCAGAAGGGAGTTGGATTAGATGGCCTTGGAAGGTCCCTTCCAACTTTGAGACCAGACGTTCTTTGATACCAGACGGCTCTCTGTCAGGAGGCTTTGGATTGTGTCTTCCTGATAGCAGAAGGGGGTTGGATTGGATGGCCTTGGAGGGTCCCTTCCAACTTTGAGACCAGATGTTCTTTGAGACCAGACGGCTCTCTGTCAGGAGGCTTTGGATTGTGTCTTCCTGATAGCAGAAGGGGGTTGGATTGGATGGCCTTGGAGGGTCCCTTCCAACTTTGAGACCAGACGTTCTTTGATACCAGACGGCTCTCTGTCAGGAGGCTTTGGATTGTGTCTTCCTGATAGCAGAAGGGAGTTGGATTGGATGGCCTTGGAGGGTCCCTTCCAACTTTGAGACCAGATGTTCTTTGAGACCAGACGGCTCTCTGTCAGGAGGCTTTGGATTGTGTCTTCCTGATAGCAGAAGGGGGTTGGATTGGATGGCCTTGGAGGGTCCCTTCCAACTTTGAGACCAGATGTTCTTTGAGACCAGACGGCTCTCTGTCAGGAGGCTTTGGGTTGTGTCTTCCTGATAGCAGAAGGGGGTTGGATTGGATGGCCTTGGAGGGTCCCTTCCAACTTTGAGACCAGACGTTCTTTGAGACTAGACGGCTCTCTGTCAGGAGGCTTTGGATTGTGTCTTCCTGATAGCAGAAGGGGGTTGGACCTTGGGAGAGGGGTAATTTCCAACTGTGCCCATCCCCAAACTGGAGAGGCACTGAGTGGGTTATTAATACCACAACCTGGCCTTGAATGTGGTCCAGGCCAATCCTCATGCAGGCCAAGCCACGGTGGGCATGGAGGGGCTTTCCGCAGCGTGTATGCACAGTAATGCGCAGATGGGGAGGGCGGATCAGATGGCCGAGAGGAAGGGATTAGCGGGTCCCTGTTGACCTTGGCCAGGGAGCAAGACAATGAAATCCAGTAAGGACAAAGCAGGGAAAGAATATCCGCTTGGGCAACCGTGATTGCTGGTGGGCCAGAGCGGAGAAAGCTGAAACAGCAATGCTGAGCATCACGAGCGGGGAATTGCTTAATCTGCTCCAGGATTTAGTCTGAACTTTAAAGGAGCTTTCCAAGGTTCTGGACCTTTGCTTATATCAGTGTTTCTCAACCTTCCTAATGCCGCGACCCCTTAATACAGTTCCTCATGTTGTGGTGACCCCCAACTATAACATTATTTTTGTTGCTACTTCATAACTGTAATTTTGCTACTGTTATGAATCGTCATGTAAATATCTGATATGCAGGATGTATTTTCATTCACTGGACCAAATTTGGCACAAATAATACCCAATATGCCCACATGAATACTGGTGTGGTTGGAGAGGGGATTGATTTTGTCATTTGGGAATTGTAGTTCCTGGAATTTATAATCTACAATCTGAACTCCACCAAGAATGGAATTGAAAAACTTGGCACACAGAACTCCCATGACCAACAGAAAATACTGGAAGGGTTTTGGGAATTGACCTTGAGTTTTGGAGTTGTAGTTCACCTACATCCAGAGAGCACTGTGGACAATGATGGATCTGGACCAAACTTGGCACGAATACTCTATATGCCAATGTGAATATTGCTCAGGTTGGGGGGGATTGATATTGTCATTTGGGAGTTGTAGTTGCTGGGATTTATAGTTCACCTACAATCAAAGAGCATTCTGAACTCCACCAACAATAGAATTGAACTAAGCTTGGCACACAGAACTCCCATGACCAACAGAAAATACTAGAAGAGTTTGCTGGGCATTGACCTTGAGTTTGGGAGTTGTAGTTCACCTACATCCAGAGAGCACTGTGGACTCAAACAATGATAGAATTGGACCAAACTTGGTATAAATACTCTATGTGGCCAAATGTGAACACTGGTGGAGTTTGGGGAAAATAGTCATTGACATTTGGAAGTAGTAGTTGATGGGATTTGTAGTTCACCTACAATTAAAGACCATTCTGAACTCCACCAACGATGGAATTGAACCAAACTTGGCACACAGAACTCCCATGACCAACAGAAAATATGGGAAGGGTTTGCTGACCATTGACCTTGAGTTTGGGAGTTGTAGTTCACCTACAACCAGAGAGCACTGTGGATTCAAACAATGATAGAATTGGACCAAACTTGGTATAAATACTCTATGTGGCCAAATGTGAACACTGGTGGAGTTTGGGGAAAATAGACCTTGACATTTTGGAGTTGTAGTTGCTGGGATTTATAGTTGACCTACATTCAAAGAGCATTCTGAACCCTAAGAAGGATAGAATTGGGACAAACTTCCCACATAGAACCCCCATGACTAACAGAAAATATTGTGACACCCTTCTGACACCCTTCTCGCGATACCCCCCACCTAGAGGTCCTGACCCCCAAGTTGAGAAACACTGGTCTATAGGGACTTGTTCTTCGCTTGGTCTCATCAATCTCAAGGAAAGTACGGTATTAATATCAGGCATGGGCAAACTTGGGCCCTCCGGGTGTTTTGGACTTCAACTCCCACAATTCCTGTTAGGAATTGTGGGAGTTGAAGTCCAAAACACCCGGAGGGCCCAAGTTTGCCCATGCCTGCATGTAGCTATGTCACTAAAATCGGGTTACGTAGTGTTATTATTGCAGTAGATTCTCAGTTAACCGGCACCCCACGGTTAACTGGTTGCTAGACTATACCATTCCTCATAGTGTTCTACTCCGTCAAGTCTGGATTGCCTTCCATTTAATACTGAAATTCAGTAATTAAAATCATTTTAAGAGAAATGTGATACAGCACTGTATTAAAAAGGAAACAGCTTTTTTTGCTGATTGATTGAGAGTTCCAGTTGCTTGAGTTTTGATTAACAGGGAGCCTACTCCATTACTGTCATTGTTGTTATTTGCTGTTCTTTGTTGTCATTGTTGTGATGGATTTCCACAGTGCCACAAGGGAGGAAATAGATAGTACTCTTGAGAACAAAGTTGTTATTTGTATTGTATGCCTTCAAGCCAATTGTGACCTAAAGAGAGCCAAAGGCAACATGATGACTGGGAGATGTTGACAAGCTGGAATGTGTCCTGAGGAGGACAAGGGTCTGGAGAACAAGCCCTATGAGGAGCGGCTTAAAGAGCTGGGCAGGTTGAGCCTTAGAGTTGTGTTGGAGGAGCTTGAGATTCCTTAGAGATAGACACCAGATGGCCATCTATTGGGAAGGCTTGGATGGTGTCTTCCTGCTTGGCAGAAGAGAGTTGGGCTGGATGATCTTTGGCGGTCCCAATTCTGTGATCCTAATATCCAATGGGGTGGATGGGTTTAGTGGACTGGTTTCCCCAGCCTAGGAATTTCACCATTCCTAGGACATTCCTGAACATTAGGAAGAACTTCCTGACCGTGAGAGGTGTTCAGCAGTGGAACTCTCTGTCCCGGAGTGTGGTGGAGGCTCTTTCTTTGGAAGCTTTGAAACAGAGGCTGGATGGCCATCTGTTGGGGGTGATTTGAATGCAATATTCCTGCTTCTTGGCAGAATGGGGTTGGACTGGATGGCCCATGAGGTCTCTTCCAACTCTTTGATTCTATGATTTCAAAGCTCCCTGCTTGAGCAGTGATGGCACGATCGTCAGCATAGATGAAACTGTGGTGGAGGCTCCTTCTTTGGAAGCTTTGAAACAGAGGTTGGATGGCCATTTGTCAGGGTGCTTTGAAAGTGATTTTCCTGTTTCTTGACAGAATGGGGTTGGACTGGATGATGGCCCACCAGGTCTCTTCCAACTCTAGGATTCTATGAAGGATTGCCTTGCCTTTCCACTGAGGCTGAGACAGTGAGACTCGCCAAAGGACACCAAGTGTGTTTTTAGGGCTGAATAGAAGGGATTTGAACCCTGGTCTTGCAGAGCCTTGTGTTGGAGGACCTTGAGATTCCTTAGAGATAGAAACTACATGGTCATCTATCGACTTGAATGGTGTCTTCCTGCTTGGCAAAAGGGAGGTGGGCTGGATGACCTTTGGGGGTCCCAATTCTGTGATCCTAATATCTAATGGGGTGGATGGGTTTAGTGGACTGGTTTCCCCAGCCTAGGAATTTCACCATTTTTAGGACATTCCTAGGGATTTTGGCCAACATCAATAGGAGCCTAGTGTCTAGATCCAGGGAAGTCATGCTCCCTATGCTCTATTCTGCCTTGGATAGACCGCACCTGGAATATTGTGTCCAATTCTGGGAACCACAATTGAGGAGAGATGTTGACAACCTTGACTGTGTCCAGAGGAGGGTGACCAAAATCATCAAGGGTCTGGAGAATAAGCCCTATGAGGAACGGCTTAAAGAGCTGGGCATGTTTAGCCTGAAGAAGAGAAGGCTGAGAGGAGACATGATAGCCATGTATAAATATGTGAGAGAAAGTCACAGAGAGGAGGGAGTGAACTTGTTTTCTGCTTCCTTGGAGACTAGGACGCAATGGAACAATGGCTTCAAACTACAAGAAAGGAGATTCAACCTGAACATTAGGTGGAATCTCCTTTGAGAGCCGTTCAGCAGTGGAACTCTCTGCCCCGGAATGTGGTGGAGGCTCCTTCTTTGGAGGCTTTTAAGCAGAGGCTGGATGGCCATCTCTCGGGGGTGCTTTGAAGGTGATTGTCCTGCTTCTTGGCAGAAAGGGGTTGGACTGGATGGCCCACGAGGTCTCTTCCAACTCTAAGATCCTGTGTTGAGCATGTCCTTGTGCTCCAAGTGTTTGCACATCGATGACTCTTACAATTTCCAAGAAACCGAACACAAAGGCGAAACAATGTGGGTATTTTTAAACATTTATGGTTTGTGATGCTCATAATTGGAGAGGGGAGAAATGTTACGCAGAAACATGCCTTGGTTAGCGGGGAAGACGTTGGCTAAATTAGGTCAATTGAACAAATAGTAAGTGTCCTCGGGGACCAAGTCTCCGCGTCACACTTGCAAAGTGGATGGTGCACTTGCATCATTATAGTTCCGGATAATGCGTCTGTCCAAGGAGTTTGGACCCACTTAGAATCATCAAATCCTAGAATCCTAGAGTTGGAAGAGACCTGGGGGGCCATCCAGTCCAACCCCATTCTGCCAAGCAGCAGGAAAATTGTATTCAAAGCACCCCCGACAGATAGCCATCCAACCTCTGCTTAAAAGCCTCCAAAGCCTCCAAAGAAGAGCTTCACCTGCCAGAGCTCAATGCTATGGGATCCTGGGATTTGTATTTTGATAAGGTGCCAGCACTCTTTGGCAGAGAAAGCTAAATGTCTTGTGAAACTACAAATCCCATTGCACCAAACCCTAGCAATTCAAGTAGGCTGTTTCTGTCACTTCTCCTGTTGTATCCCCCAACTCTCCATTGGGCCTTTGCAACCAGGAAGATGGGTTTTGGAGTCCTTGAATCATAGAATCCTAGAGTTGGAAGAGGCCTGGTGGGCCATCCAGTCCAACCCCATTCTGCCAAGAAGCAGGACAATCGCATTCAAAGCATCCCCGACAGATGGCCTTCCAGCCTCTGTTTAGAAGCCTTCTCCATCACACTCCAGGTAGGGAGTTCCACTGCTGAACAGCTCTCACAGTCAGGAAGTTCTTCCTCATGTTCAGATGGAATCTCCTTTCTTGTAGTTTGAAGCCATTGTCCCATTGCATCCTAGTCTCTAGGGCAGCAGAAAACAAGTTTGCTACCTCCTCCCTATGACTTCCTCTCATGTATTTTTTTTGTCGTGTTAGGAGCGACTTGAGAAACTGCAAGTCGCTTCTGGTGTGAGAGAATTGGCCGTCTGCAAGGACGTTGTCCACGAGATGCCTGGATGATTTCATAGAATCATAGAATCATAGAATCATAGAATCAAAGAGTTGGAAGAGACCTCCTGGGCCATCCAGTCCAACCCCATTCTGCCAAGAAGCAGGAATATTGCATTCAAATCACCCCTGACAGATGGCCATCCAGCCTCTGTTTAAAAGCTTCCAAAGAAGGAGCCTCCACCACACTCCGGGGCAGAGAGTTCCACTGCTGAATGGCTCTCACAGTCAGGAAGTTCCTCCTCATGTTCAGATGGAATCTCCTCTCTTATAGTTTGAAGCCATTGTTTTGCATCCTAGTCTCCAGGAAGCAGAAAACAAGCTTGCTCCCTCCTCCCTGTGGCTTCCTCTCACATATTTATACATGGCTATCATGTCTCCTCTCAGCCTTCTCTTCTTCAGGCTAAACATGCCCACTCTTTAAGCTACTCCTCATAGGGCTTGTTCTCCAGACCCTTGATCATTTTAGTCGCCCTCCTCTGAACACATTCCAGCTTGTCAATATCTCTCTTCAATTGTGGTGCCCAGAATTGGACACAGTGTGATTCCAGGTGTGGTCTGACCAAGACAGAATAGAGCATGGGGAGCAAGGTAGTCCCCAAGTACGTAGTGTAATATAAGTATTTTTTAATATTTATATACAGTATACTGTATATGATGCTGAGGTAGTGTATACTAGGAACAAAATAATAAAGGGGTTCTTTATTGAAACACTTTTGTGACGTTTGCCCTGCTCTGTATGCATGTGTATATATGTGTGTGTATATATACTTTACATACATATATGTGTGTGTGTATAGGGAGGGAGGGAGATAGAGTTTCAAGGCAGCGCTCTCACCCTTTGATTCCTCCCTCCCTCTCTCCTTTATCGAAGGGCCAAGGCAGAGTTCCCTTTGCACTTGCCAGATTCAAGAGGCCCGGCGTGAATACAATATTCTTTGCGGAGCAGCCAGGCCAAAAATGAATTTCAGCAGCGATAAATGGAAATGACTATATTTGGGCTGGAAAAACCAGATGCACAAACAGAAGAGGGGCCTGCTTTCGCAGCAAAGAATCGGGGAGGTTGTGAGAACACAACAACAACAACAAAAAAATAGCAGGAAAAACCAAGGAGCGTAGTTTTCTTAGAATCATAGAATCAAAGAGTTGGAAGAGACCTCATGGGCCATCCAGTCCAACCCCCTGCCAAGAAGCAGGAATATTGCATTCAAATCACCCCTGACAGATGGCCATCCAGCCTCTGTTTAAAAGCTTCCAAAGAAGGAGCCTCCACCACACTCCGGGGCAGAGAGTTCCACTGCTGAACGGCTCTCAACCAGGAAGTTCTTCCTCATGTTCAGATGGAATCTCCTCTCTTGTAGTTTGAAGCCATTCTTCTGCGTCCTAGTCTCCAGGGAAGCAGAAAACAAGCTTGCTCCCTCCTCCTGTGGCTTCCTCTCACATATTTATACATGGTCTATCATATCTCCTCTCAGCCTTCTCTTCTTCAGGCTAAACATGCCCAGCTCCTTAAGCCGCTCCTCATAGGGCTTGTTCTCCAGACCCTTGATCATTTTAGTCGCCCTCCTCTGGACACATTCCAGCTTGTCAATATCTCTCTTTAATTGTGGTGCCCAGAATTGGACACAATATTCCAGGTGTGGTCTAACCAAGGCAGAATAGAGGGGTAGCATTACTTCCCTAGATCTAGACACTATGCTCCTATTGATGCAGGCCAAAATCCCATTGGCTTTTTTTGCCGCCACATCACATTGTTGGCTCATGTTTAACTTGTTGTCCACGAGGACTCCAAGATCTTTTTCACACGTACTGCTCTCGAGCCAGGCGTCCCCCATCCTGTATCTTTGCATTTCATTTTTTCTGCCATTTTTCTTGCTGCTTGGAAGACCATCAGTGATTGAAATGACAGGAAAAGTCATTCTGCACAAAATTAGGCAGAACTTGCTGTGTGCCAGAGCTGTTTGACAGTGGAAAAGATTGCCTTGGAGGGTGTTGGATTCTCCTTTGCAGGTGTTTGAATGGAAGTCTAACACACCTTTTGGAGTGTTGTAATTGGGTATTGCTACAAGTAATTGGGTATTGCTACGAGGAGCCCCCGGTGGCGCAGTTGGTTAAAGTGTTGAGCTGCTGAACTTGTTGACCAAAAGGTCACAGGTTCAAATCCGGGGAGCGGCGTGAGCTTCCGCTGTCAGCCCCAGCTTCTGCCAACCTAGCAGTTCGAAAACATGCAAATCTGAGTAGATCAATAGGAAGGTAACAGCATTCCATGCAGTCATGCCGGCCACATGACCTTGGAGGTGTCTATGGACAACGCCAGCTCTTCGGCTTAGAAATGGAGATGAACACCACACTCCAGAGTCAGACATGACTGGACTTAATGTCAGGGGACAACCTTTTTACATGGTATTAGTGGATTAGAATAGACCTCTGTGAGTCCCATCCAGCTCTGTTTCATTGGATGGGAACAAGTTGCCTTTTTTCTCTCTTTTCTGGCCACGATGTGTGTTTGTGGCTGTGTCTCGATGTGAGAGCCAAAGGCTGCCGCTGTTTGGCCTTGATCCTCCCCTGCCAAGGCCTTGGCTGAAGGCCAATGCAGAAAGAAGCAAAAGAAAAAGAAAGAAAGAAAATAAATAAGAGAAAATTGTCTGATTCTGTCAGGACCAAAACCCTCCCTTTGGCCGGCTGCGGCTTTTTCCATGACACCATCGGCTCTGGGGGCGGAAAAGCTTCAGCCTTAGAAGATGGAGGGAAAGAGGCCCAATGATGGATGCGAGCTGACAGGTCCGGAGGTTTGCAGGAAAGGGATGCCGGAGTGGAAAGGCAGGGAAAGGAAGGGTTAAAGGAGGCCTTCATTGCAGAGACACAACTCTGGTCCAGGGCCTACCAGCCATGAATTCCTTTGAAGAGTTGCCTCTGCAACCAGGGATGTTAAGCTTGGAGAAGAGAAGACCGAGAGAAAGGGGCATAAAGGCCAAGATTAAATATTAGAAAACCAGTGCAATTCTAGGCTGCATCAATCACAGTCTAGTACTTTACTTACGAGGGTTGAATGAAAAGTAGTTCCTCCACCTTCATAACTCCTCAACAGATGGCAGTACTGGTAAGCGGCAGGTATTGGCTTGTTCAGTAGACTCTCCTCTACAGTTCCATTTTGGCGGGAAGCCTTAGCATTGAACGGTTGTGTTGTTAAAGAGCAAAGTATGGAAACCTGCATAGACGGTCGGTCAATGCGACTTAAGCAACGTGCAGTCATGGAATTCTTGTCCGCAGAAGGTGTCACCCCAAAGGAGATTCATCAGAGAATGCAAGCTGTTGATGGGGATTGTATTGATGTGAGCAGTGTGCGTCGTTGGGCGAATAAGTTTAAAGATGTTGAGGTGGGAACATCTGACTTGCGTGACGAACAAAAGTGTTGGGCGTCCTGTGATGGCAAACACCGGGTTTCACAAGCAAAAGGTTGACAGATTGATTCGGGACGATTGTCGTATCACTCAGAGAGAAATTTCAAGCATAATTGGCATTTTACAAGATCGTGTGGAGGCATTACTTTTCATTCAACCATCATGCTTACTTAGGCGATCCCTTGTAGCTCGAGGATGACTGTCTTCGAGATGTGGTGTCCTGGCGGTGAGTCTGTAGATGATGACTGTGGAGCCCTATTCTTGATTCGCATGTTCTCCCACAGTGAGTGCATCGGTTTCCAGGTGCAGGATGGTCCTGGTCAGGGTTAGCTTGACGTGGCTTCCTCTTGGCACATTTCTCCCTTTTGCCCTCCATTCGTGCCTCTTCAAATTCTGCAGCACTGCTGGTCACAGCTGACCTCCAATTAGAGCGCTCAAGGGCCAGGGCTTCCCAGTTCTCGGTGTCTATGCCACAGTTTTCAAGGCTGGCTTTGAGCCCATCTTTAAATCTCTTTTCCTGTCCTCCAACATTCCGTTTTCCATTCTTGAGTTTGGAGTAGAGCAGCTGCTTTGGGAGACGGTGGTCAGGCATTCAGACAACGTGGCCTTGAGTCCAGCGGAGTTGATGGTGGAGGACTATCGCTTCAATGCTGGTTGTCTTTGCTTCTTCAAGCACACTGACATTTCTCCGCCTGTCTTCCCAAGAGATTTGCAGGGCTATATAATATATATACTAGCTGTACCCGCATTCCCAAGAGATTTGCAGGGCTATATAATATATATACTAGCATTGCTGTGGTCGACCTTCCTCTTTCTCTCCTTCTTTCCCTCCTTCCTTGCTCCCTCTTTCTTTCTTTCCTTCCTTCCCTTTTCTTTTCCTTTCTCTCCTTCCTTCCTTCTTCCTCTTTCCTTCTTCCCTTTTTCTTTTCTTCCTCTTTCTCGCCTTTCTTCCTTCTCTACCTCTTTCCTTCCTTCCTTTCGCTTTCTTCCTCTTCCTTCTCTTTCCCTTTCTTCCCCCCCCTTTTTCTTTCTTCCTCTTTCTTCTTTCTTCTTTCTCCCCTTCCTCCTCCCTCTTCCTTCCCTTTTTTCTCTATCATCATTTAGCTTTTGGGGGTTTTTAAGTCTTTCTGCTGTTTTTTGGGGGGGGGGTTATAGTGATGGTCACTCATTGGTCCGTTAGGGGGTACTAACCAAATTTGGTGCCAATTTGTTCAGTGGTTTTTGAGTTATGTTAACCCCAAAAATGAACATTACATTTACACACACACACAAACACACAAAGGGCGATTATCTATCTATCTATCTATCTATCTATCTATCTATCTATCTACCTATCTCCCTTTGTATCCATGGATTCTGTATCTAGGATTAGTGATGGATAGAAACTGAATTGGCCTCCAGAGAGCCGCTAAGGGAAGATGATTCTGCCTGGGAATCTTTCTTTGGAAGTTCTAAAGCAGAGGCTGGATGGCCATCTGTCAGGAGGGCTTGAATTGTTTCTTCCTGCTTGGTGGAATGGGTCTGGACTGGGTGACTTTTGAGAGTACCTTCCAAATCTATTTGGAATATAGACTGCCAAGGAATCCAGTGGAGTTTCTTCGAAACTGAGGCTGGATGGTCATCTCTTGGGAGTGCTTGGATGGTGTCTTGCTGCCTGGTGGAAGAGGTTGGAGTCCCTTCAAACTCTATAGAATCATAGAATCAAAGAGTTGGAAGATTGGGCCAGCCCCATTCTTCCAAGAAGCAGGAATATTGCATTCAAATCACCCCTGACAGATGGCCATCCAGCCTCTGTTCCAAAGCTTCCAAAGAAGGAGCCTCCACCACACTCCGGGGCAGAGAGTTCCACTGCTGAACGGCTCTCACAGTCAGGAAGTTCTTCCTCATGTTCAGATGGAATCTCCTCTCTTGTAGTTTGAAGCCATTGTTCCTGCGTCCTAGTCTCCAGGGAAGCAGAAAACAAGCTTGCTCCCTTCTCCCTGTGGCTTCCTCTCACATGGCTATCATATCTCCTCTCAGCCTTCTCTTCTTCAGGCTAAACATGCCCAGCTCCTTAAGCCGCTCCTCATAGGGCTTCTCATTCAGACCCTTGATCATTTTAGTCGCCCTCCTCTGGACACATTCCAGCTTGTCAATATCTCTCTTGAATTGTGGTGCCCAGAATTGGACACAATATTCCAGGTGTGGTCTAACCAAAGGCAGAATAGTGCATGGGGAGCATGACTTCCCTAGATCTTATTGATGCAGGCCAAAATCCCATTGGCCCTTTTTGCCGCCACGTCACACTGTTGGCTCATGTTTAACTTGTTGTCCACGAGGACTCCAAGATCTTTTTCACACGTACTGCTCAATGATGACTGTAATTTAATTTATATGCCACCTTTCTCCCAAACTAGATTATAAAGCAACACCTCTAGCCAGAATGATGCTTCGCCATGGTCATGTTTTGCAATATTTTGCATCGATTTCTTCTTTGCATGTATTTTGCATTTTGGGCAGAATCTTTTGGTTGCAAACAGTTTTCACGGCACAAGCTTGTGTCCCCTGACTTTACATTTTTGACATTCTTTTTATTTTATTCCCTTTTGATATTTCCCTTTGGATCTCGTCCCCAGCTGTCGCCCTTCATCAGTGTTTCCTTTGTATTTTTTGCTGCAGAGCTGTTCACCCTCCAAGTGGCACAGAGAGTTTACAACTCAAAAAAATAAAATAGAGAATATAGTATTAAGAAAGGATTGGATGGCAAGGAGTGAGGAGGTAAAGAAGGAAATGTGTGTGGGTTGTTGTAGGTTTTTTCGGGCTGTATGACCATGGTCTAGAGGCATTCTCTCCTGACGTTTCGCCTGCATCTATGGCAAGCATCCTCAGAAATGTGTGTGATTTGTTGTTGTTGTTTGTTGTATTTCTTACCTGTCTCTCTTCAAGACTTAGTTCCAGGATATTTCGTATAATACTTTTTTGGCATAAAATGTAGGATCCTTTCTTTTCAAACAATGCCATGGGCTTCCAGATGAAGCATAACCTAGAATTGTACTAAAGGACTGAGGAAATGCCCCGAGAAGACTTCCTTCTAGGCCTCCAGTGCAACTTCTGGCACAACTTCCATCAGAACTTCCAATTCAATTCCAATTGCTATGCAATTATTGTTGTTGTTGATGTTGTTTTTAAGTGTATGCTACTTTTTCCTCCCACAATAAAACCAATACAATACAATCACAACACAATCCTGGAGACCGTAGAGTTGTAGTTTTACAAGTCTTTAACCTTCTCCAACCAGAAGACTCTATCTGTCTTTCTGTCTGCCTGACTGACACCTGTCTGTCTGTCTCTTTCATCTATCTATCTATCTGTCTGTCTGTCTGTCTGTCTGTCTGTCTGTCTGTCTGTCTGTCTGTCTGTCTGTCTGTCTGTCTGTCTGTCTGTCTAATCTATCTAATCTATCTATCTATCCATTATCATTCTATTATATCTTTTTATCCATTTATCTATTCTTTCTCTTTGTCTTTCTCACCTCTCTCACCTGTCTATATCTGTTTATACTCTATGTCATCTATCTATCTCATCTATCTCCTCTACCTTATCTCCTTTATCTATCTTATCTATCTATGTCATCTGTCTCGTCTATCTATCTATCTATCTATCTATCTATCTATCTATCTATCCCATCTGTCTTATCTATCTATCTATCTATCTATCTATCTACCTACCTACCTACCTACCTCATCTATCTTATCTATCTTTCTATTTATCTATCTAGCTCATCTATCTCGTCTATCTTATCTACCTTATCTGTCTGTCTGTCTGTCTGTCTATCTATCTATCTATCTATCTATCTATCTATCTATCATCTATCTTATCTATCTATCTATCTATCTATCTATCTATCTATCCATTATCATTATATTATATCTCTTTATCCATCTATTTATCTATTCTTTCTCTTTGTCTTTCTCATCTCTCTCATCTATCTATATCGGTTTATACTCTATGTCATCTATCTATCTATCTATCTATCTATCTATCTATCTATCTATCTATCTCCTCTATCTTATCTATTTATCTCCTCTATCTATCTTATCTATCTTATCTACCTTATCTACCTTATCTATCTATCTGTCTATCTATCTATCTATCTTATCTATCTCATCTATCTATCTATCTATCTATCTATCTATCTATCTATCTATCTATCTCGCCTATCCTATCTATCTATCTATCTATCTATCTATCTATCTATCTATCTATCTATCTCCTCTATCTCCTCTATCTCCTCTATCTTATCTACCTTATCTACCTTATCTATCTATCTATCTATCTATCTATCTATCTATCCATCTATCTATCTATCTATCTACCTTATCTACCTTATCTATCTCATCTATCTATCTATCTATCTATCTATCTCGCCTATCTTATCTATCTATCTATCTATCTATCTATCTATCTATCTATCTATCTCCTCTATCTTATCTATCCATCTATCTCCTCTATCTGTCTTATCTGTCTATGTCATCTGTCTCATCTGTCGCATCTATCTCGCTTATCTATCAAACAATTATCTATCTATCTATCTATCTATCTATCTACCCATCTATCTATCTACCTATCTCATCTATCTCCTCTGGTTGCCCGACACGATAAATAAATATCTCCTCTATCTATCTTATCTACTTTATCAATCTATCTCATCTATCTATCTCCTCTATCTATCTATCTATCTACCTCATCTTTCTTATATATCTGTCCTATCTATCTATCTATCTCATCTATCTATATCATATATCTAACTATTTGTTTTTCTACCTGCCATCTCTATCTACCTACCTACCTACCTACCTACCTACCTACCAACCATCTCTCTTTATCTATCCATCTGCTTATCCTCTCTCTTTCTCATCTAATCTTTCTATATGTATCTGTATAATCTGTCTATCTGTCATCTATCTACCTATCAGCTATCTATCTATCTATCTATCTATCTATCTATCTATCTATCTATCTATCATCTGTTTCTCTACCTGCCATCTATCTCTGTCTATCTCTGTTTGTCTGTCTGTCTACTATCCTGGCAGCCATGGAGGCCCAGGGCAGTGCTGCAAAGGCTGCCGGGGTGAGATGGGGAAGCTGGCCATGGCTGATTCGCTGGTTGGATCAGCCAGGGCTGGCTTCCCCACCTCGCCCCGGCAGCCATGGAGCCCACGGACTTGCTGTTTCATGGTTAGGATTTAGAATATTAATTCTAAACCCCAACCGTGAAACAGCGAAGCTGCGGAAAGCTCACCATGAGCCAGCGAGGGAACACTGTATCATATATTGTAAGCAATGGCCTCCAGGCTCCACTGCCCAGCCTTGACCCCATTATAAGCCAAAAGTCGGCTTATCTTCGAGTATATATGGTAGTTGTTCTGTTCCAGAAACTTTGTTTTAGGGGCACAAACTCTGTTGAATTGGTTGCGACTCAATGAGATCTCTTTTAGATTGAACTAGCTGTCACGCGTTGCTGTGGCCCAGTCTGTAGATCTGGAAAATAAAGTAATGAGAAAGTGTTGGTTTCTAATATATATAATTTCTTTCTGCTTGTGGGTAAACAGTATTTCTTGCTGTTTCTTTGTCAGTGTTGATGTGGAGAGTGTCTGGTTTGCCTACTCTGGAACATGTGACATATAGTTGTCCTTCTTTAGGGGTCCCTTTCAAATCTATGATACTATATCTCTCTGTTTGTGAATCATATCTATCTGTCTATACTATCTTCTCGATGGACCATACACATAATCGTGTAAATCATACTCATGTATGATCTGGATTGATTCACTTGTATCTTCTTTTCTCTCTCTCTCTACTGATTGAGTTTAAAAATTACTTCTTGTATATTTAGCTATGCCTCTCTCTCTGATTACGTTTTCTTGCCCTAGTGAAAGGAGTTGGACTGGATGGACTTAAGGCAGCATTTCTCAACCTGGGAAGACCTGGGGGCATCATCAGGGGTCTTGACCAAAGACCACCAGAAAACATAGACATTTCTGTTGGTCATGGGGGCTCTGTGTGGGATGTTTGCCCCAATTCTGTTGTTTGTGGGGTTCAGAATGCTCTTTGATTGTAGGTGAACTGTGAATCACAGTGACTACAACTCCCAAATGTCAAGGTCTATTTCCCCAAAACTCCATCTGTGTTCATATTTGGGCATATGGAATATTGTGCCAAGATTGGTCCAGGCCCATCATTGTTTGAGTCCACAGTGCTCTCTGGATGTAGGTGAACTACAACTCCCAAACTCAAGGTCGAATGCCCACCAAACCCTTCCAGTATTTTCTGTTGGTCATGGGAGTTCTGTGTGCCAAGTTTGGTCAATTCCATCATTGAGTATCACTGCCAAGTTTGGTCCAGATCCATCATTGTTTGAGTCCACAGTGCTCTCTGGATGTAGGTGAACTACAATTCCCAAACTCAAGGTCAATGCCCACCTCTTCCATATTTTCGCAAAAACACGAGTCGCAGGTCACTAAGGAATGCACACCTAAACTACTTCCAGTTATCTTTTCTGTTGGGGTCATGGGGGTTCTGTGTGGGAAGTTTGCCCGATTCTGTCATTCATGGGGTTCAGAATGCTCTTTGATTGTAGATGAACTGTGAATCCCAGTGACTGCAACTCCCAAATGTCAAGATCTATTTTCCCCAAACTCCATCTGTGTTCATATTTGGGCATATTGAGTATTTGTGCCAAGTTTGGTCCAGATCCATCATTGTTTTTAAGTCCACAGTGCTCTCTGGATGTAGGTGAACTACAACTCCCAAACTCAAGGCCAATGCCCACCGAACCCTTCCAGTATTTTCTGTTTGTCATGGGAGTTCTGTGTGCCAAGTCTGGTTCAATTCCATCGTTGACGGAGTTCAGAATGCTCTTTGATTGTAGGTGAACTATAAATCCCAGCAACTACAACTCCAAATGACAAAATCATAATTTTTGAGTGATGGTCACTCCTTGTGTTGTGAGACATTTTGTTGCCAAATTTGGTGTGATTTCGTTCATTGGTTCTTTTGTTTTTAAGGTACTCATTATGCACAGAGCATTTTTATATAGATCATAGAATCATATAATCAAAGAGTTGGAAGAGACCTCCTGGGCCATCCAGTCCAACCCCATTCTGCCAAGAAGCAGGAATATTGCATTCAAATCACCCCTGAAAGATGGCCATCCAGCCTCTGCTTAAAAGCTTCCAAAGAAGGAGCCTCCACCACACTCCGGGCAGAGAGTTCCACTGCTGAACGGCTCTCACCCAGCCACTCGCGTGAGCTGATGGTGCATTCGCGTACCAACTAGCCGGATAGAGTGATACATCTGGAGTGGGGGGGGGTGGGAATCTGGGGTGTGGGAATCTCCGTCTCTGTAGTTTGATTAGCCATTGTTCCGCGTGTGCCTAGTCTCCAAGGAAGCAGAAAACAAGCTTGCTCCCTCCTCCCTGTGGCTTCCTCTCACATATTTATACATGGCTATCATATCTCCTCTCAGCCTTCTCTTCTTCAGGCTAAACATGCCCAGTTCCCTAACCGCTCCTCATAGGGCTTGTTCTCCAGACCCTTGATCATTTTAGTCGCCCTCCTCTGGACACATTCCAGCTTCAACTGCATATCTGTCTTGAATTGTGGTGCCCAGAATTGGACACAATATTCCAGATGTGGTCTAACCAAAACAGAATAGAGGGGTAGCATTACTTCCCTAGATCTAGACACTATGCTCCCATTGATGCAGGCCAAAATCCCATTGGCTTTTTTTGCCGCCACATCACATTGTTGGCTCATGTTTAACTTGTTGTCCACGAGGACTCCAAGATCTTTTTCACACGTACTGCTCTCGAGCCAGGCATTGTCCCCCATTCTGTAGCTTTGCATTTCATTTTTTTCTGCCAAAGTGGAGTATCTTGCATTTGTCACTGTTGAACTTCATTTTGTTAGTTTTGGCCCATCTCTCTAATCTGTCAAGATCGTTTTGAATTCTATATACATTCCAGTGATTTCTAAAAGATAGCCTTCTGCCCAAGTCTAGTTCGACTTTCCATCTATATTAATGAATGAAGAAGTTTGGAAATATAGCAACCTGATTGCCTTCTTAATTATAGCAGCTCATGTTGAGCCCGCTAAGTGTTAAACCGCAGGAGAGAATTGTTTGCCTGTTTGTTTGTGAATGTATTAACATCCGTTTGTTTGTTATCATGAGATTGTCGGGTGGCGTGCAACTGGAATCGATTGAAATAATGGGGAGCTTAAAACAATCAAAGTTCATTTAAATGGACCAAAGACGTATTCATTCATTTAACAGGCTAAAAGAGATTAGGGAAAAAAGGCAAACAAAACAGTATAAAATCATGTACACAAACAATGGCAGGAGAGAGAAAAATAAATGATGCCCCAAGGCGCTGATTTCAGCTTGGAAATGGAATTAACTTCTAGACATACAGAGTGCGGGGAAATACGTTTGCATGAATGCAGAAAACTGCAGAGGCATACAGATCGAGAATCCAGGAAAAGGCTAGGATCCCCAGGATTTGCAGTTCCGAATGTTTTTAGCTTCCTTGGACGAAGAGTGCTGGTGCTTCACCAAACTACAGGTCCCAGGGTCTGCGGCATTAGTTTTGTCAATCTGCATTCATTCTACATCATAGAATCCTAGAGTTGGAAGAGACCTCATGGGCCATCCAGTCCAACCCCATTCTGCCAAGAAGCAGGAATATTGCATTCAAATCACCCCTGACAGATGGCCATCCAGCCTCTGTTTAAAAGCTTCCAAAGAAGGAGCCTCCACCACACTCCGGGCAGAGAGTTCCACTGCTGAATGGCTCTCACAGTCAGGAAGTTCTTCCGCTCCTCATAGGGCTTGTTCTCCAGACCCTTGATCTTCCCTCCAAGGAAGCAGAAAACAAGCTTGCTCCCTCCTCCCTGTGGCTTCCTCTCACATATTTATACATGGCTATCATATCTCCTCTCAGCCTTCTCTTCTTCAGGCTAAACATGCCCAGTTCACTAAGCCGCTCCTCATAGGGCTTGTTCTCCAGACCCTTGATCATTTTAGTCGCCCTCCTCTGGACACATTCCAGCTTGTCAATATCTCTCTTGAATTGTGGTGCCCAGAATTGGACACAATATTCCAGGTGTGGTCTAACCAAGGCAGAATAGAGCATGGGGAGCATGACTTCCCTGGACCTAGACACTAGGCTCCTCTTGATGCAGGCCAAAATCCCATTGGCTTTTTTTCCGCCACATCACATTGTTGGCTCATGTTTAACTTGTTGTCCACAAGGACTCCAAGATCTTTTTCACACGTTTTATTGATCTTTTTTATGGTTTTATATTCTATGTCAGAGGGGACATCAAAGACCATCAGAAAACACAGTATTTTCTTTTGGTCATGGGGGGTTCTGTGTGGGAAGTTTAGCCCAATTCTATCATTGGTGGGGATCAGAATGCTCTTTGATTGTAGGTAAACTATAAATCCCAGCAACTACAACTCCCAAATGTCAGAGTCTATTTTCCCCAAACTCCACCAATCCTCACAATTTGTGCCAAGTTTGGTCCAGGATCAATCATTGTATTGTCGATTCATGACCGGAATCACTGGGTTGTTGTAGGTTTTTCAGGCTATACGGCCATGTTCTAGAAGCATTCTCTCCTGATGTTTTGCCTGCATCTATGGCAGGCATCCTCAGAGGTTGTGAGGATGCCTGCCATAGATGCAGGCAAAATGTCAGGAGAGAATGCTTCTAGAACCTGGCCATATAACCCGAAAAACCTACAACAACCCAGATCCATCATTGAGTCCACAGTATTTATTTATTTATTGTGTCAGGAGCAACCAGACATTTGTATTACATCTTTAACAAAACAAACAAACAAACAGACAGACAGACAAAACACAAAGTTTGCAGGCTTGCTAGTTGATTAAATGTCCTTTGACCAGTATCTGGCCACTTGGACTGCCTCTGGTGTTGCTGCAAGGAGGTCCTCCGTTGTGCATGTGGCAGGGCTCAGGTTGCATTGCAACAGGTGGTCAGTGGTTGGCTCTTCTCTGCACTCGCATGTCGTGGATTCCACTTTGTGGCCCCATTTCCTAAGATTGGCTCTGCATCTCGTGGTGCCAGAGCGCAGTCTGTTCAGCGCCTTCCAAGTCACCCAGTCTTCTGTGTGCCCAGGGGGGAGTCTCTCATTTGGTATCAGCCATTGGTTGAGGTTCTGGGTTTGAGCCTGCCACTTTTGGACTCTCGCTTTCTGAGGTGTTCCAGTGAGTGTCTCTGTAGATCTTAGAAAACTATTTCTTGATTTAAGTCGTTGACGTGCTGGCTGATACCCAAACAGGGATGAGCTGGAGATGTCTCTGCCTTGGTCCTTTCACTATTGGCTGCTACTTCCCGGCGGATGTCAGGTGGTGCAATACCGGCTAAGCCGTGTAATTTCTCCAGTGGTGTAGGGCGCAGACACCCTGTGATAATGCGGCATGTCTCATTAAGAGCCACATCCACTGTTTTAGCGTGGTGAGATGTGTTCCACACTGGGCATGCGTACTCAGCAGCAGAGTAGCATAGCGCAAGGGCAGATGTCTTCACTGTGTCTGGTTGTGATCCCAGGTTGTGCCAGTCAGCTTTTGTATGATATTGTTTCTAGCACCCACTTTTTGCTTGATGTTCAGGCAGTGCTTCTTGTAGGTCAGAGCACGGTCCAGAGTGACTCCCAGGTATTTGGGTGCGCTGCAATGCTCCAGTGAGATTTCCCAGGTGATCCTCAGAGCTCGGGATGCTTGTCTGGTCTTGAGATGAAAAGCACATGTCTGTGTTTTAGATGGATTAGAGATCAGCTGGTTTCCCCTGTAATAGGCAGTAAGAGCACCTCCACAGTGCTCTCTGGATATAAGTGAACTACAACTCCAAAACTCAAGGTCAATGCCCACCAAATCCTTCAGTATTTTTTGTTGGTCATGGGAGTTCTGTGTGCCAAGTTTGGTTCAATTCCATCATTGGTGGAGTTCAGAATGCTCTTTGATTGTAGGTGAACTATAAATCCCAGCAACTACAACTTCCAAATGTCAAGGTCTATTTTCCCCACCAGTGTTCACATTTGGTCATACTGAGTATTCATGCCAAGTTTGGTCGAGATCCATCAATGTTTGAGTCCACAGTGCTCTCTGGATGTAGGTAAACTACAACTCCAAAACTCAAGGTCAATGCCCACCAAACACTTCCAGTATTATCTGTTGGTCATAGGAAGTCTGTGCACCAAGTTTGGTTCAATTCCATCATTGGTGGAGTTCAGAATGCTCTTTGGTTGTAGGTTTACTATAAATCCCAGGAACTACAACTCCCAAATGACAAAATCAATCCCCCCCTCCCAACCCCACCAGTATTGAAATTTGGGTGTATGGGGTATTTGTGCCAATTTTGTCCAGTGAATGGGAATAAATCCTGCAGATCAGATGTTTACATTATGATTCATAACAGGAGCAAAATTCCAGTTGTGAAGTAGCAACGAAAATAATGTTATGATTGGGGGGCCACCACAACATGAGGAACTGTGTTAAGGGGTCGCAGCATTAGGAAGGTTGAGAAATACTACAGTTCTACAGTATGGACGCAGCTGTAGTCTGGAGTTCAAAACACTTCATTGCTACCTTTTGGCTGAGCTCCAATGGCATATTGATTTGTGTGAGACGAAAGGCCAGAGATGGAAGGAGCTAAATCAGGAAAGAAGGAGGGCGTGTTTTTCCTGGCAAGGGAAGGAACTTTGTCGCCTTCTTCTTCGCCGTTTCCGAGCATTTCTCTCCCTGCCACTCATTCCTGCAATAGACTGCACGTTACAGGCCGTCTCCAAGTTACAAGCATCCAATTTACATATGACTCCTAGTTGAGAACAGAGATAACAAGAAGCGAGAGTTATAAATCACAGTAACTACAGCTCCCAAATGTCAAGGTCTATTTTTCCCAAACTCCATCTGTGTTCATATTTGGGCATATGGAATGTTCATGCCAAGTTTGGTCCAGATCCATCATTGTTTGAGTCCACAGCGCTCTCTGGATGTAGGTGAACTACAACTCCCAAACTCAAGGTCAATGTCCACCAAACCCTTCTAGTGCTTTCTGTTGGTCATGGGAGTCCTGTGTGCCACATCTGGTTCAATTGCATCATTGGTGGAGTTCAGAATAGCAGGTGAACTATACATCCCAGAAACTATAATTCCCAAATGACAAAATCAATATTTTTGGAGTGATGGTCACTCCTTGGGTTAGTAGGTGTTTTGCGGCCAAATTTGGCGGCAATTCGTCCAGCGGTTTTTGAGTTATGTTAATCCCACAAATGAACATTACATTTTTATTTATTTAGATGGTTGGAGTTACACTTTTAAGTCTTTGTTCTGACTTGCATACAAATTCAAATTAAGAACAACCCTACAGAATCGATCTTCTTCGTAACTTGGGGACAGCCTGTATGTGGAAAATCCCATGACATTGAATCCCCTCCATGTTTTCCTTCTGACCTTTAAAGGAATTCTCCAAGGTGCTGAATCAGCTCTCAGGACCTGGGACAGTTCCTTCCATGCAATCCAAAAACTCTGGAGCGGATTAATTCTCTTATAGACATGGAAGCTGCTGCTGCTGCTGTTTTGCTCTGTATCTTTTCCTCTCTTCAGGTTAGGCCGATGAAACAGGGGTTTTATTGCTGACTTTTTAAAATATTTGGAAGGATATCACATTGAAGAGCTGGAGAGCTGGTTTTCTTCTGTTAGGACACAATGGAGCAATGGATACAAATGGCAGAGAAAGAGATTCCAGCAGAATATAGTACTTACTTATTTACTTAGGCTATCCCTCGTTGTCCAAGTAGGATTGCCTTCCAGGGTCAGTAGGTGACTGTGGAGCCCTATTCTTGATCTGCATCATCTCCCACAGTGAGGGCATCGGTTTCCAGGTGGAATGCAGTTCCGGTCGGGGTTGGCTTGACGTGCCTTCCCCTTGGCATGTTTCTCTCTTTCACCCTCCATTCGTGCCTCTCCAAATTCTACAGCACTGCTGGTCACAGCTGATCTCCAGCTGGAGAACACAAAGGCCAGGGCTTCCCAGTTTTCAGTGTCTATGCCAGTTTTTAAAGTTGGCTTTGAGCCCATCTTGACACATTTATTTATTATTTATTTATTTCATTTACTTATACCCCGCCCTTCTCACCCCGGGGGGGACTCAGGGCGGCTTACAGTGGGGGCACAATTAGATGCCCAAGACAATTCACAAGCAGTACAAATACAAACAATTCACAATTAATTAAAAACATTAATACATAATAAAATCACAAAAACAATCTCATGCTCAGGGTTCAGAGTCCATATATCCATTCCATTCCATTTGTCCTTGTCTATCATCAGATCCTTCAGTTAGCTGTCAGAATGACCAAAGGCTTGATCCCAGATCCAGGTCTTCAGTTTTTTTCCTAAATGCCAAAAGGGAAGATGACGATCTAATCTCCCCGGGGAGTGAGTTCCACAGGTGGGGGGCCACCACTGAGAAGGCCCTGCTCCTCGTCCCCGCCAGCCTCACTTGTGACAGTGGCGGAGTCGAGAGCAGGGCCTCCCCAGAAGATCTTAAGCTTCGAGATGGGACGTAGAGGGAGATCCGTTCGGACAAATACACTGGGCCGGAACCGTATAGGGTTTTGTAGGTCAAAACCAGCACTTTGAATTGTGCTCAGAATTGGATCGGCAGCCAGTGGAGCTGGCGCAACAGGGGGGTTGTATGCTCCCTGTACGTCGCTCCAGTGAGCAATCTGGCTGCTTCTCGCTGGACTAGTTGTAGTTTCCGAGCAGTCTTCAAAGGCAACCCCACGTAGAGTGCGTTGCAGTAATCCAACCGGGATGTGACAAGAGTGTGGACCACCGTGGCCAGATCTGGCTTCTCAAGGTACATGGCTCGAGAGCAGTACGTGTAGAAAAGATCTTGGAGTCCTCATGGACAACAAGTTAAACATGAGCCAACAATGTCATGTGGTGGCAAAAAAAAGCCAATGGGTTGTTGGCCTGCATCAATAGGAGTATAATGCCTAGGCCCAGGGAAGTCATGCTCCTCATGCTCTATTCTGCCTTGGTTAGACTACACCTGGAATACTGTGTCTAGTTCTGGGCACCACAATGGAAGGGAGATATTGACAAGATGGAATGTGTCCAGAGAAGGGTGACTAAAATGATCAAGGGTCTAGAGAACAAGCCCTATGAGGAGCGGCTTAAAGAGCTGGGCATGTTTAGCCTGAAGAAGAGAAGGCTGAGAGGAGACATGATAGCCATGTATAAATACGTGAGAGGAAGTCCTAGAGAGGAGGGAGCAAGCTTGTTTTCTGCTTCCATGGAGAATAGGACACAATGGAGCAATGGCTTCCAACTACAAGAAAGGAGATTCCACCTGAACATTAGAAAGAACTTCCTGACTGTGAAAGCTGTTCAGCAGTGGAACTCTCTGCCCCAGAGCATGGTGGAGGTTCCTTCTTTAGAAGCTTTTAAGCAGAGGCTGGATGACCATCTGTCAGGAGTGCTTTGAACGTGATTGTCCTGCTTCTTGGCAGACTGGATGGCCCACCAGGTCTCTTCCAACTCTAGGATTCTATTATTCTAGTCTCCAGGGCAGCAGTAAACAAACTTGCTCCCTCCTCCCTAGGACTTCCCCTCACATATTTATATATGACTATCATATCTCCTCTCAATTTTCTCTTCTGTAGGCTGAAGTTTTGCTTTGGAGTAAAGTAACAGCATTCTATACATGCTCAGATGCACCGTTTTCATATTATTTCTACATCTGTTTTTAACTGCAAGGACAGTGGTGGCTGGTTCTCTGTATTGTCGAAGGCTTTTATGGCCAGAATCACTGGGGTGTTGTAGGTTTTTCAGACTGTATGGCCATGCTTCTAGAACATGCTTCTAGAACATGGCCATACAGCCCGAAAAAGCTACAACACCTCAGTGGCTGGTTCTGCTTTGGAGTAAGACCGCAGCACTGTACATCAGTGTTTCTCAACCTGGGGGTTGGGACACCTGTGGGGGTCGTGAGGGGCTGTCAGAGGGGTCACCAAAGACCATCAGAAAACACAGTATTTTCTGTTGGTCAGGGGGTTCTGTGTAGGAAGTTTGGCCAAATTCTATCATTTGGTGCAGATCCATCATTGTTTGAGTTTTGCTCTTTGATTGCTTTTTGATTGTAGGTGAACTATAAATCCCGGATTCTCCAGTGGCACAGTGGGTTAAACTGTTGAGCTGCTAAAACTTGACTGAAAGGTTACAGGTTCGAATCTGGGGAGCAGCGTAAGCTTCCACTGTCAGCCCCAGCTTCTGCCAGTTCAAAAACATGCAAATGTGAGTAGATCAATAGGTACCACTCCAGTGGGAAGGTAACGGCGCTCCTTGCAGTCATGCTGGCCACATGACCTTGGATGTGTCTATGGACAACGCTGGCTCTTGGGCTTAGAAATGGAGATGAGCACCAATCCCCAGAGTCGGACATGACGGGACTTAATGTCAAGGGAAAATCTTTACCTTTACTTATAAATCCCAGCAACTACAATTCCCAAATGTCAAGATCTATTTACCCCCCAAACCCATCATCATTCAAGTTTGAGTGTATCTGATATTTGTGCCAAATTTGGTCCAGTGAATGAAAATACATCCTGCATATCAGATATTTACGGGGAAAATCTCTAACTTTACTTATAAATCCCAGCAACTACAATTCCCAAATGTCAACCCATCATCATTCAAGTTTGAGTGTATCTGATATTTGTGCCAAATTTGGTCCAGTGAATGAAAATACATCCTGCATATCAGATATTTACATTACAATTCATATCTGCAGCAAAACGACAGGTACGAAGTAGCAACAAAAACAATGTTATGGCTGGGGGTCACCACACCATGAGGAACCGTATCAAGGGGGTCGTGGCATGAGTAAGGTTGAGGACCACTGCTGTACATGCTCAGGTTTATTCTTTTCATGTCTCTGTACATGCTCAGGTGCACCCTTTTCATTTCTGTTTTGTAGGGAGCAGCATTTTCTGGGCATAGAAAAAAGCCCCTTCAAACCTAAAACCTATTTGCTGAAAATCCTTTGAAAGATTTGTCTGAGATGGAAGCAGCCAGTTTGAAATTCCTCCCCGGAGGGGACTTTGGGGTGATGTTGTAGCGATGATGTTCAATGCGTTGCTGAGTCAGAGAGAGGGGAGCGAGAGGAGGAGGCCCATCCCTCCCAGCCTCTTCTGTCTCCTTTTTATAGCTTCCTTCCCTTCTCTCTCTCTCTCTCTCTCTCTCTCTCTCTCTCCTCTTTCCTGCACATTCTCTGTCACAGGCGATCAGCCACTTCTGCTGTGCCCAGACTGGATGGGGCTCCCAAAGGGCAGCAGGGAGCGTCCTGAGGACAAGGCCGCCTGCAGGGATGTAGTGAAGGAAAAGCTCCTGAGGCTTTTCTGGAGGCAAGGAGATGGCTCTGCAAGCCGGGCATTATGGAGACCCCCCTATTCCTGCACTGAAATACCACTATGTGGTTGTTTATTTATTTCATATCGGAAGCATTGCATAAATTAGTACAAAACTGATAAAAATAGAAGATGTGCAGGCGGCTAAATATCTTTTGACCAAAAACGGGCAACAGCAACGGCATTGTCTGTAGCCTCCAACAATTCCTCCTCTGTACATGAGGCAGGGCACAGTGGACAAGCATACAGATGCGGAGTTGTCTGTTCTGCTCCACAGTCACACAAGGTGTGGGATTCTTTTAGGTCGTGCCATTTTGCCAGGTTGTCTTTTAATAGAATCACAGAATCAAAGAGTTGGAAGAGACCTCCTGGGCCATCCAGTCCAACCCCATTCTGTCAAGAAGCAGGAATATTGCATTCAAATCACCCCTGACAGATGGCCATCCAGCCTCTGTTTAAAAGCTTCCAAAGAAGGAGCCTCCACCACACTCTGGGGCAGTCCACTGCTGAACGGCTCTCACAGTCAGGAAGTTCTTCCTCATGTTCAGATGGAATCTCCTCTCTTGTAGTTTGAAGCCATTGTTCCATTGCGTCCTAGTCTCCAGGGAAGCAGAAAGGAAGCTAGCTCCCTCCTCCTCCTCCCTAGGACATATCCTCTCATATATATGTCCATGGCTCTCCTTCATGTCTCCTCTCAGCCTACATTCACCTGCTTTGCATGGGCAGACCTATGCCAAACAGGGCAGGCATACTCGGCAGTTGAGTCAGACAAGGCCAGGGCTGATGTTCTTACTAATTTTGGGTCTGCACCCCATGTGCTGCCAGTAAGTTTCCGCAGGATGTTATTTCGTACAGCTACTTTGTGCTTGGTGTTCAAGCAATGTTTCCTATATGCTAGCGTTCGATCTAAGGTGACTACGTGGTTGCAGTCTTGGACTGAAAATCCCTCTTTAGGCAATGGTGGGTCTGCATCCAGTGGGGCAGCGGATCCACACCAGGAATTAGAAGAAACCCTGAGATCATCGGTCGGGCAGAAAAATACAGCCCAAACCCTCCCAACAGATGGCCATCCAGCCTCTGTTTAAAAACCTCCAGAGAAGAAGTCTCTACCAGACTCACAGGCAATTACATTCCACTAGAGTTTGGTAGGAACCCCAAAGGCCATCTAGTCGGATCCCATTCTGCCAGGCAGGAAGACACCATCCAAGACTTCCCAGCAGATGGCCATCCAGCCTTAAAGACAGCCAGGGAAAGGTATTCCCAATATGCTTCCGAGCAGTCTATATTCCACTAGAGTTCGATAGGAACTCCAAAGGCCATCTAGTCTGATCCCATTCTGCCACCATCCAAGACACCATCCAAGCCTTCCCGACAGACAATTATCCAGTCTTAAAAACAACCAAAGAAGGACATTCCTGATAAACTTCCAGGCAGTCTATATTCCACTACAGTTTGATAGGAACCCCAAAGGCCATCTAGTCTGGCCCCCTTCTGCCAGTCAGAAAGACACCATCCAAGTCATCCTCATAGATGCCCATCGAGGTCCTGCTTAGAAACCACTAAGGTTTCTGAGACTCAACCACACTTCTAATAGAGTTTGAAGAGAACACCAAAGGCCATCCAGTAAAAACCCCTTTGGCAATGCAGGAATGCCCAATCCAAGCTCTCCCAACAAGTGACCATCCAGCTTCTGTACTTTTTTCTTTCTTTCTTTGTGTCATGAGCAACTTGAGAAACTGCAAGTTGCTTCTGGTGTGGGAGGCTTCTCTCATGTTACCACATGAGAAGCTGGAGCTGACAGGTGGGAGCTCACCCCACTCCCTAAATTTGAACCACTGACCTTTCAGTCAGCAGTCCTGCTGGCACAAGGGTTTAACCCATTGCAGCACCGGGAACTCCTGTTTAAATCAGGCTAAACATTCCCTTCTCCCCAAGCCATTCGCAAAACAAAACAGATCTGTTCAGAAGAGATTTGGCTTTTCCCTGCCTTTGACACTGAGAGTCTGATTTGCTCAAGATCACCCAGTGGGTTTCTATAACTGAGAGCAAATTCGGGCCCTAGATCTCTTCAACAGTGGAACTCTCTGCCCCAGAGTGTGGTGGAGGCTCCTTCTTTGGAGGCTTTTAAGCAGAGGCAGGATGGCCATCTGTCGGGGTGCTTTGAATGCAATTTTCTTGCTTCTTGGCAGAATGGGGTTGGACTGGATGGCCCATGAGGTCTCTTCCAACTCTAGGATTCTATGATTCTATGATTCAGGAGCCCAGGGTTCGAGCAGCTAAAACTCCTTTGATGATGCCTACATTTCTGTTTCTGGGGAAGCCTTCTCGGGAACAGCGATGTCCCATAAATGTGTGGCTGAACTGCAGGACTCCATTAGACAGATAATCCCAGAAGCAAATATAAGGAATAAGCCCTTTTAACGTAATTTAGCACGAGGTTTGGGCCGTGCCAGACGGAGATTAACCGAAATCCAGCTGCAGGGGTGAGTCCTTCGTGGAGAGAAAGAGAAAGAGAGAGAAGGGGGTTGTGTTTCCCATGCAATGCGCCCCAAACTCAATTGGAGTCCTTTATTCCATTGCTAAAGGCAATGGAAGGGCTCTGCTCATGAAAGGTGGACTCCCTTCCTGCAGCTTATCCATTCCAGGCTTTGGGTAGCATTAAGGGAGCTCTCCAAGGTACAGGATCTGCTTGGAAGATAAAGTTGGAGGGGTCCCCAAAGGTCATCCAGTCCAACCCCCTTCTGCCAGGCAGGAAGACACCACCCAAGCCCTCCCAACAGATGGCCATCCAGCCTCCCCAAAAGGAGGCTCAACCGGACTCCCAGGAAGCAACAGATTCCTAATAGCTTTTACTTCCTATCAAGGCACAAGGGCCATTGAGTCCAATCCCCAGCCAAGCATCACTACTTGATGATGGTGATGATGATGATGACACACAAGGGCCATTGACTCCAGCCCCCTTCAATACAGCAATGCATAATCAATACAATAATAACAATAATAATAATCATACACAAGGCCATCAAGTCCAATCCTACTATGCATCAATACATAACAAAATAATAATAGTAACGACAACAACACAAAATGGCGAGTGACCCCAAGCTCCTGCTATGCATCAATACATGTAACAACAACAACATAAAATGGCCAGTGAGCCCAAGCCCTGCTATGCAACAATATTGGGTAATCGTAATCAATATAATAATAATAATAATAATAATAATAATAATAATAATAATAATAATAATACATCAATTCCAACAATAACAACAACACAAAATGGCCAGTGAGCCCAAGACATGCTATGCAGCAATACATAATCAATATAATAATAATAATAATAATAATAATAATACACAAAGCTATCAAGTCCAACCCTTTTATGCAACAACAACACAAAATGGCCAGTTACCCTAAGCTCCTGCTATGCATCAATACATATAACAACAACAACAATAACAACAACAACATCACAAAACAGCCAGTGAGCCCAAGCCCTGCTATGCAGCAATACATAATCAATAAAATAATAATAATACACAAGACCATCAATTCCAACCTTGCTATGCATCAATACATATAACAACAACAATAACAACAACACAAAATGGCCAGTGAACCCAATCCACTGCTATGCAGCAATACATAATCAATATGATAATAATAATAATAATAATAATAATAATAATACAGAAGGTCATCAAGTCCAATGCTGCTTATGCATCAATACATATAACAACAATAACAATAACAACAACCCAAAACGGCCAGTGAGCCCAAGCCCTGCTATGCAGAAATACATAATCAATATAATAATAATAATAATAATAATAATAATAATAATAGACAAAGCTATCAAGTCCAACCCTTCTATGCATCAATACATATATCAACAACAACACAAAATGACCAATGACCCTAAGCTCCTGCTATGCATCAATACATATAATAACAACAACAATAATAACAACAACAACAATAACAACAACAACACAAAATGGCCAGTGAGCCCAAGCCCTTGTCATTCGTTCAGTCGTCTCCGACTCTTCGTGACCTCATGGACCAGCCCACGCCAGAGCTCCCTGTCGGCCGTTACCACCCCCAGCTCCCTCAAGGTCAGTCCAGTCACTTCAAGGATGCCATCCATCCATCTTGCCCTTGGTCGGCCCCTCTTCCTTTTGCCTTCCACTTTCCCCAGCATAATTGTCTTCTCTAGGCTTTCCTGACTCCTCATGATGTGGCCAAAGTACTTCAACTTTGTCTCTAGTATCTTTCCCTCCAGTGAGCAGTCGGGCTTTATTTCCTGGAGTATGGACTGGTTGGATCTTCTCGCAGTCCAAGGCACTCTCAGAACTTTCCTCCAACACCACAGTTCAAAAGCATCTATCTTCCTTCACTCAGCCTTCCCTAAGGTCCAGCTCTCACATCCGTAGGTTACTACAGGGAATACCATGGCTTTGACTAGGCGGATCTTTGTTGCCAGTCTGATGTCTCTACTCTTCACTATTTTATCGAGATTGGACATTGCTCTCCTCCCAAGAAGTAAGCGTCTTCTGATTTCCTGGCCACAGTCTGCATCTGCAGTAATCTTTGCACCTAGAAATACAAAGTCTGTCATGGCCTCCACGGTTTCTCCCTCTATTTTCCAGTTGTCAATCATTCTTGTTGCCATAATTTTGGTTTTTTTGACGTTTAGCTGCAACCCGGCTTTTGCGCTTTCTTCTTTCACCTTGATTAGAAGGCCCAAGCCCTGCTATGCAGCAATATATTTATTTATTTATCATGTCATCCGCAGCCAGAACATTGTATTACATTTCTAACAGAACAAAACAAACAAACAGATAAAATAAAATAAAAAACACAAATTTTGTAAACTTGATAGTTGATTAAATGTCCTTTGACCAGTAGCTGGCCACTTGGAGTGCCTCTGGTGTTGCCGCAAGAAGGTCCTCCCTTGTGCATGTGGCAGGGCTCAGGGTGCATTGCAGCAGGTGGTCAGTGGTTTGCTCTTCTCCACACTCGCATGTCGTGGATTCTACTTTGTGGCCCCATTTCTTAAGATTGGCTCTGCATCTCGTGGTGCCAGAGCGCAGTCTGTTCAGCGCCTTCCAAGTCGCCCAGTCTTCTGTGTGCCCAGGGGGGAGTCTCTCATTTGGTATCAGCCATTGGTTGAGGTTCTGGGTTTGAGCCTGCCACTTTTGGACTCTCACTTGCTGAGGTGTTCCTGCGAGTGTCTCTGTAGATCTTAGAAAACTATGTCTAGATTTAAGTCGTTGGCGTGCTGGCTGATACCCAAACAGGGGATGAGCTGGAGATGTCTCTGCCTTGGTCCTTTCACTATTGGCTGCTACTTCCCGGCGGATGTCAGGTGGTGCAATACCGGCTAAGCAGTGTAATTTCTCCAGTGGTGTAGGGCGCAGACACCCCGTGATAATGCGGCATGTCTCAATAAGAGCCACATCCACTGTTTTAGCGTGGTGAGATGTGTTCCACACTGGGCATGCATACTCAGCAGCAGAGTAGCACAGCGCAAGGGCAGATGTCTTCACTGTGTCTGGTTGTGATCCCCAGGTTGTGCCAGTCAGCTTTCCTATGATATTGTTTCTAGCACCCACTTTTTGCTTGATGTTCAGGCAGTGCTTCTTGTAGGTAAGAACACAGTCCAGAGTGACTCCCAGGTATTTGGGTGCGCTGCAATGCTCCAGTGGGATTCCTTCCCAGGTGATCTTCAGAGCCCGGGATGCTTGTCTGTTCTTGAGATGAAAAGCACATGTCTGTGTTTTAGATGGATTAGGGATCAGCTGGTTTTCCCTGTAATAGGCAGTGAGAGCACCTAGAGCTTCCGAAAGCTTGTGTTCTACCATCTCAAAGCTCCCTGCTTGAGCAGTAATGGCACGATCATCAGCATAGATGAAACTCTCTGTCCCTTCTGGCAATGGCTGGTCAATAGTCCAGAGGACAGGAGCAGAATTCAAAACGATCTTGACAGATTAGAGAGATGGGCCAAAACTAACAAAATGAAGTTAAACAGTGACAAATGCAAGATACTCCACTTTGGCAGAAAAAATGAAATGCAAAGATACAGAATGGGGGACGCCTGGCTCGAGAGCAGTACGTGTGAAAAAGATCTTGGAGTCCTCGTGGACAACAAGTTAAACATGAGCCAACAATGTGATGCGGTGGCAAAAAAACCCAATGGGATTTTGGCCTGCATCAATAGGAGCATAGTGTCTAGATCTAAGGAAGTAATGCTACCCCTCTATTCTGCTTTGGTTAGACCACATCTGGAATATTGTGTCCAATTCTGGGCACCACAATTCAAGAGAGATATTGACAAGCTGGAATGTGTCCAGAGAAGGGTGACTAAAATGATCAAGGGTCTGGAGAACAAGCCCTATGAGGAGCGGCTTAAGGAGCTGGGCATGTTTAGCCTGAAGAAGAGAAGGCTGAGAGGAGCTATGATAGCCATGTATAAATATGTGAGAGGAAGCCACAGGGAGGAGGAGGAGCAAGCTTGTTTTCTGCTTCCTTGGAGACTAGGACGCGGAACAATGGCTTCAAACTACAAGAGAGGAGATTCCATCTGAACATTAGGAAGAACTTCCTGACTGTGAGAGCTGTTCAGCAGTGGAACTCTCTGCCCCGGAGTGTGGTGGAGGCTCCTTCTTTGGAAGCTTTTAAACAGAGGCTGGATGGCCATCTGTCAGGGGTGATTTGAATGCAATATTCCTGCTTATTGGCAGAATGGGGTTGGACTGGATGGCCCAGGAGGTCTCTTCCAACTCTAGGATTCTAGGTTGTGTAGAGGTTGAACATGGATGGAGCAAGCACGCTCCCCTGAGGCAGGCCGTTCTTCTGTTTCCGCCATCTGCTTCTCTGGCCCTGGAACTCAACAAAAAGCTCCTGTTTTGTAGCAGGTTTCCTATGAGGCGGGTGAGGTGGTCGTCCTTTGTGATATTATACATTTTTCTCAGGAGGAGGCGGTGGTTCACAGTATCATAGGCTGCTGACAGGTCTATGAAGACAGCTCCTGTGATCTGCTGCCTTTCAAAGCCATCTTCTATGTGCTGAGTCAGGTTCAACACTTGCGATGTGCAGCTTTTGCCTTTTCTGAAGCTAGCTTGCTGTGGGATCAGACATGGGTCTATTTTTTCCGTAATTCTATGCAAAATAAGTCTCTCCAGAACTTTGTAGAGGTGGCACAACAGGGAGATTGGTCTGTAGCTTTTTGGGTCATTACGGTCTTTGCCTGGCTTCAAGATGGCGATGACTCTTGCTTTCCTCCAGATTTAATAATAATACATACATAAGACCATCAAGTCCAACCTTGCTATGCATCAATACATATAACAACAGCAACAGTAACAGCTACAATAACGACAATACAAAATGGCTAGTATGCCCAAGCCCTGCTATGCAGTAATACATAACCAATATAATAATAATAATAATAATAATAATAATAATAATAATAATACACAAGACCATCAATTCCAACCCTGCTATTCAACAATACATATTATTCTGCAGTGTTTTGGGTGTTGCATTATTTTGATCTCCCAGGCCATCCTTGTGTTGCCCTCTTCTTCTCTTGTTTTTGCAGATGCATGCATTATCTCCAACACTCACCCCCTTTGCTTTCTGCTCCCCCCCCCCCATCCCTCTCTTTCTCTCTGAGGTCATATTATCCTCTTAGGCTTTAAAACCATCTGTAATTATGCCTTGTATCCGCAGGGACAGCCGAAAGCTGGTTTTATTGCCCAGTTTTTCATTTTCCTGGCTGCTGAAAAAGAGCCTGCAACAGGTGCATCTCTTTCTCATCATCTGCCCAGAAGAGGCAAAAGACTCACAAGAGCCCAGTGGTGCCCCCTCGTGGGAAATGGTGCTATTACAACTGAGGCTCCACTTTCCCTTTGCAAGAAGCAGATATAACAACAACAACAACAACAACAACAACAACAACAACAACAACAATAATAATACTTTATTTGTATAACGGCGCTCCATGCAGTCATGCCGGCCACATGACCTTGGAGGTGTCTACGGACAACGCTGGCTCTTCGGCTTAGAAATGGAGATGAGCACCACACCCCAGAGTCAGACATGACTGGACTTAATGTCAGGGGACTACCTTTACCTTTACCTTACCATCTCCCCAAGCGACTCGGTGCAGCTTACATGAGGCCAAGCCCACAACACAGCAATAACAAAAGCAAAAAAAAGAACAGTAATACAAGCAGTAAATAAAACTCATATGTATATATTAGGCTTGGTTGATACAAAAAAAAAAGGGTTCAAAACCTGTTTCGGATGTAGGGGATGCTGGAAGTTTGATTCTAAAGTCAATTCCGATTTCATAGAATTTTTTTTTTCAAAACTTTTCAAAACTTCTGAAACTTCCAAATCCTTTCATTAATGGTTTAAAAGTGTTACTTCCTGTTTCACTGGGTGGTCTTAACTTTGAAAGTGGTTGTTTTACTCCAGAAGCGGGGGGAAACAAACAGAGGAAATTCCTCTCTTCTCTGGTTTAAAACTGGCTTCTCTGGCTTGAGCCAAGGCCAGGGACCAGAAGCGGAGAAAATAAAGCAGAAGAAATTCTTTCCTTCTCTGGTTTAAAACTGGCTTCTCTGGCTTGAGTCGAGGCCAGGAACCAGAAGCGGAGAAAAGAAAGCAGAGGAAATTCCTTCTTTCTCTGGTTTAAAACTGGTTTCTCTGGCTTGAGCCAAGGCCAGGGACCAGAAGCGGGGAAAAGAAAGCAGAGGAAATTCCTTCTTTCTCTGGTTTAAAACTGGCTTCTCTGGCTTGAGCCAAGGCCAGGGACCAGAAGCGGGGAAAAGAAAGCAGAGGAAATTCCTTCCTTCTCTGGTTTAAAACTGGCTTCTCTGGCTTGAGCCAAGGCCAGGGACCAGAAGCGGGGAAAAGAAAGCAGAGGAAATTCCTTCTCTTCTCTGGTTTAAAACTGGCTTCTCTGGCTTGAGCCAAGGCCAGGGACCAGAAGCGGGGAAAAGAAAGCAGAGGAAATTCCTTCTTTCTCTGGTTTAAAACTGGCTTCTCTGGCTTGAGCCAAGGCCAGGGACCAGAAGCGGGGAAAAGAAAGCAGAGGAAATTCCTTCTTTCTCTGGTTTAAAACTGGCTTCTCTGGCTTGAGCCAAGGCCAGGGACCAGAAGTGGGGAAAAGAAAGCAGAGGAAATTCCTTCTTTCTCTGGTTTAAAACTGGCTTCTCTGGCTTGAGCCAAGGCCAGGGACCAGAAGCGGGAAAATAAAGCAGAAGAAATTCTTTCCTTCTCTGGTTTAAAACTGGCTTCTCTGGCTTGAGTCGAGGCCAGGAACCAGAAGCGGAGAAAAGAAAGCAGAGGAAATTCCTTCCTTCTCTGGTTTAAAACTGACTTCTCTGGCTTGAGCCAAGGCCAGGGACCAGAAGCGGGGAAAAGAAAGCAGAGGAAATTCCTTCTTTCTCTGGTTTAAAACTGGCTTCTCCGGCTTGAGCCAAGGCCAGGGACCAGAAGCGGGGAAAAGAAAGCAGAGGAAATTCCTTCCTTCTCTGGTTTAAAACTGGCTTCTCTGGCTTGAGCCAAGGCCAGGGACCAGAAGCGGGGAAAAGAAAGCAGAGGAAATTCCTCTCTTCTCTGGTTTAAAACTGGCTTCTCTGGCTTGAGCCAAGGCCAGGGACCAGAAGCGGGGAAAAGAAAGCAGAGGAAATTCCTCTCTTCTCTGGTTTAAAACTGGCTTCTCTGGCTTGAGCCAGGGCCAGGGACCAGAAGCGGGGAAAAGAAAGCAGAGGAAATTCCTTCCTTCTCTGGTTTAAAACTGGCTTCTCTGGCTTGAGCCAAGGCCAGGGACCAGAAGCGGGGAAAAGAAAGCAGAGGAAATTCCTTCTTTCTCTGGTTTAAAACTGGCTTCTCTGGCTTGAGCCAAGGCCAGGGACCAGAAGCGGGGAAAAGAAAGCAGAGGAAATTCCTTCTTTCTCTGGTTTAAAACTGGCTTCTCTGGCTTGAGCCAAGGCCAGGGACCAGAAGCGGGGAAAAGAAAGCAGAGGAAATTCCTTCTTTCTCTGGTTTAAAACTGGCTTCTCTGGCTTGAGCCAAGGCCAGGGACCAGAAGCGGGGAAAAGAAAGCAGAGGAAATTCCTCTCTTCTCTGGTTTAAAACTGGCTTCTCTGGCTTGAGCCAAGGCCAGGGACCAGAAGCGGGGAAAAGAAAGCAGAGGAAATTCCTTCCTTCTCTGGTTTAAAACTGGCTTCTCTGGCTTGAGCCAAGGCCAGGGACCAGAAGCGGGGAAAAGAAAGCAGAGGAAATTCCTTCCTTCTCTGGTTTAAAACTGGCTTCTCTGGCTTGAGCCAAGGCCAGGGACCAGAAGCGGGGAAAAGAAAGCAGAGGAAATTCCTTCTTTCTCTGGTTTAAAACTGGCTTCTCTGGCTTGAGCCAAGGCCAGGGACCAGAAGCGGGGAAAAGAAAGCAGAGGAAATTCCTTCTTCTCTGGTTTAAAACTGGCTTCTCTGGCTTGAGCCAAGGCCAGGGACCAGAAGCGGGGGAAAGAAAGCAGAGGAAATTCCTTCCTTCTCTGGTTTAAAACTGGCTTCTCTGGCTTGAGCCAAGGCCAGGGACCAGAAGCGGGGAAAAGAAAGCAGAGGAAATTCCTTCCTTCTCTGGTTTAAAACTGGTTTCTCTGGCTTGAGCCAAGGCCAGGGACCAGAAGCGGGAAGAAAGCAGAGGAAATTCCTTCCTTCTCTGGTTTAAAACTGGCTTCTCTGGCTTGAGCCAAGGCCAGGGACCAGAAGCGGGGAAAGAAAGCAGAGGAAATTCCTTCCTTCTCTGGTTTAAAACTGGCTTCTCTGGCTTGAGCCAAGGCCAGGGACCAGAAGCGGGGAAAAGAAAGCAGAGGAAATTCCTTCCTTCTCTGGTTTAAAACTGGCTTCTCTGGCTTGAGCCAAGGCCAGGGACCAGAAGCGGGGAAAAGAAAGCAGAGGAAATTCCTTCCTTCTCTGGTTTAAAACTGGCTTCTCTGGCTTGAGCCAAGGCCAGGGACCAGAAGCGGGGAAAAGAAAGCAGAGGAAATTCCTTCTTCTCTGGTTTAAAACTGGCTTCTCTGGCTTGAGCCAAGGCCAGGGACCAGAAGCGGGGAAAAGAAAGCAGAGGAAATTCCTTCTTCTCTGGTTTAAAACTGGCTTCTCTGGCTTGAGCCAAGGCCAGGGACCAGAAGCGGGGAAAAGAAAGCAGAGGAAATTCCTTCCTTCTCTGGTTTAAAACTGGCTTCTCTGGCTTGAGCCAAGGCCAGGGACCAGAAGCGGGGAAAAGAAAGCAGAGGAAATTCCTCTCTTCTCTGGTTTAAAACTGGCTTCTCTGGCTTGAGCCAAGGCCAGGGACCAGAAGCGGGGAAAAGAAAGCAGAGGAAATTCCTCTCTTCTCTGGTTTAAAACTGGCTTCTCTGGCTTGAGCCAAGGCCAGGGACCAGAAGCGGGGAAAAGAAAGCAGAGGAAATTCCTTCCTTCTCTGGTTTAAAACTGGCTTCTCTGGCTTGAGCCAAGGCCAGGGACCAGAAGCGGGGAAAAGAAAGCAGAGGAAATTCCTTCCTTCTCTGGTTTAAAACTGGCTTCTCTGGCTTGAGCCAAGGCCAGGGAACAGAAGCGGGGAAAAGAAAGCAGAGGAAATTCCTTCTTTCTCTGGTTTAAAACTGGCTTCTCTGGCTTGAGCCAAGGCCAGGGACCAGAAGCGGGGAAAAGAAAGCAGAGGAAATTCCTTCTTTCTCTGGTTTAAAACTGGCTTCTCTGGCTTGAGCCAAGGCCAGGGACCAGAAGCGGGGAAAAGAAAGCAGAGGAAATTCCTTCCTTCTCTGGTTTAAAACTGGCTTCTCTGGCTTGAGCCAAGGCCAGGGACCAGAAGCGGGGAAAAGAAAGCAGAGGAAATTCCTTCCTTCTCTGGTTTAAAACTGGCTTCTCTGGCTTGAGCCAAGGCCAGGGACCAGAAGCGGGGAAAAGAAAGCAGAGGAAATTCCTTCTTTCTCTGGTTTAAAACTGGCTTCTCTGGCTTGAGCCAAGGCCAGGGACCAGAAGCGGGGAAAAGAAAGCAGAGGAAATTCCTTCTTTCTCTGGTTTAAAACTGGCTTCTCTGGCTTGAGCCAAGGCCAGGGACCAGAAGCGGGGGAAAGAAAGCAGAGGAAATTCCTTCTTTCTCTGGTTTAAAACTGGCTTCTCTGGCTTGAGCCAAGGCCAGGGACCAGAAGCGGGGAAAAGAAAGCAGAGGAAATTCCTTCTTTCTCTGGTTTAAAACTGGCTTCTCTGGCTTGAGCCAAGGCCAGGGACCAGAAGCGGGGAAAAGAAAGCAGAGGAAATTCCTTCTTTCTCTGGTTTAAAACTGGCTTCTCCGGCTTGAGCCAAGGCCAGGGACCAGAAGCGGGGAAAAGAAAGCAGAGGAAATTCCTTCTTTCTCTGGTTTAAAACTGGCTTCTCCGGCTTGAGCCAAGGCCAGGGACCAGAAGCGGGGAAAAGAAAGCAGAGGAAATTCCTTCTTTCTCTGGTTTAAAACTGGCTTCTCTGGCTTGAGCCAAGGCCAGGGACCAGAAGCGGGGAAAAGAAAGCAGAGGAAATTCCTTCTTTCTCTGGTTTAAAACTGGCTTCTCGGCTTGAGCCAAGGCCAGGGACCAGAAGCGGGGAAAAGAAAGCAGAGGAAATTCCTTCTTTCTCTGGTTTAAAACTGGCTTCTCTGGCTTGAGCCAAGGCCAGGGACCAGAAGCGGGGAAAAGAAAGCAGAGGAAATTCCTTCTTTCTCTGGTTTAAAACTGGCTTCTCTGGCTTGAGCCGAGTCCAGGGACCAGAAGCGGGGAAAAGCAAACGGAGGAAATTCCTTCCTTCTCTGGTTTAAAACTGGCTTCTCTGGCTTGAGCCGAGTCCAGGGACCATAAGTGGGGAAAAGCAAGGAAATTCCTTCCTTTTCTGGTTTAAAACTGGCTTCTCTGGCTTGAGCCAAGGCCAGGGACCAGAAGCGGGGAAAAAGAAAGCAGAGGAAATTCCTTCTTTCTCTGGTTTAAAACTGGCTTCTCCGGCTTGAGCCAAGGCCAGGGACCAGAAGCGGGGAAAAGAAAGCAGAGGAAATTCCTTCTTTCTCTGGTTTAAAACTGGCTTCTCTGGCTTGAGCCAAGGCCAGGGACCAGAAGCGGGGAAAAGAAAGCAGAGGAAATTCCTTCTTTCTCTGGTTTAAAACTGGCTTCTCTGGCTTGAGCCAAGGCCAGGGACCAGAAGCGGGGAAAAGAAAGCAGAGGAAATTCCTTCTTTCTCTGGTTTAAAACTGGCTTCTCCGGCTTGAGCCAAGGCCAGGGACCAGAAGCGGGGAAAAGAAAGCAGAGGAAATTCCTTCTTTCTCTGGTTTAAAACTGGCTTCTCCGGCTTGAGCCAAGGCCAGGGACCAGAAGCGGGGAAAAGAAAGCAGAGGAAATTCCTTCTTTCTCTGGTTTAAAACTGGCTTCTCTGGCTTGAGCCAAGGCCAGGGACCAGAAGCGGGGAAAAGAAAGCAGAGGAAATTCCTTCTTTCTCTGGTTTAAAACTGGCTTCTCTGGCTTGAGCCAAGGCCAGGGACCAGAAGCGGGGAAAAGAAAGCAGAGGAAATTCCTTCTTTCTCTGGTTTAAAACTGGCTTCTCTGGCTTGAGCCAAGGCCAGGGACCAGAAGCGGGGAAAAGAAAGCAGAGGAAATTCCTTATTTCTCTGGTTTAAAACTGGCTTCTCCGACTTTAAAACTGGCTTCTCTGGCTTGAGCCAAGGCCAGGAAATTCCTTCCTTCTCTGGCTTAAAACTGTGTATCCCCAATTGTTTGATACCAACTAATTAATAATTACTACAATGGAGTCTGGATGGCTATCTGCTGGGAGTGTTTTAATTGTGTATTCCTGTATGCCAGATGGAGACTCGATTGGATGGCCTATGAGAAGTCCTTTCCAATGTTAACGATTTTTTGTGTTCAGTCTTGGAAATCCTGTAGCCTTCCAGATATTTTTTGGACTACAGCATCCATCATCCCCAGGGCCAATGGCAAGATGTTTAAACGTAATATACAAAAAAACCTCACCCTCTACGGCCTGTGGTTTCCATTCTGTTAAAACGTATTTTAAAAAAATAGAGAAAATTGGATGTAATTGTATTTTTGACGTTTGACAAAGCTGCCTTAAGTGTCTCTAATTCGGGCTCATTACGAAGGCCGAGGACTCGCTGCAAGGCATGTCCTGATTTAATTTGCATCAACGCTCTGCTTTTTTTCTCTTTTGTTACTACATCAACAGGAAGATGGTTTTGTTCATTTGTGGAAATGTCATGCTCTGAATGTTATGGCTTGTTGCTTTCTGTAGGTCTCAGGGGCTTGGAAAAGGATTCGGAGCTTTGCCTTTTTGCAAAAAGTAGCTTCCGCTGTTTATTCGTCTGGTGATTTTCCAGTTATGCATTCAGTTAAAGCTTTTTTACTCTCATCCCATCATCCCATGATATCTCTGGGAAGATTATCATAAAATCAATTGGAAAAATTTAAATATGAAGGAAACACAGAGAGTGGAATGAATGCAGTGAATTCCTGCAGAACCATTATTTAAACACTTTCCTGTTGCTTGCTCATTGGCTATTGTTCCATATCTTACATGCTTCTAATGGCAACTTGTCTTAACTATATACTTACTTACTTAGGTGATCCCTCGTTGTCCAAGTAGGATAGTCCTCCAAGATCAGTGTCCTGGCGTTGAGTCCATAGGTGACTGTGGAGCCCTATTCTTGACCTGCGCCTTCTCTCGCAGTGAGGGCATTGGTTTCCAGGTGGAAGGCGGTCTCAGTGGGGGTTGGCTTGACATGCCTTCCTCTTGGTACGTTTCTCTCTTTCACCCTCCATTCATGCCTCTTCAAATTCTACAGCACTGCTGGTCACAGCTGACCTCCAGCTGTAGCGCTCAGGGGCCAGGGCTTCCCAGTTCTCAGTGTCTATGCCACAGTTTTTGAGGTTGGCTTTGAGCCCATAGAATCATAGAATCATAGAATCATAGAATCAAAGAGTTGGAAGAGACCTCATGGGCCATCCAGTCCAACCCCCTGCCAAGAAGCAGGAATATTGCATTCAAATCACCCCTGACAAATGGCCATCCGGCCTCTGCTTAAAAGCTTCCAAAGAAGGAGCCTCCACCACACTCTGGGGCAGAGAGTTCCACTGCTGAACGGCTCTCACAGTCAGGAAGTTCTTCCTCATGTTCAGATGGAATCTCCTCTCTTGTAGTTTGAAGCCATTGTTCCATTCCTAGTCTCCAAGGAAGCAGAAAACAAGCTTGCTCCCTCCTCCCTGTGGCTTCCTCTCACATATTTATACATGGCTATCATATCTCCTCTCAGCCTTCTCTTCTTCAGGCTAAACATCCCCAGTTCCCTAAGCCGCTCCTCATAGGGCTTGTTCTCCAGACCCTTGATCATTTTAGTCGCCCTCCTCTGGACACATTCCAGCTTGTCAATATCTCTCTTGAATTGTGGTGCCCAGAATTGGACACAATATTCCAGGTGTGGTCTAACCAAAGCAGAATAGAGGGGTAGCATTACTTCCTTAGATCTAGACACTATGCTCCTATTGATGCAGGCCAAAATCCCATTGGCTTTTTTTGCCGCCACATCACATTGTTGGCTCATGTTTAACTTGTTGTCCACGAGGACTCCAAGATCTTTTTCACCCGTACTGCTCTCGAGCCAGGCGTCACCCATTCTGTATCTTTGCATTTCATTTTTTCTGCCAAAGTGGAGTATCTTGCATTTGTCACTGTTGAACTTCATTTTGTTAGTTTTGGCCCATCTCTCTACTCTGTCAAGATCGTTTTGAATCCTGCTCCTGTCCTCTGGAGTATTGGCTATCCCTCCCAATTTGGTGTCGTCTGCAAACTTGATGATCCTGCCTTCTAACCCTTCATCTAAGTCATTAATAAAGATGTTGAACAGGACCGGGCCCAGGACGGAACCCTGCGGCACTCCACTTGTCACTTCTTTCCAAGATGAAGAGGAAGCATTAGTGAGCACTCTCTGTGTTCGTCCACTTAACCAATTACAGATCCACCTCACCGTAGTTTTGCCTAGCCCACATTGGACTAGTTTCCTTGCCAGAAGGTCATGGGGGACCTTGTCGAAGGCCTTCCTGAAATCCAGGTATGCTACATCCACGGCATTCCCCGCATCTACCCAGCTTGTAGCTCTATCGAAGAAAGAGATCAGATTAGTCTGGCATGACTTGTTTTTGATAAATCCATGTTGACTATTAGCGATGACTGCATTTGTTTCTAAGTGTTTGCAGACCGCTTCCTTAACAATCTTTTCCAGAATCTTGCCTGGTATCGACGTGAGGCTGACCGGACGGTAATTGTTTGGGTCATCCTTTTTTCCCTTCTTGAAGATTGGGACCACATTGGCCCTCCTCCAATCTGCTGGAACTTCTCCCGTTCTCCAAGAACTCTCAAAGATGGTTGCCTTCTTTGCATTATTGCTTTCTAGTTTCAAAACTGGGATGAAATGAGCAAGTTGCATAGATAGGTTAGAGTTAGGGCTATAAGAGACGGTGGTCAGGCATCTGGACAACATGGCCAGTCCAGCGGAGTTGATGGCAGAGGAGCATCACTTCTATGCTGGTGTTCTTTGCTTCTTCCAGCATGCTGACATTTGTCCGCTTGTCTTCCCAAGAGATTTGCAGTATTTTCCGGAGGTAGCACTGATGGAATCATTCCAGGAGTTGCATGTGATGTCTGTAGACAGTCCATGTTTCGCAAGCGTATAACAGGGTTGGGAGGACAATAGCTTTATAAACAAGCACCTTGGTATCTTGGGATGTATAGTTCACCTGCAATCAAAGAGCATTATGAACCCCACCAATGATAGAATTGGGCAAACTTCCCACACAGAACCCCCATGACCAACAGAAAAGACTGTGTTTTCTGATGGTCTTTGGCGACCCCTCTGACACCCCCTCGTGACCCCCTCCTTATTGGGATAGAAAGTCTTGACAACAAAAAGGAATGTTGTTGTTCATTCGTTCAGTCGTCTCCGACTCTTCGTGACCTCATGGACCAGCCCACGCCAGAGCTCCCTGTTGGCCGTCACCACCCCCAGCTCCTTCAAGGTCAGTCCAGTCACTTCAAGGATGCCATCCATCCATCTTGCCCTTGGTCGGCCCCTCTTCCTTTTGCCTTCCACTTTCCCCAGCATCATTGTCTTCTCTAGGCTTTGCTGTCTCCTCATGATGTGGCCAAAGGACTTCACTTTGTCTCTAGTCTCCTTCCCTCCAATGAGCAGCCGGGCTTTATTTCCTGGAGGATGGACTGGTTGGATCTTCTCGCAGTCCAAGGCACTCTCAGCACTTTCCTCCAGCACCACAGCTCAAAAGCATAGATCTTCCTTCACTCGGCCTTCCCTAAGGTCCAGCTCTCACACCCGTAGGTGACTACAGGGAATACCCCAGTAAAGAAAATGTTACTGGGGTAGTATCCCTTCCTTATGCTATCCAAAACCTGTGGATATTACACTTTTAAAAGTCTCTGTTCTGACTTGCATACAAATTCAACTTAAGAACAAACTCACAGAACTGATCTTGTTCGTAATTTGGGGACAGCCTGTAAGTGGAAAATCCCATGACATTGGATCCACTCCATATTTTCCTTCTAACCTTTAAAGGAGTTCTCCAAGGTGCTGAAGAGTTTGGTGAGCATTGACCTTGGGTTTTGGAGTTGTAGTTGTTGTGGCTCAGCTGGAGCCTCAGGAAGAAGGTGATGTTCCTTTTGTTGATACAGACGATGTTGATACTGAAGACGAAGAGTTTCAGTTTCCCATGGCAAGGCATGTTTTTGAAGATGTTTCTGATCTTAGTGAAACTTCCCAGGTGCAGGTGGAGGAGGCAAGCTCTCAGCTTGCCGATTCTCAGGCTAATGAGCTATCTGACTTTGAAGGCTCTGCAGATTTAGATAGGGAGGATTGTTTGCAATTCAGGGTTTGCGGCAGTGCGAGGCTTGCTAACAAGAGAGGTTAGAGGTCAAAGGAATGCATTCATGCTGGGCAAGTATATTAAACGAACTGTTTGAAGTCAACTCTTTGTCAGTGCAACTTTTGCAAACACCCTGGTAACTTCTCTGGGTTGCCTTGGCTTTTGGGCAATGCTCTTGGCTTCTTGGGACTTTGTCTTGTTCTTGGTTCCTTGGGACTCTGTCATGCTGCCATGGAATCTTCAATGCCTTTGGATTATGCTTCATGTTGTTTGCCATTGAACTTTGGAAATTTTGCCTTTGCATTTAAGACTCTGCTTTTGCCATTGAACTTTTGAAACCTTACGTCTATGTTAAAGATGGAGCCCCCGGTGGCACAGTGGGTTCAACCCCTGTGCCGACAAGACTGACGACCGACAGGTCACAGGTTCGAATCCGGGGAGAGGCAGATGAGCTCCCTCTATCAGCTCCAGCTCCAGCTCCAGCTCCTCATGCGGGGACGTGAGAGAAGCCTCCCACAAGGATGATAAAAACATCAAATCATCCAGGTGTCCCCTGGGCAACGTCCTTGCAGACAGCCAATTCTCTCACACCAGAAGCGACTTGCAGTTTCTCAAGTTGCTTCTGACATGACAAAAAAAATGTTAAAGACTTTGCTTTTTCTTCAATAAACTTCCTTCCTTCCTTAGGAGATCCCTCGTTTTCCGAGGAGGGTTGTCTTCCAGCATTCTTGTGGGTCCGTATGTGGCTGTGGAGCCCTATTCTTGCTCTGCATCTTCTTCCGCAGTGAGGGTATTGGTTTCCAGGTGGAAGGCGGTCTCGGTCGGGGTTGGCTTGACGCACCTTCCTCTTGGCACGCTTCTCCCTTTCACCCTCCATTCATGCCTCTTCAAATTCTGCAGCACTGCTGGTCACAGCTGACCTCCAGCTATAAACTACAAAACCTTCAGCCTTGGTGTGGTGTGGTGTTCTGAGCAAGGTGAATCTATCCTGAGTTGCGGCAGTAGTTCACCTCCATCCAGAGAGCACTGTAGACTCAAACCATGATGGATCTGGACCAAACTTGGCATGAATACTCCATATACCTAAATATGAACACTGGTGGAGTTTGAGAAAAATAGAACTTGACATTTGGGAGTTGTAGTTACTTTATTTTCCAGATCACCAAACTGGGCCACAGCAACACGTGGCAGCAGATGGCTAGTATCGTATATAAACGTGGATAGCTGCATGCATTTCTCTGCATGTCCTTGGCTTTTGTAGTTTTTCTTTCTTGAAACAAAGGGCTCATTTTTGCCCAGACAGAGGTCGTCATAAACTAAAGGCTTTGGCTTAAAGCTGCTTTCCCCTTTGATGAGTGCTGTCTAATGGTCCTTGCTGACCCCGTACATGTAACTTATCACTCTTGTATTTATTTATAAACATATTCATGTTCTGCCTTGTACCGAAAGATCTCTTGGCCTCCCATCTATCATAACTGTTGCGCATGTAGTTGCCGATGATACGTAACTGTCTGCCTTAAGTGCGTCAACATTTTCACTGGGATTGTGGGGATGGTTGGATTCAGCAGAAGGACCCTTGTCTTTTCTTCTCTCTGGTCATCTTAAAATTGTATCTTGTTCTGGCCAAGTACCATTCAGGCCTTTGCACAATTAAGACTTGTGCACCAGCTGTGACCGTACCTCATGAAGGCAGATCTGGCCAGGGTGGTCCATGCCTTAGTCACCTCCGGATTGGATTACTGTAATGCACTCTACGTGGGGCTGCCCTTGAAAACGGCCCGGAAATTTCAATTGGTTCAACGGGCGGCGGCCAGGTTGTTAACTGGTGCTCCTTACAGGGAGCGGTCAACCCTCCTGTTTAAGAAGCTCCACTGGCTGCCGTTCATTTTCCGGTCCCCATTCAAGGTGCAGGTGCTTACCTTCAAAGCCCTAAACAGTTTGGGACCCGCCTACCTGCGTGACCACATTTCTGTATACGAACCCACACGATCTCTTCAATCATCTGGAGAGGCCCTGCTCGCGCTCCCACCTCCATCGCAAGTGCGATTGGTGGGGACGAGGGAGAGGGCCTTCTCGGTGGTGGCCCCTCGACTCTGGAACTCACTCCTCAAGGACATCAGTCATGCTCCAACTTTGTCAATCTTTAGGAGCAGCCTGAAAATGTGGTTGTTCCAGAATAAGGAAACTCCCAGCAATATGTCCCTAAAATGCACTTTATCAATGATCTAGGATTGTCTGCACACCCTTTCCTCTCTGAAATTCTATCCTAGTTATATATTTCACCTGGTCATGCTCAGCATTATTTTTAATTTATTTATTATTTTATTTTATTTATTTACTTTATTTGTATATTGCTCTTCTCAGCCCTTGGGCGACTCAGAGCGGTTTACAACAATTTCGGTATACACAATACAAAATCATTAGGCATAGCATCACAAATCATTAGACATCAACATCAGTACATCAGTACATCAATATAACAAATCCATCAGGTCTCATCAATGAAATCAAAATCCAAACTCGTTATCTATTGTTCCATGTTCCAATAATCAATCAATAATCAATAACACTGCCTAGTCGAATGCCTGTTCAAACAGCCAGGTCTTCACTTTTCTCCGGAATGCCAATAAGGAGGGGGTCAATCTGATATCTGCAGGAAGGGCGTTCCACAGCCGAGGGGCCACCACTGAAAAGGCCCTGTCTCTCGTCCCCGCCAGGCGTGCTTGTGAAGCCGGCGGGACCGAGAGCAGGGCCTCCCCAGACAATCTTAATGTCCTAACTGGTTCATCGGAGGAGTTGCGTTCGGACAGGTACGTCGGGCCAGATAGGTAAGGGACAATGGTTGGTGCAACCCCTTTGCAATAACCCTCACATAGGATTGTTGTAGGTTTTTTTGGGCTATATGGCCATGCTCTAAAGGCATTCTCTCCTGACGTCTCGCCTGCATCTATGGCAAGCATCCTCAGAGGTAGTGAGGTCTGTTGGAACTAGGAAAAGGGGTTTATATATCTGTGGAATGACCAGGGTGGGACAAAGAACTCTTGTCTGCTGGAGCTAGGTGTGAATGTTTCAGCTGACCACCTTCATTAGCATTTGATGGCCTGGCAGTTGTTTGGTGTGGCTTGTTGGTGCCTGGGGCAATCTTTTGTTGAGAGGTGGTTAGATGTCCCTGATTGTTTCCCCTCTGTTGTTTTGTTGTTGTGATTTTAGAGTTTTTTTTTAATACTGGTAGCCATATTTTGTTCATTTAGCCATTACCACGTCCCCTTAGGTATTGCACCATGACATTCACAGTTACTACTCAGATGCTATCAATGATGCTATCAAAACAGAGGCTGGATGGCCATCTGTCAGGGGTGATTTGAATGCAATATTCCTGCTTCTTGGCAGAATGGGGTTGGACTGGATGGCCCATGAGGTCTCTTCCAACTCTTTGATTCTATGATTCTATGATTCTAATGTACCACATGTTCATCAAACAGTATTTTTCTTTGACTAGAAATGCTTTGCTATTGCTATCTAACAGTTTCACCTCCTCCCTTCCAGACCTACACCACACAGTGTCTTCTCGTGCTCTACTGACCCAGATGCTTGGTCTTCCTGTGATGAACCCTTTTAGGCCCAGCAAAGTTCTCCCTTCATTAATGTGTCTCCCCAGAGGTTGTCCTTTCCTTGACCACTTCATCTCGTTCCTTCCAGACCCACATCTTGCTGTGTCTTTCATGAGTACTATTCCCCCATCTTAATGTGTTGAACTGTTTTATGTCTCCAGATGTTTCCTCTTGGTTAACCCATCTCCACAAATGTTCTTTTCATCTTAACCCAGTGTCACCTTCTTCCAGATGACCAACCACTGGCCCATGTGGTTGGTCATCCTGTGATTAATCCCTTTAGCCCTCGGAAGGAAGGAAGGAGGAGGAAGGAAGGAAGGAAGGAAGGAAGGAAGGAAGGAAGGAAGGAGAATTCAGATCAAGGAGAGGGGAACATTTGGGGAGATAGACAGCATGTCAGGAGCGGCTTCCTTCCTTCCTTCCTTCCTTCCTTCCTTCCTTCCTTCCTTCCTTCCTTCCTTCCTTCCTTCCCTTTCTTCTTCCTTCTTTTCCTTCCTTCTTTTCTTCCTTCTTCCTTCCTTCTTTTCTTCCTTCCTTCTTTCCTCCCTACTTCCTCTTCCTTCCTACCTTCCTTCCTTCTTTTCCTTCCTTCCTTCCTTCCTTCCTTCCTTCCTTCCTTCTTCTTTCTTTCTTTCCTTCCTTCTTCCTTTCATTCCTTCTTTCCTTCCTTCTTTCTTCCTTCCTTCCTTCCTTCCTTCCTTCCTCCTTCTTCCTTCTTCCTTCCTTCCTTCCTTTCTTCCTTTTTTTCCTCCTTCTTTCCTTTTCTTCCTCCTTCTTTCTTTCTTTCCTCCTCCTTCCTTCCTTCCTTCCCTCCCTCCCTCCTTCCCTCCTTCCCTCCTTCCCTCTTTCCTGCCTTCTTTCCAGACCCCTCCTTCCTGCCTTCTTCCAGACCACATTCAGCAGTGTCCCTCTCAAACCCTACTGGTTCATGTGGTTGGTCTTCCTGTGATTAGGCCCCTTCGTTAATCTTCCCAAATATTCTCCTCCCCTTGACCCAGTTGTCTTCCTTTCCTACCTTCATCATAAAGTGTCCTCCTTGAACAGTACCATTCCAACTGGTTGGCCTTCCTGACATGAACCCCAATACTTAACCCTTTCCCCTTTCTTCATGCCTTTGGGTCTCCCCATTTTCCTTGACAGGACAGGAGCTCCTGCCAGAAAAGCAGGTGATGTGGCTCCGTGGACACCAAGGCTGTGCAGACCAGTGTTTGGTGTGTGGGAGGGTTGTGGGTTGCATTGTGGGGGCAGAGTGTTGCCGCTTCTCCCGGCTCTGGTACCAGAAGCAGGAGCACATGCACCGAAGAGGAGGACCTTGGCACAGAGTGTCCACCACGGAGCTACAATGCTCTCTTCCTCCTTCGTTCCTTCTTACTGGCCACCACGTTGGACAAGGAGGAAGTGGGCCACCACACCACCTGCCAAGCTAGGGTGAGGAGGGGAGGCTCCTCCTTCCTCTCTGCTGCCTTGGAAACCCAGTTGCCTCTATGCTTTCTGTCTCTCTCCTGCAGGGTACGGCCACGCAGCCCCCAGTACCGATGGTGGCAAGGTCTTCTGCATGTTCTACGCCCTCCTGGGTATCCCTCTCACCCTGGTCATGTTCCAGAGCCTGGGCGAGCGGATCAACACCTTCGTGAGGTACCTCCTCCACCGGATCAAGAAGTGCCTTGGCATGCGGCGGCCAGAGGTCTCCATGGCCAACATGGTGACCATCGGCTTCTTCTCCTGCCTCAGCACCCTCTGCATCGGTGCTGCGGCGTTCTCCTACTACGAGAACTGGACCTTCTTCCAGGCCTACTACTACTGCTTCATCACCCTCACCACCATCGGCTTTGGGGACTACGTGGCCCTCCAGAAGGAGCAGGCTCTACAGACCAAGCCCCAGTACGTGGCCTTCAGCTTCATCTATATCTTGACCGGGCTGACCGTGATTGGGGCCTTCCTCAACCTGGTGGTGTTGCGCTTCATGACCATGAACGCTGAGGATGAGAAGCGGGATGCTGAGCACCGGGCTCTGCTCACCCACAACGGCCAGGCCAGCAGCATTCACACTACGGACACCACCGCTTCCTCGACCGCCGCCGCGCTGGGAGGCATTGGAAGCTCCAGCGTTGGCTGTGGAGGCGGCGGAGGCCGAGGAGGCCTGCGCAACGTCTATGCCGAGGTCCTCCACTTCCAGTCCATGTGCTCCTGCCTTTGGTACAAGAGCCGGGAGAAGCTGCAGTACTCCATCCCCATGATTATCCCCAGAGACCTCTCCACCTCGGACACCTGCATGGAGCAGAGCCATTCGTCCCCGGGCCATTACCCGGAGACGCCCTCCAACCGATGCTTCTGCAACGCCCGGCGCTCGGCCATCAGCTCCGTCTCCACGGGGCTCCACAGCCTCTCCGCCTTCCAGGGACTCATGAAGCGACGGAGCTCCGTGTAACGGAAGAGGGGAACCGCCTCTCGCAGCCCTGAAAGCGGGGGAAGAGCCCCGTTCCTTTTACGGCAAAGGGAAGGAAGGGATGGAGGCCGCAGGAGATGGTGGGAAGAGCGGGGCCACAACCAGACTCAGCATTTGCACTGATATCGACACAGAGGAACAAGGGAGGTGGTTGAGGCATGGGTTGGTGTCCATACAAAGGGGGAAACAAGGGAGCCATAGCTATAAGTGTTCCCCTGCAGTTTGGTGAAGGAGAAATGAGAGGTAGGTCCTCCAGATGGTCAGCATTGGGATGGGAACCTCCAGCTGAGATGCCCATTTGGGGCAGTGGACCTTTTTTTTGGTTTTACAGCAACTCTGCTATCAATGAAGCTTGAAAACAATCCATTTTTGCACCCTCACAGGGGCGTTGTTGGGGTGTCGGTGGCAGGTTTGAGGTGGCTCTTTCAGCACCTCGACGTGGACCCACAGAAGGTGGGCTATTCTTCCAGTTTTTCGGATCCTGGCCATTTCAATGGCAATGCTTCTCTTCCCTTTCCTGTCACTGGTCGTAGGGGAAACTGTGCATTGAAACTTGTCTCCGCACACAGTGAAAAGATTGGCTTCGGCGACTGGATGGTCACTCAGCGAAAATGCTGCCTTCTATGCATTGTGGTCCGCTCATAAGTGACACTCGCCACAAGGGCCCCTGCCCGATTGCTTCCCTATGTTTGTGTGAATGTGTATATATGCAACCAAGGGGCACTTGGCTCCGCTGCACCACTGAAATAGTTGCACAGGGGTATGCCCGCACTTTGGAAACACCCACAAATCCCATTGTATGGATCCCAAAGTCCATGGCCAACCCTCTCCTGCTTCTCTATTGGGTCTTCCGTTCCATTCTGCTTCTTCCCAACAGAGTTGTGGATGCTGAAAAGGGGGAAAGGAAGGGGCCTGAGGCTGTTAGGAATTGTGGGAGTTGGAGTCCAAAACATTTGGAGGGCTGAAGTTTACCCATGTCTGGCATAGATGCACCAATTGGTACGTATTCTGCCCTTCAAAACAGGGTCAGAAGTGGAGAAATAGGACAAATAGGATTTCCTTGAAGAATGTTCCAAAGGTATATGGCTACCATTGCCCTGCCGTGGGCAACCTGGGATGATGTGCGGGCATAGCATCTTCGGGGGTTGTATCCAATTCTCTTAAGGTGCATCTACACGAGGCATTGGCAAACTTTGGCCCTTCAGGTGTTTTGGACTTCAACTCCCATCATTCCTAACAGCCTCAGGCCCCTTCCTTTACCCCCTGAGCCTGTTAGGAATTGTGGGAGTTGGAGTCCAAAACACTTGGAGGGCTGAAGTTTACCCATGTCTGGCATAGATGCACCAATTGGTACATATTCTGCCCTTCAAAACAGGGTCAGAAGTGGAGAAATAGGACAAATAGGATTTCTTTGCAGAATGTTCCAAAGGTATATGGCTACCATTGCCCTGCCGTGGGCAACCTGGGATGATGTGCAGGCATAGCATCTTCAGGGGTTTGTATCCAGTTCTCTTAAGATGCATCTACACTAGGCATTGGCAAACTTTAGTCCTTCAGGTGTTTTGGACTTCAACTCCCATAACTCCTAACAGCCTCAGGCCCCTTCCTTTACCCCCTGAGGCTGTTAGGAATTGTGGGAGTTGAAGTCCAAAACACCTGCAGGGCCAAAGTTTGCCCATGCCGGATCTACACTGTCAAATTAAGGCAGTTTGGCACCACATAATAATAATAATAATAATAATAATAATAATAATAATAATAATAATAGCAGGATTGCAGAGAAACAACTGGAAAAACTGACACGGTATGAGGATTTAAAAATTGAACTGCAAAGACTCTGGCACAAACCAGTAAATGTGATCTCAGTGGTGATCGGCACACTGGGTGCAGTACCTAAAGACCTTGGCCTGCACTTAAACACAATTGGCGCTGACAAGATTACCATCTGCCAGCTGCAAAAGGCCACCCTACTGGGATCTGTATGCATTATTCACCAATACATCACACAGTCCTAGGCACTTAGGAAGGGTCCGACGTGTGATCCAATACAACAGCCAGCAGAGTGTCTGCTGTGGACTCATCTTGTTGAGTTTCAAATAATAATAAATACTTTATTTATATTCTGCCTTCTCAACCCGAAGGGGACTCCGGGCGGATCACAGTACAAATAACACGACAAACATTCAATGCTGCTTTTGTATAGACAATACACAGACAGACAGAACAGAAAGGAGGTGTTGTTGACTCAATGTCCAGCTGTTTTATTTATTTATTTTTTTGGTGCCAAGGAAGGTGAGTCCAGCCACAGGGGGTGCTGTTGCTCCATTCTGTATGACGAAGAGCCGTTAGGACTTCCTCCTTTTGGTCAACCAGCATCTTCTTTCTTTATGGTGTCGTAAAACACCTCCCCCGCTTTTAGCGGTACCTAATTTCCCTAATTACAGTGTTTTCAAACTGCTTAGGTAAACAGTGAGCAGGGCTGACAGTCACTGCTCACGCCGACCCGGGGCTTCAAACTTGCAACGATCTTCTAGTTTGGTGAGGTCTCAGCACTGATTGGTGGTAAACACATGGAAGTAGAAGTGGTTCTGGCCATGAAAGCCTTCGACAATACATTGATCTTCTAGTTGCTGGTGATTCATCAGCTGTGCTAAACCTTCGACATTCACTGCCATGGCTCAAGGATATAGAATACTGGGAGTTGTAGTTCGGTGTGGAGCCAACACTCTTTGGCAGAGAAGGCTTTGGACCTTGCAAAATTATAACCATCATGGTTGCACAGCATTGAGTCATGGAAGTTAAAGTGGTGCCAAACTGCATCAATTCTGCAGTGTAGATGGAAGCCTAGGGGTGGCAGGTTTGGAAAGGTGAAGGTAGGGCAGAGACATAGCTATTGGGGGGGGGGGACATGGTCATCTGAAGCCCCCCATTCAAAGTCTGAAGCCCAAACGAATCATTTCCTTCACCTCCCAAACCTCTAGCATTGCAATACAGGCCTAGGGATGGCAGGTTTGGAAAGGCGAAGGTAGCGCAGAGTTAAAGTGGTGCCAAACTGCATCAATTCTGCAGTGTAGATGCAGGCTTAGGTGTGGCAGGTTTGGAAAGGTGAAGCCAGGGCAGAGGTATAGCTATGGGTGGAAAGGTGTGGTCATCTGAAGCCCCCCATTCTAAGTCTGAAGCCCAAACGAAACATTTTCTTCACTTCCCAAACCTCTAGCATTACAACAATTTACAAGTTCAGGCGAGTATTTGGAGTAATATAGTTTCAGCCTCCAAAGTACCAATACATTTAGGCATGAATGAATTTCAATTCCCCCTTTTCTGCAGTGCTACAAACAGAGGGAAAATCCAATGGAGGGGAGGCAGTGTTTGTATTTGGAGAGCGATGCACCTGCACTGTGTAATGAATGCAGTCTGACCCCACTTCTACTTCCATGTGTTTACCACCAATCAGTGCTGAGACCTCACCAAACTACAACTCCCAGAATCCCACGACATTGAGACTTGGTGTTTACAGTGGTGCCAAACTGCATTCATTGGATTGCATAGATCAGGCATGGGTAAACTTGGGCCCTCCAGGTGTTTTGGACTCCAACTCCCAGAATTCCTAACAGCCTCAGGCCCCTTCCTTTCCCCCCTCAGCCGCTTAAGCGGCTGAGGGGGGAAAGGAAGGGGCCTGAGGCTGTTAGGAATTCTGGGAGTTGGAGTCCAAAACACCTGGAGGGCCCAAGTTTACCCATGCCAAGCATAGATGCACCAATTGGTTCATATTCTGCTCTTCAAAACAGGGTCAGAATTGGAAAAATAGGACAAAATTCCCTATGTATTTTGTGTGTTTTCGACACTTTCTCATGCAAAAGTGAATGGCTGCTCCTGCAGGCTTTCAGGAGAGATAATTCACCTATTAATACCTTGGGTCACCAAGAAATAATTAATTTATTATAATTAATTCATTCCTTGGGTCACCAAGAAAAATGTAAACACCTTTGAAGAGCCAGCTGTATGTATCCATTTGCAGCCCCCCTTTTTGCACCCTGGATTTAAGCAAAAGCTTCCAAACTTCCTTAGGCTGTTCTGTATGTTTTGGAAAGCCGTGGCATCTATGCAAACCAGTGGGAGAGTCTCAACTCCGGGCCATCCTGATCCAGAAAGGTTTGCTCCTCCAAAACCCTTGGAAACCTATCTCCCCTTCCCCTTTTTTAGCTCCTTTGGACAAGGAAAATGTATCAAGAGATTGCATTATTTGCTGCTGTAATTCTCAGGCTTTAAAAAAAATGATATCCAAGTTGACGTTTCTGTTGACTCTTTTTCTGGCAATTCCCAGTTCCAGCTGCAACATTTTAGACCCAGTCACCCAGAAACATATCACAACTCTTATGTTTCCTCCTCTTCTCTTCCTGTCCTTTCTTGTTGAAAAGGTGTTTTTGGAGCCACGGTTCAGCAGGGCAGCGGTGCAACTTTTGCACTATTTATAAAAAAGGAATAATTCAGAAAAGTGTGAATTGATTCTTGGTATCTCTGTAGCAAAATTTCACAAAGCTGGCCATAAAGCAGGTGGTCCTAACCTGGGTTCGAATCCATGCCCAATAAAACCTTCCATATGCCTAAATTTCATTTTTGGAGATTTGACGATTCTCAGATTTGATTCAGGAATTTTGAGGTCCTCTAGCTTGATTGTGTGGCCAACTTCTGCACTGGAGGACCTCAAGGTTCTTAGAGAGTATACTTCTCTCTAGAGTTGACCTAGAACAGTGATCTAGAACAGTGTTTCTCAACCTTCCTAATGCCGCAAGTCCTTAATACAGTTCCTCATGTTGTGTTGACCCCCCTACCATAACATTATATTCATTGCTACTTCCAAGTGCCCTTGGAATTATAGGACTGCAAACCATGCTTCTGTTAATGCTGGCACAAGAAATGGCTATAAATAGCTTCCCAACTTGGATGGGAGACCAACCATGAAGCCCAGGTGCCATAGGCTATTTTGCAGAGGAAGGAAAGGGGGAAAACTAACTTCCTGCCTAAGAAAACCCTATTAAATTAACAAGGTCACTGTAAATCAATAGGTTTTTTTTCGTGTCAGGAGCGGCTTCCTTCCTTCTTTCTTTCCTTCCTTCCTTCTTCCTTTCTTTCTCTCTTTCCTTCCTTCCTTCCTTTTCTTCCTACCTTCCTTCCTTCCTTCCTTCTTCCTTTTGTTCCTTCTTTCCTTCCTTCCTTCCTTCCTCCTTTCATTTCTTCTTTCCTTCCTTCCTTCCTTCCTTCTTTCCTTCCTTCCTTCTTTCCTTCCTTCTTTTCTTCTTCCTTTCTTCCTCTTTCCTTCTTCCTTTCTTCTCCTTCCTCCCTTCCTTCTTGCTTTCTTTCCCACTTTCCTTCCTACCTACCTTCCTTCTTCTTTCCTTCTTTCCTTCCTTCCTTCTTCCTTCCTTCCTTCTTGCTTTCTTTCCCTCTTTCCTTCCTACCTACCTTCCTTCATTCCTTCCTCCCTCCATCCATCCTTTCCTTCTTTACATCTTTCTTTCCTTTTCCCCTTCCTTTTTTCCTTTTTTCATTTTTTCCTTCCTTCTTTACTTCCATCTTTCTTTCCTTTTCCCCTTCCTTCCTTCTTTTCTTGTTTCCTTCCTTCCTTCCTTCCTTCTGTCCCTCTTTCCCTCCCTCCTTCTCATTCTGCCTAGCTTGCTCCCATCCTCCTTTCCAGTTGAGCTGGCTCCCTTCCCTCCTTTCTTCTCCCCTCCTTCCTTCCTTCCTTCCTTCCTTCCTTCCTTCCTTCCTTCCTTCCTTCCTTCCTTCCTTCTTTCCTTCCCTCCTTCCTTCCTTCCCTCCTTCCTTCCTTCCTTCTTTCCTTCCTTCCCTCCTTCCTTCCTTCCCTCCTTCCTTCCCTCCCTCCCTCTCTCCCTCCCTCCCTCCTTTCTTCTCCCTTTCATCCTTCCTTCCCTCCCTCCTTTCTTCTCCTTCCCTTCTTTCCCTCCCTCCCTCCTTTCTTCTCCCTTCCTTCCCTCCTTCCTCCTTCCCTGCACCCCTCTCCCTTGCCTCCTTCTCTCCTGGCCTCCTTGACCCCTTCCTTGAGGGCTAACTCAGGGCAGGAACCTTCTCTCCCAAATCTTCCCTTTCCCTTGCCTGAGGAGTGCCAAGTTGAGAAAGGGAATGAGTCAGAAGAAGAAGAAGGAAGGAAGGAAGGAAAGGCCCAGAGACAGAGAAGAGAGCTGATGGAGGGGGAGAAATCCCCATCCCTCGTCAGTCCGGCTGAGCTGCCTGGCGCAAAACAGGCTCGCGCATCAGCGAGCAAATTAGGCTAAGACGGTCTTAGGCTAAAGCTTTTTCCTTTCCTGCCCATGTGACCCCGGCTGCGTGGCGGCGGTGGCAACCCGCGTGGCGTCACGTAGGCAAAGCAGGCCTTTGCTGGGCCTTTGGGGGGCACGGCTTTGGCCTTGGAGGGGATCAGGGCTGGCTCAGGGACTCCCAGGCCCAAAACCCAGAGATTGGCTTTGCAAGAGCTTCTTTGCAATCAATCCCACTTGAAAGGAATGTGCAGAAGGAGGCATTTTTGCAAAAAAGGGGGGGGGGGGACAACGACAACACACTCTTTGATCTGCCCATTTTGACAAAGCTTTAATGGCTGCCGAGAAGAGGAAATTAGGCCACGCAAGCAAGGAGCATATTGCTCTCCTCTGTGTGAGTCGGCTCCCTGCTGTCAATCACAGCCTGGCCCAGTTAGTAGGCCAGCCTGGCTTGCAAATGGGTGAATGATGTGCTCAATGATGCGCTTGCCTCCCAGTATGGATGGAGGAAGGGAAGGCGTCTCTCCAGGACGGTTGGAAATAAAGTAGCCCTTCCTGGAGAAAAAGGGGGTGTTTTGGGGTGCAACAGGAGGACCTTTCAGGGCTATTCAACACCTTCCTCAAGGATTAAGATCCTGAATTATAGGCACTCTTGTCACAGTTGTAAGTGGGGCCAAATTGGGAGGGAGAGCTCATAAACCAGAGGAGAGGATCAGCATCCAAAATGACTTTCACAGCTCAGAGCAGGCATGGTGGGGGGCTAGAATCATAGAATCAAAGAGTTGGAAGAGACCTCACAGGCCATCCAGTCCAACCCCATTCTGCCAAGAAGCAGGAATATTGCATTCAAAGCACCCCCGACAGATGGCCATCCAGCCCCTGCTTAAAAGCTTCCAAAGAAGGAGCCTCCACCACACTCCGGGGCAGAGAGTTCCACTGCTGAACAGCTCTCACAGTCAAGAAGTTCTTCCTCATGTTCAGATGGAATCTCCTCTCTTATTTACAGTTTTTATATTCCGCCCTTCTCACCCCGCAGGGGACTCAGGGCGGATTACAGCATACACATATATGGCAAACATTCAATGCCAGTTTGATAGACAACGAATATAGACAATACACAGAGGCTATTTAACTTTTTTCTGGCCGCCAGGGGAGCTGCTGCTTTCATTGTCCATCAGCGACACCGATGAAGTTCTTCCGCATTCCACATCCCGGAGTTTTCTTTATGTCCTCATAAATTAGTTAATTTAGCCTCCCACACAAGGTGGTACCTTATTTTCCTACTTGACAGATGCAACTGTCTTTCAGGTTGCAAAGGTCGACAACAGGCTACACAATGGCTGGACACCCACTCCAACCCGGGCTGGCTTCGAACTCATGACCTTTTGGTCAGAGTGATCTTAATGCAGCTGACACTCAGCCAGCTGTGCCACAATCCCAAATCTCTCTTGTAGTTTGAAACCATTGTTCCATGTCCTAGTCTCCAAGGAAGCAGAAAAAAAGCTCCCTCCCTCCTCCCTGTGGCTTCCTCTCACATATTTATACATGGCTATTATATCTCCTCTCAGCCTTCTCTTCTTCAGGCTAAACATGCCCAGCTCCTTAAGCCGCTCCTCATAGGGCTTGTTCTCCAGACCCTTGATCATTTTAGTTGCCCTCCTCTGGACACATTCCAGCTTGTCAATATCTCTCTTGAATTGTGGTGCCCAGAATTGGACACAATATTCCAGGTGTGGTCTAACCAAGGTGGAATAGAGCATGGAGAGCATGACTTCCCTAGATCTAAACACTATACTCCTATTGATGCAGGCCAAAATCCCATTGGCTTTTTTTGCCGCCACATCACATTGTTGGCTCATGTTTAACTTGTTGTCCACGAGGACTCTAAGATTGCACATTATCTTTTAAACAGAGGCTGGATGGCCATCTGTCAGGGGTGATTTAAATACAATATTCCTGCTTCTTGGCAGGGGTTGGACTGGATGGCCCAGGAGGTCTCTTCCAACTCTTTGATTCTATGATTCTAAGATCTTTTTCACACGTACTGCTCTCGAGCTAGGCATTGTCCCCCATTCTGTATCTTTGCATTTCGTTTTTCCTGGACTGGATGGCCTTTGGGTTCCGTTCCAACTCGAGGATTCTCGTATTCTATTCTTGGATCACAACACTTGCAATCCCAATCTCTTGCTATTCACGGCCATAGGCGTTTGGAGAAAACAGTGTACCAAGGCCCCATTGCAGGGAGAGGCATTGGAGCTACACCAGGCATGGGCAAACTTTGGGCCTCCAAGTGTTTTGGACTTCAAATCCCACAATTTTTAACAACAGGCAGGCCATTAGGCATTCTGGGAATTGAAGTCCAAAACACCTAGAGGACCAAAGTTTGCACATGCCTGAGCTGCACCATACTTCCTCATGTAATGTCTAGTAAAGTGATTAACTCATGTGAGGCAACAAGAGGATTTGTGGCAATTATCTTCCACATTAAACTAGTGCAAGTAGAGGAAGAAGAAAAAATATGGGATTTCCACAGCTCAGTACAAATGTGGCACCCGTTCCATTGTGCAATGAATCCAGTCCAGGTTTTTGGAGCTCACCAAAGTGCTGAAAATGCTTTAATAGGGAAGGTTCAGCACCTGGGACAGCTCCCCAAAGCTCTGATTTCAACCTGGACTGGATTCCCCACCAGGATGGCTTGAGCTCTGTATTATTATTAATGCTCCACAGCTCAATACAAATGTGGCACCCATTCCATTGTGTAATGAATCCATTCCAGGTTTTTTGGAGCTCCCCAAAGTGCTGAAAATGCTTTACTACGGAAGGTTCAGCACCTGGGACAGCTCCCCAAAGATCTAATTAACACCTGGACTGGATTCACCACCAGGATTGCATGGACATGTCTAGTAAAGAGGTTAACTACTGTGAGGCATTAAATGGGTTTGTGGCCATTATCTTGCACATTAATCTAGTGCAAGTAGAGAAAGAAAAAATATGGGATTTTCACAGCTGAGTACAAATGCGTCCCCCATTCCGATTGCGCAATGAATCCAGTCCAGGTTTTTGGAGCTCCCCAAAGTGCTGAAAATACTTTGATAGGGAAAGTTCAGAACCTGGGACAACTCCCCAAAGCTCTGATTAGAACCTGGACAGGATTCACCACCAGGATTGCATGGACACGGTATTATTAATGCTCCACAGCTCAGTTCCAGTTGCGCAATGAATCCAGTCCAGGTTTTTTGGAGTTCTCCAAAGTGTTGAAAATGCTTTAATAGGGAAGGTTCAGCACCTGGGATAGCTCCACAAAGTTCTGATTAAAACCTGGACTGGATTCACCGCCAGGATTGCATGGACACTGTATTATTAATGCTCCACAACTCAGTTCCGGTTGCGCAATGAATCCAGTCCAGGTTTTTTGGAGTTCTCCAAAGTGTTGAAAATGCTTTAATAGGGAAGGTTCAGCACCTGGGATAGCTCCACAAAGTTCTGATTAAAACCTGGACTGGATTCACCGCCAGGATTGCATGGACACTGTATTATTAATGCTCCACAACTCAGTTCCGGTTGCGCAATGAATCCAGTCCAGGTTTTTTGGAGTTCTCCAAAGTGTTGAAAATGCTTTAATAGGGAAAGTTCAGCACCTGGGACAGCTCCACAAAGCTCTAATTAGAACCTGGACTGGATTCACCACCAGGATTGCTTGAACTCTGTATTATTATTAATGCTCCACAGCTCAATACAAATGTGGCACCCATTCCATTGTGCAATGAATCCAGTCCTGGTTTTTGGAGCCGCCCAAAGTGCTGAAAGTGCTTTAGTAGGGAAAGTTCAGCACCTGGGACAGCTCCACAAAGTTCCGATTAAAACCTGGACTGGATTCACCACCAGGATTGTTTGAACTCTATTATTATTAATGCTCCACAGCTCAATACAAATGTGGCACCCATTCCATTGCGCAATGAATCCAGTCCTGTTTTTTGTAGCCCCCCAAAGTACTGAAAGCGCTTTAGTAGGGAAAGTTCAGCACCTGGGACAGCTCCACAAAGCTCTTATTAAAACCTGGACTGGATTCACCACCAGGATTGCATGGACACTGTATTATTGTTATTAATGCTGTTTGATGCCACTTGGAACTTCAATGCTATGGAACCATGGGAGTTGTAGGTCTCTTTGGAAGAGAAGGCTATAGACCTGTGGCTCTCAACCTTCCTAATGCTGTGACCCCTTAACACAGTTCCTCATGTTGTGGTGACCCCCAACCATAACATTATTTTTGTTGCTACTTCATAACTGTATCAGACATTTACATTATGAATCATAATGTAAATGTCTGATACACGGGATGTATTTTCATTCACTGGATCAAACTTGGCACAAATGCCCAATATGCCCAAATTTGAATACTGGTGGGGTTGAGAAGGGGGTATTGATTTTGTCATTTGGGAGTTGTAGTTGCTGGGATTTATAGTTTACCTACAATCAAAGGGCACTTTCCCCCCTGCTTTGATAGGGACGTGAGCCTCCCTCCAGCCTTACTCACTCTCTCTCACTTGCACATGCGCACCACACTGCCATGCACCGAGCACGCCTGCTCTCCCCTCACTGCTTGGAGTCCCAGAAACAGCCCCCCTCCCCTTGGCTGAGAGTCCAGCCAATCACAGTGGAGGAGGATTTTTGGTGGGAGGATTCGCAGTCTGTTTCCAAAACGGAAGAGAAGGACAAGTGGAGAGATCTTCAGCCTTTTCTGCCAAAGGGGTTCTTAAGACCATCAGAAATATGTTTCCTTGATGGTCTTTGGTGACCCCTCTGAAACCCCTTCGTGACCCCCACCCCCCAAGGTGTCCCAACTCGCAGGTTGAGAAATACTCCAATAGACCTTGTAAAACTACAACTCCCAGGGTTCCATCGCATTGAGCTGGGACAGTCCAAGTGGTGTGAAATTGCATTCATTCTGCAGTAAGTTGGGCCTTTCACTCTGCAACTGTTCTTTCCCCTGTCGTTATTCCTTCTGCAAACTATTCATTCAGAGGATCCATTTTTGCTGGATTTCAAAAGTCCAACGGGACTCTACGGACAAGCCACCAAAGCGGTTCCTTCCGCCCAGGCCAAGCGGAGACCTTTTTTACAAACTCACCTGTTTCTAATACTTGACAAGCTGTACATAATAATGTTAGATATATGGGATTTTAAAGAAAAGCTATTTATTATCGACGATGCTCTCTACACACTGCATTCAATAAAGCACCGGAGGGGGGAGTTTGCTTTCATTTTTTTTCCACCCGTAGCAAAATAAATAAAAACGAAAGAGGGGCGTGTGGTGCGCTCTTAGGCAAACCTCCTGTCTTTCTCATGCCAAAGCATCTTTGTACTGCTCTTTCGACTTTCATTTTAGAAACAAAATAAAGTCTGGATTCAACCGCTCGCTGTCCGTTTCTCTTGTCTCAAGGCTTCAAGGTAAATCCCATTGAATTCAATGCATTTATGAAATAGAGCAATTTGGAGCGGCCTGTTGCACCTCGGCTACAGATCATCATCATCATCATCATATCATCATCATCATTTAATTACTTATTAATTGCCCTCCATCCAAGATGCTCTAGGCGATTTACAAGCTAAATTGTAAAGGATAAAAATACATACATACAGATATTGATAAAATTAACATAGATCAAAAGCTCTAGTAAAAAGCCAGGTCTTAAGTGCTAGGGGAAAAGGCCCTAAGTCACGCATGGCTCTCATGTAGGGCGGCAAGGAATCCCACACGGCAGGGGCCTGGTCCTTTCCAAGGGCACTTCTCTAGGACCCGGGATATGGAGTAAGTCACGTTGGGATGGTTGTTGCGACCTCCGATGATGGGAGAAGGAGAGGTGGTCCCTAAGATACGATGGACCCTGGCCGTAAAGAATCTTAAAGGTCAGAACTAGCATCTTATATAGACCACAGTAATCAGTTGGGAGCCAAAGCAAATGCCCCAACACTGGTGTTATATGGCATTTCATGGGCGTTCTTGTGAGTAACCTGGCTGCCGCATTCTGAACAATACGGAGCTTTCGGGTCGTAGACATCGGAAGACCAACATACAGGGCGTTGCAATAGTCCAGCATAGATGTGACCGTGGCATGAATGACTGTTTCCAGAGCCTCATCAGATAGGTAGGGTGCCAGTTGCCTCGCTTGTCGTAGATGGAAAAAGGCCTGTTTGCTGGCAGCAGCGACCTGAGCTTCCATTGTCAGCTGCAAATCCAAAACGACACCCAAGCTCTTAACGGTAGGTGAAGGAGATAGGGCAGCACCATCGAAGGTGGGTAGCAAATGGGTCAGACCAATCGAGCAGCCATGCCAGAGAATCTGTCTTCGCCAGATTCACCTTCAGTCTACTAGCACATAGCCAGTTCGACAGAGCCTCCAGACATAAGGTGAAATTGTCTGGTATTGATGTTGTCCAGGCTCCAAACGCAGAAGGAGTTGGGTGTCATCCGCATATTGATAGCAGTCTAAGCCGAAATTCCGAGCCAAACTAGCAAGGGGTCTAACATAGATGTTGAAGAGAAGAGTTCACCTAGCTCAAGCACTCACCAGGAAGACAAGCGAAGTAATAAAAAAATTATTTATTTATTTATTTATTATTCAAACTTCTATGCCGCCACTCCCCTGGGGCTCGGAGCGGCTTACAAGAACAGGCTACAATCTAACACAATTTAAAAACAATTTAAAAACAATTTAAAAACAACAATATCAAAGATCAAAGGCCTGTCGAAACAAATATGTCTTGCATGCCCTGCGGAAAGCTGATAAGTCCCGCAAGGCACAGACTTCAGGTGGCAGAGTATTCCAGAGTGATGGTGCCACTGCTGTGAAGGCTCTGTGTCTGGGTGCTGTTAGACACAAGGTCTTGACACTGGGAATTTCCAAGAGATCTTGGTCCTCAGAACGGAGGGAGCTCTGGGGTTGGTAGGGGGTGAGGCGGTCCCTCAGGTACATCGGCCCCAGACCATGCAAGGCCTTAAAGGTGAGGACCATCCCTTTGAAAGTGATCTGGTGCTCAATTGGTAACCAATGCAGCTGTAGTAAGATTGGTGGGCACTATGTCCCTGATTGGCCTTCCCAAAACATCTATTGTCCCTTGTGTCACCAGTTCTTGATCAAGTCCAGTGTCCCGAACACCAAACTCCCATGCAAGTCCCAACAGAAAATATTGTCCATATAAATGTCCACTGGCTAGGAATAACAAAGGCGAAAGATAACCTTGCCAAGATGGTAGCATGGTTTCCCATGACTGGAAACTCCATGCCAGGATTTATTTTTATTTATTTATTTATTTACAGTATTTATATTCTGCCTCCTCACCCCACAGGGAACTCAGGGCAGATTACAATGCACATATATATGGCAAACATTCAAAGCCAATTAGACATACAACATATATAGACAGACACAGGGACAATTTAACATTCCAGCTTTTTGGCTTCATGAGGGTATGCTCAATTCCGGCCACAGGGGGAGCTGCCACTTTAACATCCACTTGTGACACTGAGTCCTTGATGGAGTACTTCCTCATTCTTCTGCACACTGCTGGAAGGTTTTATGGTGTCATAAATTAGTTAAATTAGACTCCCCGCATAAATTTCCTACTTGATAGATGCAACTGTCTTTCGGGCTGCATAGGTCAACAGCAAGCTAGACTATTAATATTCGGGAGCTCACTCCGACCCAGGCTGGCTTCGAACTCATGAGCTCTTGGTCAGTAGTAATTTAATGCAGCTGGCTACTAACTAGCTGCACCACAGCCTGGTGGAAAATATCATGTATTGTCCAAATAGTGTCACAAAGGAAGGTTGGTCCACCTGGCTCCAATTGTCCTCTATGTCACCTAGGTCCTATGGGTTCCATTGAGGTAGCTGATTAATCCAATCAATGCCAATGAACTCTGGCAAGATGTTGGCCGATCTTCCCAGGACAGGAAAAATGCGGGCGAAGGTAATCGCATGAACAAGTTGGTGACTTCTCCAGTTATTTCATAAAATGATACAAAAACATAAGTAAGATTATACCTGTACATAGATGAGGGGCTGTGGTTACAGGGGTATCCTCTACTGGAAGCCTGGTCCTCACAGGTTGGGTGGGTATACATACAGATTGGGGTCCATGAGGACCTCAAGGGACTGATGAACAAATGAAAGCCAATTATTATTAAAAAATAATAATACATTATTTATTACCCGCTGATTAAAACAGACAGGTAAATGCAACAACATTAAAATGCATACATCAATGCATACACAACAAACTGTTGCACTCCAGGACAGGAATAACCCTCTGACTTTAAAAACACCACACGTTGAATAAGAAAACAATCCTTTTATTGAAGGTAAGTGAAAAGAAGCAGGGGAGCGGAGGGATGATTTATTGTTGCCACCAATTTGAAAGAAACCAGTATTCAGGAGATTTTACCCCAGTTCCCAATTTTAAAAAGAACTGGCCGATATGCAATGGAGGTTGCCGATTAGGAACCAAATTTACCATCAAGTTAGAAGGGAGGCTGTTCAATTGCACCTCCTCCTTTATTAAGAAAGTAATAACTTAGTAGTAATTACACTGTATATACTGTAGCGTGACTGGAGAGAAGAATGTATATTTATTTGGTTACTTTTCCCTACGTTTCTGCCACCACGTGAGGTAAGTTGTAATATTGTGAGAAATGGCACTTTGGACACAGAATAGACGGAGCTGAGGCAATCTTCAAATAAAAGTTAACAATTTTATTAAGTACACAGCGTGTGGTTGCAAGACGTAACTTTTCCTTGTTGCACTTGGAATAATACTTGTAACTTTAACAGTTCATTCTTTCTAGTAACACAGTATCTTTCTGACGTAGAGCACTTGTTTCAGACAAAGTTTCCATACAGGGATGTTTCCCTTAGTTGATCCTCCCTAGATCAAATACTAAGTAAACTATTCTTTAGCCTCTCCTTAGACTAAAAGAATACCAGCCATGTTTCACCATTCGGCTGCACTAGCCTGAGAAACTTCCAATAGCCAAACCCAGCTTTTCAAAGCCTCAAAGCTTTGCTTCACAAGTCACTCCGCCACCTTTCCTTTCCTTCTCTCCCAACTCCTAACTCCTCACTCCTCTGAACCTAACTCCTGACTCCTCTGAACCTAAACCCGGCTCACTCCTCTAAACCTAAACCCTAATTGCTCACTCCTCTAAACCTAAACCCTAACTGCTCACTCCTCTAAACCTAAACCCTGACTGCTCACTCCTCTAAACCTAAACCCTAACTGATTTTTAACTGTCGTTTTTTCAAACTCTCCCCTCTAAGCTCCTCCCACTTCCCTCTCTCCTGCATCGGTCTCCATGGCAACGCACATGGAGGACTCCTCTGACTTAGGCCGCTCCAGCATTACTGCAGCCAATCTAAACACAAATACAGTTAAAATCATACAATTTATAATCAACTCCTGTACAGTAAGTAAAAACAGCAAAGTAAAAAAAGGCACTTTAAAGGGATAGGTAAATCCAATTTAGTAAAAAGATAAGCAGGAACAAATTAGTCCAAGGTAGAGTTCAGCAAAGTCCAGAACAAAGTACACACTTCTCTAACAAAATCCAAAGAAGCAGGAAACGTTGATCCAAGGCATGAGCAGATAATCACAAAAAGAGACAGAAACCCAAACCAAGAAACAAGAAATCCTTAAGCATGAATCTTCAAAGCAAGGCTTCTCTAAGACAAGGACAAGATTCCAAATGATGCTTCATCTGGCTGTATTTTCCATGCTTGGAACTTTTAAGCCTTTCCAAGAACTCAGAAACTGGTTTCGCTTTCCTTGAGTGGCCCTTATCTTTTTCTGTTGAAACCTGGCAGTACACCAAAGGCATTGCTCGGCCTGTAGGTTTGTTCTTAAGTTCAATTTGTTTTTAAGTCAAAACAGGTACATTCTGTAAGTGTAACTTTAGCCATAAATAGATGGATAGAGATATGGATAGCCTTGGCTCCATCTATGGATTTCTGTAAGGGTTGTGGTTGGACTAGATGTCCCTTGGAGACCCCTTATTTGGAATATCTATATAAATAAAAATGTAATGTTCGTTTGTGGGATTAACATAACTCAAAAACCACTGGACAAATTGACACCAAATTTGGACACAAGACACCTATCAGGCCAATGAGTGACCATCACTCATAAAAACACTGAAAAACACAGCAGAAGAGACTTAAAAAGCACAAAAACAAAAAAATACATTACAATGAATTGCAAAATCACATATGTACACCAACACACATATATACACAAATATATACAGAAATATATACACACATATATGCACACACAAAACACATACACAGAAAGAGGGAAGGAAGGAAGGAAGGAGGAAGGAAGGAAGGAAGGAAGGAAGGAAGGAAGGAAGGAGGGAGGGAGGGAAGGAGGGAGGGAGGGAGGAGGGGAAGGGAAAGGAGGAAGGAAGGAAGGAAGGAAGGAAGGAAGGAAGGAAGGAAGGGAGAGAAGGGGGAAGGAGAGGAAGGAGGAAAGGAAGAAAGGAGAGAGAGGAAGGAGAGAAGGAAAAAAAGAAAGAAAGGAAAGAAGGAACAAAAGAGAGAAAGAGGAGGGAGGAGGAAGGGAGGGAGGGAGGGAAGGAAGGAAGGAAGGAAAGGAAAGGAAGGAAGGAAGGAAGGAAGGAAGGAAGAAGGAAGGAGAAAGAAAGGATGGAACCAAAGAGCAAATTCCAGTGTCTACATAACCCGTCTTAAGGACGCACGTAGAAGGGCAGGAAAATAGAGGTAAGTACGTATCTAAGGTAGGGATATAAGCGGGAAATGATTAGTGGAAAGTAATCGGAACTCCATTTGACTACAGTAATTAACAGGATAGAAGCACACATAAAAACTTGACAAAGCGCATTAAGTATCTAATGACCTAAAGATAGAAAATATGTGAAATGTAAGGAAGTAAGGAGATGAAGGCAGGGAGAGAGAGGGAACGTAGATTCAGGATAGCCTGAAATACGGTTCTAATGAAGGCATGCGAGTAGAAAATCAAAATTTAAAGAGGGAGGCAGTAGAGAAGGAAGAAAAGGAGGAAGACAGGCAAAAAGGAAGGAAGGAAGGAGGGAGAAAGAAGAAAGAGGAAATGAAGGAAGGAAGGCAAGCATAAAGGAGAGGAAAGGAGACAAAGGAGGGAGAGAGATGAAAGGAAGGAAGGCAAGCATAAAGAAGGAGAAATGAAGGAAGAATGAAGGAGGAGGAAAGGAAGGAAAGAAAAAGGAAGGAAGAGAGAAGAGAGGAGAGGAGAGGGAGGGAGGGAGGGGAGGGAAGGTTGGTCACAGCAATGCGTAGCGGGTACAGCTAGTATCATACGAAACAGGCCCGTAGCCAGGATTTCGTTTTGGGGGGGGGGGCTGAATTTTTTTCAGGGGGGGTTTCGGGGGGTGAGTTTCGGGGGGGGCTGAGTCTGAGTGAAAGAGGGTCTACCCTAGCAAACCTTTTGTATCGTTACCCCAGTACCCCCATGCATATGGGATATATTGAGTATGGTGATCAGATCATGATATGAATAAACATAACAGTTTAAATAATGTACCAGTAAGGCCTTTGGACCAAGCTTTTGGCCATGCTGACAACTAACTAAAGGACCTGTCGATAGACAAGGACAATGGAATGGAATGGATATATGGACTCTGATATATGGACTCTGACATGAGATAGTTTTTATGATTTTATTAGGTATTGATGTTTTATTTTAATTGTTGAATTGTTATATTTTGTATTGTTTGTTGTGTGTTTTGGGCATCTAATTGTGCCTTTCCTGTAAGCCGCCCTGAGTCCCCCCCGGGGTGAGAAGGGCGGGGTATAAGTAGATGAAATAAATAATAATAATAATAAATAATAAATAAACCACTACAATCACCACCATGAGAATTTCGGGGGGGGGGGGGGCTGAAGCCCCCCGCGCCCCCCCCCCCCTTGGCTACATGCCTGATTCTAAAAGGACAGTTGTACAAGGATGGTCTTGGTGTCCATCAAATGACGAAAATACAACCAAAGCACACACTTTTAAAGGCAACAATCTTGGTCTGAGATTCCTCCCTTTCGGCCAATTGGCCTCATGCAGGTTCTAGGTTGCACTTCTCAAAATGTTGGGTATCCCCCATTCCATTGCTTTCTTGCCACCAAAGTGGACTATAATGGGGAAGACTCTGATGCTTTGGGGATGATGGGAATCGTAGTCCTGCACAGAATGGAGCGGGTTGATCTGGATCCTGGTTCTGCGATGAGACGAAGAAGAAAGAAGAAGAAGACAGCAGTGTGCTCAGAAGGTGACATTCCTTGCATATTTTTAAAATAATGTTTTTGTCACTTTAATTTGCATTTGGAGGGAAGCCTGTGCACCGTGCTTTGGAAAAAAGAAAGGTAAACAGTCAGTGGATTCTGCAAATAAATTACAATATAATACGATGATGATGATGGTTGCTGATAAAGTAGCCTCTCCATTAAGCAGATGCCCAATAAATGTCATTTCTGTTTGTTTGAGAGTTACTTTTAAAAATAGGCCTAACTGATGCTATACCATACCACAAACTCTCTATTAACTTGATGCTAATATCAGTACAGTAATTAAAAGCAAATCAAGGCAAACAAAAACGTAAAGTAACACAGTTTTACCTGTATTTAAATTTGTATGTAAAGTATTATTTCTTCAATTTTAACATTTGCTTGAGTTCCTGCTAAATGAGAGACTACTGTGTTATTATTGTTATTATTATGTGATATATATATATATATATCACATAATTCACACAATCCATATTATTATTCATAGAATCATAGAATCAAAGAGTTGGAAGAGACCTCATGGGCCATCCAGTCCAACCCCCTGCCAAGAAGCAGGAATATTGCATTCAAATCACCCCTGACAGATGGCCATCCAGCCTCTGTTTAAAAGCTTCCAAAGAAGGAGCCTCCACCACACTCCGGGGCAGAGAGTTCCACTGCTGAACGGCTCTCACAGTCAGGAAGTTTCTTCCTAATGGTTCAGATGGAATCTCCTCTCTTGTAGTTTGAAGCCATTGTTCCATTGCTCCTAGTCTCCAGGAAGCTTGCTTGTTGTTTGTTGTTGTTGTTGTTGTTGTTGTTGTTATATAACAATAATAATAATAATATGAATTGTGTGAATTATTATCTGGATTATACGAATAATAATATTCTTTATTATTATTATTATTATTATTATTATTATTATTATTATTATGCAGTACAATGATGATAATGCAGTACTGTTTTACCTGTATTTAAATTTGTATTTAAAGTATTATTTCTTCGAATTTAACATTTGCTTGAATTCATGCTAAATGAGGGACTACTGTGTTATTATTGTTATTATATATATAGTTAATAATAATAATAATATGGATTATGTGAATTATTATATGGAATATATGGATATTATTATTATTATTATTATTATTATTGATGATGATGATGATGATGATGATGATAATAATAATGTAGCACTGCTTTACCTGTATTTAAATTTGTATTTAAAGTATTATTTCTTTGATTTTAACATTTGCTTGAATTCATGCTAAATGAGGGACTACTGTGTTATTATTGTTATTATTGATTATGTGATATATATATTGTTAATAATAATAATAATAATATGGATTGTGTGAATTATTATCTGGATTATATGGATAATAATATTCTTTATTATTATTATTATTATTATTATTATTATTATTATTATTATCAATGATGATAATGCAGTACTATTTTGCCTGTATTTAAATTTGTATTTAAAGTATCATTTCTTCCATTTTAGCATTTGCTTGAGTTCGTGCTAAATGAGGGACTACTGTGTTATTATTGTTATTATTGATTATGTGAGATTATATATATATATATATATATATATATATATATATATATATAGTTAATAACAATAATAATAATAATATGGATTGTGTGAATTATTATATGGAATATACGGATATTATTATTATTATTATTATTATTATTATTATTATTTGTGGCAAGTTCTTGGTGGGATGGGCATCCCAAGCCACCTTGTCTCTCTCCTGAGGAATCTGTACAAGGACCAAGTAGCAACAGTCAGAACTGACCACGGAACAACAGACTGGTTCAAGATTGGGAAAGGCGTACGGCATGGCTGCATCCTCTCACCCAACCTTTTTAACTTGTATGCAGAACACATCATGCGATGTGCGGGGCTGGATGAATGCAAAGCTGGGGTGAAAATTGCTGGAAGAAACATTCACAACCTCAGATATGCAGATGACACCACTCTGATGGCCGAAAGCGAGGAGGAGCTGAGGAGCCTTCTAATCAAGGTGAAAGAAGAAAGCGCAAAAGCCGGGTTGCAGCTAAACATCAAAAAAACCAAGATTATGGCAACAAGAATGATTGACAACTGGAAATAGAGGGAGAAAACGTGGAGGCTGTGACAGACTTTGTATTTCTAGGTGCAAAGATGACTGCAGATGCAGACTGTGGCCAGGAAATCAGAAGACGCTTACTTCTTGGGAGGAGAGCAATGTCCAGTCTCGATAAAATAGTAAAGAGTAGAGACATCAGACTGGCAACAAAGATCCGCCTAGTCAAAGCCATGGTATTCCCTGTAGTAACCTACGGATGTGAGAGCTGGACCTTAGGGAAGGCTGAGCGAAGAAAGATCGATGCTTTTGAGCTGTGGTGTTGGAGGAAAGTGCTGAGAGTGCCTTGGACTGCGAGAAGATCCAACCAGTCCATCCTCCAGGAAATAAAGCCCGACTGCTCACTGGAGGGAAAGATACTAGAGACAAAGTTGAAGTACTTTGGCCACATCATGAGGAGACAGGAAAGCCTAGAGAAGACAATTATGCTGGGGAAAGTGGAAGGCAAAAGGAAGAGGGGCCGACCAAGGGCAAGATGGATGGATGGCATCCTTGAAGTGACGGGACTGACCTTGAGGGAGCTGGGGGTGGTAACGGCCGACAGGGAGCTCTGGCGTGGGCTGGTCCATGAGGTCACGAAGAGTCGGAGACGACTGAACGAATGAACAACAAAGCATGGGTAACACTGCTTTACCTGTATTATAATGTGTATTTAAAGTATTATTTCTTCAATTTTTTACAGTTGCTTGAGAGTTCCAGTTGCTTGAGTTCCTGTTAAATGAGAGACTACCATGTTGTTGTTGTTATGGTTACTATTATTTTTTGTGTCCAGAATGACTTGAGAAACTGCAAGTTGCTTCTGGTGAGAGAGAACTGGCCATCTCCAAGGACGTCACCCAGGGCACGCCCGGATGTTTTACCATCCTTGTGGGAGGCTCCTCTCAAGTCCCCGCATGGGGAGCTAAAGCTGACAGAGGGAGTTCATCTGAGCTCTCCCCGGATTCGAACCTCTGACCTGTTGGTCTTCAATCCTACTGGCACAAAGGTTTAACCTACTGCACTACCAGGGGCTCCTATGATAAAGATACTTATAATAATAATAATAATAATAATAATAATAATAATAATAATAAGAAGAAGAAGAAGAAGAAGAAGAAGAAGAAGAAGAAGATGATGATGATGATAAAATCTCAAGTGTAGACTCTGCAAGGAAGCAGACGAAATGATGGATCACATCCTCAGCTGCTGCAACAAGATTTTCCTGGAGGTCAGAGGATGCTCGAAAAGCCCCCACCTTCGCACTGGTTGATTTAACTAACTTCCCACTAAGGAACATTCACCCCAGTTTCGCCCTCATTGTCTTCATATTTGCTGGCTAGTAAAATCCGGACTTGCCTTTACACATGTTGATTCATTCCAATCAAAACACTGATCAGGCTTGCTTGAGACTCCCTCTTTGTCTCGCAGGCCACATGGCATTTTTCCTAGAATTCATTCACAAGATTCCTTTGTGTTCTATCATCCCGCCTCCCTCTTTCCTGATTTGCTATCGCCGCTAGATGGCAGGAGCCTCCCCATTGGACCCTACGGACCGCTGGAGCTTCCTGATTGGTCCAGGGGCGCCGGGGGTGGGAGGGCCGTTTCCCAGCTGTTTGCCCATTGTCCAATCACAGTGGAGGGCAGCAGGGAGGCCGGGGCGGGAAGTTTGAACTCTGCAACTTTGAATCTACTATAAATATGGCTGTATTTCTTTATGCTCCGCTGGCGAATGATTGCAGCTCTGCATCCTTTTCAGCTGGATCGCTAAATAAACCTTGATGGCTTTTCTTCAACCTTGGTGAGATTTATTTGGGAAAAATCAGGGAAAATTCTGGGCCTTTCTCCTCTTTCGCTTGCCAAGGGTTTCGGACTCTCTTTGGTGGGTCTAAGGGCTCCTCTCTCCTGGGCAGGAGCCTCCAAATTCTAGCTCGATATCAATCCATTGGAAATTGTGCCACAAACACCATCTGCCTGCGACAAAGAACTGGTGGGATCACAAGCCGGAAAAAGTTACAGAAAATGAACACGTCAAGCCATTCCGGGTCTCCCAGATACAAACAGACAGAGTTTTGGAGCACAAGACACCTGACCTTACAATCGTGTTAAAAAACAAAGTATGGATAGTCGATGTTGCAATCCCAGGTGACAGCAGGATTGACGAGAAGCAACTGGAAAAGCTGACACAACATGAGGATTTAAATATCAAACTGCAAAGACTTTGGCACAAGCCAGTCAAGGTGGTCCCAGTTGACTTGGTGTCCACTTACCTGCTGGTTGACAATGATGACCTGATGTAGAGTCGCAGGCCTTATTTCCGCAAGTGCCGAGAGAAATAAATATAGTGCTGGATGGTTTTACCTTGGAAGCACAGGCTGTGCTATTTTTGACTTGAGCCTGAGCAGTAAACACAAGACAAAAGCAAGGATGGGTTATCAGTCGTAAATCACCGAGGAGAGGAGATTGAAAATGCTGTTTCCAAGCCTCCTAATGGCTCCTGAGCCGGAACCGTGCCTTGGAAGAGAGAGAGCGAGCGAGCGAGCCTCCTGGGGAAGAAGCCATTAGCTCAAAAGCAAGGGCCTGGCCACCTTTGCAAAGTGCCTGCTTTGTGCAGATTTATGGGGGAATTAAGCATTGGTGGCATCTCTGGGCATCTGCTAAGTGCAGGCATGGGCAAACTTGGGCCCTCCCTCCAGGTGTTTTGGACTGCAACTCCCACAATTCCCAACAGCCTATCGGCTGTTGGGAATTGTGGGAGTTGCAGTCCAAAACACCTGGAGGGAGGGCCCAAGTTTGCCCATGCCTGGCTTAGTGTCAATTTCAAACTCAGGCCTATTAGTAGTAGTAGTCGTAGTTTTAAAAAAGAGATAAACAAGAGAAGACAAAGTATTTCAGTCCCTGGTTGATTAGGAAGTAAAAAAGAGCAATGAATCCACAACGAAAGAGTCCCAGAAAATACAATAAACCAGAGGCTTGAATTCAAAGACAAAAAAACAACAGCAAAGGTATTCAAACAGGAATCAATCAAAGAACAAGGTCCAGGAACATGGCACGGAGAACTATCCGTAGAATCCAACGATGCTTCGTCTGAAGCTAAGCTCCATACTTAGCACTATATATCTACTTTGTTTCCCAAACAGCAAGAAACGGATTTTTGCTTAGTTTTGGTTTGTCTACTAGCCTCTGTCGTAATCTGGCTGAGCGCCTTAGATTCTCACTTGTTTGTCTCTGCTGGCTGAATGATCTTTGTCCATTCAAGACAGTGTTTCTCAACCTTCCTAATGCCATGACCCCATAATCCAGTTCCACATGTTGTGGTGACCCCCAACCATAACATTATTTTTGTTGCTACTTCATAACGGTCATTTTGCTACTGTTATTAATCGTCATGTAAATATCTGATATGCAGGATGTATTTTCATTCACTGGACAAAATGTGGCACAAATATCCAAAATGCACAAATTTGTATGCTGGTGGCAATGGGGGAGGGGGGGGGCTTGATTTTGTCATTTGAGAGTTGCAGTTGCTGGGATTTATAGTTAACCTACACTCAAAGAGCATTCCAAACTCTACCGAAGATGGAATTGAACCAAACTTGGCACACAGAACTCCCGTAACCAACAGAAAATGATGGATCTGGACCCAACTTGGCATGAATACTCAATATGCCCAAAAGTGAACACTGGTGATGACATTAAGGAGTTGCAGTTGCTGGGACTGATAGTCCACCTACAATCAAAGAGCATTTCTGAGCCCCACCGGAATGCTCTGGGCCAAATTTCGCACACAGAACCTCCATGACCAAAGGAAAATACTATGTTTTCTGGTGGTCTTTGATGACCCCCCCTGGCACCCCCTCAGGGGGCCCGACCCCAGGTTGATAAACGCTGATTCAAGGCCTCATTACATTTTACACTTGGAGATAACTGACCCTGTGACAGGAGCTCAGAGCTTCTCCCAGGCTCAAGACCGTGAGATTCCCTTTGTAGGAACACAGGCCTGTCTAAGCCATCCACTCAACTGCATTCAGGCCCCACATCCTTAAAACTCGGCCCAGGAGACAGACCATCATCCCCATTCCATTCAGGAACATCCACATGAACAGCATCCCCATTCCCATCAGAGGAATTAACTTGAACATGAACAACATTGTCACTCCCATCATCCAAAGCAACCTAATCATTAGGCACAACATTATAAATCCCATTCATCATTCATTCATGAGGTGATCCCTTGTTGTCCGAGGATGATGGTCCTCCAAAATCAGTGTACTGGCGGTGGGTCTGTAGGTGACTGTGGAGCCCAATTTTTGATCTGCATGTTCTCTCGCAGTGAGGGCATTGGTTTACAGGTGGGAGGCGGTCCCGGTCGGGGTTGGCTTGACACGCCTTCCTCTTAGCACATCTCTCTCTTTCCCCCTCCATTCGTGCCTCTTCAAATTCTGCAGCACTGCTGGTCACAGCTGACCTCTAGCTGGAGAACTCAAAGGACAGGGATTCCCAGTTTTCAGTGTCTATGCCAGAGTTTTTAAGATTGGCTTTGAGCCCATCTTTCAATCTCTTTTCCTTCCCACCAACATTCCATTTTCCATTCTTGAGTTCGGAGTAGAGCAACTGCTTTGGGAGACAGTGGTCAGGCATCCGGACAACGTGGCTGGTCCAGCGGAGTTGATGATGGAGGACCATCGCTTCAATGCTGGTGGTCTTTGCTTCTTCCAGCACTATATGTTTGTCCGCTTGTTTTTCCAAGAGATTTGCAGGATTTTTTGGAGGCAGCACTGATGGAATTGTTCTAGGAGTTGCATGTGACATCTGTAGATAGTCCACGTCTCGTAGGTGTATGGCAGGGTTGGGAAGACAAGCACCTTGGTCTCCCTGCGGATGTCCCGGTCCTCAAACACTCTCTGCTCCAGCAGACAAAAGTCCTTTGTCCCACCCTGGTCATTCCACAGATATATAAACCCATTTTCCTATTTCCAACAGACCTCACTACCTCTGAGGATGCTTGCCATAGATGCAGGCAAAACGTCAGGAGAAAATGCCTCTAGAACATGGCCCTATAGCCCAGAAAAACCTACAACAACCCACTCTCTGCTTCATTCGAAAAAATGCTGCACTCGCAGAGCTCAGGCGGTGTTGTATTTCAGAGCCAGTGTTGACTTTTGTGGAGAGGTGGCTGCCAAGGGAGCAGAAATGGTCCACATTTCTGTTACAGCATTTCTGTTACACCATTGAGCTGTATTTCTGGCATTGGAGAGGGATTGGCTGGTGACTGCTGGAAGAGCACTTTGGTTTTCTCAATGTTCAATAACAGGCCGAGCTTCTCGTATGCTTCTGAGAACGTGTTTAGAGTGACTTGTAGGTCTTCTTCTGAATTTGCATAGATGACGTTGTCATCAGCATATTGGAGTTCTATAACAGATGTTGTTGTAACCTTGGTTTTGGCTTTCAGTCTGCTGAGATTAAATAACTTGCCGTCTGTCTGATTGTCAATCCTATCATCCAAAGCAACCTGATCAATAAACACAATCACTGGCTGAATTGGCTGATATACAAGAGATAAATAGCTAAATGTCTGCCACATCCATGCAGTTACAACTATGAAAATGTTCAGTCTGTAGGATGAGTGCAGGCAGTTTGGGGGTCTCTCTCCACACGTGTCCCCTTTGATTTGATCTGCCTTTTGCCATCCGAAGCCAGAAGACTGTCCCAAGGCGCAAGGAGAGGCTTCTTCGCCGCCTGCGTAATTGAATTAAGCGCCTTAATAAAGCTCCTTGCTATTTCCCTAATTCCTCTCCAGACACTCTAATGCTATTACTCCAAACGCAGAGCCATTTCCAAGGAAGACGTTTTGATTGCTTTGCAAAACGAACAGCGGAAAAAAGAGGCTGAATCTCATGCGCCGGAATATAAATGGGAGTAGAAATGGGAGAAGATAGAGTCCCAAGGCTAGCTCCTTATATCACCCAGCTGCAACCTCTCTCTTGCATACCTCCACCCTTAATTGCTTTCACCCATGAACCCTTACTAACAGGTTACTCAGTCCTTTAGAACTAAGACTTACATTAACCCTTCCATCACCAACTGCTAGGCCTGCCACCACCAACCACCACCAATTGCAGAACATAATACATGACTACCTTGGCAACTACTTCTCCACAACACCGCCTGAGCTCTGCGAGTGCAGCATTCTTTCAAATGAAGCAGAGAGTGTTTGAGGACCAGGATATCCGTAGGGATACCAAGGGGCTTGTTTATAAAGTCATTGTCGTCCCAACCCTGCTATACGCTTGCGAAACGTGGATCATCTATAGCAGGTATAAGCAAACCCAAGCCAGGTTGGGTTTGGGCTCTTTTTTCAGGCCTTCCTCTCTCTTAACATTCTATCCTTCCTTCCTCCTTCTTTCCTCCCCTCTCTTCCTTCCTTCACGCACTATTTCACCTTCCCTCCCTCCTTTCTTGCCTTCCACACTTTTGTCATTCTTTCATTTCCGCTTCTCTTTCCTTCACTCCCTCTTTCACCTTCCCTCCCTCCTTTCTTGCCTTCCTCACTTTCGTCGTTCTTTCCTTCCCTCTCCTCCCTCCTTCCCTCTGTCTCTTTCTCTTTCCTTTCTTCCCTTTTGTCCTTCCTTCCTTCCTTCTTTCCTCCCTCCCTCCATCCTCTTCCATCCTTCCACCCTTCTCTTCCTTCCTTCCCTCCTTCCCTCTCCTCCTTCCTTCACTCCCTCTTTCACCTTCCCTCCCTCCTTTCTTGCCTTCCCCACTTTCGTCGTTCTTTCCTTCCCTCTTTCCTCCCTCCTTCCCTCTGTCTTTTTCTCCTTCCTTTCTTCCCTTTTGTATTTTCCCCCTTCCTCCTTACCTTCCTTCATGCCCTCTTTCACCTTCCCTCCCTCCTTTCTTGCCTTCCTCACTTTCGTCGTTCTTTCCTTCCTCTTTCCTCCCTCCTTCCCTCTGTCTCTTTCTCCTTCCTTTCTTCCCTTTTGTCTTTCCTTCCTTCCTCCTTCTTTCCTTCCCTCTCTCCCTTCCTTCATCCCTCTTTCACCTTCCCTCCCTCCTTTCTTGCCTTCCCCACTTTCATCGTTCTTTCCTTCCCTCTTTCCTCCCTCCTTCCCTCTGTCTCTTTCTCCTTCCTTTCTTCCCTTTTGCCTTTCCTTCCTTCCTCCTTCTTTCCATCCCTCTCCTCCTTCCTTCACTCCCTCTTTCACCTTCCCTCCCTCCTTTCTTGCCTTCCCCACTTTCATCGTTCTTTCCTTCCCTCTTTCCTCCCTCCTTCCCTCTGTCTCTTTCTCCTTCCTTTCTTCCCTTTTGTCTTTCCTTCCTTCCTCCTTCTTTCCTTCCCTCTCTCCCTTTCCTTCACTTCCTCTTTCACTTTCCCTCCCTCCTTTCTTGCCTTCCTCACTTTTGTCGTTCTTTCCTTCCCTCTTTCCTCCCTCCTTCCCTCTGTCTCTTTCTCCTTCCTTTCTTCCCTTTTGTCTTTCCTTCCTTCCTCCTTCTTTCCTTTCCTCTCCTCCTTCCTTCACACCCTCTTTCACCTTCCCTCCCTCCTTTCTTGCCTTCCTCATTTTCATCACTCTTTCCTTCCCTCTTTCCTCCCTCCCTCCTTCCCTCTCTCTTTCCTTTCTTCCCTTTTGTCTTCCTTCCTTCCTCCTTCTTTCCATCCCTCTCCTCCTTCCTTCACTCCCTCTTTCACCTTCCCTCCCTCCTTTCTTGCCTTCCCCACTTTCATCGTTCTTTCCTTCCCTCTTTCCTCCCTCCTTCCCTCTGTCTCTTTCTCCTTCCTTTCTTCCCTTTTGTCTTTCCTTCCTTCCTCCTTTTTTCCATCTTTCTCTTCCTTTCTTCACACCCTCTTTCACCTTCCCTCCCTCCTTTCTTGCCTTCTTCATTTCCATCGTTCTTTCCTTCCCTCTTTCCTCCCTCCTTCCCTCTGTCTCTTTCTCCTTCCTTTCTTCCCTTTTGTCTTTCCTTCCTTCCTCCTTCTTTCCTTCCCTCTCTCCCTTCCTTCATGCCCTCTTTCACCTTCCCTCCTTTCTTCCTCCTCCTTTGTCTTCTTTCCTTCCTCTTTCCTCCCTCCCTCCCTCCTTCCCTCTCTCTTTCCTTTCTTCCCTTTTATCTTTCCTTCCTTCCTTCCTTCCTTCCTTCCTTCCTTCCTTCCTTCCGTCTCTTTTTCCTTCCTTCTTTCCCCCTGGAGGATATTTACCTGCAAGAAGAGGAGGAAGATTGGGAATATAAGAACCATTGGGTTGTTGTAGGTTTTTTCGGGCTATATGGCCATGGTCTAGAAGCATTCTCTTCTGGCGTTTTGCCTGCATCTATGGCAAGCATCCTCAGAGGTAGTGAGGTCTATTGGAACTAGGAAAGTGGGTTTATATCTGTGGAATGACCAGGGTGGGACAAAGAACTCTTGTCTGTTGGAGCTAGGTGTGAATGTTTCAACTGACCACCTTGATTAGTATTTGATGGCCTGACCGTGCCTGGAGCAAACTTTTGTTGAGAGGTGATTAGATGTCCTTGTTTGAGAACAATATCTCAAGATACGGTGTCCCATTGAGGAAGGGGGGGACGACAACTGGAATTTGAGAGGAAGGCACGTCAAGCCAACCCCTGTTGGGACCACCTTCCATTTGGAAACCAATGTCTCCACTGCGAAAGAACATGCAGATCAAGAATAGGTCTCTACGGTCACCTATGGACCCCCGCCAAGACCCTACACTTGGAAGGCAATCTTCCTTGGCCACAATGATAGCCTATGATAAATGCAACCTAGAATCCCATTGGCTTTTTCAGCTGCTGCATCACATTGTTGGCTTGTGTTCCACTTGAGGTTTGTAGGACTATTCAGTATAAGGACAGAGTATCACAACCAATGCATGCCGTGTAATCCTGGAAAAGATTGTTAAGGAAGTGGTCTGCAAACACTTAGAAACAAATGCGGTCATCTCTAAGAGTCAACATGAATTTATCAAAAACAAGTCATGCCAGACTCATCTGATCTCTTTTTTCGATAGAGTTACAAGCTGGGTAGATGCGGGGAATGCCGTGGATGGAGCGTACCTGGATTTCAGGAAGGCCTTCTTCGACAAGGTCCCCCATGACCTTCTGGCAAGGAAACTAGTCCAATGTGGGCGAGGCAAAACTACGGTGAGGTGGATCTGGAATTGGTTAAATGGACGAACCCAGAGGGTGATTCTCCCCAAGGCTTCCTCCTCTTCATCCTGGAAAGAAGTGACGAGCGGAGTGCCATGCGCAGGGTTCCGTCCTGGGCCCGGTCCTGATCAGGATCTTTATTAATGACTTAGAAGGCAGGGTCATCAAGTTTGCAGAAGACACCAAATTGGGAGGGAGAGCTAATACTCCAGAGGACAGGAGCAGGATTCAAAACGATCTTGACAGATTAGAGAGGTGATGGGCCAAAACTAACAAAATGAAGTTCAACGGGGACAAATGCAAGATACTCCACTTTGGCAGGAAAAACGAAATGCAAAGATACAGAATGGCTCGAGAGCAGTACGTGTGAAAAAGATCTTGGAGTCCTCGTGGACAACAAGATAAACATGAGCCAACAATGTGATGCGGTGGCAAAAAAAGCCAATGGGATTTTGGCCTGCATCAATAGGAGCATAGTGTCTAGATCTAAGGAAGTCCTGCTCCCCATGCTCTATTCTGCTTTGGTTAGACCACACCTGGAATATTGTGTCCAATTCTGGGCACCACAATTCAAGAGAGATATTGACAAGCTGGAATGTGTCCAGAGGAGGGCGACTCAAATGAAAAGGATCTGGAGAACAAGCCCTATGAGGAGCGGCTCAAGGAGCTGGGCATGTTTAGCCTGAAGAAGAGAAGGCTGAGAGGAGATATGATAGCCATGTATAAATATGTGAGAGGAAGCCACAGGGAGGAGGGAGCAAGCTTGTTTTCTGCTTCCCTGGAGACTAGGAGCGACATGGAACAATGGCTTCAAACTACAAGAGAGGAGATTCCACCTGAACATGAGGAAGAACTTCCTGACTGCGAGAGCCATTCAGCATTGGAACTCTCTGCCCCGGAGTGTGGTGGAGGCTCCTTCTTTGGAAGCTTTTAAACAGAGGCTGGATGGCCATCTGTAAGGGATGATTTGAATGCAATTTCCTGCTTCTTGGCAGAATGGGGTTGGACTGGATGGCCCAGGAGGTCTCTTCCAACTCCTCAATTCTATGATTCTATGATTCTATGATGCAGGATTCTCTCTGTTGCTTTTCTAATTTTTCCATTCTCCTAAAAGTGGGGCAATGCAAGCCCAGGGCACAGGTGCAACATGGTGGAAAGGTATCGGCAGGTGGTGGAGTTGGAGGAAGACCCATCTGGCGGTGTGTGCCTCCCCTCCGAGCGGCACCGCTACGCATTGCTCCTTTTCCTCCTCCTCCTCCTCCTGCCTTTAGCCAACCTGCTCACAAATCGCATCTGGGACCCCTGGCCTGAATGCGGCAGCTGCCTTGGCACACGCAAGCAGACGCCACTCGCACGGCCCGGAACGCCACAGGCACGGCGGGTGCCAGGAGAACCTATTTTTAGACCTCCTAACATGGTTTAAGATGCTGAATTATCTATGAAAACCATATGTTTGCTGGGCCTGGAAGTGACAAGGCCGGGCCTGGAAGGACCCCGCAGGCCCCTCGCCAGGTGGATCTCTTCGCCTGTAAAGAAATTAGGGAAGGAAGGAAGCGAAAGGGAGGAGGAAGAGAAGGTAGGAAAGGAAAGGGGAGGAGAGGATGGAAAGAGAAGAGCAAGCATCGTGATATGATTGCATGTCAGGGAGCCCTAACCCGCCTCTTTCTTTGTCGTCAATTAAGCTTGTAAACTTTATTCTTGGTTTCTTTCCTCTCCACACAAATTTTGAGATTTCTTTATTCCAGTTTTTTATCACTTGGGCATTCCTGATTATTGGTATGACTTTGAGTAAAAAAAGAAGTTTAGGCAAGATTGTCATTTTGATGGCAGAGATTCTTCCCAGCAGGGAGAGGTTTAGGTGTTTCCAATTCCCCAATTCTTTACTAATTTCTTTCCACTTTACCTCATAATTATTTTTCAATAGGTGTGAGTTTTTTGCGGTCAAAATTACACCAAGATATTTTGTCTGCTACTTGTATCCCACTTTTTTCTTCCAGTATTTTTTGCCGTTCTTTTGTTATATTTTTTGTTAGCCATTTTATTTTTGTTATGATCAGTCCTGCCATTGCACCGAATTCTTCAATTTTGTTCATCCACAGTCCGAAGTTTTCTAATGGGTCTTCTATCACACAAATTACGTCGTCTGCGAATGCTCTTAACTTATAAGAGTGTTTCCTTATTTTAACATATTCCATCCTCCCCAATGCATGCAGAGAGAGCAACACATATTCTGCCTTGCAAATTCCCCGTATTTTTTCCCAAACCCTCTTGCATTCCCTGCCTTCAATGCAAGTGCATTCCCTCTGTTTTGCACCTGAGTCCTTCACCACCAAAAAAGCTTGCCATTGATACAACGTACTCTGCCATGCGAGGGCAATTGTTAACAATGCTGTCTTCCTAACAAAGTCTTTTTTAATTACTTTCCTTCGATGCACAGAGAGACACTCACTGGAGGCTGGATTAAGCAGATGTTCCAGATCCTGAGGTAGAACCTGAATCCAGGTCACTGGGAGGATTCGAGCTTTGCAAATTCCTCCTCCAGTTGGACCTCTTGGCATAACAAGAGGATACCAAGAACAGAGAAATATCAAAATGCATTATTTTAATGTGCCAACTGGAAGTGAACTCATATTTTCCTTTAAGAGACAATACGTTTCCAAAGTTGTGTTCAGATGTACTTTGGACCTCTGTATGACCTCTGTATGGCTTCAAAAACTTCAAACATCCACCAATAAATAAACAAACAAATTTATGCATTAATTATGTGATGTAGATGCATCCTTTAACTGCCATGGTTAAATGCTATGGAAGCTGGGAGTTGTAGTTCGGCAAGGCCTTTTGCCTTCCAGACCCAAGAGCATTGGGGTTTCACCAAACTACAGTTCCCAAGATTCCATAACATTGAGCCATGGCAATCAAAGTGGTTTCAAAGTACATTAATTCTGCAGTGTAGATGCAACCCTGTGTCGCAGCTCAGAGTAGAGTCACCTTGCTCCAAACACCAAACCACACAAAGTCTGAAGATTTTGTAGTTTGTGGAAGAAAGGAAAAGTCTTAAATGCAAAAGTAAGTTTCAAAAGTTCAACAACAAACAGCATGAAGCATAATCCAAAGAACATAGATCAAACAAGAGTCCCAGGAAGCCAAGAACATTGCCCAAAAGCCAAGGCAATCCAAAGAAGTTACCAGGTTGTTCACAAAAGTTGCACTGACAAAGATTTGCCTTCAAACACCCCATTTAATATACTTTCCCAGCATGAACACATTCCATTGACTCCTAACCTCCCTCTTGTTAGCAAGCCTCGCACTACGGCGAACTTTGAATTGTAAGCGGTCCTCCCTATCTAGATCTTCAGAGCTCTCAAAGTTGGATAGCTCGTTAGGTGCTTGAGAATCGTCAGGCTGGGAGCCATCCTCCTCAATCTGCACCTGGGTAGTTTCCCTAACATCAGAAACATCATCTGAAACATTCCTTGCCATGGGAAACTAAACTCCTCAGATTCTTCTTCAAAAAGAACAGGAACATCTTTATGTGTCACGTTGCCAGGGCTCTACCTTGTTTAGGTAGTGTTGCAACCCAGAGCAGGAAACGAGGCCCTAAGATAACTATCCACCACACTTGACTGTGAAAACCAATCCTTTTTTATTGAAGAAAAATGGTTACAAAATAAAGGAAAAATGCAAGTCAAAAGCCACAGCAAAATCAGCAAACATGAATTTAAATGGACAAAAATAAAACCCAAAGCCACACTGGAAAATACTGGAACCTGTTAGCAATCCACTAACCGTACTTGATATCCTAGAAATCCCGGGAGAACTGTCAAGGTCTTCATCAATCTGAAACGATGCCTGAACTGAGAAAGTCAGCCCAGCGGAAAGCACTTAAAGCCGAAGAATTGGTTCCGTGAACCGCCCCTCTGCTTTGAAGCCATTGTTTGTATTTCTCTTAATCGGGAAGACCTTCGCAAACTGAGTGATTTACTTCTGTCTTGCCAGATCTGGCCCCTTCTGTTCTCATTAGAGTTACCAGGTGCAGAAGGGAGTGAAAGGTCATGGCTTCCCTCTGAAACATTCTCATGAACACTGATACTTTCATTTTCCAAATCTACGGAAGTTTCTTCCTCACTAATTTCAGGAGCATTGGCATCAAGAGGTACTTTTTCATTAGCATCAGGAAGTACATTTTCATTAGCATCAGTAAATATATTTTCATTAGCATCAGGAGGAACAAACAGAGAATCAGGTTCAAGTTCAAACTCAGGCTGAACCCCAACAGGTAGAGAGGAATCAAAACTCCCAGTTTTATCAAACAGTTTAATTAAAACAGCACTTACTTGCTGGCTGTTTTAATAGACCAAAATATAAAACACAAAGATAGCACTCAGCTACAGAATAGACAAAAACGGATAGCAACAATAACTCCGTAGTCAAAAGGGTCCAGTCCAGTGGTCAAATGCCGAGAGTTCAATAACAGTGTCCAGGGATCAAGAGTCTATACCGTAGTCAAAAGCCAGTCCAAAGGTTCAAAGTTCGAGGATTCCAAGATTACAGGAGACAGGTCAGGATACCGAAAAATCCAACAGACCTGGGGGGGAAACCAGCAGCATCCACCACCAAAATGCAACAGATACTTTTCTCCCAAATATCAGTCCCAAGGTTAGCTCCTTTATTATTATTATTATTATTATTATTATTATTATTAAACTTTATTTGTACCCCGCTAGCATCTCCCGAAGGATTCGATGCGGCTTACACAGGCCGAGGCCTCAACACACAACACAACAATACAATCTAAGCAAATCAAACAATTAAAAACAGAATAAAGCAAAATAAACAACAGGCACAATATACTAAAACACAATAAAACTGGGCCGGGCCAGATAATGGGTACAAAGATTAAAAGTGCTGATGTGACAGGAGGTGTATATGGGGCTTCCAGGGCAAGTGCAATGTGCGATGTGCAGCAATCATTGGTTCTGATAAAGTGCTTATGGGACTTGGGAGTGGAGATTTCCTAATCTGGGAAGGCGCATCGGAAAAGCCAAGTCTTCACGTTCTTCCTGAAGACAGCCAATGTAGGGGTCTGTCTAAGGTCTTTGGGGAGGGTGTTCCAGAGTCGGGGGGCCACCACAGAAAAGGCCCTGTCCTGCATCCCCACCAACCGTGCTTGCGACGCCGGCGGGATCACGAGCAGGGCCTCTCCAGATGACCGAAGTGAGTGCGTGGGTTTGTAGATGGAAATGCGGTCACACAGGTAGGCTGGTCCCAAACCGTTCAGGGCTTTGTAGGTAAGCACCTGCACCTTAAATTGGGCTCGGAATATAAATGGCAGCCAGTGGAGCTCCTTGAACAGGAGGGTTGACCTCTCTCTGTAAGGGGCCCCAGTTAGCATCCTGGCTGCTGATCGTTGGACCAGTTAGAGCTTCCGAGCCGTCTTCAAGGGCAGCCCCACGTAGAGCGCATTGCAGTAATCCAATCTGGAGGTGACCAAGGCATGGACCACCCCGGCCAGATCTGCCTTCGCGAGGTACGGTCGCAGTTGGCGCACGAGTCTCACTTGTGCGAAAGCCCTCCCAGACACCGCCGACGCCTGAGCCTCAAGCGTAAGCGGTGAATCCAAGAGGACTCCCAAACTGCGGACCTGTGACTTCAGGGGGAGTGTAACCCCATCCAGCACAGGTTGCCACCCTATACCCCGGTCAGGTTTACGATCGACCAGGAGGACCTCTGTCTTGTCGGGATTGATCTTCAGCTTGTTCCTCCTCATCCAGATAGACACAGCGGCCAGGCACTCGTCCAGCACCCGAGAGGCCTCCTTGGAATTAGGTGGAAAAGAGTAGTAGAGTTGTGCATCATCTGCGTAGAGATGGCACCCAACTCCAAAACTCCGGATGACCTCTCCCAGCGGTTTCATGTAGATGTTAAAAAGCATGGGAGACAGAATAGAGCCTTGCGGGACCCCACAGGTCAAAGGCCAGGGGTCCGAGCAGGCGTCTCCCAGCTTCACCATCTGGGATCGACCCTCCAGGAAGGATCGGAGCCACGACAAAACCGTGCCCCCGAGACCCATCCCAGAGAGTCGTCCCAGAAGGATACCATGATCGATGGTATCGAAAGCCGCTGAGATGTCCAAGAGAACCAACAGTCACACTCCCCCTGTCCAGCTCTCTATCGAAAGCCGCTGAGATGTCCAAGAGAACCAACAGGGTGTTACTTAAATCCAGTAAAACCCAGATGCAACCTTTCTCTTGCATACCTCCACCCCTAATCGCTTTCACCCATGAACTCTTACTTACAGATTACAAAACCCTTGACAACTAATATTTACATTAACCCTTCCATCACCAAGCACCATCAACTGCAGAGCATATGACATTATGAATCTGAATCCCATCATCTTCTGCCTGAGGCTCCAGCTGAGCCACGACACCCTGGTATGTACACAAGCTACTCTATGGAAGGGGCCAATATTCACATCAAGGTGCCATCGTGCTTGCAAATGTGCATGGTGCATGGAAGCGCATGAAGGTGCATTAAAATGCAAGAAGATGTGCATTGCATATTGGTTTCTGCTCAGTTTTGGGTCTTAAATTCTTGGTTTAGTTGACCATGGCGTAAGACTTAAATTGCACGATGAATGCATCCAACTCTACAGATGGGCAAGCAGCGACTTTGAGTTTCAAAATCCCAGCACTGGAGGGTTTAATTAAAACTCAAGAAGTAAATATATTTAGCCACTCTGCCAACTGAGATTACCATCAGCAGGTCGGCAGACTTTCCGCACGTTTAATTAATGCTCGTTACACAGAAGTGGAGGATCGGAGGGCTCAGAAGAGGGGAAATGGCCGAGCCCTAAAGGGAAAGCCCTTGGAATTGGCGCATGGAGCCATGCTTCAGCCCCCTCCTTAAACCTTCAATAGGCAGCTATGTACATTTACAGTGAGAGTTTTGGAAGTGGTGTTGGGATAGAGGCAGGGGTTCTTCTTCACTGCAGAATTCATGCAGTTTATGTACTTTAATTACAACGTCTTCGTATTTTAGGATCCTGGGAGTTCTAGTTTGACAAGATCATTATCCTTGATGGCCCAAGAGTGTAGATACCTCGTTAAACTGCAACTCCAATGGTTCCCTAGTATTGAGTCAGGGAAGTTAATGTGGAGTCAAGCTGCATTCATACTACAGGGAGGCTGCACTCTAGGGCCCTTTCTGCACTGCCATATAAAATCCAGATTATCTGCTTTGAGCTGGATTATATGGCAGTATTGTTGTCGAGCAACTTAAAGTGGCTGTGGATAGCGAGATCCAAGCCATTGTGGGTTGCCTGGTGAGAAAAGACGCATTATTCCAGAATAAATCTGACCGAGTTGAAGAGAAAGCCACCAAAGTATTTACTTCATTCCAGCTGGAAAGAATCATAGAATTATAGAATAGAATCATAGAATCAAAGAGTTGGAAGAGACCTCATGGGCCATCCAGTCCAACCCCATTCTGCCAAGAAGCAGGAATATTGCATTCAAATCACCCTTGATAAATGGCCATCCAGCCTCTGCTTAAAAGCTTCCAAAGAAGGAGCCTCCACCACACTCCGGGCAGAGAGTTCCACTGCTGAACAGCTCTCACAGTCAGGAAGTTCTTCCTCTTGTTCAGATGGAATCTCCTCTCTTGTAGTTTGAAGCCATTGTTCCTTGCGTCCTAGTCTCCAAGGAAGCAGAAAACAAGTTGCTCCCTCCTCCCTGTGACTTCCTCTCACATATTTATACATGGCTATAATATCTCCTCTCAGCCTTCTCTTCTTCAGGCTAAACATGCCCAGCTCCTTAAGCCGCTCCTCATAGGGCTTGTTCTCCAGACCCTTGATCATTTTAGTCGCCATCCTCTGGACACATTCCAGCTTGTCAATATCTCTCTTGAATTGTGGTGCCCAGAATTGGACACAATATTCCAGATGTGGTCTAACCAAAGCAGAATAGAGGGGTAGCATTACTTTCTTAGATCTAGACACTATGCTCCTATTGATGCAGGCCAAAATCCCATTGGCTTTTTTTGCCGCCACATCACATTGTTGGCTCATGTTTAACTTGTTGTCCACGAGGACTCCAAGATCTTTTCCACACGTACTGCTCTCGAGCCAGGCGTCACCCATTCTGTATCTTTGCATTTCATTTTTTCTGCCAAAGTGGAGTATCTTGCATTTGTCACTGTTGAACTTCATTTTGTTAGTTTTGGCCATACATCTCTCTAATCTGTCAAGATCGTTTTGAATTCTGCTCCTGTCCTCTGGACTATTGGCTATCCCTCCCAATTTGGTGTCGTCTGCAAACTTGATGATCATGCCTTCTAGCCCTTCATCTAAGTCATTAATAAATATGTTGAACAGGACCGGGCCCAGGACGGAACCCTGCGGCACTCCACTTGTCACTTCTTTCCAAGATGAAGAGGAAGCATTAGTGAGCACTCTCTGTGTTCGTCCACTTAACCAATTACAGAGCCACCTCACCATAGTTTTGCCTCGCCCACATTGGACTAGTTTCCTTGCCAGAAGGTCATGGGGGACCTTGTCAAAGAAGGCCTTCCTGAAATCCAGGTACGGCATTCCCCGCATCTACCCAGCTTGTACCTATATCGAAGATGGCGATTGCAGTAGTGTCACACCTCAGGGTAGATTCACCTTGCTCAGAACACCACACACACCAAGTCTGTAGGTTTTGTAGTTTATTAAAGAAAAGGCAAAGTCTTAAACACAAAAGTAAAGTTACAAAAGTTCAATAGCTAAACAGAGTCTTAAATGCAAAGACAGAGTTTCCAAAGGGAAATAACATGAAGCATAATCCATAAGCTGGACCCGCAATGTGACTCTAAGGCAAAAAAGTTTGTCCATGCCTCGTGTAGACGCAACATTGAATGCAAGCCCCATACCTCAAGATAGTCACAAATAAATACAAGCAACCTCTTGACTTTAATTCGCAAGGGTGCATCAAGAGAGATATTGACAAGCTGGAATGTGTCCAGAGGAGGGTGACTAGAATGATCAAGGGTCTGGAGAACAAGCCCTATGAGGAGCGGCTTAGGGAACTGGGCATGTTTAGCCTGAAGAAGAGAAGGCTGAGAGGAGATATGATAGCCATGTATAAATATGTGAGAGGAAGCCACAGGGAGGAGGAGGGAGCAAGCTTGTTTTCTGCTTCCCTGGAGACTAGGACGCAATGGAACAATGGCTTCAAACTACAAGAGAGGAGATTCCATCTGAACATGAGGAAGAACTTCCTGACTGTGAGAGCAGTGGAACTCTCTGCCCCGGAGTGTGGTGGAGGCTCCTTCTTTGGAAGCTTTTAAGCAGAGGCTGTATGGCCATCTGTCAGGGGTGATTTGAATGCAATATTCCTGCTTCTTGGCAGAATGGGGTTGGACCATGAGGTCTCTTCCAACTCTTTGATTCTATGATTCTACACTTTAGAACAGACATAGGCAAACTTGGGCCTTTTTTGGACTCCAACTCCCACGATTCGTAACAGCCTCAGGCCCTTTCCTTTCCCCCCTCAGCGGCTTAAGTGGGAAAGGGAAAGGGAAAGGAAGGGTCTGAGGCTGTTCGGAATCATGGGAGTTGGAGTTCAAAACACCTAGAGGGCCAAAATTTACCCACGCCTGGTCTATACAAAGGCTATAATACAGTGTTTCTCAACCTTCCTAATGCTACGACCCCTTAATCCAATTCCTCATGTTGTGGTGACCCCCAACCATAACATTATTTTCATTGCTACTTCATCACTGTCATTTTGCTACTGTTACAAATCATAATATAAATATCTGACATACAGGATGTATTTTCCTTCACTGGACCAAATGTGGCACAAATATCCAAAACGCCCAAGTATGGGTGCTGGTGGCAATGGGGGTGTGTGTGCTGATTTTGTTGTTTGGGAGTTGCATTTGCTGGGATTTATAGTTCACCTACAATCAAACAGCATTCCAAACTCCACCAATGATGGAACTGAACCAAACTTGGCACACAGAACTCCCATGACCAACAGAAAATACTGGAATGGTTTGGTGGGCATTGACTTTGAGTTTGGGAGTTGTAGTTCATCTGCATCTAGAGAGCACTGAGGACTCAAAGAATCTTGGATCAGGACCAAACTTGGCATGAATACTCAATATGCACAAATGTGAGCACTTGCTGGAGTTTGGGGAAAATAGACCTTGACATCTGAGAGTTGTAGTTGATGGGATATATAGTCCACCTACAATCAAAGAGCATTCTGAGCCCCACCAACGATAGAATCGGGCCAAATTTCCCACACAGAACCCCCATGACCAAAGGAAAATACTATGTTTTCTGATGGTCTTTGGCAACCCCCCTGAGACCCCCTCGCGACCCCCTCAGGGGTCCCGACCCCCATGTTGAGAAACGCTGCAGTATAATGCATTTCAATCTGCATTGTAAATGGGGCCTAGGTTTGGCCAAGGACTTTTTCTTCCTGAATGAGGAATTGACAGAAGTCCTCTTCCAATTTGTCGTCACAATTGCTTGGGATTCATTCTTCTGCGTGCAGAGAGTGGCCTTTCCGATAGATACAGCAGCCAGCGCAACATGTTGAACATCCCTTTCTTATCTTTCTTGCAATAGAGGCAGCTTTGCAGAGTGACATTGATCATCGTCGCAGGCCTCCTCCTCGTGTGCCATCATTTCTCTTCCTGACAGCAGAGGCGAAGAAAGCCCTTATTTAGAAAGCCAGCAAGTGCCAAGCCAGGAAAGTGCAGCTTCAGGGATTCTCAGTTGAGTGATGAAGGGAGACCTGCTCGGTGGTTCATTGTGTCACTAATGCAAGGAGACATTTCTCTCTCTCTGCGGGAGCATGAGGTGAGAGGAGCACGGGGTGTGAGTGTCCCTTAGAAGGTACCGCATTTTCTGGCGTACTAGATGACTTTTTAACCCTGGAAAATCCTTGCTGAACTTGGGGGTTGTCTAGTACACCGGGTATAAAAAAATCCTCCAGTGCCGCTTGTCTCCTGCCGCTGACCTTCAGCCTCACCAAAGGGCTCTTCCACTCTATGTCCACCTTGGCTTTCAGTGCGACGGCGGAGGACGAGGTGATATACTCGCCGGATGGCCACGTCACCTCCTCCTCCGCCGCCGACTCACAGACAGTCGAGGTGGGCCTGGAGTGGAAGAGCCCCTCGGTGCAACTGAAGCTTTGCAGCGGGAGATAAGCAAAGCCAGCGTGCAACCCTAGGGTTCGACTTGTGTCCCGCTGCTGAGCTTCAGTTTCACCGAGGGGCTCCTCCACTCCAGGCCCGCCTTGGTTGAGCGGCCAAAGAAGGGCTCAGGCCACCATTGGCTCTCCTGCTGGCTTACTGACATCACAGCCAATCATAACAAAGCCAGCTTGCGGGGAGGGGCTTGGGAACTTTTGAATCTGAAGGCTATAAATATTGTATCTCTCTTCCCAATGGGCATGTCGATTTTGTTGTTGTGGCTCAGCTGGAAAAGGATGATGGGTTTCAGATTCCTGAACATGTTCCTATTGTTGATACAGGCAATGTTGATGCTGAAGACGAGGAGTTCCAGTTTCCCATGGGAAGGGATGTTGTCTTAGAAGATGTTTCTGAAACTTTCCCCAAAGCTCTGACAACTTAGGCATTTTCTCCGTTGCCATATAATCCAGTTCAAAGCATATAATCAGGATTGTATGACAGTATAGAAGGGGCCATAGTGTTTTTTCAGCCCTTTGACCTTCCTTGTCCTTCTTGGGATTTTATTTTGTTTCATGCCATTTGGGAATTGAAGCGGAGAAAAGAGGGAGGCCTTTCTCTTTTTGGCCAAAGCCAGCATCCATTTGTCCCCAAATGCACAACTCCGACACGGCTGATGTGCTTTGGATGCCGTCCAGCCGTCCAATATCAGATGACAAACAAAAGGGCTGGGAAGACAGATCTCTTTTCCATTTATGCCGATCCAGAGATGTAATGAACCCTGTGCGTGTTTGCTTGCTTGATTCCCTTTTGAAAGAACCAACCACTGGGGAGGGCAGGCCGAGTAAATAAATAGAACATTATAGGCAGTGGGGATGGAAATTCAATTTCTCCAGGCAGGGAGGTGGAGTCTTTACTCGTTCTCAATTAGGTCACCCTTCTTTTTAATTAGTTTGATCAAAGAAAAGAAATAAAATCAACTGGTGCTGGGGTTCTTTTTTTTGCAACAGGGAAATCCCTACTGAGTGCTGCCACCTTCAGGCCATAGTTTGCAATGACAAGGATGCAATCATTTACACATTATAAGTAGGCATGATTAGGTACCGTTGGAATCTTCATAATTCGGAATAAAGTCAGAAAAAATTACCTTTTTGAAGCGATTTTGAAGTTTTTAAGAAAACCGGAAGTCCCTCTGCTCTTCCGAAGCTTTTCCGCCATTTTTGTTACGACTCATGAAGTGAGTCGGAAATGATTCCGCTTTTTCCCGCTTCTGGTCTCACTATTCACTTTTCAGACTAGAACTTTCAAAATCCCGCTCCATTAAGCTGCCTACAAGCATCTTTATCCATCCCTTTTGCAAGTGCTGTGGATGCACTTTATAAAGAAATGGACTGTTGTCAAGCCAGGCGTCACCCAAATAATAATAATAATAATAATAATAATAATTAGAATAATAATAATAATTAGAATAAAAACAGGCAATTAGAACAAATGCCATCAAAGCCAGAATTGAAAAGTCGACAGATCCCAAGTGTAAACTCTGCAAGGAAGCAGGCGAAACGGTGGATCCCATCCTCTGCTGCTGCAAGAAGATTGTGCAGACAGACTACAAGCAGAGGCATAACACCGTTGCTCAGATGATTCATTGGAACTTGTGCCACAAAGACCATCTGCCTGCAACAAAGAACGGGTGGGATCACAAGCCAGAAAGAGTTACAGAGAATGAACACGCCAAACACCTCTGGGACCTCTGGATTCAGACTGACAGAGTTTTGGAGCACAAAGCAAAGTATGGATTGTTGATGTTTCAATCCCAGGTGACAGCAGAATTGACAAGAAACAACTGGAAAAGCTGACACAATAGGAGGATTTTTGATCAAACTGCAAAAACTCTGGCACAAGATGGTCACAGTGGTGATTGGCACACTGGGTGCAGTGCCTCAAGACCTTGGCTTGCACTTAAACACAATTGACACTGAAAAAATTACCATCTGTTAGTTGCAAAAGGCCACCCTACTCGGATCTGCACGCATTATTCGCCAATAAATCACACAGTCCTAGGCACTTGGGAAGAGTCCAACGTGTGATTGAATACAAAAGTCAGCATAGGGATCCTGTTTGCTGTGGACTCTAGGCCTGTGCGATTCGTTTCGTTAATTCGTTAATTTTACCATTTCCGAAGCGATATTGAAACAAATCTCCAAACCCGGAAGGGTTTATAAATATCGAACCAGCAGCCCCCATAGTATTTACGAGCCTCCGCTCGTTTCGTTAATGGGGTGGATGCTGCTGGAGTGCTGCTGCATGGGAGCCAATCCGGCGCTCCCAAGCAGTGCACCATGGGTCCGTGGCTGTCCCTTTTTGATTGGCCGGCGAGCCCTTTCAAAGCGGCTCCGCGCGGCCCGTAGCTTGGTGCAGAGGCGAGGGCAAGGGAGTTTGCATTGGGTTGGCTTGGCAATGGCTGCCTGCTAGCAACGAACTGGGATTGGATTCATTCCTTGCTGCTGTGAGTGCTGCTTGCTTCATTTGCTGTCTCTGCCTGTGTTTGGTCCACATTTGGGCCATTTTTTGGTTAATTGTCCATTTTAAAATATTTTAATATTATTTTTTAATATTATTTTTTAATATTATTTTTTAATATTATTTTTAAAAATATTCTAAAAAAGAAAAGACTCTTCTGTTGGTGTGTGCTCTCATTTGCTGTATTGTGCCTGTGTTTGGTCCACATTTGGGCCATTTTTTGGTTAATTTTCCATTTTAAAATATTTTTAATATTATTTTAATATTATTTTTAATATTATTTTAATATTATTTAAAAAATATTCTAAAAAAGAAAAGACTCTTCTGTTGGTGTGTGCTCTCATTTGCTGTCTCCTGCCTGTGTTTGGTCCACATTTGGGCCATTTTTTGGTTAATTTTCCATTTTAAAATATTTTTTAATATTATTTTAATATTATTCTTAAGAAATACCAAAAATATTCTAAAAATCGTTAATATTTACAAAATTTCTTAAATACCAAAACTTTTTTTTGGAAAGTTTTGTAATTATTTTAAATATCGAAACAAAAAAACACCCCAATTACAAATCGATTTTAGAAACAAATTTTTTCTTGATCAAACAGGCCTAGTGGACTCATCTTGTGTTTTGAATAAGGAGAAGGAGGAGGAGGAGGAGGAGGAAGGAGAAGGAGAAGGAGAAGGAGAAGGAGGAGGAGGAGGAGGAGAAGAGGAAGGAGGAGGAGGAGGAGGAAGGAGAAGGAGAAGAAGGAGAAGGAGAAGAAAAAGAAGGAGAAGAAGAGGAAGAGGAGGAGGAGGAGGAGGAGGAGGAGGAGGAGAAGAAGAAAGAACTAATGGGATCATAACCCTACAAAGGTTGTGGAAAATGAACACACAAAAATCCTGTGGGACTTTTGAATCCAGACTGACAAAGTTTTGGAATGCAATACGCCAGACATCACAATTGTGGAAAAGAAAAAAGTCTGAATTATTGATGTCACCATTTTAGGTGAGAGTTGCATGGAGGAAAAACAACAGGAAAAGCTCAGTCGTTATCAAGACCTCAAAATTGAACTGCAAAGGCTCTGGCAGCATAAACCAGTACAGGTGGTCCCAGTGGTGATGGGTGCACTGGGTACCGGGCCAAAAGATCTCAGCCGGCATTTGTAAACAATAAACATTGACAAAATCACAATCTGTCAACTGCAAAAGGCCACCTGACTTGGATCTGCGCGCATCATTCGAAAATACATCACACAGACCTAGATGCTTGGGAAGGGTTCGACTTGTGATTTTGTGATACGTAATCCAGCAGAGAGATCTCATTTGCTGCGACATACTGTGTTTTTGTGTCTGAATAATAATAATAATAATAATAATAATAATAATAATAATAATGTATTAAAAGTATTAACAAAAGCTGGCCAAGATGGAGCAATGTTCCCCTGCCACCTGGTGGCAGAGAATAGGAACTACAATTTGGATACTCCAATACTCCAAAAAGTTCTCTTCTCCACTGTCTCTACAGTGTTGAATCAATGCAGTTTGACACCACTTTAACTACTGTGTCTCAATGCTATGGAATCCTGACACTTGTAGCTTGGTGAGGCATCAGTGCTCTTTGGCAGAGAAGGCTCAAAACTTTGTAAAACTCCGTCTCCCATGATGCCATAGCATTGAACCATGGCAGTCAGTGTCAAGTTGTATTTAATGCATTGTCGAAGGCTTTCATGGCTGGAATCACTGGGTTGTTGTAGGACACAGTCTTTCAGGGGGAGTGTAACCCCATTCAGAACAGGTGGACACATCTCCATCCCCAGATGAGGAACGTTGATGGCAAGCACCTCTGTCTTGTTGTGGAGTAGGTTCGTGAAATTATTTATAGTTTCCAAATCATGACCTCCCTGAACTGGTGTGCCCTGGATAGCAAGTGTCCCAGAAGCAAGCAAAATAAAGCAGATTCCCCAGCAAAATCACGCTTTAGTCCATCTATTAGCAGAGTCCAATGGCCAGCATCTGACCTTATTTACACACTGTTTAATAAACTCACGGATTCAGGTTTTCATCCAAAACATCTGGAGACTTTAATCTTCACCGTTGCAATATATACAAATGTACAATCAGGATACTCAGATCCACTTTCAGGCTTGTCCTTACAAAAAAATCAGATCCTCAGAGAGTAACATACAGAATAGACAAATACTCACACTGAGTCACAAAGGAGAGAGAAAGATGGATTCTTTCATCATCCTTATATAGCAATGGTTCCCAACCCTTTTTTGAATAGGGACCACTCTCCAACATTAGTACCAAAAGGGTAACAAATACGTTTTTGGACAACTTTAGATTTGGTTTGGTTATTTGAAGTGCTGATTCAGAAAACTGCATTGGATAGACCACATCAGCTCTAGTTTCTGATACAGAACATATGCCATTCAGTAGTCACCACTGCTCGCCCACAGAAAACCACATTTAATAAACCTTGGCACTATAAGAGGGTTTTGCAAGGCCAGTTGCTCTTGTTGTAACGGTGTAGTAACATATTTTAGTTCTTGCGGACCACTGGTGGTCCACTGACCACAGGTTGGGAACCACTGTTATATAGCCCCCTGCTGATAGGTCATCAGTAAGGGACACTGGTTGATGCAACCCCTTTGCAATGACCCTCACATGGTTATAACTCAGTCATTATCACATTCCCTTAGATATTGCATCATGGCATTCACAGTCATAATCCATTATTTCACATGTTCATCAAATAGTATTTTTATATGACTAGAAAGGCTGTGCCATTTCTATGAGGTTGAATGAAAAATAATGCCTCCACCTTCATTACTTGGGTTTGGAGGGGAATATTTTAATAAATCAAACGCAGAAATAATAATCCTGAGAATGTGCTCTTTGACTACCACTATTCACTTTTCCACATAATCACCAGACAATTGGAAACATTTCTATGACTTCTACAGTGTAGATCAGACATGGGCAAACTTCAGCCCTCCAGATGTTTTGGACTTCAACTCCCACAATTCCTAACAGCCGGTAGTTGAAGTCCAAAACACCTGGAAGGCCAAAGTTTTCCCATGCCTGATTTAGATGCACCCTGAGCACTGGACCAAAACAAGTCTGACCATTTGTATGACATTGCAAATGAGGACAGATACTTCTGGAGAACCCGATATGGCCGAACAGTAAAATTGACTTTATGACCTCCCTTTCCCTTCCCCAGTGCTCATCATTCTCCAGTGCTTCTCCATCATTCTCTTCCTGAAGTCCAAGAGGAGTGTGGAGCGGTGGCCCTTTTGGATGTCCAATCAGGCCCGGTACTCGAAAAAGCTGTCCCGGACTTCTCTCTCTTGTGCGCTCACTCTCTTCCCTGAAGGGAAGGTCTGGTACGTCCGCAGGTTCTCCGGAGACGCCCGATGGAGATGCCACAAGGCTTTGGCGCTCAGAGGAGGGCTGAATGGGGACACAAGACAGAAGAGACAGAGGTTACATACCTGCTGGTTGGTGTCAGGAAGGTGAAAGTAAGAGAGATGGAGAGCCCAAAAACCAGAGGATGCATCTGCATTGTAGAATTGATGCAGTTTGATGCATCTACACTCCAGAAAGTTGTAGTTTTGTATTTCTCCCTAGGTCTTTAGCCTTCTCTGTTCCTCACAAAATTAGAACTCCCAGAAGGTCACAGAATTGAGCCATGGTAGCTTCAAGTCCATACTTCAGGAAATAAAGCCCAACTGCTCATTGGAGGGAGGAATAGTAGAGGCCAAGATGAAGTCCTTTGGCCACATCATGAGAAGAAAGGAAAGCTTGGAGAAAACAAGGATGCTGGGGAAAATGGAAGGAAAAAGGAAGAGGGGCCAACCAAGGGCAAGGTGGATGGATGGGATCCTTGAAGTGACTGGATTGACCTTCAAGGAGCTGGGGGTGGTGACGGCCAACAGGGAGCCCTGGTGTGGGCTGGGCAAGGAGGTCACGAAGAGTTGGAAACAACTGAATGAATGAACAACAAGCAAGCTTCAAGTGGTCTCAAACTGCATTAATTCTAAAATGTAGCTGTTGCAGCCTCCAAATATGGGGAATCCATCAGCCTTTAATTTTGGAATTTTGCAGAAAGGAGGAGGGGGAAAAATCTTGCAGGTGTGGTTTCTTTTTCTAAAGTTCAGCAACATGAATTTATAACCTTGCACATTTACATAAAAGTGATGTTCATTGGCTATGAAAAACAGCATTGCATTATTTATTTATTCTTATTACATCTTCTGGATAATGGAGAAAGGCAGGGAGTTTCAGAAAAACATCTCTTTCTGTTTTATTGCCTATTCTATAGCCTTTTACTGTGTAGATCATAATAAACTGTGGCATGTTCTTGGTGTATGTATGGGGATCCCAAACCACCTTGTTTGTCTCCTGAGGAATCTGTATAAGGACCAAGTAGCAACACTAAGAACAGATAACGGAACAACCGACTGGTTCAATACTGGAAAATGCGTATGGCAGGGCTGTCTACTCTCACCTGATCTATTCAACTCATATGCAGAACACATCATGCGATGTGCGGGATTTGACAAATCCAAGGCTAGAGTTAAAATGGCTGGAAGGAACATTAACAACCTTAGATATGCAGATGACACCACTTTGATGGCTGAAAGCAAGGAGGAGCTGAGGAGCCTTCTCACCAAGGGGAAAGAAGAAAGGGAAAAAGCTGGGTTGCAGTTCAACATTAAAAAAACCAAGAAGATGGCAACCAGACTAATGGATAATTGGCAAATAGAAGAAGAAAATGTGGAGGCAGCGACAGGGTTTGTATTGCTAGGTGCAAAGATGACTGCAGACGCAGACCAAAGCCAGGAAATCAGGAGACATTTACTTCTTAGGAGGAGAGCAATGACCAATCTCAATAAAATAGTGAAGAGTAGAGTCATCACACTGGCAACAAAGATCCACATAGTCAAAGCAATGGGATTCCCTGTAGTAACCTATGGATGTGAGAGCTGGACCAGAAGCAAGACTGAGCAAAGGAAGAGAGATGTTTTTGAACTGTGGTGTTGGAGGAAAATGCTGAGAATGCCTTGGACCGCGCGAAGATCCAACCCGACTGCTCATTGGAGGGAAGGATATGAGAGGCAAAGATGAAGTCCTTTGGCCACATCATGAGAAGACAGGAAAGCTTGGAGAAGAGAATGATGCTGGGGGAAATGGAAGGAAAAAGGAAGAGGAGCCGTCCAAGGGCAAGATGGATGGGATCCTTGAAGTGACTAGCTTGACCTTGAACGAGATGGGGATGGCCACGGCCCACAAGGAGCTCTGGCCTGGGATGATCCAGGAGGTCACCAAGAGTTGGAAACAACTGAATGAATAAACAACAAAGGTCTTTAGCCTTCTCTGGTCCTCACCAAATTAGAACTCCCAGAATGCCATAGCATTGAGCCATGGCAGCTTCAAGTGGTCTCAAACTGCATTAATTCTAAAGTGTAGCTGTTGCAGCCTCCAAATATGGGGAATCCATCAGCCTTTGATTTTGGAATTTTGCACAACGGAGAAGAGGAAAAAACCTTGAAGGTATGATTTCTTTTTCTAAAGTCCAGCAACATGAATTTATAATCTTGCACATTTACATAAAAGTGATGTTGATCGGCTATGAAAAACAGCATTGCATTATTTATTCCTGTTTATTATTCTTATGTTTATTTATACCCTGCTTTATCTCCCCCGAGGGGAACTCAAAGCAGCTTAACATAAAAGCATCGGCATGCAATTTAAAATATACGAATATGCAAACATTAAAACAGAATTAAATAGAAACAGTACTCAAAAATTCCCAGTTAGAAAGCATTAACACAAATTCAAAGTTAAACATCAATAAGAAGTTTTAAAAAAAACTAAGAAATTTAAATCAACAGGAAAGAACAGGCTTATAGATTAGTCAGTGTTTGTTTAGAATGAGGTAAGGTTGCATGTTGCAGACCAATGTTTCTCAACCTGGGGGTTGCGAGGGGGGGGGTGCCAAAGACCATCAGAAAACACACTATTGTCTGTTTGTCATAGGGGATTCTGTGTGGGAAGTCTGGCCCAATTCTATTATTGGTGGGGTCAAGGGGCTCTTTGATTGTAGGTGAACTATAAATCCCAGCAACTACAACTCCCAAATGCCAAGCTCTATTTTCCCCAGACTCCACCAGTGTTCACATTTGAACATATTGAGTATTCGTTCCAAGTTTGATCCAGATCCATCCTTGTTTGAGTCCACGGTGCTCTCTGGATGTAGGTGGAAAATAGAACAACAGCACCTCCCTGTGGCCGGAAGTTGAGCATCGCCTCCAGAAAACGGAGATGGAAATAGAGAAAGGCCTCTACCTAAACTGTATATTGTATCTCATTGTTCATGTTAAAAGGCATTCAATGTTTGCCTCATATGTGTTCTAAACGGTTCTGGCCCAACTTATCTATCCGAACGTATCTCAGCCTATCAGCCCACCAGGACCCTAAGATCTTCTGGAGAGTCCCTGCTCTCTATCCCACCGGCTTCCCAAGCGCGGCTGGCGGGAACGAGAGACAGGGCCTTTTCTGTGGTGGCCCCTCGGCTTTGGAACACCCTCCCTATAGAGATACGATCTGCCTCTTCGCTGATGGCTTTTCGGAAGACACTAAAAACTTGGTTGTTTAAACAAGCATTCGGTTAGTCTGTTATTACCGAACTTTGCTGACTAAGGACTGGTTAATTATGGATGACGAACTCTGGATTGGTGATTTTATTGACGAGATGCATGGTATTATTATTGGTGGCCCAATAATCTGTATTGTCTATGTGTTGTTGTTTTTAAATTGTATATTGTTTTTAATTGTTGTAAACCGCAATGAGTCGCCGACTTAGGCTGAGATATTAGCGGTATACAAGTGTATAAATAAAATAAATAAATAAATAAATAAATAATCCACTCCGAGTCCCTCTGGGGACTATGAACCATCTTGGAGGTTAAGATCTTCTGGGGAGGCCCTGCTCTCGGTCCCAACTCCTTTGCAAGCACAATTGGTGGAGACAAGAGACAGGGTCTTCTCAGTGGTGGCCTCTTGGCTGTGGAATTCCCTCCCAAGCAAAATTAGATCAGCTCCTTCTCTCCCGAACCTTAGAAAGATATTTAATACGTGGATGTGAGACAAAGCCTTTGAACTGTAATTTTCAGTGCAATAAGTGAATACGGAATAGTGAAATTTACAACTGGAATACAAAAAAGAGAAACGCTAAAGAATGTTCAAACTTTCATGCAGTGGCCCTTATTTCATATGTCAGTAAGGGAATGCTCAAGGTCCTGTAAAGAAGACTCCAGCAAGACATGGAGAGAGAGTTGCCAGATGGACAAGCTGGGTTCGGAAAAGGCAGAGGAACAAGAGACCACATTGCCAATATCTGCTGGATAATTGAGAAAGGAAGGGAATTTCAGAAAAACATCTATTTCGGTTTCATTCACTATTCTAAAGCCTTTGACTGTGTGAATCATAATAAATGGTGGCACGTTCTTGGTGGGATGGGCATCCCAAGCCCCCTTCCCTCTCTCCTGAGGAATCTGTATCAGGACCAAGGAGCAACAGTCAGAACTGACCACGGAACAACAGACGGGTTCAAGATTGGGAAAGGCATACGGCAGGGCTGTCTACTCTCACCCGACCTATTCACCTTGTATGTACAACACATCAGGCAACATGCAGGGCTTGACGAATCCAAGACTGGAGTTAAAATTGCTGGAAGAAACATTAACCACCTTAGATATGCAGATGATCCCATTTTGATGGCTGAAAGCGAGGAGGAGCTGAGGAGCCATATGAACAAGATGAAAGAAGAAAGTGCAAAAGCTGGGTTGCAGTGAAACATTAAAAAAAAACCCCAAGATGATGGCAACCAGACTGTGGGAATCATAATAAATGGATAATTGGCAAATAGAAGGAGAAAATGTGGAGGCAGCGAGAGGGTTTGTATTTCTAGGTGCAAAGATGACTGCAGATGCAGAGTCCAGCCAGGAAATCAGAAGACATTTACTTCTTGGGAGTAGAGCAAAGACCAATCTCAATAAAATAGTGAAGAGTAGAGTCATCACACTGGCAACGAAGATCTGCATAGTCAAAGTAATGCGATTTCCCATAGTAACCTAGGGATGTGAGAGCTGGACCAGAAGGAAGACTGAGCAAAGGAAGATATATGCTTTTGAACTGTTGTGTTAGAGGAAAATGCGGAGAGTGCCTTGGACCGCAAGAAGATCCAACCAGTCCATCCTCCAGGAAATAATGCCAGACTGCGCATTGGAGGGAAGGATACTAGAGACAACGTTGAAGTACTTTGGCCACATCATGAGAAGACAGGAAAGCTTGGAGAAGAGAATGATGCTGGGGAAGATGGAAGGAAAAAGGAAGAGGGGCTGACCAAGGGCAAGGTGGATGGATCTGGTATCCTTGAAGGGACTGGCTTGACTTTGAAGGAGCTGCGGGTGCCCACGGCCCACAGGGAGCTCTGGCCTGGGATGGTTCATGAGGTCACAAAGAGACGAAGTGACTGAACGAATAAACAACAACAACATGTATATGCAGCATTGATTTGTGCCTATACATGAGTCTCCTTCGGGGTGAGAAGGGTGGGCGGGGTATAAATATAGTACTGTAAATAAATAAATTCAATTAATAATAAAGCGGAATATAAATAAATTGTATTATTATATCAATTCTGGCCCTCTTTTCATCAAACAGAAATGTAAAATCACAGTGTTATAGTAGCTGTACTCCACATAGCTGCTTCCCTTCTACTAAATGGCAAAGCAGCTGGCCTGGATGACCTACGGATGGAACAAATCAAGAACTTTGGCCCAAAAGCAAGGCGCTGGCTGCTGGAGCTGATGAACAACTGCACTGCATCCTGTCAGATCCCCAAAATCTGGAGGAAAGCAAGAGTAATCGCCATCTTGAAGCCAGGCAAAGACCGTAATGACCCAAAAAGCTACAGACCAATCGCCCTGTTGTGCCACCTCTACAAAGTTCTGAAGAAACTTATTTTGCATAGAATTATGGAAAAAATAGACCTATGTCTGATCCCACAACAAGCTGGCTTCAGAAAAGGCAAAAGATGCACATCGCAAGTGCTGAACCTGACTCAGCACATAGAAGATGGCTTTGAAAGGCAGCAGATCACAGTGGTCTTCATAGACCTGTCAGTAGCCTATGATACTGTGAACCACCGCTGCCTCCTCCTGAGAAAAATGTATAATATCACAAAGGACTACCACCTCACCCGCCTCATAGGAAACCTGCTACAAAACAGGAGCTTTTTTGTTGAGTTCAGGGCCAGAGAAGTAGATGGCAGAAACAGAAGAATGGCCTGCCTCAGGGGAGCGTGCTTGCTCCATCCATGTTCAACATCTACACAAATGACCAGCCACTGCCAGAAGGGACAGAGAACTTCATCTATGCTGATGATCGTGCCATTACTGCTCAAGCAGGGAGCTTTGGGATGGTTGAACAGAAGCTCTCTGAAGCTCTAGGTGCTCTAACTGCCTATTACAGGGAAAACCAGCTGATCCCCAACTTATCTAAAACACAGACATGTGCTTTTCATCTCAAGAACAGACAAACATCCCGAGCTCTGAGGATTATTACCTGGGAAGGAATCCCACTGGAGCATTGCAACACACCCAAAGGACTCTTGTCTGTTGGAGCTAGGTGAGAATGTTTCAACTGACCACCTTGATTAGCATTAGCACTGCCAGGCCATCAAATGCTAATCAAGGTGGTTAGTTGAAACATTCACACCTAGCTCCAGCAGACAAAAGTTCTTTGTCCCACCCTGGTCATTCCACAGATATATAAACCCTTTTTCCTAGTTCCAACAGACCTCACTACCTCTGACGATGCTTGCCATAGATGCAGGCGAACATCAGGAGAAAATGCCTCTAGAACATGGCCATATAGCCTGAAAAAACCTACAACAACCCATTATTATTATTATTATTATTATTATTATTATTATTCTGCTTTTATTTCTTGAATGAGACACAACATTTAAAAAATGCCGTTTAAGATCCCTAATACATGACAAAAGCTATGTTTTAGGATCAGAAGTAAGCATTAGTGAACAGGACCAGAGGCCCAAATTGAAATCAATCAATCAGTCAATCAATGTTGTAAACACATAGATTTTGGGAAGGAGGTCTCTTTGCACCAGCAGAGGGCAGGCGTGAAACACAATAGACTCCAGGATTGGTTCATTGGTTTGTTCACCAAGCAGCTTTTCTGGATGCATCTGCACAGAATACTTAATGCAGTTTGACACTGCTTTAACTGCCATGGCTCATTGCTATGGCTTCCTGGGAGCTGTAGTTTCGTAAAGTCTTCATCCTCCTCTGCCCAAGAACCTCCTCTGCCTCATCAAGTACATCTCCTTGGATTCCAAGGCATTGAGCCACAGCTGTTAAAGTGGTCTCAAACTGCTTTAATTCTAGTGTGTAGATCAGGCATGGGCAAACTTGGGCCCTCCAGGTGTTTTGGACTTCAACTCCCACCATTCCTAACAGCCGGTAGGCTGTTAGGAATGGTGGGAGTTAAAGTCCAAAACACTTGGAGGGCCCAAGTTTGCTCATGCCTGGTGTAGATGCACCCATAGCCTCACAATGGAAATAATATTGTGTGAGCGATTTGTTCTTGAAATAATACCTCCAAAGGCAATGTCCCCACAACTATGCCATCACGAAGCACCTGAACAACTCATCCCATCCATTGCAATGCAACAGGAATGCCACACAAGAACGAAAACACTGAAATCTGTCTCCTTGAAAAAGACGATTATCTGTAAAGGTAGAAACGCTCCGCTCCGGGCAGAGCAACTCGCCCTAGAAAAACGCATCCCACAAGAACCAATCATTTATGATTAATGCCGGGAAAGTAAACACACACAAAAGGAGTTTCTTTAATAACAGCAGGCTGTCAAGAATACATTATTTAACCCTCCCCATTGGGAACATAAAGGAAGGTTTGCTTGCCGTCAACATGGAGAAATTGTTACAATGCAAAAGCTGCTGCACACTCACCACACACAAACACACAAACACATCAGCAACCAGGCCAGTTTGTTGTCCAGGTACAATGGACCAGATTGGAATCAAAAAGTTGTGGGTATTTTTTTAAAATCCTGGCATCTTTTCGGTGCTGGAAGTGCTTTGGAACTGGAGTGTTTTTCAGATTTTCACACTGGTATTACCTGGCATTACCCAGGGTGTCATTGGGGCCACTGCCTACCTGTTTTCTCCCTTCTCCAGCTCTGAGAAGGTGTCTATGCCTTGTCTCTATGCCAACACTCTGACAACTCTCTTTGGACAGGCTCTCTTTGTGGCTCTTTTTTCCTTCCTCTTATATTTTCTCCCTCTCTCTTACATTTCTTTTTTCTTTTCTTGCTTTCCCTCATACACCTTCTCTTCCTTCCTTCTTTCCTTCCTTCCTTCCTTTCTTTGTTTTGCTTCCTTTCTTTCCCTGTTTCTCTTTCTTTCCTTCCCCCCTCATACATTTCAGTTCCTTTTTCTTCCTTCCTTCCTTCCTTCCTTCCTTCCTTCCCCCCTCATACATTTCAGTTCCTTTTTCTTCCTTCCTTCCTTCCTTTCTTCCCTCCTTCTTTCTTTTTTTTTCTTCTTTCTTTTCCCTCCATCCCTCCTTTTCCTTTATTCCTCTCCCTCTCTCCCTTTCTCTTCTTTCTCTTTTCCTTCCTTCCTCCCTTCCTTCCCTCCCTCCCTTTCTTTCCTTCTTCTCCCCCTTTCCCTTCTTTTACTTTTCCTTCCTTCCCTCCTTCCTTTTTCTTTATTCCTCTCCCTCCCTTTCCCTTCTTTTTTCTTTTCCTTCCTTCCCTCCCCCCTCCTTTTTCTTTATTTCTCTCCCTCCCTTTCCCTTCTTTTCCTTTTCCTTCCTTCCTTCCCTCCCTCCCTCCTTTTCCTTTATTCCTCTCCCTCTCCCTTTCCCTTCTTTTTCTTTTCCTTCCTTCCATCCATCTCCCTTTTCTTTTCCTTCTCTCCTTTCCTTTTCCTTCCTTCCTTTTTCCTTCCTTCCCTTTTTCTTCTCCTCCCTTTTCCTTCTTTTCTTTCCTTCCCTCCCTCCTCTTTTCCTTTTTCCTCCTCTTTCCTTTCTTCTTTTCTTTCCTTCCTTCCTTCCTTCTTTTCTTCCTCTCTTCCCTCCTTTTTCTTTTTCCCTTCCTTTCTTCTTTTCCTTCCTTCCTTTTCTTCCTTCCTTACTTCCTTTCTTCCCTCCTTCTTTCCTCGCTTCCTTCCTTCCCTCCATCCCTCCTTTTTCTTTATTCCTCTCCCTCTCTCCCTTTCTCTTCTTTCTCTTTTCCTTCCTTCCTCCCTTCCTTCCCTCCCTCCTTCCTTTTTATTCTTCTCCCTCCCTTCCCTTCCTTTTACTTCCTTCCTTCCCTCCTTCCTTTTCTTTCCTCTCCCTCCCTTTCCCTTCTTTTTTCTTTTCCTTCCTTCCCTCCCCCCTCCTTTTTCTTTATTTCTCTCCCTCCCTTTCCCTTCTTTTCCTTTTCCTTCCTTCCTTCCCTCCCTCCTTTTTCTTTATTCCTCTCCCTCTCTCCCTTTCCCTTCTTTTTCTTTTCCTTCCTTCCTTCCTTCCTTCCTTCCTTCCTTCCTTCCTTCTTCCTTCCCTCCCTCTTTTTCTTTACCTCTCTCTCTCTCCCTTCTCTTCTTTCTGTTTTTCCTTCCTTCCTCATTCCCTCCCTCCTTCGTTATTCTTTTCCCTCCCTTTCCCTTCTTTTCCTTTTCCTTCCTTCCTTCCTTCCCTCCTTTTCCTTTATTCCTCTCCCTCTCCCTTTCCCTTTTTCTTTTCCTTCCATCCATCCATCCATCCTCCCTTTTTCTATTCCTCTCTCTCCCTTTCCTTATTTTCCTTCCTTCCTTTTTCCTTCCTTCCTTCCTTTGTTATTCTTCTCCCTCCCTTTTCCTTCTTTTCCTTTTCCTTCCCTCCCTCCCTGCTTTTCCTTTATTCCTCTCCCTCTCTCCCTTTCCCTTCTTTTCCTTTTCCTTCCTTCCTTCCTTCTTTCCTTCCTTCCTTCCTTCCTTCCTTCCTTCCTTCCCTCCTTCCTTCCCTCTTTTCTTTCCTTCCCTTCCCTTCTTCCTTCTTCTTCCTTCCTTCCTTCCTTTTTCCTTCCTTCCTTCTTCCTTTCCTTCTTCCTTCCTTCCTTCCTTCCTTCCTTCCTTCTTTTCCTCTCTCCCCCACATGTACGTCACCTAGCAGTAGCCCATCTGCTTCACTCTCTTTCTTTCCTTGTGACATCACAGAGGGCCACTTCACCCAACACAAGCCAATCCTTCACCTAACCACAACAAAATCTGCTTTTTTCCTTTCCTTTTGCTCTGCTTTGGACTTAAAAGGGATGGCTCTTGTACTTGAAACCCTGCATGAACAACAGAAAATACTGTGTTTTCTGATGGCCTTTGGCAACTCTTCTGACACCCCCTCGCAACCCCCCAGGGGTCCTGACCCCCAGGTTGTGAAACACTGCTGTAGAAGAAATGCAGTTCGGCACCTCCTTCCCTGCCAGAGCTGAAGGTGATGGGATCCCGGAATTTGTAGTTTCCTGAGGCCCTGGAACTCTTAGGCAGAGAAGGCTAAATACTTTACAAAACTCTTTATAAACACAGGGAGATGCCTCACGCTGAAAGGCTGCCATCCCAAGAGAGCCTGCTTCATATGGAGAACGCACATCTCTCCAAAGCTCTCCATCTGAGATGGAAAAAACACAATGAATGCACATTGACAGACAAGGAGGCATGCATCCAAAGGGGCGCACGACTGACAGCAGTGGGTGTGGGAACACTTTGAGTCAACTCACACAAAAATACATTAAGACAACAACCTCAATGACAACAACCCCTCCTCCTGTTTTTCACAAACACTTCCAATGCAGACGCTTATGTGTCATCTCTTGGAAATACAACCAGAGCGGCAAGCTGCATTGACAAGAGGAGAGATTCTCAATTCGACATTCTCCCCAAGCCCACTCCCTGCCCATTCCTCCCCTTCTTCTCTTTCGGAGGCAGAAAGTGAAGGAAAGATGGGAAACGTTTGGATCAGGATGAGATGGTGGATGTATCCATGAGTCCCCATATCCCCTACTCTTGATTCTAGAATCCTAGAGTTGGAAGAGAACACCAAGGGCCATCTAGTCCAACCCCCTGCCGTGCAGGAAGGCACGATCAAAGCACTCCCGATAGACAGCCTCTGGGGAAAAGCCTCCAGAGGAGACTCCACCACACTCCCAGGCGGCCTACGCCACTCTCCAACAGCTCTTACTCAGGAAGTCAAATCTCTTTCCCTTCCACTTGAAACCATTGTTCCCTGGTCTCTAGAGCAGCAGAAAGTCGGTTTTCCGCTTCCTCCTCAATGGGACCTCCTCAATTGTTCTCATGTTCCCTCTCTACCTTCTCTTCTCTCAGCTAAACATCCCCCAGGAGGAAAGGAGGAAGGAAAAAGAGAAGAAAGAAAGGGAGGAAGAGAAGAATGGAAGAAAGGGTAGAAGGGAATGAAGGGAGCGAGGGAGAGGGAAGGAGGGAGGGAGGGAAGAGGGAAAGAAATAAGGAAAGAGGGTGGAAGGGAAGAAGGGAAGGTGGGAGAAAAAGGGAGGTAAGGGAAGGAGGGAGGAAAGGAAGAAGGAAAGGGAGAAGGAAGAAAGGGAGGAAGAGAAGGATGGAAGGGTAGAAGGGAATGAAGGGAGGGAGGGAGAGGGAAGGAGGGAGGGAGGGAAGAGGGAAAGAGAGAAGGAAGAAAGGAGGAGAGAAGGATGGAAGAAAGAGAAGGAAGGGTAGAAGGGAAGGGAGGGAGGGAAGGAGGAAGAAGAGGGAAGAGGGAAAGAAATAAGGTCGAGAGGGTGGAAGAGAAGAAGGGAAGGTGGGAGAAAGAGGGAGGTAAGGAAGGGAGGGGGAAAGGAAGAAGGAAAGAGAGAAGAAAGGGAGGAAGAGAAGGATGGAAGAAAGGAAGGGTAAGGAAATGAAGGGAGGGAGGGAAGAAGGAAGGAAGGAAGGAAGGAGGAAGAGGGAAGGAGGGAGGGAAGAGGGAAAGAAATAAAGACGAGAGGGTGGAAGGGAAGGTGGGAGAAAAAGGGCGGTAGGGGAGGGAGGGAGGAAAGGAAGAAGGAAAGAGAGAAGGAAGAAAGGGAGGAAGAGAAGGATGGAAGAAAGGAAGGGTAGAAGGGAGGGAGGAGGAAGAGGGAAGGAGGGAGGGAAAGGGGGGAGAGGGTGGAAGAGAAGAAGGGAAGGGGAGAAAGGGGAGAAGGAAGGGAGGGAGGAAAGGAAGAAGGAAAGAAAGAAGGAAGAAAGGGAGGAAGAGAAGGATGGAAGAAAAGGGTAGAAGAGAAGAGAGGGAGGGAGGGAGGGAAGAAGGAAGGAAGGAAGGAAGGAAGGAAGGAGGGAGGGAGGGAAGGAGAAGGAAAGAAGGAAAGAAGGAAAGAAGGAAAGAAGGAAAGAAGGAGAAAGAGGGAAGGAGGGAGGGAAGAGGAAAAGAAAGGAGAAACGGGAAGGGTGGAAGGGAAGGTGGGAGAAAAAGGGAGGTAAGGAAGGGAGGGAGGAAAGGAGGAAGGAAAGAGAGAAGGAATAACAACAGCAACAATAATAATAATAATAATAATAATAATAATAATAATAATAATAATAATAATAATAATCTTTATTTATAACCCACCACCACCTCCCCAAAGGGGACTCGGGGTGGCTTACATGAGGCCAAGCCCAGTAGTGCATTACAACAGAATAAAACCAAAGCACAGGAAAAAACACAATAAAATAAATAAAACATGAGACTACAATAAAACAGTGCAAAATACAGTGATAAATAAATAACAATCACAATGCGCGGGCAACATGTACAAGATAAACTGATAAAAACTCAGGATGAGATAGAAAAGAAACGGAGATATTTGTAAGGGAGAAGCTCATTGGAAAACGGAGTAGTGGCGTCAGGCCTTCAAACAGGCAGGAGGAAATACAGTATGGGGACAAACATTTTGGGGTAGTGAAACAAAAAGAGATGTAAGATCATTCTCCAAAACAGCAATGGAAAAGGATAGGATTGTGTGAGAGAGGAGGGCCTGAGAAGAGTCCAAGGGGCCGTATTTAACCCCTGAGCCTAGGTTTGCCCTTACCTGGGCTAACAAAAGAGATTCCACCTTCCCACTTTCCTATTTCCTTTCCAATAGTGTCATTGCCTTCCTTACATTCACCCTGTTTTACTCTTCCAGACATGCAGCATCTGGCCGATATACAAACACGACGACTCTGTGTTCCTCCGTTCGCCAACGCAGCCATCGGTGAGGCAGGCTGTTTGTTGCCCATCTGTTAGCTTTCAGGGCCACATTGTAATGGTGCCAGGGATGTTTGTAAAGGATTGTGAGGCTGCCGAGTTCTCTTTCAGGGGCCAAACAGACATGATAGTGGAGGAGAAGATGCTGAACGGTGGCGATCAAACGGAGAATGCCGGTATCAACGCTTAGGAACGTTCAAACGGCACTTTTGCAACCTCACCATCTGCTCAGGAAATTCCATTTTTTATCATCACTCTTCGGAAGTGGCACATTGAGTCAAGCAAGGTTGAGAGAGTGTGAAGGAGACCCCACCATCGATCTGCCCATTGTTCACTCTGCCTGGATGGCGTTGGAAAAGCCACTCTTTCTCAGCCTCAGAGGCAAACCCCTTCTGAACCAATCTCAACAATAAAACCCTGTGATAGGTTTGCCTTTGAAGAACTGCTATAATCTGGAAGTGACTTGCAGTCACAGAACAACACGTTGATATACTTAAAGAGGTAAAGGTTTCCTCTTGACATTAAGTCTAGTCGTGTCCGACTCTGGTGCTCGCCTCCATTTCTAAGCCAAAGAGCCGGCATTGTCCGTAGACACCTCCAAGGTCATGTGGCCAGCATAACTCCATGGAGAGATGTTTACCTTCCCGCAGAAGTGGTACCTATTGATCTGCTCACATTTGCATGTTTTTAAACTGCTAGGTTGGCAGAAGCTGGGGCTAACAGCGGGAGCTCATCCCGCTCCGCGAATTTGAACTTTTGGTAAGCAAGTTCAGCAGCTCAGCGGTTTAACCTGCTGTGCCACCTGGGTGCCCCGCTGACATACTTACTTGCATGCAAAAATCCCCTGAATGCAAAACTTACACAGGGCTGTGGGGGACAGGGCCACTTGTGAGGCTTCATCTTCAAGAAGAACCCAACACAGTAACAAACAACAACCACCACGTTCTTCTCATTTTAATTAAGCACTGGGTAGAGTACAATACATTTGCATCACCATTTTGAGCCAATTAACATTTGTAACATCATCAAAAAATACAGTAACAATGAAAAGCGCATATGGAATTTTCACATCGATTCCTAGAGTTGAAAGGGACCCCCGAAGGCCATCCAGACCAACCTTTTTCTGCCTTACAAGGATGCACAACCCAAGCCCTCCTGACCAACAACCTTCCAGTTTCCACAGAGAATTAGCTGTTTGGACTGGAGCATTTTACGTATCTTTTTGTGGCGGTTGCAAGGTTAAGTGTCTAATGCAGTTTAGTCTTAATTCTTATATATTAATAGTGTCTTGAAAGGTAGTTGCCAAGTGTGCATTTGGAAGTATATGTGTTATTCGTAGTGTGTGTTTTCTGGAATCGAAGGGGAACACATTCAGTGAGGCATTTAGTGCAAAGATTGTTAGTTTTGAGGCTTTTGTTTTTACTTTTTAGTGCATCTGGATATTGTATAGGGAATAGGATGCCTCCCACCTGAATATTTTTCACTTGAAGAAGGCAAAGAATGGGGTTCTTTCCTGTTACCCACTATCTGGCTGTGATTCTAAAAAGGAGCTGTCGTTTTAATGGCTGCCCCTCTGAAGATCATTTCCCCATTTCTCTCACCTAGAGAAGTGGATAGCCTATCTATCTATCTATCTATCTATCTATCTATCTATCTATCTATCTATCTATCTATCTATCCTGTTTCTCCGAAAATAAGACATCCCCTGAAAATAAGACCTAGTAGAACTTTTGCTAATATAAGGCCTCCCCCGAAAGTAAGACCTAGCAAAGTTTTTGTATGCCTAGTGGCCGGAAGCTGGAATACCGTCCCTGCTGTGCAAGTGGTCCAGGAACTGGGTTGCTGCAAGTTTTTCGGGCTGTATGGCCATGTTCCAGAAGCGTTCCCTCCTAACATTTCACCTGCATCTATGGCCGGCATCCTCAGAGGTCCAGGAACTGCTGTGGAAGATGGTTACGGTCTCCAGACAGTGTGTGGGAGATCCAGGAACTTTATAGCCCTTGGATTGTTGTAGGTTTTTCCAGGCTATATGGCCATGTTCCAGAGGCATTTTCTCCTGACGTTTTGCCTGCATCTATGGCAAGCATCCTCAGAGGTAGTGAGGTCTGTTGGAACTAGGAAAAAGGGTTTATATATCTGTGGAATGACCAGGGTGGGGCAAAGGACTCTTGTCTGCTGGAGCCAGGTGTCAATTCAAGGACAGCCTAATAAAGTGACTGTTATGACTTGAATTCTGCTTTTCCTGCATGGCAGGGGGTTGGACTGGATGGCCTTAAAGGGACTCTTCCAACTCTATGATTCTATGATTGACTTTTTGCTTATCGTTTAAATGGAACATCATTTGTTAAAACGAGTAATGATAGAAAAAGAAATGCAATTGGGTTGTTGCAGGTTTTTTCCGGGCTATATGGCCATGTTCTAGAGGCATTTTCTCCTGACGTTTCGCCTGCATCTATGGCAAGCACCCTCAGAGGTTGTGAGGTCTGTTGGAAGTAGGAAAAAGGGTTTATATATCTGTGGAATGACCAGGGTGGGACAAAGGACTCTTGTCTGCTGGAGCTAGGTGTGAATGTTTCGACTGACCACCTTGATTAGCATTTAATGGCCTGACTGTGCCTGGGGAGAATCTTTTGTTGAGAGTGATTTGATGTCAGGCCATTAAATGCTAATCAATTACCATGCAGCTGTGGACAAGAAATCTCCATAGGGACGACCACCAAATGCCCAAACACGAATCAGGGAACATGAAAGGCACTGCAGACTACTTCAACCAGAGAAGTCAGCCATAGCAGAGCACCTGATGAACCAACCTGGACACAGCATATTATTTGAGAACACAGAAATGCTGGACCACTCCAACAACCACCATGTCAGACTACACAGAGAAACCATTAAAATACACAAGAAGCATGTGGACAATTTCAACAGAAAGGAGGAAACCATGAAAATGAACAAAATCTGGCTACCAGTATTAAAAAAACTCTAAAATTGCAACAGCACAACAACAGAGAGGAAACAAACAAGGACATCTAATCACCTCTCAACAAAAGTTTGCTCTAGGCACTGTCAGGCCACTATATGCTAATCAAGGTGGTCAGTTGAAACATTCACACCTAGCTCCAGCAGACAAGAGTCCTTTGTCCCACCCTGGTCATTCCACAGATATATAAACCCATTTTCCTACTTCCAACAGACCTCACTACCTCTGAGGATGCTTGCCATAGATGCAGGCGAAACGTCAGGAGAAAATGCCTCTAGAACATGGCCATATAGCCCAGAAAAAACCTACAACAACCCAGTGATTCCGGCCATGAAAGCCTTCGACAGAAATGCAATTCTCCAGCTAAATGCAAGCAAACACCATAATATCAAAACCCACCACCCAGTGCATAACAATACATAGTCACTGCAAGCAAAATCATACAGGATATGAAGAATAAACCCGGCAGGACCCATGCTCCTGACAACAATCCCACACAGAAATTGCCCTTCTTCGGTTTCCAAACATCTCCTCCTTTGTTCTCTGGCACCAACAAACCCAACCTCAGAGCGGGATCCAGACCGCAGTTCAATCACAAAACATCACAGCATCCACTTGACATCTTTGGGAGAAAGTCAGGATGAAGAAGGACCAAAAAGTGGGATTTTCTGGGTCGTTTGGGGTATTTTTTTTAGAGGAAAATGTGCTTAGAAAAAGGAATCAGACCTACGACAAAATACAGAGGAAACGTAAACTTCAAATAAGAACAACAGAACAGAAAAAGGCATGAGCTATGGCAGGCATGGGCAAACTTCGGCCCTCCGGGTGCTTTGGACTTCAACTCCCACAATTCCTAACAGCCTACTTCGGCCCTCCGGGTGCTTTGGACTTCAACTCCCACAATTCCTAACAGCCTACTTCGGCCCTCCGGGTGCTTTGGACTTCAACTCCCACAATTCCTAACAGCCTACTTCGGCCCTCCGGGTGCTTTGGACTTCAACTCCCACAATTCCTAACAGCCTACTTCGGCCCTCCGGGTGCTTTGGACTTCAACTCCCACAATTCCTAACAGCCTACTTCGGCCCTCCGGGTGCTTTGGACTTCAACTCCCACAATTCCTAACAGCCTACTTCGGCCCTCCGGGTGCTTTGGTCTTCAACTCCCACAATTCCTAACAGCCTACCGGTGTTAGGAATTGTGGGGTTGAAGTCCAAACGCCCGGAGGGCAAGTTTGCCCATGCCTGTTGTAGAAGCACCCATAGAAAGTAAACAAACTGCAAACTTCCCACATCCTCTCAAATGGTTGTAATCCGCCCTGAATCGCCTGAGGGTTGAGAAGGGCAGTATACAAATACAGAAAACAAACAAACAAACAAATATTTATTTATTTATTGTATTTGTATACCGCCTTTCTCAGCCAATCGGCAACTCAAGTCGGTTTCCAACCAATCAGTACATATAAAAGCATAATACAGATTGAAACATTAAACAATATAAAACACCACAAAAGCAATAAAAACAACATCATTAGCATCTCGTTATTATCGAGCATTGTCCAGTTCCATTGTCAAATCGTTCAATTTCCTATATTAGCTGCTCTGCATTTGTAAACACTTGCTCGAACAGCCATGTTTTAACTTGCCTCCAAAATGTTAGTAGGGAGGGAGCAGATCTAATCTCCCTAGGGAGGGCGTCCATAGATGAGGGGCCACCACTGAGAAGGCCCTGTATCTTGTCCCCGCCAAACATACTTATTTACTAGGCCTGGGTAACAACGGAAAAATTTGTTTCTAAAATCAAATTTTTGGGGTTTTTTGCGTTTCGTTATTTAAAATAATTACAAAATTTTCCTTTAAAAAAGTTCGATATTTACGAAATTTCGTAAATGTGAAAAAAATTACAAAACAATAACGAATCGATTTCCGAAACAATAACGAATCGATTCGTTAATGGCGGACGCGACCGCGCAATACGCTAAAAAACCTCCAAATGGGACAGGGGGAACTTCTGAAGCTTAATTAAACCAAAAACAACTATAAAAACCCTTAGAAAACCAAAAACAACTATAAAACTTGCCCCAGACATGCGGAAATAATAACGAAACGACCTCAAAACGATAACGAAACGAATACAATAACGAAATACAAAACATTTACGAAACGATTTAAAAATTCGTTTTTTTAAAAAATTGCTCCAGACTGGTTCGTTATCGTTTTGTAATTGAAAAATTAACGAATTTTTTAACGAATTACGAATTAACGAAACGAAACCGCCCAGCCCTATTATTTACTCTTTATACCTTACTTTTTCCTACTCCAAAAGGGACTCAAGGTGGTAAAGGTAAAGGTAGTCCCCTGACATTAAGTCCAGTCATGTCTGACTCTGGGGTGTGGTGCTCATCTCCATTTCTAAGCCAAAGACCCAGCGTTGTCCGTAGACACCTCCAAGGTCATGTGGCCAGCATGACTGCATGGAGCGCCGTTACCTTCCCACCGGAGCGGTACCTATTGATCTACTCACATTTGCATGTTTTCGAACTGCTAGGTTGGCAGAAGCTAGGGCTGACAGCGGAAGCTCACGCCGCTCCCCGGAATCGAACCTGCGACCTTTCGGTCAACAAGCTCAGCAGCTCAGTGCTTTAACCCACTGCACCACCGGGGGCTCCCCAAGGTGGCTTACGTAGAGGCAATTATTCAATGTCATAATAATAATAATAATAATCATCATCATCATCATCATCATCTTTATTTATACCCCGCCACCATCTCCCCAAAGGGGACTCGGGGCGGCTAACATGAGGCCAAGGCCAAAAATAATACAGCAATAAAATACAACACAACAGAAAGATGACATCACAACAAAATAAAATGAACAGTGCAAAACAACATAATAAAAGTCAAACACAAAAGGTGGGCCAAATGCACAAGATAAAATGTTAAAACCCTGGATGGGATAGGGATAGAAGAAGTGTGTTTGTGAGGGAGGAGCCCACGAAGGAGGAGCAGTGGGGTTTGGCCTTCATCAAGGGCAGAGGAGAGTGCATCATAAGGACAACTGTATATGGATACAAACAAAATGGGTTGAAGGGTCACTCTCCGAAGGCACATCGGAAGAGCCAAGTTTTTGGATCGTTCTTAAAGGCTGCTAGGGTGGGGGCCTGCCTAATCTCACCAGGTAGCGAGTTCCAAAGCCGGGGGACTTTAAAACACATACAAATTCCAAAAATTTAAATTAAAATATATTAAAATTAAAACATTTTAAGACATTATATTCTATATTAAAATCACATCATCCATAGTCGTAGTCCAAGCCGTTCCATAGTCATTCCATATATTCCAGGTCTGTTCATTGCACTGGACTATTCTCCAAGGGCCTGATCCCACAGCCAATTTTTCACCTTTCTTCTGAAGACTAGGAGGGTGAGGGCTGATCTACTGTCATTGGGGAGGGAGTCACCACTGAGAAAGCCCTGCCTCTCGTCTCCACTAGTCGCACCTGCGAAGGAGGTGGGACCAAGAGCAGGGCCATCCCGGATGACCATGATCATCATGATCATCAAGTTTGCAGACGGGACCAAATTGGGAGGGAGAGCCAATACTCCAGAGGACAGGAGCTGGATTCAAAACCATCTTGACAGATTAGAGAGATGGGCCAAAACTAACAAAATGAAGTTCAACAGTGACATATGCAAGATACTCCACTTTGGCAGGAAAAACAAAATGCAAAGATACAGAATGGGGGATGAAGCCTGGCTCCAGAGCAGTACGTGTGAAAAAGATCTTGGAATCCTTGTGGACAACAAGTTAAACATGAGCCAACAATGTGATGTGGCAGCAAAAAAAGCCAATGGGATTTTGGCCTGCATCAAGAGGAGCCTAGTGTGTAGATCTAGGGAAGTCATGCTCCCCATGCTCTATTCCGCCTTGGTTAGACCACACCTGGAATATTGTGTCCAATTCTGGGCACTACAATTCAAGAGAGATATTGACAAGCTGGAATGTGTCCAGAGGAGGGCGACTAAAATGATCAAGGGTCTGGAGAACAAACCCTATGAGGAGCGGCTTAAGGAGCTGGGCATGTTCAGCCTGAAGAAGAGAAGGATGGGAGGAGGTATGATAGCCATGTATAAATATGTGAGAGGAAGACACAGGGAGGAGGGAGCAAGCTTGTTTTCTGCTTCCTTGGAGACTAGGACGCGGAACAATGGCTTCAAACTACAAGAGAGGAGATTCCATCTGAACATGAGGAAGAACTTCCTGACTGTGAGAGCCGTTCAGCAGTGGAACTCTCTGCCCCGGAGTGTGGTGGAGGCTCCTTCTTTGGAAGCTTTTAAACAGAGGCTGGATGGCCATCTGTCAGGGGTGATTTGAAGGCAATATTCCTGCTTCTTGGCAGAATGGGGTTGGACTGGATGGCCAAGGAGGTCTCTTCCAACTCTTTGGTTCTATGATTCTATGACCTTAATCTCCAAGATGGTTCATAGGGGGAGATAGGTTCAGACAGGTAAGCTGGGCTGGAACTGTGTAGCGCTTTCTAGGCTAAAGCCAGCACTTTGCATTGTGCTTGGTAGCAGACTGACAACCAGTGGAGCTGACATAATGGGGTGTTATTGCTCTTCTGCTTTAGTCCACACTACAAATCCCAGGATGCTGTAGAATAGAGGAATGACAATTCAAGAGATGCCAAGACGTTTTCATGGCAAAGTGGGATGCCGAAACCTTTCTCCCCACCCAAGCATTTGCCCCAAAGACTCACAGATCCAGAGGGTGAGGGTATCTGTCCCTCTCCTTCACTGGGATGATGAAGTAGGGCACCCGATGCATCGTCCCTGTCTTGTCCAGATAATGTTGGCGATGCCTCTGGGATTGCTGTGGGTTGCAAAAACAAACATTCACACCTAGCTGCAACAGACACGAGTTCTTTGTCGCACCCTGGACATTCCAAGGATATATAAACCCAATTTTTCTAGTTCCAACAGACCTCACAACCTCTGAGGATGCTTGCCATAGATGCAGGTGAAATGTCAGGAGAGAATGCTTCTAGAACATGGCCATACAGCCCGAAAAACCTACAACAACCCAGTGATCCCGGCCATGAAAGCCTTCGACAATACATTAAACAGGAGAGAAGCTGGCATAGAACAGCACTTCAGCAATACACTTAGGCAATAACAATGAAATGCACAGATACAGGATGAGAGACACACCTGGCTTGGAAACAGTCCATGGGAAAGCAACCCAGGACTTTTATTTATTTACTTTTTTATTTACAGTTTTTCTATTCCGCCCTTCTCACCCCGCAGGGGACTCAGGGCAGATTACAATGTACACATATATGGCAAACATTCAATGCCAAAGACACACAACAGATATAGACAGGCAGTCAGAGGCTATTTTTCCAGCTGCCAGGGGAGCTGTCGCTTTCATCGTCCATCTGCGACACTGATGAAGTACTTCCACATTTCCCACATGCTTTTGCTGGAGTTTTTTTTATGGCCTTGTAAATTAGTTAAATTAGCCTCCCCACACATAGGTGGTACCTAATTTTTCTACTTGACAGATGCAAGTGTTTTTCGGGTTGCAAAAGTCGGCAACAAGCTACACAATTGGTCGGAAGCTCACTCCGACCCGGACTGGCTTCAGACTCATGACCTTTTGGTCAGAAGTGATCTCAATGCAGCTGACGCTCAGACAGCTGCGCCACAGTCCCGGTGCAGCTTCTTAGTTGACTAGAAGCTGATTAATGAGTCAGCAGTGTGATCAGCAACAAAAATGGCGAATGCAATTCTAAACTGCATCAAATGTGGTGGAGCCTCCTTCCCTGGAGGTCTTTAAGCACAGCCTGGATGGCCATCTGTCAGTAGTGCTTTTGTTTGCTTTTCCTGCATGGCAGAAGGGGGGGGGGGGTTGGACTGGATGGCCCTTGGAGTCTCTTCCAATCTTATCGTTATTTGGCCTTTGCAGTATGAAGACAACATAACCTAGCAGTTTGCATCCTTATCTGCTTGTCTTCTCTCTCATGTAGTGTTTTACAGGGGATACAGATCAAAATTCACACCACAAAAGCACACCAAGGTTAAAATATTATTACAGTGGGGCCTTTGGTTTGAGGGAAAGCCATTGATTCCAAAGTCATAGGGTGTACCAACACTGCAGAATGAATGCAGTTTGACAACACGTGAATTGCCGTGGCTCAACGCTATGGAATCTTGGGAGTTTTACAAAGTCTTTAGCCTTCTTTACCAATTAGTGCAAACTACAACTCTCAGGATTCCATAGCCTTGGCAGATAAAAGTGGTGCCAAACTGCATTCATTCAACAGTTTGCCCATGCCTGGTATAGATACACTCTTGGTAAAACTTTACACCTTCCGGGTTGTTGTAGGTTTTTTGGGGGGCTCTATGGCCATGTTCTAGAGGCATTCTCTCCTGACATTTCGCCTGCATCTATGGCAAGCTTCCTCAGAGGTAGTGAGGTCTGTTGGAACTAGGAAAATAGGTTTATATATCTGTGGAATGACCAGGGTGGGACAAAGAACTCTTGTCTGTTGGAGCTAGGTGTGAATGTTTCAACTGACTACCTTGATTAGCATTTGATGGCCTGGCAGCGTCTGGGGCAATCTTTTGTTGAAAGGTGATTAGATGTCCCAGAGCACCTGATGAACTAACCCTGACACAGCATATTATTGGAGAACACAGAAATGCTGGACCACTCTAACAACCACCATGTCAGACTACACCAAGCATGTGGACAATTTCAACAGAAATTTCAACAGAAAGGATGAAACCATGAAAATGAACAAAATCTGGCTACCAGTATTAAAAAACTATAAAATTAGAACAGCACAACAACAGAGAGGAAACAATCAAGGATATCTAATCACCTCTCAACAAAAGATTGCCCCAAGCACTGCCAGGCCATCAAATGCTAATCAAGGTGGTCAGTTGAAACATTCACACCTAACTCCAGCAGACAAGAGTTCTTTGTCCCACCCTGGTCATTCCACAGATATATAAACCCTTACAGACCTCACAACCTCTGAGGGTGCTTGCCATAGATGCAGGCGAAATGTCAGGAGAGAATGCCTCTAGAACATGGCCATATAGCCCCAAAAAACCTACAACAATCCAGTGATTCCGGCCATGAAAGCCATTGACAATACACTTTCCACCTTCCATTTGGTTCATCCTTTTTTACAAAACATGAAAGAAATCCCCAAGAAAAGAGGAGAGAAAGCCCACGGCTGGATGACGAAGAAGCGGTATTGTGCAGAGGCACAGTGTGCAAAAAACAAAATGAAATAAAATTCATTGTGTGAGGGACAGAGGTTGGAAAATAAGCATCATTCTCCCCCACTGTCACAAATGAAACCTCCTTATTTTGCTAACAAGGAGGCAGTTTATTTGCTTGTTCACTTGTCCTCCCAGAGCATTACAAGGATAATAATAAATCCCACAGATATTGACAGCATCCACCGGTACCCATTAGCGCTATGGCTTCAGCCAGGAGTAAGGAATGACGGGGCTGGGTGGTTTCAACTTGTTTTGAAGGAAGTTAGAGAACTACATAACTGGTTGATTTTAAATAAAATATTCCTATTGTCCTATTGATCTGCAAAGCGGTGAGCAATGCGGAGGCGGCAAAGCAAATCAGAGTGTAGATGTACTGACAAAAACCACAGCAGTGTTTATCCTTCCCTATACTCCAAAGTATACTATATATCCAAAGCAAAGTGATGAACAAGATAGGTTCATAGAGTTGGAAGGGACCTCATGAGTCATCCAGTCCAACCCCATTCTGCCAAGAAGCAGGGAAATCGCATTCAAAGCAACCCCAACAGATGGCCATCCAACCTCTGTTTAAAGGCCTCCAAAGAAGGAGCCTCTACCTCACTCCAGGGCAGAGAGTTCCACTGTTGAACAGCTCTCACAGTCAGGAAGTTCTTCCTAATGTTCAGATGGAATCTCTTTTCCTGTAGTTTGAAGTCATTGCTCCATTGCGTCCTAGTCTCCAAGGTAGCAGAAAACAAGCTTGCTCCCTCCTTCCTATGACTTCCCCTCATGTATTTATTTACACATGGCCCTCATCATGTCTACTCTCAGCCTTCTCTTCTTCAGGCTAAACATGCCCAGGTTCTGTGGGTTTGTTCTTAAGTTGAATTTGTTTGTAAGTTGGGGCAGAACATATTTTAAATATTCTGACCTATATACAAATCTACAGTTCCTATTTTGTTTGTAACTTGAGGACTGTCTGTATATTAATAATAATAATAATAATAATAATAATAATAATAATAAACTTTATTTATACCCCGCCACCATCTCCCCAAGGGACTCGGAGGAGCTTACATGAGGCCAAGCCTAACAACACATCAATAAAACAAGAAAGCAGTGAACAAAAACAATGCAGTGCAATGCAATTAATGTAAATCACATATAAACAATAAGCAATAAACAATAACACACAAGGATTTAAAAACGTATGGCCGGGCCAAATGTAATAGTTTAAAATTTAAAAAATAAACTCTGGGCACAGGCCTGTATTTATTTATTTATTTATTCATTTATTTCGGGTACTTTTACCCCGCCCTTCTCAACCCCCGAGGGGGGACTCAGGGTGGCTTACAAAAAGGCACAATTCGATGCCGACACAAAATACAAATAATGTACAAAACCATAGTTAAGACAATTACCACAGTTAAAACAATCAAAATGACCAGTATATAATACATCAATAAAACTATTCTCATGCTCAGCAATGGTCTTTCAGAGTTCCATAATTCCATTCCATTAGTCAATTCCTGTCCATTGTCAAAGTCCTTTCTTTATCTGCCAGATTGTCCGAATGCCTGGTCCCAAATCCATGTTTTCAATTTTTTCCTAAAGGAAAGGAGTGATGTCGCTGATCTAATTTCCCTGGGGAGTGAATTCCACAGGTGGGGGGCCACCACCGAGAAGGCCCTGCTCCTCGTCCCCGCCAACCTCACTTGTGATAGAGACGGGGTCAAGAGCAGGGCCTCCCCAGAAGATCTTAAACTCCGGGGTGGGATGTAGAGGGAGATCCGTTTGGACAGATACACCGTAGCCAGGATTTTGATTCGGGGTGGGGGGGCTGAGTTTGATTCGGGGGGGGAGGGGTATAGAGATCTCGTTTGCTGTGACATACTGTGCTTTCGTGTCAATAATAATAATAATAATAATAATAATAATAATAATAATACATTTTATTCTTGCATCATATTCTCACCAAAGACACTTTGCAATGATATTGGATGCTCAAGTGACCACTAATAGACCTGAGGTTTGACACTAAGTCAGGCATAGGCAAACAATTGTGGGAGTTGAAGCCCAAAACACCTGAAGAGAAGGCCTAAGTTTACCCATTCCTGCACTGTAGATACACCCAACATGTCCCGAAATATCCCTCGTACCTTGTAAAACTCCTTGAGCTCCTCCGAGCGATTGAAATCCAAGTTGAAGCGGGAGTATACGGGAGTGTGGTGCCACCGGTCCCAGCCCTCGGTCCTCGCACACAGGACCAGGCCCGGGTCCCGGGAGAAAAGCGTGGGGAACTGCCCCGCTTTTGCATAAGGAGTGCCGCTGGCATCCAAGGCCTTGCTCCGGAAATCCTGGAAGTATTTCATGGTAGCGTTGCCGTATGTGTCGCCAAAGGAGAATGTCACATTGGGGACATGCCCGCGGTATCTAGAGACAAAGAGAAGAAGAAAAGGGGATAAAGGAATCCATTATTGTGTTGTCAAAGGCTTTCGTGGCCAAAATCACCAGGTTGCTGTGAGTTTTTTGAGTTGCATGGTTGGATGGAAGGAAGGAAGGAAGGAAGGAAGGAAGGAAGGAAGGAAGGAAGGAAGGAAGGGTTTCAAAGCCAGAGTCAAAAGGAAACCAGTGTAGCCAGGTGTTGTCAAATACTTTCATGGCCAAAATCACTGGGTTGCTGTGAGTTTTCTGGGCTGCCTGGCCATGTTCCAATAGCATTCTCTCCTGATGTTTCACCTGCATCTATGGCAGAGGTTTATTCAGATGTCTGTTGGAAATGAGGCAAGTGAATCTATCTATCTATCTATCTATCTATCTATCTATCTATCTATCTATCTATCTATTTATCTAGACAGCAAAGCCTAGAGAAGACAATGATGCTGGGGAAAGTGGAAGGTAAAAGGAAGAGGGGACGACCAAGGGCAAGATGGATGGATGGCATCCTTGAAGTGACTGGACTGACCTTGAAAGAGCTGGGGGTGGGGACGGCCGACAGGGAGTTCTGGCGTGGGCTGGTCCATGAGGTCACAAAGAGTCGGAGACGACTGAACGAATGAACAACCAACATCTATCTATCTATCTATCTATCTAGCTATCTAGCTATCTATCTATCTTTGGAATATCAAGTTTGGGGAAAAAGAATCCTTGTCTGTTGAAGCAAGTGTGAATGTTGCAATTAGCCAGTTTGATTAGCATTGAGTAGTCTTGCAGCTGCAGTGCCTGGCTGTTGTTTCCCAGGGGCATCCTTTGTTTGGGAGGCGTTAATTGGCACTTGATGGTTTGCTGTATGGAATTCAGGGTTAAGATGAGACTTAAAAAGCCAAAAAAATAAAAAATACATTACAACGTCATCTGTGCATTCAGAAGAAGACCTACAAACCACTCTAACCACCTTCGCAGAAGCATATACAAGAAGCTCGGCCTGTCATTGAACATCGAGAAAACCAAAGTGCTCTTCCAGCAGTCACTGACCAATCCCTCTCCAATGCCAGAAATACAGATTAATGTATTGTCAAAGGCTTTCATGGCCAGAATCACTGGGATTTGTAGGTTTTTTCGGGCTATATGGCCATGTTTTAGAGGCATTCTCTCCTGACGTTTTGCCTTCATCTATGGCAAGCATCCTCAGAGGTAGTGTCCTCACTACCTCTGAGGATGCTTGCCATAGATGCAGGCGAAACATCAGGAGAGAATGCCTCTAGAACATGGCCATATAGCCCGAAAAAACTACAACAACCCAATACAGATTAATAGTGTAACATTAGAAAATGTTGACCATTTCCGCTCCCTTGGCAGCCCCCTCTCCACAAAAGTCAACACTGGCAATGAAATTCAACACTGCCTGAGCTCTGCGAGTGCAGTGTTTTCCCAAATGGAGCAGAGAGTGTTTGAGGACCGGGACATCCATAGGGATACCAAGGGGCTTGTTTACAAAGCTATTGTACTCCCAACCTTGCTATACGCCTGCAAGACGTGGACTATCTACAGACATGACATGCAACTCCTGGAACGATTCCTTCAGCGCTGCCTCCGAAAAATCCTGCAAATCTCTTCGGAAGACAAGCAGATAAATGTCAGCGAGCTGGAAGAAGCAAAGACCACCAGCATTGAAGCGATGGTCCTCCGCCATCAACTCCGCTGGACAGGCCACATTGTCCGGATGCCTGACCACTGTCTCCCAAAGCAGCTGCTCTACTCTGAACTCAAGAACGGAAAACAGAATGTTGGTGGACAGGAAAAGAGATTTAAAGATGGGCTCAAAGCCAACCTTAAAAACTCTGGCATAGACACTGAGAACTGGGAAGCCCTGGCCCTTGAGCGCTCCAGCTGGAGGTCAGCTGTGACCAGCAGTGCTGCAGAATTTGAAGAGGCACGAATTGAGGGTGAAAGAGAGAAACGTGCCAAGAGGAAGGCGTGTCAAGCCAACCCCAACCGAGACCACCTTCCACCTGGAAACCAATGCCCTCACTGCGAGAGAAGGCGCAGGTCAAGAATAGGGCTCCACAGCCACCTACGAACCCACAAGGAAACGCATAATGGAAGACCATCTTACTCGTCCAACGAGGGATTGCCTAAGTAAGTAAGTACACAAACTGGACCACAGCAACGCCTGGCAGGGGATGGCTAATAATAATAATAATAATAATAATAATGTATTGTTGAAGGCTTTCATGGCCGGAATCACAGGGTTGTTGTAGGTTTTTTCGGGCTATATGGCCATGTTCTAGAGGCATTTTCTCCTGACGTTTCGCCTGCATCTATGGCAAGCATCCTCAGAGGTAGTGAGGTCTGTTGGAACTAGGAAAAAGGGGTTTATATATCTGTGGAATGACCAGGGTGGGACAAAGGACTCTTGTCCGCTGGAGCTAATCTAATCACCTCTCAACAAAAGTTTGCTGACAGGCACTGCAAGCATCCTCAGAGGTAGTGAGGTCTGTTGGAACTAGGAAAATGGGTTTATATATCTGTGGAATGACCAGGGTGGGACAAAGGACTCTTGTCTGCTGGAGCTAATCTAATCACCTCTCAACAAAAGTTTGCTCCAGGCACTGCCAGGCCATCAAATGCTAATCAAGGTGGTCAGTTGAAACATTCACACCTAGCTCCAGCAGACAAGAGTCCTTTGTCCCAGTTGGCCCATACCTGGTGTAGATGCACCTTAGCCTCAAAGCAAGCAATATTCTCAGACTCTGCCTTCCTCTGAGCATGTGCAGAGTGCTAATTCCCACCCTGACCCCTCCACATCGATTTCCCTTTCTTCCCTTCTGTTCTTAGACTTCTTTTCCTTTCAAGAATATGTAAATAAAGAACTCATTCGCCTTCCTAAACCATTTTTTCAAGCTGAGACCCCCACCACCACTACCACCACCTCAACGCCACCCCCACCGACCCAGGCATGAGCCCTGGAGGCACGTAGATCATGTTGTTTTGCGTCAAAAGCGTCCCCGCGCTGCGCGTGGCCATGGCGGAAGCAAGAGCACACCCTGCCGGCTTGGACAACTCAAGCGAGGCCGGGGATTCAAGTGAGGCCTAGTAGGCCGCGGTAGTCACAAAGCCGTCGCCATGGCGACGAGGCAAGCCATGTAGACAGGGAGGAGGGGAGAGAGGGGCGTGGCTTGAGCCGCGCAGGCGCAGACGGGTTCTCTCAGTGCTTTGGGAGGGGAGAGGGGGGCGTGGTTTGGGCCGCGCAGGCGCAGACGGGTTCTCTCAGTGCTTTGTGTTGTTCCTGCATGACAGAAAGGCTTTGGGCTGGATGGCCTCTGAGGTTTCTGCAATTATTATTATTATTATTATTATTATTATTATTACTTTACTGACACAAAAACACAGTATGTCACAGCAAGTGAGATCTATATTATCTCATATATTATAATATATTACATTATATTATTACCATTACAAAGACTGGATGTCCATCTGTTGGGAGAGCTTTGATTGTGCTTTTCCTCAATGGCAAAAGGGGTTAGACTGGATGGCTTCTGGGGTTTCTGCTCTTGTTGTTGTTATTATTATTGTTGACACAAAACACAGTATGTCACAGCAAATGAGATCTATAATATCTCATATATTATAATATATTATAATATTGTTATATTATTTTTACCATTACAAAGACTGGATAACCTCTGGGATTTCTGCTACTACTACTACTATTATTATTATTTTACTGACACAAAAACACAATATGTCACAGCAAATGAGATCTATATTTTCTCATATATTATAATATATTGTATTATTATTATAATAATTATTATAATTATATTATTTTTACCATTACAGACTGGATAACCTCTGAGGTTTCTGCTATTATTATTATTATTATTATTATTATTATTATTTTACTGACACAAAAACGCAGTATATCACAGCAAATGAGATCTATATTATCTCATATATTATAGTATATTATATTATTATTATATTATTTTTACCATTACAAAGACTGGATAACCTCTGAGGTTTCTGATATTATTATTATTTTATTGACACAAAAACACAGTATGTCACAGCAAATGAGAGCTATATTTTCTCATATATTATAATATATTGTATTATTATTATAATTATTATTATAATTATATTATTTTTACCATTACAAAGACTGGATAACCTCTGAGGTTTCTGCTATTATTATTATTATTATTATTATTATTATTATTATACTGACACAAAAACACAGTATGTCAAAGCAAATGAGATCTATATTATCTCATATAGTATAATATATTATATTATTATTATACTATTATTACCATTACAAAGACTGGATAACCTCTGAGGTTTCTGCTATTATTATTATTATTATTATTATTTTACTGACACAAAACACAGTATGTCACAACAAATGAGATCTATATTATCTCATATATTATATTATTATATTATACTATTATTACCATTACAAAGACTGGATAACCTCTGAGGTTTCTGCTATTATTATTATTATTATTATTATTATTATTATTATTTTACTGACACAAAAACACAGTATGTCACAGCAAATGAATCATAGAATCATAGAATCATAGCATCAAAGAGCCGCTGGGGGAGATCATCCGGAGTTTCGGGGTACGGTGTCATCTGTACGCGATGATGTCCAACTCTGTCACTCCTTTCCACCTGCTACTAAGGAGGCTGTCGAGGTCCTGAACCGGTGCCTGGACGATGTGACGGTCTGGATGAGGGCGAACAAATTGAAATTGAATCCAGACAAGACAGAGGTACTCCTGGTCAGTCGCAAGGCCGAACAGGGCATAGGGTTACAGCCTGTGTTGGATGGGGCCGCACTCCCCCTGAAGACGCAGGTTCGCAGCTTGGGTGTGACCCTGGACTCATCGCTGAGCCTGGAACCCCAGGTTTCGGCGGTAACCAGGGGAGCATTTGCACAGCTAAAGCTTGTGCGCCAGCTGCGCCCGTACCTTGGGAAGTCTGACTTGGCCACGGTAGTCCACGCTCTGGTTACATCCCGTTTAGACTACTGCAACGCTCTCTACGTGGGGTTGCCTTTGAAGACAGCTCGGAAGCTCCAACTAGTCCAACGCTCGGCAGCCATGATTTAACAGGAGCGGAGCGCAGGGAGCATACAACCCCCCTGTTGCGCCAACTCCACTGGCTACCGATCTGCTACCGGGCTGAATTCAAAGTGCTGGCGTTGGCCTTTAAAGCCCTAAACGGTTCCGGCCCAAGCTACCTATCTGACCGCATCTCTGCCTATGAACCCACCAGGACTTTGAGATCTTCCGGGGGGACCCTGCTCTCGATCCCGCCTGCTTCTCAAGCTCGGCTGGCGGGGACGAGAGATAGGGCCTTCTCGGTGGTGGCTCCTCGGCTGTGGAACGCCCTTCCTACGGACATTAGACTGGCACCATCTCTAATGGTATTCCGCAAAAAGGTGAAGACCTGGATGTTTATGCAGGCGTTTGAGTAATTTAGTGCAATCTGGTAATGGAACATAGGAATGGAACAATGGACGACGAACCTGGACTACGCTTGGATGATGAGAAGATTGGGTACAGTTGTTTTTTAATAATTGTGCATTGTAATTGCTTATTGGTAATTTATGGATAATGTGTTAAGTCAATTGTTATATGTTGTATGGAACCACTGCTGTTTCTACTGTTTTTACTGTTTGTGAACCGCTGTGAGTCGCCTTCGGGCTTGAGATACAGCGGTATATAAGCAAAGTAAATAAAATAAATAAATATGTGAATCAAAGAGGTGGAAGAGACCTCATGGGCCATCCAGTCCAGCCCCATTCTGCCAAGAAGCAGGAATATTGCATTCAAATCACCCCTGACAGATGGCCATCCAGCCTCTGTTTAAAAGCTTCCAAAGAAGGAGCCTCCACCACACTCCGGGCAGAGAGTTCCACTGCTGAACGGCTCTCACAGTCAGGAAGTTCTTCATAATGTTCAGATGGAATCTCCTTTCTTGTAGTTTGAAGCCATTGTTCCACGTCCTAGTCTCCAGGGAAGCAGAAACAAGCTTGCTCCCTCCTCCCTGTGGCTTCCTCTCACATATTTATACATGGCTATCATATCTCCTCTCAGCCTTCTCTTCTTCAGGCTAAACATGCCCAGTTCCCTAAGCCGCTCCTCATAGGGCTTGTTCTCCAGACCCTTGATCATTTTAGTCGCCCTGCTCTGGACACATTCCAGCTTGTCAATATCTCTCTTGAATTGTGGTGCCCAGAATTGGACACAATATTCCAGATGTGGTTTAACCAAAGCAGAATAGAGGGGTAGCATTACTTCCTTAGATCTAGACACTATGCTCCTATTGATGCAGGCCAAAATCCCATTGGCTTTTTTTGCCGCCACATCACATTGTTGGCTCATGTTTAACTTGTTGTCCACGAGGACTCCAAGATCTTTTTCACACGTACTGCTCTCGAGCCAGGCATTGTCCCCCATTCTGTATCTTTGCATTTCATTTTTTCTGCCAAAGTGGAGTATCTTACATTTGTCACTGTTGAACTTCATTTTGTTATTATATATATATTATCTCATATATTATTATTATTATATTATTTTTATCATTACAAAGACTGGATAACCTCTGAGGTTTCTGCTATTATTATTATTATTTTACTGACACAAAAACACAGTATGTCACAGCAAATGAGATCAATAATATCTCATATATTATAATATATTATAATATTATTATTTTTACCATTACAAAGACTGGGTAACCTCTGAGGTTTCTGCTATTATTATTATTATTATTATTATTATTATTATTATTATTATTATTTTACTGACACAAAAACACAGTATGTCACAATAAATGAGATCTATAATATTTCATATATTATATTATTATTATATTATAATATTTTTACCATTACAGACTGGATAACCTCTGAGGTTTCTGCTATTATTATTATTATTATTATTATTATTATTATTATTATTTTACTGACACAAAAACACTGTATGTCACAGCAAATGAGATCTATAATATCTCATATATTATAATATATTATATTATTATAATTTTATATTATTTTTACCATTACAAAGACTGGATAACCTCTGAGGTTTCTGCTATTATTATTATTATTATTATTATTATTATTATTTTACTGACACAAAAACACAGTATGTCACAGCAAATGAGATATGTATTATCTCATATAGTATAATATATTATATTATTATTATACTATTATTACCATGACAAAGACTGGGTGGCCATCTGTTGGGCAAGCTTTGATTGTGCTTTTCCTCAATGGCAAAAGGGGTTAGACTAAATAGACTCTGGAGTTTCTGCTATTATTATTATTGTACTGACACAAACCACATTATGTCACAGCAAATGAAATCTATATTATCTCATATATTATAATATATTATTATTACTATTATATTATTATTATTACCATTACAAAGACTGGACGGCCATCTTTTGGGGAAGCTTTAATTTTGCTTATCCTCAATGGCAAAAAGGGTTATGCTGGATGGCCTCTGGGGTCTCTGCTCTTATTATTATTATTATTATTATTATTATTATTATTATTTTACTGACACAAAAACACAGTATGTCACAGCAAATGAGATCTATATTATCTCATATATTATAATATATTACATTATATTATTACCATTACAAAGACTGGATGGCCATCTGTTGGGAGAGCTTTGATTGTGATTTTCCTCAATGGCAAAAGGGTTTAGATTGGATGGCCTCTGGGGTTTCTGCTATTATTATTATTATTATTATTATTATTATTATTATTATCTGGAGCTCCTGGTGGCACAGTGGGTTCAACCCCTGAAGGACTGAAGACCGACAGGTCGCAGGTTCGAATCTGGGGAAAGGCGGATGAGCTCCCTCTATCAGCTCCAGCTCCTCATGCGGGGACATGAGAGAAGCCTCCCACAAGGATGGTAAAAACATCAAAATCATCCAGGCGTCCCCTGGGCAACGTGCCTGCAGACAACCAATTCTCTCACACCAGAAGATCCTGACACGACCAAATATTATTATTATTACTACTTTACTGACACAAAAATACAGTATGTCACAGCAAATGAGATCTATATTATCTCATATTATTATTATTATTATTATTATTATTATTTCCATTACAAAGACTGGATGGCCATCTGTTAGGCAAGCTTTGATTGTGCTTTTCCTCAATGGCAAAAGGGGCTAGACTAAATGGCCTCTGAAGTTTCTGCTATTATTATTATTGTTGTTATTATTATCTGAAACACAACAAGATGAATCCACACCAGAAAAGATCACTCTTCTGGCTGTTGTATTGGGTCACACGTCGGACCCTTCTCAAGTGCCTAGGACTGTGTGACTGTATTGGCGAATAATGCGTGCAGATCCCAGTAAAGTGGCCTTTTGCAGCTGGCAGATAATAATAACCTTTTGGGAAAATGGCATTCATGCAATGCAATTAGGTTTCTCAGCTGATGTACTTAGATATGTCTTTGATGTCTTTGAACTGTTAGGGTCAAAGATATGCCGGTGCACAAACATATATAACACACACACACACAAGCTTTGGGACCCAGCGGTGCCCCAATTAATTTTAGAAAGGCATTGCTCCAAGTTTGGTCTAGATCCAATGTCAGTTGGGTTCAGTGGGTGCGGGTGAACTACTACTCCCATATGCAAGTCCCATTGTCCATGGTCCATCCTCTAAACTGCACCAGGATGTAGAGTGGGTCATGGGGGCTCTGTGTGCCAAGTTTGGTCTTGATCAGTCATTAGTGTGGGTCACAATGTTCTCAAGAAGCGAGTGAAGACACTACAAGTCCCATCATCCATGGTCCATCCTCCTTCAAACCACACCAGAATGTAGAATGGATCATGAGGGCTCTGTGTGCCATGTTTGGTCTTGATCAGTCAGTAGTGCGGGTCACAATGGTCTCAGGAAGTGAGTGAAGACACTACAAGTCCCATCATCCATGGTCCATCCTCCTTCAAACCACACCAGGATGTAAAGTGGGTAATGGGGGCTCTGTGTGCCAAGTTTGGTCTTGATCAGTCATTAGTGTGGGTCGCAATGGTCTCAAGAAGCGAGTGAAGACACTACAAGTCCCATCATCCATGGTCTATCCTCCTTCAAACCACACCAGGATGTAGAGTGGGTCATGGGGTCTCTGTGTGCCAAGTTTGGTCTTGATCAGTCATTAGTGCGGGTCACAATGGTCTCAGGAAGTAAGTGAAGGTACTGCAAGTCCCATTGTCCATGGTGCATCCTTCTGAAAACCACACCAGGGCTTCCCAATTCCCAGTGTCTATGCCACAGTAAGAATAATAGAATGATAAGTTTGGTCTTGATCATAGAATCATAGAATCAAAGAGTTGGAAGCGACCTCATGGGCCATCCAGTCCAACCCCATTCTGCCAAGAAGCAGGAAAATTGCATTCAAAGCACCCCTGACAGATGGCCATCCAGCCTCTGTTTAAAAGCTTCCAAAGAAGGAGCCTCCACCACACTCCGGGGCAGAGAGTTCCACTGCTGAACGGCTCTCACAGTCAGGAAGTTCTTCCTAATGTTCAGAGGGAATCTCCTCTCTTGTAGTTTGAAGCCATTGTTCCGCGTCCTAGTCTCCAAGGAAGCAGAAAACAAGCTTGCTCCCTCCTTCCTGTGGCTTCCTCTCACATATTTATACATGGCTATCATATCTCCTCTCAGCCTTCTCTTCTTCAGGCTAAACATGCCCAGCCCTTAAGCCGCTCCTCATAGGGCTTGTTCTCCAGACCCTTGATCATTTTAGTCGCCCTCCTCTGGACACATTCCAGCTTGTCAATATCTCTCTTGAATTGTGGTGCCCAGAATTGGACACAATATTCCAGGTGTGGTCTAACCAAAGCAGAATAGAGGGGTAGCATTACTTCCGTAGATCTAGACACTATGCTCCTATTGATGCAGGCCAAAATCCCATTGGCTTTTTTTGCCGCCACATCACAATGTTGGCTCATGTTTAACTTGTTGTCCACGAGGACTCCAAGATCTTTTTCACACGTACTGCTCTCGAGCCAGGCATTGTCCCCCATTCTGTATCTTTGCATTTCATTTTTTCTGCCAAAGTGGAGTATCTTGCATTTGTCTTCATTTTGAACTTCATTTTGTTAGTTTTGGCCCATCTCTCTAATCTGTCAAGATCGTTTTGAATCCTGCTCCTGTCCTCTGGAGTATTGGCTATCCCTCCCAATTTGGTCTTGTCTGCAAACTTGATGATCATGCCTTCTAGCCCTTCATCTAAGTCATTAATAAAGATGTTGAACAGGACCGGGCCCAGGACGGAACCCTGCGGCACTCCACTTGTCACTTCTTTCCAAGATGAAGAGGAAGCATTAGTGAGCACTCTCTGTGTTCGTCCACGTAACCAATTACAGATCCACCTCACCGTAGTTTTGCCTAGCCCACATTGGACTAGTTTCCTTGCCAGAAGGTCATGGGGGACCTTGTTGAAGGCCTTCCTGAAATCCAGGTACGCTACATCCACGGCATTCCCCGCATCTACCCAGCTTGTAACTCTATCGAAAAAAGAGATCAGATTAGTCTGGCATGACTTGTTTTTGATAAATCCATGTTGACTATTAGCGATGACTGCATTTGTTTCTAAGTGTTTGCAGACCGCTTCCTTAACAATCTTTTCCAGAATCTTGCCCGGTATCGACGTGAGGCTGACCGGACGGTAGTTGTTTGGGTCATCCTTTTTTCCCTTCTTGAAGATTGGGACCACATTGGCCCTCCTCCAATCTGCTGGAACTTCTCCCGTTCTCCAAGAACTCTCAAAGATGGTGCCAATGGTTCCGAAATGACTTCCGCTAGTTCCTTCAATACTCTGGGGTGTAGTTGATCTGGCCCTGGGGACTTGAACTCATTAAGAGCGGCCAGGTATTCCTGGACGACTTCTTTCCCAATTTGGGGTTGGATGTCCTCCAATCCCTCATCCACTCCATCTTGCTGAGGTTGAAGACTCTCTTTTTGTGAGAGGACCGAGGCAAAGAAGGCATTAAGTAGTTCTGCCTTTTCCCTATCCCCTGTCAGCATTGCCCCATCTTCTCCTCGAAGAGGTCCTATCGCCTCCTTGTTTTTCCTTTTTCTACTGACATAAGAATAGAAGCCCTTTTTATTGTTTTTAATGTCCCTGGCAAGTCTGAGCTCGTTGTTTGCTTTAGCCTTGCGGACCTTTTCCCTACAGGTGTTGGCCATTTGTTTGAATCAGTCATTAGTGTGGGTTGCAATGGTCTCAAGAAGTGAGTGAAGACACTACACGTCCCATCATCCATGGTTCATCCTCCTTCAAACTACACCAGGATGTAGAGTGGGTCATGGGGGCTCTGTGTGCCAAGTTTGGTCTTGATCAGTCATTAGTGCGGGTCACAATGGTCTCAGGAAGTAAGTGAAGGTACTGCAAGTCCCATTGTCCATGGTGCATCCTTCCGAAAACTACACCAGGGCTTCTCAATTCCCAGTGTCTATGCCACAGTAAGAATAATAGAATGATAAGTTTTGTCTTGATCAGTCATTAGTGTGGGTTGCAATGGTCTCAAGAAGTGAGTGAAGACACTACACGTCCCATCATCCATGGTTCATCCTCCTTCAAACCACACCAGGATGTAGAGTGGGTCATGGGGGCTCTGTGTGCCAAGTTTGGTCTTGATCAGTCATTAGTGTGGGAGTCACAGTGGTGTCAGGAAATGAGTGTAGGTACTGCAAATCCCATCATACATGGCCCATCCTTCTCCAAACAGCCCAGAAAACTCAGAGGAACCCAAACATACATGCATACGATACATACATATATATATTCAGCAGAGTTTCAGAAGTGTTCTTTTAGTTGCCCAAGGACATTACTCTCCCTTAAAATATATTTGCCTTTAAATCATGCTCTCAAGAGACAAACATAAGTAGATTTCTTCAAAAGTGACATAGTTGGTTTACTCAAAAAAAAACTTCATGTATTTAGCATACAAGTATTTTGCATATCAATCCAGCTACAAATAAAATTAAAATAGTTTCTCTGTGCAGGTAACACAAGGCATCTTTCTCATAATCAGCAGTCCATCATCTAAAGCATCTTTCCGTTCCGAGAGTCTAATAGAGTCTCTGTATACTCTTCTGTTTCTACATTGAAAGACTAATGGCTTCTCTGAGCATACTGTTTCTACTGAAGTCTAAGAACATACTGTTCCTCCTGAAGTCTAAAGCAAACTGAATTATGTACATAACAAACAACTAGTGGGGGCTTGGAGGAGGCTGCTATCTCCAACAACCCTTCTCAACCAAGCAAGCCGACAAGAAGTCCCCCATCTTGGTACGTTGGTCTTCAAAAGTCTCTCTTGGTAGAGGCTTTGTTAAAATGTCTGCTACTATCTCTTTGCTTGGGCAGTAGATCATCTTGAACATTCCTTCTTCCACAAGTTCTCATATATTGTTGTCCTGATCCTGGTGTGCTTTGTTCTTAAGTCTAAAGCAAACTGAATTACATACATAACAAACAACTAGTGGAGGTTTGAAGGAGGTTGCCATTTCCAACATAGGGCACCTTTCCTAGCTCCCTCCCTATGTGGGGTGAGCAGAGTGGATCCTAAAAAGGGCTGCTCATTTGTGGTTGTAGCCGCTGGACTGCTCATCTGCCTCGGGCCTTGAGGTAGAGCAACTGAGTCCATATCCACTACCCACGTGCTAGTCTGTGACTAAAGGCTTCCGGATTTCCCAGTCCTTCCCCCATCACCACTTGCTGATCGCCATGGGACTTTGGTTGGTTTTGTTTCATTTTTCTTGGAAGACACATGTGCGTGAATTTGATTTATGTGTGGAGTGCAGCCTGATGCAGATTGCAGCCAGGGCATCAGAAGACGCTTCCTTCTTGGGAGGAGAGCAATGGCCAATCTCGATAAAATAGTGAAGAGTAGAGACATCACACTGGCAACAAAGTTCCGCATAGTTAAAGCAATGGCATATTCCATTAAGCTTTTGAATGTGCACAGACAACGTTGTCATCAGCATGTTGGAGTTCTATAAAACCCTGCAAAATGAATGGGGTCACCATAGGTCGAGTGGCAACTTGAAGGCAAACAGACACATAAAGAACAGTTTGCACTGACTACATTGTCATCAGCATATTGGAGTTCTATAACAGATTTTATAGAAGATCCGCATAGTTAAAGCAATGGTATTCCCCGTAGTCGCCTACGGATGTGAGAGCTGGACGATAAGGAAGGCTGAGTGTGTTAGAGCTAGCAGAAGAATCGTGGAAGCACTGAATAATGGACTCACCGGTAAATAATGGAGTCACCGGTAAAAAGCAGGTTTCAGCTTTACTTGAGCAGTTCATAAATCCAACACACACCATCAGCGAACAGACATGAAGAACACAAAACCAAAGAGATAGGCACTTAAAACAAACTGCAGCTGGAAGGGAGTTTATCTCTGGCACTCCCTAAACTTTCACATGGCAAGACTTCAGGGTCACATTCTCACAGCCTGTAACTTCTCTGTTTGACCGTTCTGTGTAAACATACATCTTGGCAACGCAATTGTATTACAGTCTATTACAATCACAATCCTATCACATAAAATTGCATTTAAACATACATCATACATAAGTCATACACTGACAGAGTGAAGGAAGAGAGATGCTTTCGAACTGTGGTGTTGGAGGAAAATTCTGAGAGTGCCTTGAACCGCAAGAAGATCCAACCAATCCATCCTCCAGGAAAGAAAGCCCGACAGTTCATTGGAGGGAAAGAGATGAGAGGCAAAGATGAAGCACTTTGGCCACATCATGAGAAGAAAGGAAAGCTTAGAGAAGAGAATAATGCTGGGGAAAATTGAAGGAAAAAGGAAGAAGGGCCGACCAAGGGCAAGATGGATGGATGGCATCCTTGAAGTGACTGGCTTGACTCTGAAGGGGCTGGGGTGGAGATGGCCAAGAGGGAGCTCTGGTGTGGGCTCATCCATGAGGTCACGAAGAGTCGGAAGCGACTGAATGAATAAACAACAACAACATTATTATGCCATGATAACACTATGGTGCCACTTGATCAACCTTGGCAAGGTTCTATGGCATTTCTTGTGGACTGAGAGGTATTTAGAACTCTCTACCCCAAAATGCGAAAGACTGCTCAAACTTCCGTACAGTGGCCCTTATTTCTCATGCCAGTAAGGTTATGCTCAAGATCCTGCAAGGAAGACTCCAGCAATACATGGAGCGAGAGTTGCCAGATGTTCAAGCTGGGTTTAGAAAAGGCAGAGGAACGAGAGACCAGATTGCCAATATCCGCTGGATAATGGAGAAAGGCAGGGAGTTTCAGAAAAACATCTACTTCTGCTTCATTGACTATTCTAAAGCCTTTGACTGTGTGGATCATAATAAATTGTGGCAAGTTCTTGGTGGGATGGGCATACCAAGCCACCTTGTCTCTCTCCTGAGGAATCTGTACAAGGACCAAGTAGCAACCGTCAGAACTGACCACGGAACAACAGAGTGGTTCAAGATTGGGAAAGGTGTACGGCAAGGCTGCATACTCTCACCCAACCTTTTTAACTTGTATGCAGAACACATCATGCGATGTGCGGGGCTGGATGAATGCAAAGCTGGGGTGAAAATTGCTGGAAGAAACATTAACAACCTCAGATATGCAGATGACACCACTCTGATGGCCGAAAGCGAGGAGGAGCTGAGGAGCCTATAATCAAGGTGAAAGAAGAAAGCGCAAAAGCCGGGTTGCAGCTAAACGTCAAAAAAACCAAGATTATGGCAACAAGAATGATTGACAACTGGAAAATAGAGGGAGAAAACGTGGAGGCCGTGACAGACTTTGTATTTCTAGGTGCAAGGATTACTGCAGATGCAGACTGTGGCCAGGAAATCAGAAGACGCTTACTTCTTGGGAGGAGAGCAATGTCCAGTCTCGATAAAATAGTAAAGAGTAGAGACATCAGACTGGCAACAAAGATCCGCCTAGTCAAAGCCAGGGTATTCCCTGTAGTAACCTACGGATGTGAGAGCTGGACCTTAGGGAAGGCTGAGCGAAGGAAGATCGATGCTTTTGAGCTGTGGTGTTGGAGGAAAGTGCTGAGAGTGCCTTGGACTGCGAGAAGATCCAACCAGTCCATCCTCGAGGAAATAAAGCCCGACTGCTCAATGGAGGGAAAGATACTAGAGACAAAGTTGAAGTACTTTGGCCACATCATGAGGAGACAGGAAAGCCTAGAGAAGACAATTATGCTGGGGAAAGTGGAAGGCAAAAGGAAGAGGGGCCGACCAAGGGCAAGATGGATGGATGGCATCCTTGAAGTGACTGGACTGACCTTGAGGGAGCTGGGGGTGGTGACGGCCGACAGGGAGCTCTGGCGTGGGCTGGTCCATGAGGTCACGAAGAGTCGGAGACGACTGAACGAATGAACAACAACAACAACCCCACAGAAAACTAGAAATCCCAGGGTTCTATGGAGTTGCCTCAAATTGTGACAGTTGTGTAAAAGGAACCATTGTTTGCCTATCTATCGCAAAAGGGCAATATATCCTGCTAGATTTTATAAACATGGAGCATCTCACAAGAGAACATAAAGCCGCCCTATAAAACAACTCACTGTAAAATCTAAATCTTTCCAGGCACATTAAGAGCCTCGGGATCTGTTTTTCCTCTTGGGCCACAAATCATGGTTTGCATCTTCACAAACCCTGCAGGAATATTTCACAAGCAATGGCTATAAATTAAGGGAGATTTTTCACTGAAATGGCTAGCCGTCTTTTTCCACCTGTTTGGTTTTCATAGTCAAGATGAAACTTTTACAATCTTAGCTCTGCATTTGTTATCTAGGGTGCATCCGCACCACACCGTTATCACACTTCGATATCACTTTATTGAGCACGATTCCATCCTATAGACTCCTGGGATTTGCAATTAGTTGAGGATAGCATTGTAGATTGGGTCATGGCGCAGCTGCATTAAAAATCACTACTATTATTTATTATTGACCGAATAATAAATAATAGTAGTGATTATAGTATTTATTTATTATTATAGTATTATAAATAATAGTCGTGATTATAGTATTATAATAATAATTATAGTATTATTTACTACTGACCGAAAGGTCATGAGTTCGAAGCCAGCCTGGGCCAGACTAAGCTCCTGACCATTTGTCTAGCCTACTGTCAACCTTTGCAACACGAAAGACAGTTTATTTATCTATTTATTTATTTACTATATTTGTATACCGCCTTTCTCAGCCCTCAGGCGACTCAGGGCGGTTTACAGAGGCAACAATTCAATGCCCAACAATACCATAAAACATTTAAAAACATTAATCTATATAAATAAAAATGTAATGTTCGTTTGTGGGATTAACATAACTCAAAAACCACTGGGTGAATTGACACCAAATTTGGACACAAGACACCCATCAGGCCAATGAGTGGCCATCACTCATAAAAACACTGAAAAACGCAGCAGAAGAGACTAAGAAAACAAAAAAAAACCCCATTAAAATGTATGCTCAAAACCACATACATACACATATACACAAATACATACACACACTAGCCATCCCCTGTCACCCATTGCTGTGGCCCAGTCTCTGTATATGTGGTTTTTTTTGTGTGTATATATGTGTATATTTGTGTATATGTGTGTTTGCGTATATATATATATGTGGTTTTGCGCATCCGTTTAATGTAATTTTTGTTTTTTTGGCTTTTAAAGTCTCTTCTGCTGTGTTTTTCACTATGGTCACTTGTTGGCCTGATAGGTGTATTGTGTCCAAATTTGGTGTCAATTCGTCCAGTGGTTTTTGAGTAATGTTAAGCCCACAAACGAACATTGCATTTTTATTTATATAGATACATACACACACATATTGTTGCAACTCAGAGTAAGCTTCACCTTGCTTCCAAACACCACCACACAAGAGCTGTAGTTTTATAGTTTATTGAGGAAAAAAATCCAAGTCAAAATAAAGAATAAGCATTGCAAAGTTCCAAAGATTAAGTTTAAATGCAGAATATAGTTCCAAAGATCTTCAGGTAAAAGCAGGAGACACAATCCTATTGGCAAAGTTCAAACCAAAGTCCCAGGTACAAGCAATGAAACAATTGCACCATGAATCACAATGCAAGAAATCCCAAGCGTACTGCTTCCCAGGCTAAGATTATTCCATGAAGCTTTCAGGCTAATAAGCTACGTTGAACTGACACTTTTCCTTGGTTTGCAAGAAGCCTAAATACCTTTCTGACATGAAAACATTACATGAAATCATTGCGATGACCTTTCACCGAGCAGGCCTCTCATCTGCCAACCAAGCGAGAACTTCGCCTGACCCGGAGATCGAGACAAGTTTGCCGGGTCAGGTCACTGTCAAGGCTTTCAGTACTTTCAGTATCAGTGTGGGAAGGAGGGGAATGCCTCCCACCTGTCTGCTATCTCCTTTGTTAAAATTACTTTCTCTTGGGAACCGCTGTGTTGATGTTGATTCTGCACTGTCTGTGCTGTCTGTGGGAGCCGCAGGCCCAGAGATCTGAGGCACAGAAAAAGAGCCAGGAATCCGAATCCCATCATCTTCATCATCACAGAACATCTCAGCCACAACACATAGACACAGACTGGGACACAGCAACGCGTGGCAGGGGACAGCTAGTACATAATATAAAATCTATAACAAGAACAATAAAAGCATAAATCAATTGCATCTCCTAATTACAAACATCGTCCAATCTCATCATCCAGTCGTTCCATATTCCTGTGTCTTTTACATTGCATTTTCAAACAGTTGCATCTGTCAAGTAGGAAATTTAGGTACCGCTTATGCGGGGAGACTGATTTAACTAATTTACGATGTCATAAAACTCTCCAGCAGCGGTGCAAAAGAATGAGGAAGTACTCCATCAGTGTGGTTAGACCACACCTGGAATATTGTGTCCAATTCTGGGCACCACAATTCAAGAGAGATATTGACAAGCTGGAATGTGTCCAGAGGAGGGTGACTAAAATGATCAAGGATCTGGAGAACAAGCCCTATGAGGAGCGGCTTAAGAAACTTGGCATGTTTAGCCTGAAGAAGAGAAGGCTGAGAGGAGATATGATAGCCATGTATAAATAAATATGTGAGAGGAAGCCACAGGGAGGAGGGAGCAAGCTTGTTTTCTGCTTCCCTGGAGACTAGGACACGAAACAATGGCTTCAAACTACAAGAGAGGAGATTCCATCTGAATATGAGGAAGAAATTTCTGACTGTGAGAGCTGTTCAGCAGTGGAACTCTCTGCCCCGGAGTGTGGTGGAGGCTCCTTCTTTGGAAGCTTTTAAACAGAGGCTGGATGGCCATCTGTCAGGGGTGATTTGAATGCAATATTCCTGCTTCTTGGCAGGGGGTTGGACTGGATGGCCCATGAGGTCTCTTCCAACTCTTTGATTCTATGATTCTATGACACAAGTGGATGGTGAAGTGACAGCTCCCCCAGTGGCCGGAATTTGAACATACCCTCATGAAGCTGGAATGTTAAATAACCTCTGAGTGTCTGTCTATATATGTTGTGTGCCTATGGCATTGAATGTTTGCCATGTATATGTGCACTGTGATCCGCCTTGAGTCCCCTGCGGGGTGAGAAGGGCAGAATATCAATACTGTAAATAAATAAATACCGGTAAATAAAATTGCATTGGCTTTTTAAACTGCCGCATGACCCTTGGTTCCTCCTTTTAACAAATAATGCAAGAAATCCCAAAGTGAGGACGAGTGAAAATCTAAATCAAGATGGAAAATGAAATGAAGCAACGCCTGGGTGACAAATGTAGGAGTGCCGTTTTGAAAAAGCACTGTATGAAAATCGAAAGAAATGGAGGCTGGGAAATAAGCTTCAATTCCCCTGACAATCACAAACCCATCTTTCCATACCTTGCTAACAAGGAGGTAGTTTCTGGTTCATCTGATTGTGCTCTCAACGTGTTGACATAATAATAAGGACCATAAATCCTAGGAATATTTGCAATTATTATGTTTATGCATACCCAGCTTTTTCTCTCCACAAGCAGACTCATTTGCAACACCCACCTATGCCCATTAGTGCTCTATCTTCAAACAGGTGGAAAGAATGGTTTAAACTGGTTCGAGGGGCATTTAAAATTGCTTGACTTGGTTATTTGTAAATAAAATATCCCTTAAGGATTCGTCAACAAGGAGGCAGCAAAGCCAATCACAGATGGTGTAGATATGCATCCACACTGTAGAATGAATGCCGTTTAAAACCACTTTAACTGTGAATGCGGAATGCTATAGCATTAGGTTGTTGTAGGTTTTTTCGGGCTATATGGGCATGTTCTAGAGGCATTTTCTCCTGACGTTTCGCCTGCATCTATGGCAAGCATCCTCAGAGGTTGTGAGGTCTATTGGAACTAGGAAACTGGGTTTATATATCTGTGGAATGACCAGGGTGGGACAAAGAACTCTTGTCTGTTGGAGCTAAGTGTGACTGTTTCAACTGACCACCTTGACTAGCATTTGATGGCCTGGCTGTGCTTGTAACTCTATCGAAAAAAGAGATCAGATGAGTCTGGTTTTTGATAAATCCATGTTGACTCTTAGCAATGACTGCATTTGTTTCTAAGTGTTTGCAGACCGCTTCCTTGACAGTCTTTTCCAGAATCTTGCCTGGTATCGACTTGAGGCTGACCGGACATTGGTCATTGTTTGGGTCATCCTTTTTTCCCTTCTTGAAGATTGGGACCACATTGGCCCTCCTCCAATCTGCTGGAACTTCTCCCGTTCTCCAAGAACTCTCAAAGATGGTTGCCAATGGTTCCGAAATGACTTCCGCTAGTTCCTTCAATACTCTGGGGTGTAGTTGATTTGGCCCTGGGGACTTGAACTCATTAAGAGCGGCCAGGTATTCCTGGACGACTTCTTTCCCAATTTGGGGTTGGATGTCCTCCAATCCCTCATCCACTCCATCTTGCTGAGGTTGAAGATGACTTTCTTTTTGTGAGAAGACCGAGGCAAAGAAGGCATTAAGTAGTTCTGCCTTTTCCCTATCCCCTGTCAGCATTGCCCCATCTTCTCCTCGAAGAGGCCCTATCGCCTCCTTGTTTTTTTCCTTTTTCTACTGAATTTGTTCAGTCGTCTCTGACTCTTCGTGACCTCATGGACCAGCCCACACCAGAGCTCCCTGTCGGCCGTCACCACCCCCAGCTCCTTCAAGGTCAGTCCAGTCACTTCAAGGATGCCATCCATCCATCTTGCCCTTGGTCGGCCCCTCTTCCTTTTTCCTTCCATTTCCCCCAGCATCATTGTCTTCTCTAGGCTTTGCTGTCTCCTCATGATGTGGCCAAAGGACTTCATCTTGGTCTCTAGTCTTCTTTCCTCCAATGAGCAGTTGGGCTTTATTTCCTGGAGGATGGACTGGTTGGATCTTCTCGGCAAGCCTGGGACACGATCACTCAAGCAAATTTTTAACTTTTCTTAGGGAGATCATACTTTACAAAAGGTTATGATCTCTAACAAGGCCATGTCTTTCCAGTAGTTTATGATTATTCCAAATAGTGTGAATACCAATTAATCTCCAAAAGGGTCACTCTTCTCAAAGCCTGGTTTTTCCAAAATTATTTTCCTGAATCCCAGGCCATTTTGCAGGAGCGTAAGGGCAGGAGCCGCTGACATGGAAGAAAGCAGTGGAGCGTTTCCTTAACGCCATAAATATTTGATGACACAGAAGCAGATATATTCCCAGCAAAATAAAAAAACATTCCCCGGTCTCTTTCTCTCTTTGGTTCTTTCTCTCTGTTTCCTCTCTTGCTCTGTTCTAAAAGGTCTTTCTCTCTCTCTCTTGTTTTTCATCCTCCCGCTTCAAGCTTTGAAACACAGCATCCCTTCGCTGAAAGGCTTGGTACCAGAAATGTTTTGGATTTGGGGATACCTGCATTTGCATACATTTACATGGACTTGGAAATAGGACCCACGTCCACACTCATCATTCATTTATGCTTTATATAACTTGTGACGGTAATTTCATGCACAATCTCTGTCCTTACATATCAAAGTTTGGTTGGTGAGTTTGGCTGATGATAGGCGACATGTGTATGAGAAAGGAAGGAAGGAAGGAAATGAGGAAGGAGGGAGGGGGAAGGAAGAGGAAGGAAGGAAGGAAGGAAGGAAGGAAGGAAGGAAGGAAGGAAGGAAGGAAGGAGAGGTGAGAAATAAGGAAAGAAAGAAGACAGGAAGGGAGGGGGTGAAAGAAAAAAGGAGGGAAGGAAGGAAGAGGAAGAAAAGAAAAAAAGCATGAAGAAAGGGGAGGAAAGAAAGAGAAAGAATGGATGAAGGGAGGGGAGAAAGAGAAGGAAGAGAAGCAAGAAAGAAGAGTAGAAGGTGTTTCAGGGAGAGCAAGCAAAGAAAGAAGGGGGAGGAAAAGAAAGAAGAAAAAGAAAGGAAAACTGGAAGGTGTTTAAGGGAAAGCAAGGGAAGAAGGAAGGAAGGAAAGAGAGAGAGAGAGAGAAATAAGGGAAATAAGGAAAGGAAGAAGACAGGAAGGGAGGGGTGAAAGAAAAAAGGAGGGAAGGAAGGAAGGGGAAGAAAAGAAAAAAGCATGAAGAAAGGGGAGGAAAGAAAGAGAAAGAATGGATGAAGGGAGGGAGGGGAGAAAGAGAAAAGGGAAGACATAGGAAGGAAGAGAAGCAAGAAAGAAGAGGTAGAAGGTGTTTCAGGGAGAGCAAGCGAAGAAAGAAGGAGGGAGGAAAAGAAAGAAAGAAAGAAAGAAAGAGGAAAACTGGAAGGTGTTTAGGAGGGAAAGCAAGGAAGAAGGAAGGAAGGAAAGGAAATAGAAAAGGAAGAAGAAGGAAGGAGGGAAGAAAGAGAAAGAATGGATGAAGGGAAGGAGGGAGGGGAGAAAGAAAAGGAAAGACATAGGAAGGAAGAGAAGCAAGAAAGAAGAGGTAGGAGGCGTTTAAGGGAGAGCAAGCAAAGAAAGAAGGAGGGAGGAAAAGAAAGAAAGAAGAAAAAGAAAGGAAAACTGGAAGGTGTTTAAGGGAAAGCAAGGAAGGAAGGAAGGAAGGAAGAAAAGGGAAATAAGGAAAGGAAGAAGACAGGAAGGGAGGGGTGAAAGAAAAAAGGAGGGAAGGAAGGAAGAGGAAGAAAAGAAAAAAGCATGAAGAAAGGGGAGGAAAGAAAGAATGGATGAAGGGAGGGGAGAAAGAGAAAAGGGAAGACATAGGAAGGAAGAGAAGCAAGAAAGAAGAGGTAGAAGGTGTTTAAGGAAGAACAAGCAAAGAAAGAAGGAGGAAAAGAAAGAAAGAAAGAAAGAAGAAAAAGAAAGGAAAACTGGAAGGTGTTTAGGGGAAAGCAAGGGAAGAAGGAAGGAAGGAGGGAGGGAAGGAAAAAAAGAAAGAAAGAAAAGAAAAAAGAGGAAAACTGGAAGGTGTTTAAGGGAAAGCAGGAAGGAGGGAAGGGAGGGAAGGAAGAAAAAAAGAAAGAGAAAGAAAGAAAGAGAAGGGAAATAAGGAAAGGAAGAAGACAGGAAGGAAGGGGGTGAAAGGAAAAAGGAAGGAAGGAAGGAAGGAAGAGGAAGAAAAGAAAAAAGCATGAAGAAAGGGGAGGAAAGAAAGAGAAAGAATGGATGAAAGGAGGGGAGAAAGAGAAAAGGGAAGACGTTGGAAGGAAGAGAAGCAAGAAAGATGAGGTAGAAGGTGTTTCAGGGAGAGCAAGCGAAGAAAGAAGGAGGGAGGAAAGGAAAGAAAGAGGAAAAAGAAAGGAAAACTGGAAGGTGTTTAAGGGAAAGCAAGGGAAGAAGGAAGGAAGGAAGGAAGGAAGGAAGGAAGGAAGGAGGAAAAGAAAGAAAGAAGAAAAGAAAGAAAGAAGAAAAGAAAACTGGAAGGTGTTTAAGGGAAAGCAAGGGAAGAAGGAAGGAAGGAAGGAAGGAAGGAAGGAAGGAAGGAAGGAAGGAAGGAAGGAAGGAAGGAAGGAAAGAAAGAAGGGAAAAAAAAGGGGAAATAAGGAAAGGAAGAAGACAGGAGGGCAGTGAAAGAAAAAATGAGGGAAGGAAGAGGAAGAAAAGAAAAAAGCACAAAGAAAGGGGAGGAAAGAAAGAGAAAGAATGGATGAAGGGAGGGAGGGGAGAAAGAGGAAAGGGAAGACATAAGAAGGAAGATAAGCAAGAAAGAAGAGATAGAAGGTGCTTAAGGGAGAGCAAGGGAAGAAAGGAGGAGGAAGGAAAATAAAGAAGAGAAAGAAAGAAAGAAAGAAGAAAAGAAAACTGGAAGGTGTTTAAGGGAAAGGAAGGAAGGAAGGAAGGAAATATCATCAGGAGGCGGAGGGCTTCTGCAAGTGAAACCAATGGCAGGAGAAGAAAAATATGCACTGGCAGATTACACAAAGGGCAGTCAAGAACCAACATTGATGGAAGTCAATAGTAGAATGCTTCAAGTGCAAAAAACAAAGAGGGAATACCGTAAAAACACAATCCAGAGCAGAAGAGAAAACTGATGAAAGAAGGCTCTCTGTGGACAGTTCCTGGGGAAATGAAGAGCCAAATTGACAAAAAAAAAACATGGCTGTGGCTCACAAATGGGACTTTGAAAAAGGAGACAAAGGAGGGCCTGATTCTGGCAGCCAAGAACAAGCCATTAGAACCAAGCCATCAAAGCCAGAATTGAAAAGTCGACAACAGATCCCAAATGTAGACTCTGCAAGGAAGCAGATGAAACAATAGATCACATCCTCAGCTGCTGCAAGAAGATCGTGCAGACAGACTACAAGCAGAGGCACAACACAGTTGCTCAGATGATTCATTGGAACTTGTGCCACAAATACCATCTGCCTGTGACAAAGAACTGGTGGGACCACAAGCCTGAAAAAATATACAGAAAATGAACACATCAAACTACTCTAAGATTTGTGCTCCCACAAAGTTGAGGAAGCAAGAAGCCATCTTGTTCCCGTCTGCTTCAGGATAAGCCTTGTGCTTCAGGATAAGCCTTTGCTGCTTTGAGTGTTGCTTTGTTTGCTGCTTTGAGTGTTAGCTGCTTTGAGTGTTGCTTTGTTAGAGGGCACTAGAAATCTGAGTAAGCTGCTTGAGTGTTGCCTTGTTTGAGAGGCGGGGCGGGGCTACATTTTTTTAGCCAGCAGTGCAGGCCAGCAATTAGTGGCCCATTGTTCTGCTTCCTGTTTGCCCTATATAAGCCAGGGTCTGAACTCAAAGGTCAGTTGTGCTCCCACAGAAGTTGAGGAAGCAAGAAGCCATCTTGTTCCCTTCTGCTTCAGGATAAGCCTTGTCTTAGAGGGCACTAGAAATCTGAGTAAGTGTTTAAAATTTGCTGCTTTGAGTGTTGCTTTGTTTGCTGCTTTGAGTGTTAGCTGCTTTGAGTGTTGCTTTGTTAGAGGGCACCAGAAATCTGAGTAAGCTGCTTGAGTGTTGCTTTGTTTGAGAGGCGGGGCGAGGCTACATTTTTTTAGCCAGCAGTGCAGGCCAGCAATTAGTGGCCCATTGTTCTGCTTCCTGTTTACCCTCATGGGCCATCCAGTCCAACCCCATTCTGCCAAGAAGCAGGAATATTGCATTCAAATCACCCCTGACAGATGGCCATCCAGCCTCTGTTTAAAAGCTTACAAAGAAGGAGCCTCCACCACACTCCGGGGCAGAGAGTTCCACTGCTGAACGGCTCTCACAGTCAGGAAGTTCTTCCTCATGTTCAGATGGAATCTCCTCTCTTGTAGTTTGAAGCCATTGTTCCATTGCGTCCTAGTCTCCAGGGAAGCAGAAAGGAAGCTTGCTCCCTCCAATACAACAGCCAAAATAGTGATCTTGTTTGCTGTGGACTAATCTTGTTGTGCAGGATTTGGAGAGGAGCTCCAAATAGGACTCGTGGTGGCTTACAGAAAGGAAGGAAGGAAGTAAGTAAGTTAGGTGTATAAGGAAGAGCCACAAGACACAAAGCCACAAAGCAAATGCATATCCAGCCAGGCAATGCCAGGTATATGTGCAAGTTTCCAATTATTTTGTGCATAGGACAAAATTTGTGTGTATTGAACCATCAGAAAGCAAAGGCATCACCATCTCCGGGTGTTAAGGGAGCTTGCTGCAGTTCAGTGCTACAGAATCTTCAGATGTATAATTTGGTGAGGTTGTTAGGGCATGTAAGTAATCTCTCTCTCTGTGTGTGTGTGTGTGTGCCAACTATAAAATAAGAAGCACAAAGCTGATTGGTTGGACTATGCCTGGGGAGCTGGCTGAGCCTGGGAATTTTGGTTACTGTTACATATTCAGGCTTGAGCTGTGCAGGTGTTTGCAGAGAAGCAGAGAGAGACAGTTTAGAGTGTGTTCTTGTTTCATGAGTTGCTGGGGGAAGATTATCTACATGGACAAAGAAAGACAATTTCTCTAAAGGGAAATTATGTGAGGCAATGCAACTGATCACATGATTGTATATATGTTGTTCTGCATTATGAAGAGTAAACTACTTGTTCTTTATTGATAATCTGCGTGGCATATTTTCTTTCTCAAACGTGAAGTACATGTGATTTTTCATTACGCCACAGAGGTGTCTGCGTTCTTTTTTTGGCAGAGAAGGCTCAAGGCCTAATCAAACTACAACTCCCAGGATTCCATAGCACAGAGCCATGGTCCCAAACTGCATTAACTCTTCAGTGTAGATGCACCCCCAGTGCCAGCCCTGTTTGTGATTTGCTTTGCCGCCTCCGTATGGCTCACCGCTTGACGGATCCTTGAGAGGAGCAATATGACTATTTCATTCAAAATAACGAAGATAAGCAATTGTTTAAGCTCCCGAAACAAGTTTAAACCATGCAGCCCAGTCATTCCTTCTGTCGGTTTGAAACCATAGCAGTAATAGGTACCTGTGGGTGTTGTCAGTATCTCTGGGATTTGTTATTATCATTGTTATTTTTTAACACTCTGGAAGGACAAGTGGATGAGCAAAAAAGCGCCTTCTTGTTAGCACATTACCGGTGGCTGTGGCGGGGAAAGGATGCTTATCTTGTTGCCTCCGTCTCTCGCACAATAGGATTTTTCTCTCGTGCCCCCGCAAAAGTGCGCTCCTTCGTCACCCAGCCATTCTTTTCATTTCCACTCGGCTGTGGGTTTTCACTCCTCCTCGTTTGGGGATTTCTTGAATTATTTTGCAAAAGGAAAAAGAATGAACCAAGCGGAAGGACAAAAGGGGCACTGAGAGTCATCTACACTGCCGAGTGAATGTAGTAATGCAAAATCCCATGAGAACATGACTGAGTCCTGAGACCATGAACACAAGAACTGCGAGATAATCCAGACAAGCAAAATGCAAGCTTCTTGGTTAAACGAAAAGATGCTCTGACAAAGGTTTCATCCCAAACACACTGCTTGATACCCTTTGCAAAACATGAAGGCACTTCTTTGGCCTCTGACCTCCTTCTTGTTAGCTATTCTCACACTCCTTCGAACTCTGAATTCCAAACAGTCAGCCCAATCTAAGGTTCCCGTTTCGTCAAGGTCAGTCTGTTTGTTAGTGTTATCCAGTTTGCCTTCCTGCTCATTATCAGGCTGAGACCTGTCCTCCTTCTCTGAGTTATTTGCACCTGCACCTGGCGGCTAGTTTCAGTATCAACAAACTCATTTCTTGCTGTGGGAAATTGAACTTCCACACCCTGTTCCTCATTGACTATAACAGGGGCATTTTGGACCAGATTGCCAACCTGAATCCCATCATCCTCATCAGAGGCACTCTGTGGTTCCAGCTGAGTCACAACACCAACAACATTCCTGAACCTATCGGCAAACAGATCCTAGCTGGGCCAAATCTGGACCAATCAGCGGCCGGCGCAGCAAAGTCTCTTTGTTTTGAATAGCTGTCAAAGTCCTATAAATAAATCTGTATGTTTGCAATTGCACTTTTGTCAGCTTTGGAGTGCAGACTCTGCTGACATCTGCTTTGCTCAAGGTAAATAAATGTCTCTGTTCTTTGCCTTTATCCCATCTCTGTCTCATTCAGTCCTTTGGATCTTGACATGCCGAGCTCCAAACCCACGGTTCTGGTGGAGCTGAAATCACTTTAAAATCGGATCAATTTGGACTGTCCCTGCCAAAAAGGCCTGTCCTTTGTCTTATTAGCTGCAGCTAGTTGTTGGCAAAGGGTTAATGTTTTGCATCTTCTTCTTTTGCTGTTGTCAGCTTGTAATAAAACCCTGGAGAGGCACCACTGGTTGTATAAAAAGGGCGATGGAAAGGCATTTGATGCCCAGCTCTGACCCAATTAGCACTGAATTTCCAAGTAGCTGTAAACAGATCACTTCTTCTCTTTCGCTGAATCTTCTTTGGACTGTCCTTTGCTTTGACAGAAGGTGGAAAGCGAGACCTTTCTCCACTCCACTGCCAAATAATGCATGCCTTCCAACTGACAAATTTAGGCAATGACCAGCCCTATTCATCTTCTGCTATGCCGCTTTTTCAACTACTTTTAAAATGTTCTAGCTTCTCTCACCTCCTTCCACTTTCTCCCCCCTTTGTCCTTGGCTGACAAATTTAGGCAATGACTATCCCTATTAATCCCCATTATTAAGCATCATGTGCCAGGTTCTTCAGGGAGTTGGACTAGATGGCCTTTGGAGGTCCCTTCCAACTCCATGGTCCTCTAATTCTATGTTTGTAACCCTCCAAGATCCCCATGTTTAAGCATCATGTGCCATGTTCTTCAGGGAGATGGACTACATGGCCTTTGGAGGTCCCTTCCAACTCCATGGTTCTCTAATTCTATTGTCGAATGCTTTCATGGCTGGAATCACTAGGTTTTTGTGGGTTTTTTCGGGCTATAGAGCCATGTTCTAGAGGCATTTCTCCTGACGTTTCACCTGCATCTATGGCAAGCATCCTCAGAAGTAGTGAGGTCTGTTGGAATTAGGACAATGGGTTTATATATCTGTGGAATGGCTGGGGTGGGGCAAAGAGCTTTTCTCTGCTGGAGCTAGGTGTGAATGTTTCAACTGACCACCTTCATTAGCATTTGAAGGCCTGGCTGAGCCTGGGAAATCTCTTGCTGAGAGGTGTTAAGATGTGCCTGGTTGTTTCCTCTTCCAACAGACCTCACTACCTCTGAGGATGCTTGCCACAGATGCAGGCGAAACGTCAGGAGAAATGCCTCTAGAACATGGCTCTATAGCCCGAAAAAACCCACAAGAACCTAGTTCTCTAATTCTGTTTGCAACCCTCCAAGATCCCCATGATTAAGCATCATGCACCGGGTTCTTCAGGGGGTTGGACTAGATGGCCTTTGGAGATCCCTTCCAACTCCATGGTTCTCTAATTCTATGTTTGTAACCCTCCAAGATCCCCATGTTTAATCATCATGTGCCAGGTTCTTCAGGGGGTTGGACTAGATGGCTTTGGAGGTCCCGTCCAACTCCAATGGTTCTCTAATTCCATGTGTGTAACCCTTTAAGATCCCCATGTTTAAGCCAGGTTTTTCAGGGGGTTGGAGTAGATGGCCTTTGAAGATCCCTTTCAACTCCATTGTTCTTGCATTCTATAGTTTTAACCCTCCAAGATCCCTATGTTTATGTGTCATGCGCTGGGTTATTCAAGGGGTTGAACTAGATAGCCTTTGGAGGTCTCTCCCAACTCCATTGTTTTCGAATTCTATGTTTGTAACCCTCGAAGGTTCCCATGTTTAAGCATCATGCACCAAGTTCTTCAGGGGGTTGGACTAGATGGCCTTTGGAGGTCCCCTCCAACTCCAGTGGTTCTCTAATTCCATGTTTGTAACCCTCCAAGATCCCCATGTTTAAGCCAGGTTCTTCAGGGGGTTGGACTAGATGGCCTTTGGAGGTTCCTTCCAACTCCATGGTTCTCTAATTCTATGTTTTTAACCCTCCAAGATCCCCATGTTTAGGCATCATGTGCCATATTCTTCAGGGAGTTTTACTAGATGGTGTTTGGAGGTCCTTCCAACTCTACGGTTCTCTAATTCTGTTTTCAACCCTCCAAGATCCCCATGTTTAAGCATCATGCACCGGGTTCTTCAGGGGGTTGGACTAGATAGCCTTTGGAGGTACCTTCCAACTCCCTGGTTCTCTAATTCTACGTTTGTAACCCTCCAAGATCCCCATGTTTAAGCATCATGCACCAGGTTCTTCAGGGGGTTGGACTAGATGGCCTTTGGAGGTCCCAACCCCATGCTTCTCTTAACTCTTTGTTTGTAGCCCTCCAAGAACTCCATGTTTAAGCATCATGTGCCAGATTTTTCGGGGGATTGGACTAGATGGCCTTTGGAGGTCACTTCCAACTTGAATTCTATGTTTGTAACCCTCCAAGAACTCCATGTTTAAGCATCATGTGCCAGGTTCTTCAGGGGGTTGGACTAGGTGGCCTTTGGAGGTCCCTTCCAACCCCATGCTTCTCTAATTCTACGTTTGTAACCCTCCAAGATTCCCATGTTTAAGCATCATGCACCAGGTTCTTCAGGGGGTTGGACTAGATGGCCTTTGGAGGTCCCAACCCCATGCTTCTCTTAACTCTATGTTTGTAACCCTCCAAGAACTCCATGTTTAAGCATCATGTGCCAGATTCTTCGGGGGTTGGACTAGATGACCTTTGGAGGTCCCTTCCAACTCCATGGTTCTTGAATTCAGTTTGTAAACCTCCAAGATCCCCATGTTTAAGCATCATGTGCAAGGCTCTTCAGAGGGTTGGACTAGATGGCCTTTGGAGGTCCCTTCCAACTCCATGGTTCTCTAATTCTGTTTGTAACCCTCTCAAGATCCCCATGTTTAAGCTAGGTTCTTCAGGGGGTTGGACTAGATGGCCTTTGGAGGTCCCAACCCCATGCTTCTCTTAACTCTATGTTTGTAACCCTCCAAGAACTCCATGTTTAAGCATCATGTGCCAGATTCTTCGGGGGTTGGACTAGATGACCTTTGAAGGTCCCTTCCAACTCCATTGTTTTTGCATTCTATGGTTGCAACCCTCCAAGATCCCTATGTTTAAGCATCATGCGCTGGGTTATTCAAGGGGTCGAACTAGATAGCCTTTGGAGGTCTCTCCCAACTCAATTGCTTTCGAATTCTATGGTTGTACCCCTCTAAGGTCCCCATGTTTAAGCATCATGCTCTGGGTTCTAGAGGGGGTTGGACTAGATGGCCTTTGGGGTCCTTTCCAATCCATCTTTAGGTCCTGAATGTGAGCACCATGCACTGAGTTCTTCCTTTGGAAATGGCATCCCTCTGCACGATTGGAGAGAGTTAATGTTGATCCTGGCTGCGAAAAAGGCTGTCCAAGCTCTTCTCTCCTCGAAGGCGGCTGCTGCTTCTTCTTCGCTCTCCAAGGCTTGCGAGACTGACAATAGAAACCTAATTGAAACCGAACAAGGTGTGCTCTTATCGCAGCAAGCTTTAATTTCCAGCCGAGGATGAATGAGAAACCAGACCAGCCGTGGCAAGGAGGAATAGAGTTGCTGCAAAGCAGAAAAATACCTGCAAGTGAATTTAGGAGCAAGGCTCGCATTCAGGAGTTTAGATAAGGCACTGCTGGGCTTTTTTCCTTCCCATTGCCATTTCCAAATTTGCACACTGCTGCAACTTAATGCGCCTCCAGCAGTGCGCCAGAACAGAGGTGGGAGGTATGATTTGACATCGAATATAAATGCACCTTCCCCATATTTCACCCACCCAAAGCTGCTTAAGGGTTGCAGAAAGAAACAACAAGGATGGCATGGTTGGGGAGTGTACTACAGATCCCCAAGCCACACCAAGGGCTGGGATGAGGCCTTCCTGCAACCCTGGGAGTTGTAGGTTGACAAGGTCTTTGGCTTTTTCTTTATACACAGGATTTTAAATGATTTTGCGCATGAAATGAAGTTAATCATTGTTTACAATGAACTGTCCAAGGTGTCATTATCCTGACCACCTGTATGTACAAGTGTTGAATGAAAAGTAATGCCTCCACCTTCATAACTCCTCAACAGATGGCAGTACTGGTATGCGGCAGGTACTGGCTTGTTCAGTAGATGCTCCTCTATAGTTCCATTTTGGCAGGAAGCCTTATCTAATATAAATAGAAAGGAATTAGCTAATGACCTATAGCTATGTATGCAGTACTCAGAAGCAACCACAAGAGGGCAGTATATAGAAAGGATTAGCTACTGGCCTATAGGTATATCATAGAATCATAGAATCCTAGAATCAAAGAGTTGGAAGAGACCTCATGGGCCATCCAGTCCAACCCCCTGCCAAGAAGCAGGAATATTGCATTCAAATCACCACTGACAGATGGCCATCCAGCCTCTGTTTAAAAGCTTCCAAAGAAGGAGCCTCCACCACACTCCGGGGCAGAGAGTTCCACTGCTGAACGGCTCTCACAGTCAGGAAGTTCTTCCTCATGTTCAAATGGAATCTCCTCTCTTGTAGTATATGTTTGCACCACTCAGATGCAACTACAAGGGGACCGTATATAGATAGAAAGGATTAGCTACTGGCTGTTAAGTTTGTATGTATGCAGTGCTCAGGTGCAACCACAAGAAGGCATTCTACAGATAGAAAGGATTAGTTAGTGGCCTATAGCTGTGTATGTATGCAGTGCTCAAATGCAATGACAAGGGTGCAATGCATAGATAGAAAGGATTAGCTACTGGCCTATAACTATGTATGTATGTATGCAGCACTCAAATGCAGCCACAAGAAGGCAGTATATAATAGATAGAAATAATTAGTTAGTGACTTATAGGTAATGTCTGCAGTACTCAGATGCAATCACAAGTGTGATGGCGCGAGTGGCGCCACCTATGTGTAGAACTGTTAGTTGCAAGATTTAAGCTGTTGTATCATGCTTAATCCTGCCCTTTTACCCTACTTATGTATAATTGGATTGATTGGTTATTTATAGCTGTCAATCAGTGTTGTTTTTACCAGTTGAATTGCTTTCCCAAGCTCAATTGTTTGGCTCCACCTCTTCCTGGAGGAGGGGAGTGGTTCCCTTTTTTCATTCTGCCATCAGAGTTTCTATCGGACGTGAGTAAGAGACTTGGCTCTAAAAGCCCCTGCTTAAATTACCTCTCAACACCAATTCTAAGGTTTTTTGCCCTTGGGACTCACGCTTTATGTCCAGATCATCCTGGACAACGTTGAGGAGACCCAAGCGCCTTCAAACCGGTTCTTTTGGCACCAGAGGAAGGTCTTGTCCCTTCAACATAGGCCATTGGACTGGGGTTGTGTTTATTCCGATATTCACAGCCATTGAGGAAAGAGGAAACAGGAAAAGCTTCTCAGCTGCAAACTCCTTGGACTTCAGAGATTGTAAAGTATATTTCCTTTATCCCTGATGAAACATCAAGCTTATGCCTGAGAAAGATAACTCATTGTAAACAATAAATACCATTTCGAGTTATCTGTTGTGTTTTGGTCTTTGAGATTTCGTTTCCTAAAGGAGGGCAAGAAGCAATCCCCTGGGGAAAGATGCCACGTCCATGCCTCTTTTACTAAGAGTTATAGCCCCAGGCGCGACGGCACAACAAGTGTGCAGTAGGCTTGGGCGATCAAGAAAAAAATTGGTTCTAAACTCGTTTCGTTTCTAGGGTGCACTAGCGTTTCGAAATTCTGAGGACTTCCGAAATTTAAGATTTCAAAATTTCGAAATTTCTGAAATTTCGTAAATTACGAATCGATTCGTTAATGGCGGACGCGATTGCGCAATATGCTAAAAAAAACCCCTCCAAATGGGACAGGGGGAACTTCTGAAGCTTCCCTCTCCCTCTGTTGTTGACTGTTGGTGTGATAAAACAAACAACAACTATATTATATTATATTATATTATTATTATATTATATATTGTTGTATATTATATTATTATAATATTATTATATTATATATTATATTAATAATATAATATATATAATATAATATAATAATTTATTATATTATATTATATATATTATATTATATATTATTATATTATATTATAATATATTATATATATTATATTATATATTATATATATATATTATATATATATTATATTATATAATAATATAATAATATAGTAATATAATATATATATAATATAATAATATAATATAATATACAATACAATGCACCAGACATACGAAAATAATTACAAAATAATTACGAAATAATTATGAAATAATTACGAAAATTGGAAAAAATTGTTTCGATTCTTAATTACTCCTCACACTATTCCTGCATGGCTCGATATTGGATCGTAAGCTAATTTAAATACGAATCAATAACGAATAACGAAATTAACGAACTGGATCGCCCAAGCCTAGTGTGCAGTATATAGATAGAAAGGATTAGTTAGTGGCCTATAGCTATGTATGCCATGCTCAGATGCAACCACAAGGGGGTATTAATATATAGATAGAAAGGATTAGCTAGTGGCCTATAAGTTTGTATGTATACAGTGCTGAGATGGAACCACAAGGGAGCTGTATATAGATAGAAAGGATTAGCTACCCACCACTAGCTTTGTATGTATGCAGAGCTCAGGTGGAACCACAAGAGGGCAGTATACAGATAGAAAATATTAGCTAGTGGTAAACAAAATAGAGAAGAAAAGAAAAAGCTTCAAAGAAAATTCAAGCCCAGACAACACCAAGTAGAGACTCCCGAGAAATTCTAATAATTCACACCAATATCCAAAGTGCAGAGAAATCCCCGGGCATCCAATTTGTCTATCATCCTCAGTTCTCCATCCGGCAATTGCTTCACCTCATTGCATCTCCCTCTCTCTAGATATCCCAGCAGGAAAGGAGTTTTCTGGCTTCATGCTCTCAAGCCCAGGAAGACCCAAGATGAACATCTTATTTGATGCAAAATCTTCCCAGAAAGACTCACTAGGATGGAGCGGCCTTGCCTCATTGCCTGCAATAATTGCTAGTTCCAGAGGAAGCGTTCAGAAATCCTGCAAGAAAAAAAGTGTGCAGGCCTTTCTTGGGTTCCAGTTATGGCCAGCATGAGCTAAAGAGCAAAAGGCAAAGAGGAAAACGATATATGTATATGTGATATATTCTGTTTGGTGGCACAGAAATTAAGAGTGTCTTACAATTGATAGTGTCTTAGAATCGAAGAAATGATAGAATCATAGAATCAAAGACTTGGAAGAGACCTCATGGGCCATCCAGTCCAACCCCCTGCCAAGAAGCAGGAATATTGCATTCAAATCACCGCTGAAGGTGGCCATCCATCTTAAAAGCTTCCAAAGAAGGAGCCTCCACAACACTCCGGGGCAGAGAGTTCCAATGGTGAACAGCTCTCATAGTCAGGGAGTTCTTCCTAATGTTCAGGGGGAATCTCCTTTCCTGTAGTTTAAAGCCATTGTTCCGCGTCCTAGTCTCCAGGAAGCAGAAAACAAGCTTGCTCCCTCCTCCCTGTGGCTTCCTCTCACATATTTATACATGGCTATCATATCTCCTCTCAGCCTTCTCTACTTCAGGCTAAACATGCCCAGCTCCTTAAGCCGCTCCTCATAGGGCTTGTTCTCCAGACCCTTGATCATTTTAGTTGTCCTCCTCTTGCCAATTTGGTAGTCGTCATCATTGTCAGACCTTTCATTTGGAGAAAAACCATAAGTTGAAACCAACCACAACCAAAACAAGTATCTATTGTGAAAATGCAATAAAATTTATATTACCAACAACAAGAAGGTGCAGCCAAACTCAGTATATTCCTGTTTTAATTAATTTGTATGCAAAATGGAAGAAAAAAATAGCAAAAACAAAGACAATACTTAAAAAAATATTCTTTCATAGTATTGTCGTAGACTAGAGCAGGAACACCTCTGACCTTAAACACCAGCTTGATAAAATCGATAAGCAGTTTACAACTGAAAGGAAAGCATTTCACTTGAGCTTCCCACCAGATAAAGGTTTGTTATCTCTCTTATCCTGTAAACGAACTGATCTTCGTTGTGTTTCAACGGGTGTGTTTCAATACTTAATGGTCAATATTTTAATGTGTTTTTATAAATGTTAATTTTTTGTGCTGTGATTGTTTGTTTGTTGGCATCTAATGCTTGCCAGTTGTAAGTCGCCCTGAGTCCCTCTTTGGGGGTTGAGAAGGACGGGAAAGAAATGTTCAAAATAAACAAACAAATAAATAAATAAATATTCTTTGTGCTTGTCGCTGTTTACAAAAGCCTCACTTTCTATCTACACTCTCATTATTGTTATATGTTCTGCAGTTGTTGGTGATGAAAGGGTTAATGTGAATATTAGTTCTAGTAGGTTTGGTAATGTGTAAGTAAGAGTTCATGGGTGAAAGCAATTAAGGGTGGAGGTATGCAAGAGATGGGTTGCAACTGAGTGTTTCTGGATATAAGGAGCTAGCCTTGGAAATGATCTTCAGGAGAAAAGTATTGTCATATTTTCGTGGTGGATGCTGCTGGTTTTTCCCCGAGGTCTGTTGGATTTTTGGTATCCTGACATGTCTCCTGTAATCTTGGAACCTTGAACCTTTGGATTGGCTTCTGACTAGGTATAGACTCTTGATCCCTGGACTTTGTTTATTGAACTCTCGGTGTTTGACCACTGGACTGGACCCTTTGACTACTTGAACTCTCGGCATTTGACCACTGGACTGGACCCTTTTGACTACAGAGTTGTTTTTGCTATCAGTTTTTGTTTATTCTGTGACTGGGTCCTATCTTTATGTTTTGGTCTATTAAAACAGCCAGCAAGTAAGTAAGTAAGTGCTGTTTTTATTAAACTGTTTGATAAAACTGGGAGTTTGGTTAATCTCTACCTAAATAAGGTAGAGCCCTGGCAACGTGACAATTATCTTGACTCATTATCTTCAAACTACAGGAAAGGAGATTCCATCTGAACATTAGGAAGATCTTCCTGACTGTGAGAGCCGTTCAGCAGCAGAACTCTCTGCCCCGGAGTGTGGTGGAGGCTCCTTCTTTGGAGGCTTTGAAACAGAGGCTGGGTGGCCATCTGTCAGGGTTACTTTGAATGTGATTGTCCTGCTTCTTGGCAGAATGGAGTTGGAATGGATGGCCCACCAGGTCTCTTCCAACTCTAGGATTCTATGACTCTTATTAACCTTTGCACCTGACAAATCATCTCCAGACAGTTGCTCTGAGAAAGACTGTGAAGGGCCTCTCTCAGGAATGTGACCTTGTGAATATTCCTGAGCCAGCTCAAGCCACTCAATTGAGCTTAACTCAGGCCCAGGCAAACCTTCATCCCCATTACCAACAGACCCAGGCCCACCATGAGGAACATCGTCCCCATTCCCATCAGGAACATCAGACAGAATCACAGGCAGAACAGGCAGACATACAACAGTGCTCAATATCACAAAGATTTATTTATTTATTTATTTATTTACTTTGCTTATATACCGCTGTATCTCAAGCCCGAAGGCGACTCACAGCGGTTCACAAACAGTAGAAACAGTAGAAACAGCAGTGGTTCCATACAACATATAACAATTGACTTAACACATTATACATAAATTGCCAATAAGCAATTACAATGCACAATTATTACAAAAAACAACCGTACCCAATCTTCTCATCATCCAAGCGTAGTCCAGGTTCGTCGTCCATTGTTCCATTCCTATGTTCCATTACCAGATTGCACTAAATTACTCAAACGCCTGCACAAACATCCAGGTCTTCACCTTTTTGCGGAATACCATTAGAGATGGTGCTAGTCTAATGTCCGTAGGAAGGGCGTTCCACAGCCGAGGAGCCACCACCGAGAAGGCCCTATCTCTCGTCCCCGCCAGCCGAGCTTGAGAAGCAGGCGGGATCGAGAGCAGGGTCTCCCCGGAAGATCTCAAAGTCCTGGTGGGTTCATAGGCAGAGATGCGGTCAGATAGGTAGCTTGGGCCGGAACCGTTTAGGGCTTTAAAGGCCAACGCCAGCACTTTGAATTCAGCCCGGTAGCAGATCGGTAGCCAGTGGAGTTGGCGCAACAGGGGGGTTGTATGCTCCCTGCGCTCCGCTCCTGTTAAAATCATGGCTGCCGAGCGTTGGACTAGTTGGAGCTTCTGAGCTGTCTTCAAAGGCAACCCCACATAGAGAGCGTTGCAGTAGTCTAAACGGGATGTAACCAGAGCATGGACTACCGTGGCCAAGTCAGACTTCCCAAGGTACGGGCGCAGCTGGCGCACAAGCTTTAGCTGTGCAAATGCTCCCCTGGTCACCGCCGAAACCTGGGGTTCCAGGCTCAGCGATGAGTCCAGGGTCACACCCAAGCTGCGAACCTGCGTCTTCAGGGGGAGTGTGGCCCCATCCAACACAGGCTGTAACCCTATGCCCTGTTCGGCCTTGCGACTGACCAGGAGTACCTCTGTCTTGTCTGGATTCAATTTCAATTTGTTCGCCCTCATCCAGACCGTCACAGCGGCCAAGCACCGGTTCAGGACCTGGACAGCCTCCTTAGTAGCAGGTGGAAAGGAGTGACAGAGTTGGACATCATCCGCGTACAGATGACACCGTACCCCGAAACTCCGGATGATGTCTCCCCCAGCGGCTTCATGTAGATGTTAAACAACATGGGAGACAGTATTGAACCCTGAGGAACCCCACAAGACAAAGGTTGTGGGGTTGAACAGGAGTCTCCCAGTAACACCTTCTGAGACCGACCCTCGAGGAATGAGCGGAGCCACTGCAGAACAGTACCTCCAAGACCCATCCCCGCGAGGCGTCCCAGAAGGATACCGTGGTCGACGATATCGAAGGCCGCTGAGAGGTCCAGCAGCACCAACAGGGACACACTCCCCCTGTCGAGCTCCCGGCGCAGATCATCCACTAAGGCGACCAAGGCTGTCTCGGTACCATGTCCCGGCCTAAAGCCAGACTGTGCCGGGTCTAGATAATCCGTGTCTACCAAGAATACCTGGAGTTGTGAGGCCACCACACGTTCCAAGACTTTGCCCAAAAAGGGGAGATTGGAAACTGGCCGAAAGTTGACGAATTGAGTGGGGTCTAGTGATGGTTTTTTCAACAGCGGTTTAATTACAGCTTGTTTTAGGCTGGCTGGAATCTTGCCTTCCCGAAGGGAGGCATTAACCACCACCTTAACCCACTCAGCCAATCCCCCTCTGGCCTCCTTTAGAAGCCAGGATGGGCAGGGGTCCAGGATGCATGTGGTTGGCCTCATTCCTCCAAGTATCTTGTCCACATCCTCGGGTTTCACCACTAAAGCCACTACATCTAATGAAACTAAAATCTGAAGCAAGCACACTAACCTAAGGCATATCAACACTAATATATGCATCCTGAACATCTATTGGAATGAAGCTCACACTGCCTGGAATCCCAGGTCTCAACAGTGGCCAGGGAAGCTTTCACAATTAAAACTTGTGCACCAGCTGTGCCCATATCTTGGCCATGGTGATCCATGCTCTGGTTATATCCCGTATAGATTACTGCAATGTGCTCTATGTGGGGTTGCCTTTGAAGACTGGTGCAACAGGCAGCAGCCAGGCTGCCCACCGGAGCGGCATACAGGGAGCATACAAGCGCCCTGTTGAGTTAGCTCCACTGGCTGCCAATCTGCTACCGAGCACAATTCAAACTGCTGGCTTTAGCCTATAAAGTCCTAAATGCCTCTGGCCCAGCCTACCTGTCTGAATGTATTGCCCCCTATGAACCATCACAGAGATTAAGATCATCTGGGGAAGCCCTGCTCTCGGTCCCACCTTCTTTGCACGTGTGGTTGGGGAGGATGCAAGACAGGGCCTTCTCAGTGGTGGCCCCTCAGTTGTGGAACTCCCTCCCTAGCAGTATCAGGACAGGCCCCCACCCTCTTAGTGTTTAGAAATAGAGTCAAAACATGGCTCTGGGAGCAGGCCTTTGAAAAATAGAGCAGGAAAGGAATGTTAGTCTGGAATATGTGCAATTTGACTATGGATTGGCCTTTAGACTACGACTCTGGATGACGTGATTCATTTAAATGTATTGTATTGTGTTTTAATGTTTAACTTACGTTTTAACTGATGTGGTATGTTTGAACATTAGGAAGAACTTCCTGACTGTGAGAGCCGTTCAGCAGTGGAACTCTCTGCCCCAGAGTGTGGTGGAGGCTCCTTCTTTGGAGGCTTTTAAGCAGAGGCTGGATGGCCATTTGTCAGGGGTGATTTGAATGCAATATTCCTGCTTCTTGGCAGAATGGGGTTGGACTGGATGGCCCAGGAGGTCTCTTCCAACTCTTTGATTCTATGATTCTATGATTCTAAGGCACCATGGAGGTGTGGTTGTAAGCTGCGTTGAGTCCCCCTCAGGGGAGAGAAAGGTGGGATATAAATAAGGTAAACAAACAAACAAATAAATTATCCTGCTCCCTTTTAACATTATGCAGCACCATACAACTTTTAATAACATTCCCCTAATTCATAAATCCAGTAGTTAAGATTTGCCCCCATCATTGTTGTAAAAAGGTGGCTTGGTAGATCACCAAAATCAGTATATTCCATGCCAAAGCACAATCATTCCTCGGTATCCACAGATTCTCTATCTTTCGGGAGTGCTTAAGCTCTGCCTTACTGCGTGGCAGAACAGAGTTGGACTAGATGACCTTTGAGGGTCCCTTCCGGCTGTTCAGATCCTTTTCTCCTAGTTGGGACCGATAATAAGCCCAAATATGTGTGTTCTTTACAATGAATTGTTGCATTCATCTATCTTAATTGTAGGGCTGGGCGGTTTCGTTTCGTTAATTCGTAATTCGTTAATAATTCGTTAATTTTTTCAATTACAAAACGATAACGAACCATTCTGGAGCAATTATTAAAAAAACGAATTTTCAAAAACGTTTTGTAAATGCTTCGTATTTCGATATTGTATTCGTTTTGTTATTGTTTTGAGGTCGTTTCGTTATTATTTCCGCATGTCTGGGCCAGTTTTATGGTTTAATTAGTGAAAAAAAATTATAATATCACACCAACAGTCAACAACAGAGGGAGAGGGAAGCTTCAGAAGGTTTTGGAGGTTTTTTAGCGTATTTCGCGGTCGCGTCCGCCATTAACGAATCGATTCGTTATTGTTTCGGAAATCGATTCATTAATTTTTTACCATTTACGAAATTTCGTAAATATCGAACTTTTTAAAAGGAAAATTTTGTAATTATTTTAAATATCGAAACAAAAAAACCCCCCAAATACAAATCGATTTTAGAAACAAATTTTTCCGTTGTTACCCAGGCCTACTTAATTGTCCTTTTCAGCTCCTCGCAGTCCCTGGTATGTGATGGAGTCCAGAAGGCAATTAACCTGAAAAATCATAAATAATCTATAAGGGTTGATTGAAAAGTAATGCCTCCATCTTTGTAACTCCTCAAGAGATGGCAGTATTGGTATGCAGCAGGTACTGGCTTGTTCAGTAGACTCTCCTCTACAGTTCCATTTTGGCGGGAAGCCTTAGCATTGAATGGTTGTGTTGTTAAAGTGTGAAGTATGGAACCATGCACAGATGGTCTTAAGCAACATGCAGTCATGGAATTCTTGACAGCAGACGGTGTCACTCCAGAGAAGATTCATCAGAGAATGCAAGCTGTTTATGGTGATTGTGTTGATGTAAGTACTGTGTGTTGTTGGGTTAGTAAGTGTTGTGGCTGAGATGTTCTGTGATGATGAGGATGACGGGATTCAGATTCCTGGCTCTTTTTCTGTGCCTCAGATCTCTGGGCCTGCAGCTCCCACAGAGAGCACAGAGAGCGCACAGTCAGACAGTCAACATCAACACAGTGGTACCCAAGAGAAAGGAATTTTAATGGAGATAGCGGACAGGTGAGGAGGCATTCCCCTCCTTCCCACGCTGATACTGAAAGTACTGAAAACCTTGATAGTGACCTGACCCGGCAAGCTTGTCTTGATCTCCGAGTCAGGAGGAGTTCTCGCCTGGCCAGCAGACGAGAGGCCAGCTCGGCGAAAGGTCGTCGCAATGATTTCATGTAATGTTTTCATGTTAAAAAGGTATTTAGGCTTCTCGCAAACCAAGGGAAAGTGTCAGTTCAACATAGCTTATTAGCCTGAAAGCTTCATGGAATAATCTTAGCAGTACGCTTGGGATTTCTTGCATTGTGATTCATGGTGCAATTGTTTCATTTCTTGTACCTGGGACTCTGGTTTGAACTTTGCCAATAGGATTGTGTCTCCTGCTTTTACCTGAAGATCTTTGGAACTATATTCTGCATTTAACCTTAATCTTTGGAACTTTGCAATGCTTATTCTTTATTTTGATTTGGATTTTTTCTTTAATAAACTGTAAAACTACAGCTCTTGTGTGGTGGTGTTTGGAAGCAAGGTGAAACTTCCTCTGAGTTGCAACAGTAAGTTTAAAAATGTTGAGGTGGGAACATCTGACTTGCGTGACAAAGAGTTGGGCGTCCTGTGACAGCAACCACTGAGTTTCACAAGCAAAAGGTTGACAGATTGATTCAGGACGATCGTCGTATCACTCAGGGAGAAATTTCAAGCATAATTGGCATTTCACAAGAACATGTGGGTCACATTATTGCTTTGCTTGGCTATCGGAAGATCTGTGCACGATGCATTGCGGAAACAGAGTGTCGACTTCTTCCGTGACGGCTTCAGAAAACTGGTTCATCATTGGCAGAAATGTATCCAATTGTCTGGTGATTATGTGGAAAAGTGAATAATGGTAGTTAAAGAGCACATTCTCAGGATTATTATTTCTGCGCTTGATTTATTAAAATATTTCCATCCAAACCCAAGTAACGAAGGTGGAGGCATTACTTTTCATTCAACCCTCGTATATACATATACTTCTCCCGTTTGGGCCCACAAAGAAATACACCCCAGTGTTGTCTTTTCTAAGCCATAGAAAAGCCATAAAACGGTAATGTTTATCTCTGCGGTTGCTTGGCTTACACTGCCTGGAAAACAGTTTGCTGCAAATTGCTGTATACACAAACAAAATTGCTGCAGATAATTAGAGGGGGAAAGTTGTATTTTGTGCTGGCAACTGCTTGCATGACACCCGTTAACCAGGCGGCTTGAAAAGCTGGGAAGAGATCAAAACTGTCATCAAGAAAAGCACACAAAAATAGCAATATAAATAGAATTTAAAAGCAATTGGAGCATGCCTTTGGGTTGCAAGAGGCCTGGGTCTAGAGCCAGAGAGAAAAGCATAATACTAATAATTGGTAAGGGTAAAGGTTTCCCCTGACATTAAGCCTAGTTGTGTCCAACTCTGGGGAGGAGGGGGAGTGTGCTCCTCTCAATTTCTAAGCCGAAGAGTTGGTGTTGTCCATAGACACCTCCTAGGTCAGCGTTTCTCAACTTGGGGGTTGGGATCTCTGGGGCGGGAAGGCTGCGAGGGGGTGTCAGAGGGGTCGCCAAAGACCATAAGAAAACACAGTATTTTCTGTTGGTCACGGGAGTTCTATGTGGGACGTTTGGCCCAATTCTAGCATTGGTGGGGTTCAGAGTGCTCTTTGATTGTAGGAGAACTATAAATCCCAGAAAATATAATTCCCAAATGTCAAGGTCCTGCATCCAGACAATGTAGCTGGTCCAGTGGAGTTGATGGTGGAGGACTATCACTTCAATGCTGGTGGCTTTTGCATCTTCCAGCACACTGACATTTGTCTAATGTATTGTCGAATGGCAGACTACACAGAGAAGCCAATTTCAACGGAAATTTCAACAGAAAGGAAGAAACCATGAAAATGAACAAAATTTGGCTACCAGTATTAAAAAAATTCTAAAATTACAACAGCAAAACAACAGAGTGGAAACAATCAGGGACATCTAATCACCTCTCAACAAAAGTTTGCCCTAGGCACTGTCAGGCCATTATATGCTAATCAAGGTGGTCAGTTGAAACATTCACACCTAGCTCCAGCAGACAAGAGTTCTTTGTCCCACCCTGGTCTTTCCACAGATATAAACCCCTTTTTTCCTAGTTCCGACAGACTTCACTACCTCTGAGGATGCTTGCCATAGATGCAGGCGAGACGTCAGGAGAGAATGCCTCTAGAACATTGTCATATAGCCCAAAAAAACCTAAAACAACCCACTGACATTTGTCTACTTGTCTTCCCAAGAGATTTTCAGGAATTTTGGAGGCAGTACTGATGGAATTGCTCCAGGACTTTTATGTGACATTTATAGGTAGTCCACATTTCTCAGGCATAGAGCAGGGTTG